>CM033398.1:41078832-41720647 GCA_019426215.1 Buddleja alternifolia
GACAGGCTTCCATGTCCTGTTTCCTGTTTGCTTGCAGGATTATTGGTAATCAGTGTTTCCATCTTTCGTAATTTCTTTCTTCATCAACTGCCCTCTTTTAATTCAAATAAAATTACTGAAAAAAGGGCACTCAAATATTTATCTTGATCAAGAAAAAAGTATGATCAACAAGGGGATTTAGATCTTATTTTTTATTATGGATTTCTTCCCTGAAGATAGAAATTTATAGTACATTCTCCAATTTCTCTTAAGAAAATGTTTTTGAATATAGTTTTTTTGGTCCTTGAATTGCATGCAAATTATACAGGCGCAGGGCACACAGTCCAAGCCGATGCTAAATGCTTTGATTGAGAATTAATTGGTGTTGGGATTACGGAATCGTAAATTTAAGATGGAAGCGACATTGAATGTCGATGACAGGAGAAGCAAATGCATGAAATATTAATTATGAGTGACTTAATTTAAAACACCTTTCTTTTATTTTTATTTAATTTATTGTTTTTCTGGCACACTTTCTTAGAATGTTGAAAAAAATGTTGTAAAGATCAATTGCATGTAGGACTGTGTCACAGGGGTATTTTTCGAGCCTAAATTTCTCGCACCAAAACACCACCGTGCGGCCTGATTTTCCCACAAAACCAGTCAGCCTTCCGATCCTCACAAATTCACTCGTTTATGAGGGAGGTTAGAGAGAATTCAAATCACACAAACAATCACATTTCACACACAATATATGCTGAAATGTAAAGGCAACAACAATTTACGGCCAAAGCCAACCTTATATTTTATTACCACAATATAATACAAGGAATCCCAAAATTGCACTCTCTCTACTCTAATTTTCGTACAAGACAAATCAGAGTAATTAAATACACTCAGGAGTTGTGATGGACATCCCCCATCACTAGGATTTTCGGCCAACAAGCAAGGAACATGTGTCCGGCGGTTTTCATCCACTAAAACCGCCCATAACCGCCTTTCCTTCCACTTTCAGCTTTCAAATCCCGTCCATATTCAGCAGCTTGGCTTGGTCAACGCTCCATAACTGCCTCACATGTTTTTCACATGACCCGATGTCCACCCGTCGGGTCGCCCAACTGCCTGGCCCCGTCCGCGCCCAGTCTGCCGAATCTGCCGAGCCAGCCTGCCGAGTCTTCCGAGTGCTCTCGGCACCTGGCCGAGTTTTCTCCACGCTGCCGAATTCTCTCGGCACCCTGCCGAGAACTCTCGCACGCTGCCGAATGTTCTCGTAGGCTGCCGAGTTTTCTCGGCAGTTAACCAATTTCTCGGCCAAGGGCCACCCTGGCCGCACGCCGGGTGCCCATCCTGCACACGTTGCCCACAAATTGCCACAATCTCACACTTCCTCGGCTAAGTCCTCTTTGTCTCGAGTCCGTGCCCACTATTGCCCGCAACTTATTCAACTTGTGCCCACTTGTATCGTGTACTGTCTTTAAACCGGTCCGTGTCCCGATACCCACACGCAGCCTTAACCCGTTGTGTCGCCCATCTCGACACCCGTCGCCTAGATTGGCACGCAGGCTGGCCGCACCAAGCCACCCGACGTTCTAAGGGCCTAACAAACTTCCCCCACTAACGTTACTCGATGTCCTCATCGAGTCCCCGTCATCATCCATCTTCTTCCTCTTCAAATTTGAACCAACAACATTCTCCTCATCAAGAATCTGAATTGCGTTCAACAATTGAAGTCCACCAAGTCATGCCGCCTCGGCACTTTCACTAGCATCTTTGTTCGTATCCGCCATCAAAGCATTTAACCGCTCTCGCTTTGGACAATCCCGCATTCTATGATCCAAAGACCCGCATATGAAACAGCCCTTTCGAGGTTTATTCGCGCTCGTTGGGGTCTTTTCATCATGTGTCTCCTGGTTCTTAGAATCACCTTTGGTAAAATTTCCAGCCCCGTTGCCCGTGTTCCTCTGTTTTGTTTCCGAACCCCGGACTTCGATCCCACTGAAATCAATCAAGCCATCCGCAGCCGCAAAAGCCGAAGGTAAGTCTTTGACGCCCTGTCGCCTCAACTCGGCCTGAGCCCAACCTTGCAAACCTGCCATGAAGTTAAACAGATTATCCTCCTCGGACATCTCCCTTATATCCAACATCAACGAACTAAACGCATTCACATAATCCCGCACCGCTCCTGTATGCCTTAAATTTCGCAGGGACTCCCTTGCAAGCCAAGACGAATTGCAAGGGAGGAATTGTGCCTTCAATTCCTTCTTCAGCGCCTCCCAAGTCTCAATTCTCCCTCGGTTGGCAGCAACATCATCCGACACACGGGACCGCCACCACAGTTTGGTGTCCCCAACCAAAAATACTTGCCATAGAAACCTTTTCAGCATCCGACACTCTAGCCACCTGAAAATACGTCTCCATGTCCCACAAGAAGTTTTCAAGTTCTTTGGCGCTTCTCTCGCCACCAAAGGATTTAGGATCAGGCACCCTTAACTTGGACGAAGGCCCACCATCACCCGACACCACACTGCCGGTAGCCCTCTTCAACACACTGATTTCCACATTAACCGCATCAAGCTTCATATCAACCGCACCCGTTAAGATACTTATATCCTCAGCCAGCGACACCATTCTTCCTTCAATGAACGAAGGAATTTCGTCCATTGATTTGCCCCATTTCTCAACCCGTTCTTCCAAGTTTTGAAACTTCTGGAAAATGGCAAGCATGGGAGTTTCCAGCGGTTGTCCAAGTAACGCCTCGGTCCTTTGCACTCGGGCCTCCAAGGCCACAAGTCTATCACGCACAGAGTTCAGATCTGCCATGATTTTCATAAACTTTTCAGTTCTGCAGCGGAAGTAAACTGAACCAAAACGTCACCGATGGTGAATCAGAACCCAACCGGGCTCTGATACCAACTGCCACAGGGGTATTTTTCGAGCCTAAATTTCTCGCACCAAAACACCACCGTGCGGCCTGATTTTCCCACAAAACCAGTCAGCCTTCCGATCCTCACAAATTCACTCGTTTATGAGGGAGGTTAGAGAGAATTCAAATCACACAAACAATCACACTTCACACACAATATATGCTGAAATGTAAAGGCAACAACAATTTACGGCCAAAGCCAACCTTATATTTTATTACCACAATATAATACAAGGAATCCCAAAATTGCACTCTCTCTACTTTAATTTTCGTACAAGACAAATCAGAGTAATTAAATACACTCAGGAGTTGTGATGGACATCCCCCATCACTAGGATTTTCGGCCAACAAGCAAGGAACATGTGTCCGGCGGTTTTCATCCACTAAAACCGCCCATAACCGCCTTTCCCTCCACTTTCAGCTTTCAAATCCCGTCCATATTCAGCAGCTTGGCTTGGTCAACGCTCCATAACTGCCTCACATGTTTTTCACATGACCCGACGTCCACCCGTCGGGTCGCCCAACTGCCTGGCCCCGTCCGCGCCCAGTCTGCCGAATCTGCCGAGTCTTCCGAGTGCTCTCGGCACCTGGCCGAGTTTTCTCCACGCTGCCGAATTCTCTCGGCACCCTGCCGAGAACTCTCGCACGCTGCCGAGAACTCTCGCACGCTGCCGAGTGTTCTCGTAGGCTGCCGAGTTTTCTCGGCAGTTAACCAATTTCTCGGCCAAGGGCCACCCTGGCCGCACGCCAGGTGCCCATCCTGCACACGTTGCCCACAAATTGCCACAATCTCACACTTCCTCGGCCAAGTCCTCTTTGTCTTGAGTCCGTGCCCACTATTGCGCGCAACTTATTCAACTTGTGCCCACTTGTATCGTGTACCGTCTTTAAACCGGTCCGTGACCCGATACCCACACGCAGCCTTAACCCGTTGTGTCGCCCATCTCGACACCCGTCGCCTAGCTTGGCACGCAGGCTGGCCGCACCAAGCCACCCGACGTTCTAATTAAGGGGCTAACAGACTGAAAGATGAATCAACCTATTCGATATTCGATTTGAGATCGTTGGATGAAAGTTCGTCCGAACTCCGTTTGTTAACATATCAAACCAAATTTGAACAAACTTTTGTGTGATTGATAAGTTTGAAGTTCGACTCGAGCTCGACTCGATTAGTAAAAAATGATAAAGTATGTGAAAAAAATCAAGATATTTGAGTTCGACTCGTGTTCGGCCCGATTAACAATCAAATCAAGTTCAAACACAAATTTTAAAGCTTGATAATAACTGAATTAAGTTTGAACAACAACTTATTTGACTCGATTCAATTCGTTTACAGCCCAAATTGCGTGTGCCTTTTTCTTGTAACATGCATGTTCCATTTTTACACATCTTTTATTTTTAATTTCCTTGAAGACAAGCTCTTTGGAATTGAGTATCGAGCCTCATACACACGGGCCACATCAACTTATAGTTAGATCATGGGCCGCACGGATGAAGCTTAATAAATTCATGAAATAATGTAAAAGAATTAGATATTGTGAATCATAGTAAACAAAGTTTGGCTGGGTTTTGAGAAGGTTATAACTTATGTATTATCACCTCTAATATCGAGCATAATGTTTATACTTCTAATAATTATTTGTTTTTTATATATGATTTTAGTTTTTGTTCAAAGCATCATAAAATGATGAAATACTATAAATGTTAATTACTCCCAATCCCAATCCTTATTTAATTTACTTATTTAATGAGATATAAACATCTATACCTAACTATGAGAAATTCGGTAAGGGTGATTTGTTGTCTTTGCTTTAATTAGATGGCATGCCTCGGTTGAGATTTATCAAATTTGATAAAAAAAAAAGTATCTGAATTATAGAATATAATTAGAATTGAACTTTTTTGGTTATCTTTTGTATTGCTATCAACTTGCGCACATCTCAAATAATACATCTCGGCAATTTGTTCGAATTAAGGCAGACCATCCACATTGTAATATAAGGGTCTAAAGAAATGTTTCTCCACGCCTATTCCAAAATAATTAGTACAAACCACCAACACTAAGTATCCAATACAAATTAATTAAATGAAAAAATTAAATTGATTTTCCACATATATGAAGATAAATAGTTAGGATCTCATCACAATGATGATGATATATAGAGACGTTTCCCAATAAAAGTAGTTATATAACTAGACTCTAATTAATAATTTATTTTTAGATGATCAGTTGTTGTTACCTAAGGGTTGGCTAAACACAGTGATACTCATCTAAGTTATCTTAGCTTTCAAACAATTTCATTATGTTAATTGGATTATAGCAATTGATTTGTACGTGAAAGGGCTCTTACAACTACGATTACTATTAGGGTAGGTAACCTTGAATAATACTCGTGTTATGCTCAATGAAGTTATTACATATCCTGCACGATTTGAACTCTATAAAATAGTAGAAAAATGGTTTGCCTACCAAATTAAACTGTTAATATACTTATTTGTGAAGTGATCAACATTAACCGGAAGTTTATTATGAATGCTGATGATGGACAATATAATAATCACTATATTTATGTATTAATTAAATCACAAGATTCGGTAAAAAATATAATATATTATTTAATCCAGGTCAAAATGCCTAATGAAGACAAGTTACAAGATTTCAAAATTTGGCTATCAATGGAATAAGAGAAAAATAGAGAAATGCATCATAAAACCCTAATACATACAAGGAGCTAATTTGGAATCTTAGTAGCGCAATACCTAAGGAGACTAGAACACTTGTCATAATCTGAGGGGAAGCACGTGCTCTTAAATAGCGCAAGTGAGATCAGACCCACCCGGGGTCTTGGCTCGATAGGGTCATCTGGCTTGAGCTCGATCAGGACTTCATGGTGCCGAACAGGTCATCCCAATTCGGATCTACTGGACCCTTTCGAGGGTATTTTAGCCATTTGCCTGTGTATTATATTTTAGCGAAAATAACTAAAACCCCCCTAAAATAAATTTTATATCCAAAAAACTCATGAAAATATTGTTCAATCTCAAAAACCCACTTTACAAACTTTTTATTCAAAAACCCCAAAAGTCAAGTTTGAGAACTTTTTTTTACTAAGCTACCCTTCATTTATTAAATTAAGAATTGATCTGATCTTTTTTATCAATTCTTTTTTTGTTTTAAAACTTCACATTGGTAAGTTAAATAATACAAATTTTTATTTTTAGTATTAAATATTTTTAATGCTTTTATATGATTTATTTTTTATTTTACTATGATAATTATCTAAAAAATATTTTTAAATTTTTTTTAAGAAGATTAAAATCTAAAAAATTTAAAAATAAAATTATAGTTAGTCAATTATCAATATAAAATTTTGAAATAAATAAATTTCTATATAAAACTGCAATTAATTAAATTTTAGTTTAGAAGGCTAAGGGCAATTAAGTCCATAAATTTACTAACCCTAAATCTTGGGCTTTTTGAAATGAATTTTTTGGATTGAAATTTCTTATCAAGGGTTATTTGGATATAAAAATTTATTTTGGGGGGTTTTAAGTAATTTTCCCTATAATATATCACATGTGAAATGCTAAATTCATAAAATTTCAGTGATTCACTCTACGTCGTATATCGTGTCATTCAAATGTATTATTTTATATTGACTTGTATTTAGGGGATTAATAAATGAATAGACTAATTCTTAATTAATCAATCAACTGACTAAAAAAACATCAATTGACTTTCTTAAACTTATACTTTTATTTTCTTTGTTCTTTTCTTTTTGGTTTCTGTTCAGTGAATATCTAACTACCATTATTTAGTTTGTTGTCAAATTTTTTTAATCATCACGAGGATTGACCAAATGTAATACTCTATGGATAATATGAAATCAGTCGTTCCTCATGATCACCAAATCCGTAATTATTAAAAATTATATCAAATTTTAATTTGCCCAATAACATTGTCATATTAATCTAGTTACTTCTAATTAATCACCTTCGCTATAAAATTAATCTCCATAATTGAGCTTAATTAGCCCCTCTACTGTTTTCTTAATGCATCGTCATCATCCTCCACAAAAGGTACCCAAAAGTATACTTATGTAACAAGTAAGAAATAGATATGAAAAGTACCCAAAAGAGTTTTGGCTAAGAAGGGTTTCTTAGGTTTAAAGAATCCATTGTTTCACCTAACGAAGGAAAAACGACGTAATGGCAGCAACATTGTGGCACTTATCAGCTATATAATGTTGCGTTGGGCAGTCATGGCTGAATGCAACAAGCTAGAAAGACATATCAACTGAAGTACTAAAGTGAGTTTCTTACATATATATACAAAAGAAAACAATACATATAAAATAGAAATGGATTCTTGGGTTCGGGTTTTGATCCTCGTAGCATGCTTGTATCCGGTTTTTGTCGAATGCAAAGTTCGTCGTTACCAGTTCAATGTGAGTTTGCTAGGCCCTTTACCTGCATTCGTGATCTTTTATTCAAATTCTTTTACAATTTTAAGTCGGATTATTGCATTTGGTTCGTTAATTAATCCATGCATTTTTTCGTAAAAGAGAAGGTATAGACCAACCTACATGTAGCTAATTAACATGTATATTTGATCAAATTTTGTTCTAAACTTTGAATTTTACTTGAACTTTTTTAGAGTAATTCGATTGTTATAATTAAGTGAATCAAACTTGAAGATTTTTAAATGAGTTGAATATGCATGAACTCAAAATTCGAGTTATTTGAAATATTTTAATTATTTTTTTGTTCATTGAGTCAAGGTCAAGTCGAACCTCCAAGATTATCAAATGATCAAAAAAAAAAAATGTGCTTGGTTTACTTAATTTTAGAAGCCCAAACTCAAATTAATAACTTTAAGAAAATTGATTTTTAGCCACATTAATAGTTAGCTTGATCCATTTTTGGCAATTAATTAAGGGATTAGTTTACTTTCACGCCCCGACAAGAATTTAGTAATACAACAACCTGTAAATTTTCTTTTTGCATATAATATGTAAAATTATGATCAACGGATGGAAGGTGCAACGTATATCATTTTCTATGATTTCTTTCCACTAAAGAATAACAATTTCAAGATACCACTCATTCACTTGAGTAGTATTTCTACCTACTAATTATAATTAACTTAAACATGAACATTTTCGGCATATTAATTCTAGTACTTAATAATTTACATCTCTAACATGACTCGAAGAACCATTTTTGAACATTCGCAGGTGGTAATGAAAAACACTATTCGTCTTTGCTCAACCAAATCTATTGTCACTGTCAACGGAAAATTCCCCGGTCCCACCCTTTATGCAAGGGAAGACGATACAGTGCTCATCCGGGTCATAAACCGGGTCAAGTACAATGTTTCGATCCACTGGTAAAATAACTTAATTGATCAAGTACTAGCTAATATTATTGCCTAAAAATTCCGTTTATATGTACAATTTTTTGGCAAGAAAATTTACGCTGTTAGTTCTAATGATGATTATAGGCATGGAGTCAGGCAACTCCAAACAGGGTGGTCAGATGGACCAGCCTACATCACGCAATGCCCCATCCAGCCAGGGCATAGCTATGTGTATAATTTTACCCTCACGGGACAACGGGGCACACTCCTATGGCACGCACATATTCTATGGTTAAGGGTCACCGTCCATGGCGCCATCGTCATTTTACCTAAGCTAGGTGTCCCATATCCTTTTCCAAAACCCGACCACGAATCAGTTGTCATTTTAGGTAAGCCAACCAGATAATTTTTTTATGTTAGATGGATTACAACACAATATTCGTCAATAAAATTCCCAACAATGTCAAAAGACTGAGTGAATGAGATTGAATTTTTAAAAATTTTCATAAATTTGTAGCCGAGTGGTGGAAATCCGACACTGAAGCTGTTATCAATCAGGCCCTAAAATCCGGCCTGGCGCCAAATGTGTCTGATGCTCACACAATTAATGGACATCCAGGGCCTGTCTCCAATTGCCCCTCCACAGGTAAAACTAAAATCAACTCAAGAATAGGTCTCATCTCATACTCAATTTATCACCATAGTTAAGTGAATCGAATATTTTGCACCCCTACTTATCAAACACTTGATGTTCATATACATTATCCAGGTGGCTTCACATTGAATGTCGCACCTGGAAAAACCTACATGCTCCGTCTGATCAACGCTGCACTCAATGAAGAACTCTTCTTCAAAATCGCTGGCCACAAACTGACAGTTGTAGAAGTTGATGCCACATATGTAAAACCCTTCACAATAGACACAATCCTGATCGCCCCGGGTCAGACCACCAACGTGCTTGTGGCGGCCAATCAGGGCGTCGGGAAGTACATGGTTGCGGCGTCCCCCTTCATGGACACTCCCGTGGTGGCGGTTGACAACATGACAGCCACCGCCACATTGCATTACTCCGGCACGCTCGCCGCCTCGCCGACATCTTTCACTAGCCCACCTGCCCAAAACGCTACGCCAGTTGCCAACAACTTCATAAACTCTTTAAAAAGTCTAAACTCCAACACATATCCCGCAAAAGTCCCTCAAACAATTGATCATTCTCTCTTCTTCACTGTCGGTTTGGGAGTAAATCCATGCCCGTCTTGTAAAGCTGGAAACGGAACTCGAGTCGTCGCAAATATAAACAACGTCACATTTGTGATGCCTACAATTGCTCTTTTACAAGCAAATGTTTTCAATATTAAGGGAGTTTTCACTACAGATTTTCCAGGGAATCCGCCGTCTCCTTATAACTACACGGGAACGCCTCCGGCGAACTTAGGGACGACGACAGGGACAAAGGTTTATAGGCTGCCATATAATGCTACGGTCCAGGTCGTTTTGCAGGACACTGGAATTATTGCTCCTGAAAACCATCCTGTTCATCTGCATGGATTTAATTTTTTTGCAGTAGGAAGGGGATTAGGAAATTATAATTCGAAAACAGATCCTAAGAACTTTAATCTTATTGATCCTGTTGAAAGGAACACGATTGGAGTGCCGTCTGGCGGATGGGTAGCCATCAGATTCCGAGCAGATAATCCAGGTAAATTTAAATATTTTTTGGAATTAAGAGATAATTTCACGAGTCATGCTATATACCACCGTTATTCTTAACCGTTTTGTCATTTCGTTTAATTTGAATGGAAAATTTGGGATTTGCAGGAGTTTGGTTCCTGCATTGTCATTTGGAAGTGCACACAACATGGGGGCTAAAAATGGCATTTTTGGTGGATAATGGAAAGGGCCCTAATGAGTCTCTTTTGCCACCTCCTAAAGATCTGCCTAAATGTTGAATATGAATATACATATTTCTTGTTTTATTTTATTTTTTTGTTTTTGATTGATTTGGACTTGGAGAGCTATATTGAAGCATAAAAAGGAGTGGCAAAAGGATTCAACTCAAACATCATGCAATTGAAGGTGCAACAAGAATGGAAAAAGTTATGTGCAAAAAAACAAAAGAGAAAAAGTAGAACCTAGTATATATGGGTGGTGAGAGCCAAGGTGTATTTGTTTTTTGAGTAAAAGAAATTTTGCTCACGTTGAAGTCAATAATTATACATTGTTTGTGATTATATCGGAATTCAGCAATATTTTACATACTCATAGAAACGTTTTTTTTTTCCAATTATAATGTTTCAACAAATATAATAACGATTATTTGAAGGTTCTGAAAATATTTACCAATTCTTGGGTTTGTCAATGGGACTGAAATGAATCCACCCACTTTCCACGATTTATGATAGTTGAAAAGTGTCCTAATAATATTATAATTTACACTAAAGTAAAATTAAAGCAATGGGAAAATTTTCAAAAGAAATGTCTATTAGAAAATTATGCAAATAGTATATATAATTCAGGGAAGATTGTAACTTTTCATTATGCCCGTGCGAACTTATTTCCCCCATGCATTTACAATTGATTTTTCATTTTATTTAAAGCTTAACCTAATTTTTTTTAAGATAAAAGGAGGTCTTCTTGAATCTTGACCATAAAACATATAAATTGCCTCATATCTCTTAGCTTCCAATGTAGAATTTACAAGGATAGCTTGTCCACCAGTTCTGTCCAGTGGATGCTTATATTCTGTTTTTCATTAAATCTTAATTAGGAAAGCACTGAGAAAAATTATTTATGTTCCTTTATATCTTTTTTTATTTTTCTCAACTAAAATTCAGGACAGATTGTTGAAGTGGAACAATTGAGTTCATATATATCACTATACATAAAT
This sequence comes from Buddleja alternifolia, assembly GCA_019426215.1. Taxonomy (NCBI): domain Eukaryota; kingdom Viridiplantae; phylum Streptophyta; class Magnoliopsida; order Lamiales; family Scrophulariaceae; genus Buddleja; species Buddleja alternifolia. Next base: position 41,089,981 of record CM033398.1, read on the forward strand.
AGGTGCGTGAATCATTAGATTATATCGTATATTGTTGTTTAAGTGTCAAACAAATGATAGATTATGCAATGAAGTGGAACAATTTAGTTCATATATATCACTCATTTTGATAATACATAAATAGATGCGTGAATCATTAGATTATATTGTGTATATATATATGTTATAAAATGAAATGATATCATTATAATGTATGACCCAATTATTTATAATTCACTTTGGTGCATATCAGGGTTTGACATGGAATGAGCAACAATGATTGATGTTGAAATCTCATCCCCTAATTTCTCAAATTACCTTTACGTCCCTTAAAAATATTATTTTTTTAGTAAACTTAAAATGATATCAGAACTAGATCCCTTAATTAAAAATATAATGATTAGTCTCAAGCTACTATAGTCCAATTTATTAGGATAGTATTCAACACAAAGGCATGGACATATGTGTTGCTTCATTATTGTGAGGCAATAAATAATAGTTGTATATCATAAAAGAGGGAAAATTGAGTCACTTTCATTGTTTAAGCTAAAAAATCTAATTATGAAGTTCATATTCGAATTGAATGTCGAATGCAATTATGAATAACAAAGTATTTCGAAACAAAAATAATTTTTTATATAGACTTTATATAAACTACGTGCAATTATTGAAACAATTCGAATACTCAATATATACTCACGGGATAAAAAAATTCGAATACTCAACATCATATAAAAAACATTTACGATCCTCATCACAAATTTCCAACTATCTTAAAACAAACCAATTCTTATGAACAACATCTAATATATAGTTATTACATAAAAAAAAAATCGAATTATCAATATTATATATAAATGTGCGCGATCCCGGCCGAAATGTTCAAAAAAGTGTGTACGAAAAATCGGATTCGACCTACAATACCACATATTAGACCAAATCTCAGCTAATGATGATTAATATTTTTTAATGTGATTAGTTGTGGTTAAAATATATTAGCTAATTGGTATTTACAAGGGAATCTAATAGGCTTAACACGGAAAAATATGCGCTAGATCGAGTCCAATGGTCTTTAGTGTCTATATCTCTCACAAAGTAAGGTGTATTGTGTGCGATCCCCATACACACTTGTGTGAAAGCGAGATGGACACAGAATTCATATTAGGACCATTGGACTTGGTCTGACATAAAATTACCCGCTTAACACCTCATTATTTCTATGATAGTATAATACGGGTAATGAGCCACCTCCAAATTTTATAAGCTCATAGCTATAAGTCCATATAATTCATTTACATATATTCAAATTCTTGAATTGCCCTACATCCTAATAATGATATATCATACATACGTGTGCTTGTGAGCAATTTAGTTTGGTTTGCAATGGATCTATTAAGCACATTATTGCTTTGCACGACATTAGACTTCATCATAACTTTTGTAATTCGGTAGATGAATGATTAACTAAAACTAAATTAAATATTATTATACGTAGAAATAAAATAAAATATATTGAATATATACCAAGCTGTATAATAGCCCACATGAGCTCACCAACTTAACCACATTATATTGCACTTTTTGAAAAATGTAGTAAGCGAAGAATCTTTCCACTTGTGGAAAGTATTTACTTTATTTTATAATTATATATTTATATACCAATTACTTTCATTTCCAACACATAGGAATGGACAAATACATTTTTTTTCTAAATAATAAGACTATTTACTATACTCATTGATTTTTAATAATCAAAATAAGAGAATTGGGGTCACATGTCATGTTACTGTAGATTTCTTGCCCACCATTATTTTATATAGGAATATATGAAGAATTAAAATTAATATTCAAATATATTTATGTTTTCGATTGAAGGACCAGCCTAGCCTATACACATATATATATATATATATGGTCCTAGATACATATATATATATATATATGGTCCCAAAGTATTACAGTTGAAAATAAATATTCAAATATGCCAACCACATGTCGAATTATATTTTTAATACTTACATCCAATAATTGAAAGCCAACCTTTTTCTTTGCCAATAATGAGTGCACACGTATACAAATAATTCAAACTACAAGATGAGAGAGCTTGTGACAATATAGATATATACACACTAATTTAAAACCAAAAATTTATTTGTATTCAGCTGACTTCTATTTAATTTCGTACAATAAGTACATTGAACCTTGCATAATGTTTTAATATTTACATTCTTTTTTTCCCTTATAACTAATTATCCACCAAAACTTAGTTCAGTTAATTATATTCTAACCCACAACAGCCTATCATGGGTTAATCATTATATAATGTCTTAATTAGGAATATAGCTTTTACCTTGAAATATATGGATCTCAATTAGTTTATGTACATACATACATACATACATATATATATATATATATGTTAGTTAATTTTTATACTACTATTACTGTTGTTTATTATTTCATTACTTCTTCAAAGAATTGGTAAGCAAAATTGCCAAACCAAAAGAATGGTTTTATTTCGGTTCGGTGTTCAACACAATACTTTATGAATTAATCAAAATTTCAACTTAATTTTATTGAATGAAGAGGAAGACACCATTCAAGTAAAATCGATCAAATTAAATGTGAGAGAGTTTATTTTTATTTATTAATCTTAGTGGGGATAATTATAAACTACTTTTCTGATTGTTCAAATCTAAAACCTTAATCTTAGTATAACAGTCCTTGATTATTTTAATCCTATGCATGGCACTCCTTTTCAGTCACAATATAACTCTATTTTCTTATTAATGTTAAACTCAATGTCATCATAATGGACTTTTTGTTATTTAGCTAATTAGTTTAGGTGATTAAGAGCAAGACCAATTATGAGTCGAAACGTGTACCAATCCCACTACCCTATGCAAGTCAATCTGCATCTTCTTTATTGTACCTTGCGCTTTACACTATTTCTTTTGCATTAAGAAAAAAATTCCTAATGTAATTATCTCTCAGGTTAACCCCTGTGGTTATCCATTTCTGATTCATAAGTACAATCGAAAACATTTTTTTAGTCAAACAAGGATGTCCTTTTTTTTATTTCTTCGGAAAAAGAAAGACGAGGTTAATTGATTGGACGAAACATTAACATTAAAATTAACATTAAGCTTTAATATAATCCCATTTCTTCAGTTAAACAATCTCCATAACTCGATAATTCTGTTTGCAAAAATTTGTGTTTTCAAATAAGTGCTGAACTTTAAAAAAAAATTATAAAAATGGCTGAAAAATTAGAATTGAGTCTGCTCGTAAAACTTGCTAAAAAAACAGAAATACTAAAAGAAATTGATTGAAGTTGTCATATGCATACATTTACTTTCAACTTTTTTCAGAAAAACAAAGACATAATAAGTGAAATCAAACAGGAAAAAAAAATAAAAAGATTAAGTTCAACAAAAAGCCTTAAGTATATTTATTTTAGTTTTCGCAAACAGGGCTTTAACTGAGTTAAATTTCCCAAACTACCCCATATTTTATAAGAAATTACATATATGCCCCCCCAAATGCAAAAACAAGAGCTAGCAATGACAGATTGTCCTTTACTGCATTTGATCAGGCAGCTTTCTTTCCCTCTCTCCCTCTCTCTCTCTCTCAAATTAAAAAGTTATAGTCAGCTGCAACAGACACCCTCCAACCAATCATTCACAAACAACACCCACATCTGTCTGAATATAATCTCTTCATCTCAGTATTATTACACCTTTTTACTTTGTTTTCTGATATCAAAATCCCCCTATTCATCAAAGTACAAATAACACATTAACACATCAACTTAATTACTGTACTTTTACCTCAACTTCACTTGAGAATTCATTTCTCTCTGTTCATCTACCCTCTTGTTCTTCATCAGTCAAAGAATTCCATTATATATATATATATATATTTTTCATTCCCAAGCAAGATCTACTTTTTGCCCTTTCTTTTTTTAAAATTTCAAACAGTTTGTTGAAATAAATTTTCCTTGGGTTTAGGAAAGTTAATGAGCCTTTCCCTGATTCCTCACCCCCCCATGTGTCAAAAAGTAATTCAGATTCCCCCCTTGTCTCAAAATGCTTGATTCTCATTTCATCATATAAAAACACACACACACACTAATATATATATAGATATATATATATATATATATATCTATATCAAATCAGGGTGAGCTTGAGGAAATGAACAACAGAGAGATGGGACTTGTCTGTCCCGCTGCTGCTCCAAACTGGGTGTTCGAGGAAAATAAGGTAACAAAATGGAGTCATGAAGAGAACAAGAGATTTGAGAACGCTCTTGCATTGTTCGATAAGGACACGCCAGATCGGTGGGAGAATGTGGCGGCGATGATCCCTGGAAAAACGGTCGTTGACATCATCAAACAGTACAAAGAATTGGTTGAAGATGTTAGTGATATTGAAGCAGGGCTTATACCAATTCCAGGATATTCTAGTCATTATAATAATAATAATTCATTCACATTGGAATGGGTTAATAATCATGGCTACGATGGATTGAAACAGTTTTATGGTCCAGGTGGGAAAAGAAACTCCGCCACGCGGTGTTCTGATCATGAGAGGAAGAAGGGTGTGCCTTGGACGGAAGAAGAACACAGGTAAATCATTTATATATATATATATATATGTATATCTCTCTCTATATATATATATTTAGTAAATGTGACTAATAGTTATTGAAGTTTTAAATATTATGTTAAATTGAGTTCAGTGGTTCGAGCGTGAATTCTGCTTCATCATACATAATACATCGTTTAGATAAACACTAGGATCATTGGACTTGGTAGAACATAGATTTTTCTAAGTTTCATATCAATTTGATCTTTAGAGTACCATCCCTAAAGTTTAGTTTAATTTCTGTTTCACTTTTCGTAGTTCTGGTCATTTTTTGGTGAATTCGGGTCAAATTGGGAAGTATGTGCACTTTGAGTGCCATCTTTTAGGGTAAAGGTGAGGTGAGGTGCACATCTAGTTGTTGTTACAGAGGTGTAAATATTTGCCGATCTATCTAAAATCAATTTAAAAATGGCCGAAGGATGAAAGTGAAAATGTGGAATTTTAAGAATTACTAGTGACATTTGGATTTTACTTTTTATTTGCACTTTTTGACAGAAAAAATTGATTTAAAGTTGTTTATTTACTTTATTTATGGTGATGTTGAAATTTAGGCAATTTCTTTTGGGGCTAAAAAAGTATGGAAAAGGAGATTGGAGAAATATCTCGCGTAATTTTGTGACAACTCGGACTCCAACTCAGGTAGCGAGCCACGCTCAGAAGTATTTTATCAGGCAGTTATCTGGTGGGAAAGATAAGAGACGATCAAGTATACATGACATCACGACCGTTAATCTTAACGAAACCAAGTCACCTTCACCACAGAAAGATAGGCCTCATTCACCTGATCATGATAAGTCAAACTTGATCGTGCGGCCACAATACGATCATTCGGATACAATCCGAGCAACGTACGATTCTGATGTGACGAATACGGGAGCTATGATGGGGTTCACCGCAGCTAATAGCAGCAGCTTAATTATAAATCATTTTCAAGGGAGTTCTTCATTTGGATTAAATCATATGCAGTTAGGACATCATGGTACAATGTTCCAGATGCATCATCCGACCAGACATTATTAAACAAGAACAGATTAGTGTTCTGTGAATACCTTTTTTTTTTTTTGGTTGATGAAAATGCGATTACAAAATCGAAGTTATCAAGAAGGAATCAGTCCAGAGCCACAAGAGGAGTTTAATTAGAAAGCTTTAATTCTGTGTTTGTAGATATTATTATTATTATTGTTCATCACAAATATTTTATAATTTTGAACAACCATTTGTCTGAAAATGTCAGTTGTAGTACCTCCATACCATCTTTTTTTTTTTGGTATATATGAGGGTTTCCCTCGGCCGAACACCGGAGACTATTTCCCTTCGAGGCGTAGAGATCACCGAAGTGGGTTTCGGTGATCCCTACGTTTCGAAGGGAAATAGTCTCCGTCGTCCAGCCGAGGAAAACCCTGGTATATACCATCAAATTAATGTCCTTTGTAGTATCTCTAGTCGTTTTATGGTTCCAATTTGGCAGTGTATGAAATTTTTAAATTTTCTTTTCTTCATATTTTGATGACTAAATATGACTTAGCTTAAGCATCTAATGCTTAGATCCATTTTGCTTTTTCTGATCAGTTGACTGTTTTTTGCTCCTTTAATTTTTTCCTCATTTTTACTTTTTCCTATCTTAAATTCTTGTTGGTTTTGAATAATATTTATTCCCTATATTCTCATTTTATCGCATCTTTGATTTTCTAGTTATCATGTGGGCATCCTGAAATATTTGATTCTTGATAGTTAACCCAGTATGTTCGATATTTCATTTCGTTTTCACAATATTTATATACACATGGCAAGTGTATGAAATGAAATTCCTGGAACATAAACTTGTGCGAAGATAATATATACTTAAGTGTCGTAAAAGTCATTACGACAGAAAGGTTTCAACATTGCTATTAAGATAAAACAGAAAAGATCATTCTTCAAGATATTTAAACAGTTGCTAAGATTCTCTATTCTGAGTGGGCATTAGGATTATTGTATCCTCAATTTTTTCCTAATAGTGCATATAAAAGTTAAATCCTGCCCCTAATCAAGTATAATGGGGAACTTAACTTCAATAATGGAATCAATATAATGCGAAGTGTTAACTTACTGTGAACGTGAATCCAAACAGAATCATTCTCAACTCATAACAAGTTTTCTGGTCCAAATTTATTCCTTTTCAATTTGAATTAAGGATTTGAAGTTTGAACCAATAATTAATCCAATGCATTTCTTGTGTTTGCAATTATTGCTTCAAAAATTTCTTCTACTCCAAATTCTACTACAGTACTGTCCACAAGCATCATTGGAAAATGCTTGAATAGACGCGGTATTATGTACCAAATGGTTCAGATTAAGTCACATCAAAGCCCTTTTGTGAAAATTGAAAAAAATTAATATTTTTTTAGTGAATTTAAGCTGTTTTTTGTTGTTTGGTTTCACTATTATATATCTATTTCTAAACTGAAAAACAAGCTAAATGTAAAAGTATGTCTCTGACAACTCTTACCAGCTTCTTCTGTTTCTTATGATTTTAGCAAGTTTTACAAACAGACCCAATTTTAATTTTTTGTCACTTTTACAACTTTGTTTGAAATTCATCAATTCTTTAAAAGCACAAGTTTTTGTAAACATGCTTCACTCCATTATTTGAGTGAATGCTGACATGACTTAAATTGAACCAAAAACTCGCGAACACCAGATTCATACAAGAATTTTCAGCATCTTTTGTGCAATTTGATTTGGGCCCCACCCACTAGGCAAAGAATTTTGAGGCAACAAGAGGAGCTCCACCATCTCCACAGGCTCTTTTGGCAAATGACAAACTAACCCCACTCTTTCTTTCTTTTCTTTCAAAGGAGCAACTTTTTGCAACTTGCACCACTAAAAAACTTTTCTACTTTATTCTGATGTGATATTCCCCCTTAAAGTATATTTAGACCCCATACCTAATCTCCCAAGCTCAAACAAACAAATAAAAATAAATAATAAATAAAATATGTTTGTTTTGTTCTCATTAGACAATGATAGCTTGCTCCATAATGATGTTAAAATTGATTCAACATTACTGATTCTGAAAAAGGGAGAGAGAAATCAGAGATGACAGATCCTTGTGGCATAAAGTAATAATTCTCTATGATGCTTCTTTATGGGTCCCTACCTAAGATGCACAAGAACAAATATGGTGGGAGCTTTTGATACATAGCAAAAGTAAAAAGGTGTACAAAACATGAAAATGAGCACTTGATTTGTATTATCATTAGCATATATACAAAGAAATTGTGCTTTTTTATTAAGTCTAAAGAATATGAGTTAGACCCTGTATATTACCCCTACTTTCTTCACAAATCAAGTGATGAAAAAAAAATGGAGTTTAGTTTAACCTACCGTGCCACAAGACATGGTTTCGATTCTCTATTTCAAATTGATATTTATCCATGTGTGTAAGGTTTGTACAAATGAAGTTGATTTTATATACGTGGTTTTTGTACACGGAATGAAATATGAGTGTTTCGAAAATAAAAACAAACTCGATTAGGGAAGGATTTCGAGTTGTCGTTCCAAGCCCCGTGATAATCTATAATTTGAGATTATCTTTCAACCCTTGCGTTCGATTCGCTATTTGATGGTTCAAGTCTTAAACTCAACGCTAATTAAATGTATTCGAACTTATCTTCATCTTCTTTGAGTGGACCGCAATTGACTAAAATATTTATCGTCTTCGAATGACACAATAATACAGTGAAGGAAAGATTCAAGTCCAGATAAAAACTATCTCTGATACTTAAATCTGACACAAGATAATCTTATACCTACGTGAGAATCTCTCGATCAAATGTATTATTTACGTGAGAATATCTCGATCGAATGTATTATTTTCGATGTTATGTATCGTCTTCGGATGACACAATAATATTATAAAAGAAAAATTCAAATCCAGGTAAAAACTATCTCTCTGATACTTAAATCTGACACAAGATAATTTTGTACCTACGTGAGAACCTTTCTTTTTCAAAACGATGTTAATGAATAGAAAACTTAGGTCAAGATACAAATTACTGTCAAATACTGAAATCTGAAAGCATGTAATCTATACCTCCATAAAAGTTTTCGATTCGTAAAAATTACAGGCAATCGAATGCCGATACAAGCCTTGAAAAAGCAAATTCCTTCGAGTCTAATACTAAATTACATTTCGGCTACTCCTAAATTATGCTAAGAGCTACTCCTACATTACGCTATGAACTACTCCTAAGAAAACGAAAATGCAGAAGTCTGGTGATCTTGCGATCTCCTTTTCTTTTCTCCGCGGCTCCTATATATCTTGTCTTTGGGAACCGTCTTCAACCCACTTTCCTCGTTTTTGGGAACTGCCGTCAACTGCATCCAGCCGTCTCTTTCAAAATCTTCAACTTAGCGCGTCTTCCTTGAATGCAGATTATCGGCTTTTGGACTTCATTTTATTTTTCAGATTCGATTCTTGGGCTTTTTGTCAATTCAGCCACTGTCTTCGCTATTTTCTGAATTTAATGGGTCTTGTCTGGTCTATTTGTAAACCCATTTCCTTCTTTTTCGAGTTTCCCCAGTTTGGGCTATTTGGGCTCTTTAATTCGAAAGCCCAAATTATTTTATGGTGTAAACAATGAGATGATTTATTATTTTATGAAATTAGAACTTTTGTGGATAAGACAAAGTTTATGATTGTAATTTTCCATTCGTCGTGCAATTAAACTTTAAAGAGATCAAAATCAAATTATGGTTAATGTTTGATTCCTTAGCTTATTGTTATTAATATTACTCTTACTCTGATTACTTTGGTATGGAGAATATTTTTATTAATATGTATGTCCTTGGAAAAGCTTACAATCCCATTGGAATAGTGGGCCAATATATGGGCCAGTTCTTATTTGTATGCTTCCAGGCCCATTATATCTGGTGGGCCGTTATCCTATAATAGATAGCCAGCCCATTAAGGATTTGACAATAAACACGGATGATGGATCCTACGTCATGGTTATATGGGGAATTGTAGAATAGATCGGATCCAATGAAATCTGTCTATTCAACATTACTGGATGCAAGTGATTTAAGTTGTTTTTACTATTTGTCCCTGCATCCAATGAATTATTGTGTACCGGCCCTGTTGGATCCGGTAGAATCACCTTGGTTATATGCGTGGAGCCTACTGTGACTCTGATTTTAGATGAAAATATAAATGTGAAAAAAGTAAAATTTTATTAAATCAAAATAATCTGAATTCGTAGAGAAAATAATTTTTTTTGCACATTTTGACAAAATAAGTGATGATAATTCATGCGCATATAATAGTCAAATAATGAACATAATTATAGGAATATTTTATAGATAATGATCGATGAATTCTACAAAAACTCAATCATAACGATGACTATACAATTACATTAACATATAAGTTATGACTTATGATAAACCGTCACATTACATATCCAAAAATGGAAGCACATATTACATAGTCAAACAAAAATAAAGTAAATGCAACAAATAACCGCGAGATAAATTAAAAGAAATAATTGTCTTTTAGGAATGTACGAAGTAAAATAAGTAGACCATATTATAATTTGTCGTTTATATGCACTTTCTTCTTCTTTATGTTGTGGAGAAAATGAAAATGACTTCCCATTTAAGAAATATTAGCTACTACTGAGTATTGACTAATTGTACCTAAGAGAAATTGGAGTTAATTATCACATGTCTAATATTCTTGCCCATTACCAACAACGATAAAGAAATACGATATAGTAATGAACTGTTTTAATATCTGTAATCCACTTGGAATTGTCGGAATAGTTAGTTGGATTATATTTATCCTTTTTCCTATGGATTTTTCCACATTTGTGGACAAAAGCTAGAACAGTAGACCGACCATCTTTGCCTGTTCTTGCAACCAAATAATATGATGGCTATAAATGTTTGACAGGCGGGATGACCCAAAATTGTTTAGAATGATGTAATTAGTTTGTATCATTATAAGATCAAATGTACTAAATTAATATATATAACTACTATGTAGCTGGCATTAGAATTTTGATAAATTACAAGCACATATCCTCAATTTAGTGTTAATTACCAAAAAATCCCTGAATTTTGGTAAATTACAAAGACACCCTTTCATGGAGTCTATCTGTAAGGTTTATAGGGGTGAAATCGTAATAACTTTTAAGTGCATTGGGGTGTAATTGTCAGATTGCCGTAACATGATAGGATTTTATGTAATTTCAAAAAAATTAGAAAGTTTTCGGTAATTGATCATAATATGAAGGGTCTGTAGGTAATTTTTTTTAAAATTAATCATGATTTGAATCATAAATCAGCAACCAATCATATCTATCTAACCCCTATATAAATGTGTGATTAACTGAATTGTTTGTTCTATTGTGAAAAAACTTTCATACCCACCCTTAATATATATTAATAAATAAATAATAATTGAATTTATTTATTAAGTAAAAGAATCCATTAAGTAGTAGGAAACATTTAGTAGTAGGAATCCAATTACATTATATCTATATATTATATACATAAATATAGTAGGAAACCATTTAGTAGTATTATAACTTATTTTATTAGTTATTAATAATTAATTAATAAGAGAAAAAAGAAATCCATCTGTTGTAAAACACCATTCAATTTATAAAAGAAAGTCCCCGCGAAAAAACAAATTGGTTGCTTCTATTGACCCGCTGATGATAATATATATATAACATAAGGATGTTTGAATACTTCATGCATAGAAATAGCTTAGAACTTTGAATCTTATTCTTTATATTAGATAACTTTAAGTTCACAAAAGTGATCGAGATTATAACATCCTCAATCAGTCATGCCAACTCTAATATTTTGATAATCAATCATACTTAATATTTAGGTAATTTTATATTTTGCACAAACCAATTTTATAAGGAAAATAAATAGATAAATTCTAGACCAGCAATTTACGTTTCAATTTAAGAAAAAGAAATGGTTATTATTTTGATAATTCTAAAGTGTCGGAAAAAAATTAAATCTAAAATAATTAAAATTACGATAAAATAGACAAAATGTTAGGAATTTCATGTTAGATGTTTTGTTGATGACAAGATAGGATTTTATGTTAGACCCCAAAAGAATGTAAGTTTGTACTTTCATAAAATATATGTATAAGCGTTTGAAAGTTTATTATTTTGCTAGGCTTGTAATTTTTATCTTTGTAGATTTTAGACTTAGGATTAAATATCGAGTCGCTGATAGAATTCTGGGTGAATCTATCAAGGATAAAGTTGAAGATTCAAGCGTTTGAAGTCAAGAGAAGATGAAGATTTGTTCCAAGCATTTGTCAAACGCTAAAGAATTGTTTCAGGATTTGTAACTCAAGCGCTCAGCTGATTTCAATCGCTCAGCTGTTTCAAGCGTCCGACTCAAGCGTAAGCTTTCAGATTCACCTAAAGGATAAAACCCAAGTTATCAAGGACTTAAATGCAATCACCAACGGACATTTATTTCCAACGGGAAATAAATTCAAAATGCATTAAATGCTTGATAAGTGCATTAAATGTAAATAAGACAGTATGACTTATGGACAAGCCACCTTTTGACTAGACTGTCAGCTTTTCAGAGTTCAAACCTGCTCCTGTCTAATCGGAACCAGCAGATTTTCAGGAATGTCAGAATGAGACTATTTGACGCGCTGCGTAAGAGACACGCGCCTGCTTGTGTCCAACGGACAAATCCCAAGAATCTCTATAAATAGTACCCTTCAACATACTCTAGGATGTGATGTGAAAAAGAAGAAAAAGAAAAGGAGAGAGAAACTTTGCTGAAATAATTTGAGAGAAAAGCTTGCAAACTCCATAGCCAAAATTCATCAAGCTTCTCAAATACATTCTAAAGACAGTCATCGATATCTCAAACATCTTCATAGAAGAACCCTACACTATTATTGAGATATCCCAAGTTGTTTGAACTTCCCAACATCAAACAAACCTGTTACAATAAACCCTCAACATCTTTCATCTGAGTGAGAAAGTTTGTTGATTCACAAGCAGTATTTTTGTGTAAAAGAATCTTGTTGAAGAAGGTCTTTATTGAAGCTGAAATCTGTGTGACCAAGGAGCTCAAGCCATCGACGTCCATTTGTTCCCTATTTTGTATAAGTCTCTATATGACTCTTCGAGAATCAATTTAGTGGATTGCCTCCAAGTGTTCGAGGAGAAGGAGGACGTAGTTGGGATTACACCACCCAACGAACCTTACAAATATTTGTGTTCTTTACTTTACAGTCGATTCCCATATCATCATATCATTGCATAAATCTGTTAAGTAAACACAATCAATCGCTAAGCAACTAAAGAAAAACTTTGTGACACTAAACACTTTCAAAAAGAAGACTTAAAATCATCACGCTATGCTAACCCTGATTAAAGAACTGAACGCTTAAACCTGAGTGGTTATAGTATTCAAATCTTGAGTCTAGGTTAATCTTTTCAAACAGTTTTCAAGTAAACGCTTAGCCTAGCGCTTGTATTTCAAGCGTCCAAATCAATTTTAATACGAAAATTTTTTAAGTCGAAAAAGATTTCAAGGTCTATTTAACCCCCCCTTTTTAGACCCTTTCGTATGCCACTTGGGACCACCACAAAAGTAGGGAGTTTTGGAAGAAAAATTCTTGCAAAAGTAAAAACATGACATGTCCAACCATGGTGTAAGCCACATGCCTCAAGATTCCGTAAGCTTTTAATAGATAATTAACTCGAGGGACTTTAATGAGATGAATCTGAGAGTATTTGAGTGCATTTGAGTGACGGAGGACCAAAGTTAAACGAATGATAGACTTGAGTGCTTATTTGAGTACATTTGAAAGATAAAGGATTGAAATGGGACAAATGATAGAGTTGAAGGACTATTGGTGGCATTTGGGGCCAAAAGTATAAGATAGGCACTATAAAATAACCAATTCTTAATCAGTTATTAATTTGTCAATAAACTAGACATATTTAGTTCAATTTAACTTCTCTTCGAATCACCATGTGCAAATTAAGCACGTGAATTGAAGTATATGAAGATAGATAAGTTAAATTTACAATATGCCTGCACAAGTGAATCATCATCTTATATGTAGAAGTTCTGTTTTTTTCTGGTTCATATGTAAGTGGAAGTGATTAAAATAACAACAGATGCAAAATTATACTTGAAAATTAAATCAAATAAGTGAATTGAGTAAAATATGATGCATTCTTTATTTTATTTACATAAAAACTTTTAGACATGAGTATTCATATTTAATATGTTGTTTGCATTTATTTTATCTTTATAATCCCATGCTAAAGAATGTATTTAATGTGTTACTGCATGTAAAAATATGAAAAGTGATATATTTTCTACATTATTAGAAAGACTAATAGGATAAAAGAAAATGAATCTACTTGTGCGAAGCAGAAAAATGCAATGTTGTGGCAAATCATGAAAGATACATGGACTAATGATCTTTGCATAAATATGCTAAAAAATAATACTTATAAAAATTTCTCCAAAACTACCCACCAACCATCTGCAATAATTAAAAGCGAGTAACAGTGCAACAATGGCGAGAGGAGATGAACAACAAGATTTGCAGATGGTAAAGGAGGAGGGCGATTTGGTAGATGGTAGAGAAGGCGGCGTGGATGAGGCGACATCGTTGGATTTTCAGAAGGTACAGGTAGCGATATTTGATTTCCCAAAGGTGGGGAACGTCATTTGATTTTCAGAGGGTGGGGAACAGTAGCGCAATTTGAGAAGGGTGGCAGTGGTGGCAGCACATACGGGGAATGGAATGTGGAGGGGATTGAGCTAGGAGAGTGGTATGACGGAAAAAGTGGGTTAAGGTTTGGGTTTTGGAAAAGAATGGGAAAAAAATTTAAATCTAAAATAATTAAAAAAATATAAAATAAAATGGATAAAAGTAGGGAGTTTTGGGATAATACTATGGTGGACTATGAGTATTACTCCTTCTATCTATCTTTTTCACTCACTGATGTGTACTGTGTGAAAGAGATAGCCACACAAGTACACCTTGGAGTAACACTCCCGATGTATTATAGAATTATCCAGAGTTTCGAAAGAAAAATTCTTACAAAAGTAAAAAAATGCCCTGTCCTAACATGGTGTAAGTCACATGCCTCAAGGTTTTGTTAGTTTTTAACGGATAATTGACTCGAGGGACTTTAATGAGATGAATCTGAGAGTTGAGGGACTATTTGAGCAAATTTGAGTGACGAGGGACTAAAGGTCCTTGAGGCGACAACGTTGGATTTGTAGAAAATGGTGCAACATCATTGAATTTTCAAAAGGTGGGGGTAGCGGTATTTAATTTTCGAAAAATGGGGTCAACGTCATTTGATTTTCAGAGAGTGCGGGGCGGCGACGCAATTTGAGAAGGGTGTCAGTGGTGGCAACACAGATGGTGGATGGAAGGTGGAGGGGATTGAGCTAGGAGAGTGGGATGAGGGAAAAAGTGGGTTAAGGTTAGGGTTTTGGGAACGAATGGAAAAAAAAATTAAATCTAAAATAAAATAGATAAAAGTTGGAGTTTTGGAAGAAAAATTCTTGCAAAAGGAAAAAAACGCCTTGCCTAACATGGTGTAAGCCACGTGCCTCAAGATTCCATTAGTTTTTAATGAATAATTGACTCAAGGAACTTTAATGAGATGAATCTGAGAGTTGAGGGAATGGGCTATTTGAGCACATTTGAGTGACGAGGGACTAAAGTGAGATAAATAATATACTTGATGGACTATTTGAGTGCATTTGAGAGTCAAAGGACTAAAATGAGACAAATGATAGAGTAGAGGAACTATTGGTGGTATTTGGGGCCAAAAGTATAAGATAGACACTACCAAATAATCAATTCTTAACCAGTTATAATTGGTCAATAAACTAAACATATTTACTTCAATTTAACTTTTCATCGAATTACCACGTGCAAAGCACGTGATACTTTCTAGTATACCTAAAAGGCTAAAACACAACTAGGAGATTAGTAAGACAACTACTTCTGTTGATGGTATCGAGATGCATCGTCTTCCCAAGTAGGGGAGGCTAGAAGAAGTCTCGTCTTTGTGCCTAACCCATCCACTAGGAAAATCTAGAGAGATCTAAAATAAAACCGGAGAGGAGATAGGGGAGAGAGGAACGACAAAGAAAATTGAGGGGGAGAGAGTTTTGACGGGAGCTCTAACGCCCCGGATCCTTGAGCCCCTTGGACACAATGCATGTTTCCAGACTCACTAAACATAATCTGAAAGTGGGCCATAAACTAATTGTCCAAAAGGAATATCAAATTGTTAACTTCGTGAACAAACTTAGCAATCACCTCGTGAACTCTAGCAATGGCTCAAAAGATGGATCTCACCTGGGCATGAGCTTGTTGAACGCCATGCATGCCTAGCTTCAAATTCATTTAGTATAACTTGCAATCAGATCAAAATCCAAGTGCCAAAAAAATTCAATTATGGGTAACGCAGACTCTATAATACTCCAAATAAGGAGAGAAAAGTCACAACTTGTGACATTTTGAAATTAAACCCAGTACCTTCCACATAAAAGTGAAAACTGATATTAATTACTAGGTTAAGAAGCATTAAGTTCTTTATATATATATATTATTTTATTTTCCAATCTTTATAACATGTAGAACGTGGGGAGGCTTCATAGTAGCCCCTACCAGTCGACAACGTTTAAGAAGACTCCGAAGAGTTCTTTTAGTTTTTTATTTTATTTGTCACGAGAGAATGTTAATCTTCTCTTTTAACCCAACCATAGCGTAGTAGAAATAGGAGCATTTCTATGTGTAATGGGTTTTCAAGTACTTCTTGCAAATAAATAAATAATTACCAAAGAAAATTACTCCATATATAAGAAAGTAAATTAAAAAAAGACAATCAAATGACTGGTTCCTGTAATTAACGCATACAGTGCATGCTGATTGCAGAGACAACATAAAATGAAAACTTTACAATAGAATTTCAGTTATTATTGTTATTATTATATCTTTTTCCTTGACTTTGAAAAAAAAAAAAACTCAAAATAGGGGCTTTCATTGGAGTCATTTCCTTACGGAAAATATGATTCTTGTTCAAGTTTATATATTTCTCCTTTTTTTGGGATTGGGAGCCCTACTAGATGTGGTTTCTTGTGATACGCAAGAGTTTGATCTTCATTCTAGTATCTGTTGTTGTAACTTGATCAGTCGTAATATTTTTTGTGCTTTCATTTTCGAGTATTACGTTTTATATGCCGAATTTGTTAGTGTTGTTAGATGAACATACTACAAGAAAATTGAGTATTGACAATGAAAATATATGCCATGGCTTAAAATCGTGGTCTATAACGGTCTAAACTCATGGCTAATTTAGCCGTGGTAGATGTTTCATATAGTCACACTAAAGTTAGCCATGGTGAAAAAGAATACTAACTATTTTAAGCACTAACCAGCCATGGTGGAAAAATGTTAACCTATCACTTTTTTATTTTGGGTAAAAGCCATGGTCTTTATAATGAACAAAATATTAATCATGGCTATAAGTCATGGTAAATGTTTTGGCCATGCTTGCAAATACCACGACCAAAGCCGTAGTAAAGCCGTGATCAATTGATTTTAACTATGACAAATGGACTTTTCACCATGACATATTGACATGGGCAATATTAATTTATTTATTTTTTTGTAGTGACAAGAGTAGTATGTATTTGGATTGATTTTTGCAATCTCTTTTGGTTTCATCAATGCATAACTTTTAATTATCAAAAAATAATAATATAGCCAATCAGCCCATGTAAGGCTTGTGAATATATATACTTACCAAAAACATGATTGTGAATATATACTAGTAAACACTAGACAGGTGGAATGGAACGGGAGTTTAGCCTTATGGCAGCACTGCCCGCCCATGCCCGGACATGATAACCATCATTTTTGTAAGATATAGCCACTTGTAAAGATTCAACGTTTCTTGTATATATACATATATATATATATATTATATTTCCTTCTTAAATTTGTCCTTTTTCACAATTTTTGTTGCAGCGTTTACATGTCGTGAAAGGACAGATTCTGTTCAACGAATATTTCAACCATTTTGTCTTTTTTTTCTCCCTGTCTATTACTTCCACCATCTTGCTATTTGGTTTGGATATTTATGATCGAATATTTCTAAATTTTGTAATATTAGATCTATCTAACATTCATCATGATTCATGAGTTTTTGGAACCAACCCGATTCACATCCAATTAAGGATTAACCCCATTTGATCCCGTACTTCTCAAAAATCTCACAATGCATCCCATAATTTATAAAAAATCTTATATATGGTCTTACGATCAATTTTCGTCACATTGTATTTTTCTATTTTTTTTGCCTCTAACTAACAAATCCGTTAGTTTTTTTGACAGGCATTGATCATGAGACCAACTAAGAGATTTTTTACTGCTTATGGATGCAATATGAGATTTTTTTAAAGCATGTGGCAAAAATATACTTAGATAGATTTACAGGACTAAAAATGTCATTAACCGTCCAATAGCCTTATGGATTGTTCGTATTTATTATAATTGAAACCTTTTGATACTTTAATTATATTTATAGAGGTTGAGAGGTCTATCTCAAACATTAAGGCAATTAACATGTTTTTATGTTACTACTTACTAGATGTAAGATATGGGTATTAGGAGGTCACATCATTAGGTAGCCAGTAACATTGTAGTGATGTTAAACATTGATGATGACAATAAGGGCGTGTAATCTCATACCACATAATCATGACAATATTGATTTCTCCTTCTTCTTTTTTTTTCTTTTGGTATAAAAAGGATATGGGTCATCTTTAGAATATTTTGAAACTCGAGTTCGGAGTTAATTGTAATTATCTATATGATAGTTTTTTTTTTTGGATAAAAGAACTTATGTTTATGATATATTAAAACTCAAAGTTTGAGAGTCGAGACTCTTCAAATATCATTGAAATAATAATTAACTAGGATAAATCAATATTGAAGTACTTTCACCAAATCTCAGGACCTAGTTAGGACGCTCAAGAAATTTATAAGCCTTATATATATACACACATATGTAAATATATGTATATATCATTGATAGGGTCGTAAATATTATTTTCAATAATTGGGCCAAACTAATAACAAATATGAACAATTAAAGATGGAAAAAGGAGGCCACAAGAATGCTTGTGAATTATACGGGACACGAGGTGGGTTATCAAGTTTGAGAGTGAGCTCATGGGCTACCTGAAGGGGATGCTAGAGGAAGAGATCAAGGATAGCAGGACGAGATGGCTCATAGTTGAGTTGGCAAGAAGATGGAAACAAATCAAGTATTTGGTCAAATCATATTTGACTATTTTGACTAAGGAAATGGAGGAGGGAGACGGCCACTTACATAATAAGAGGGGAAAATTTTAGTCTGGTAGTTTTTGTCATTCACTTCTACGAAAAGAGAGTGTAAATATTGTACTTTATATTTTTCTTCTTCTTCATATTCTTAATATCTCCAAATAATCAAAAATATTTTAGTTTAGGATTTGGAGTAAAAAATCGGCTTTTGGCTTACTCAATTTCTTGGTGTGATAATCGAACCACATCAATCATATACTCTTTCCTTAATCTTGTTGTCCTCTAATTAATTAGTAAGGATTGA
The DNA here is from genome assembly GCA_019426215.1 of Buddleja alternifolia. NCBI lineage: Eukaryota > Viridiplantae > Streptophyta > Magnoliopsida > Lamiales > Scrophulariaceae > Buddleja > Buddleja alternifolia. Next base: position 41,109,290 of record CM033398.1, read on the forward strand.
ATTTAGGGAAAAATACAAAATGCACCTATTAGATAATATAATATCTTTCCATATCTTTTTAGTATTTATGTTAGCTTAGGTTTCTTTGTGTTTCCTTGTACTTATTTTTTCCTTGTTTATAGTTAGTTTTTGTTTACCAACTCTATAAATATGTTACTCAATAATACAAATTCCTAACGAGATTTTCTCGAATCTAACATGGTATTAGAGTCATGGCTTCGAGCCATGGTCTCTCGATCTCTCGCTTTCGCCGCCACCCTCAAGTCTTCGTCCTCGCCCGACGCCACTTATCTAGTTTAGTTATTCTTTATCTAATTTTTTTTCCTTTGGCCGCCGCCGCCAATTTCTTCTCGCTTTCCTATTTTTCTTTTCTTCTTGTCTATATGGCCTCTGTCGCAGCCAGCTTTTTCTTCCTTATCTCATTTTCTCTTCTTCTTGTCTTCCTATGACCGCCACTGTCGCCGCCTTTTCTCTTTGGCTGCCAGTCACCGCGCTTTGCCGCCGCCGCTACCCAACCGTGCCTTCTGCATGCGTCGTCATCTTCTCGCTCTTGGACGCTCGAACGTCCATGCCCAACACGTTCAAGTGTGTCCCTTTACCTCATTCTTCTCGGTTTTTGGTCCAGTCTCAACATTCAAGATCCTCACATTTCGACTGCGGGGGAATGTTAAGATAATATAATATCTTTCCATATCTTTCTGGTATTTATGGTAATTTAGGTTTCTTTATGTTTTCTTGTACTTATCTTTTCCTTGTTTATAGTTAGGATTTCTTGTTTATCAAGTACATATATCTCTATAAATATATTATTGATCAGTAATACAAGTTCTCTACGGGGCTTTTCCAAACTATTCGTAATGTCACATATACCCCTAAACATTAAAAGGTACCAAAATGTCCCTCGTGAAAATTCATGTTTATGAAGATCCTTCCATCCAAACACAACCTTATAATATTTAAGCAATATATTTACTTACCGGGTCATTTTTTTTTTAATATATATAATGATTTTGTCATATTTAAAGTCTTCAAAATTAAAAAATTATTTAAATCTAGTAATGTGTTATTAACAAATTATATGTAGAGAATTATTATTCTTATTTTTTAGATCTTCTTTAACTAAATTTTATCTACTAACAAATTATTTAAATCTTGTTATTTGTAAATTTATAACTTATTTGTAAATTTAAATTCAGTTATAAATTTAACTTAAATTAATAAATAAAGAATTAATAATTAAAAAGTTGTAGATTCAAACTTATAAGATTTGTATTTTTCAATTCTATCATATTCAATTAGTTAATTATAAGTTATTTAATTTTAGCAACTAACAAATCCTATTTAAATTTTGAATGAAGTTTATAAGGTTTGCACTTTCTTACAAAACCAAGTAAGTTCATTTAGTGATTTAATTTTAGAATGAACATTTGATATAACTCATGAATTTATAAAAGAGACTATTTTAATATGTTTTAAATTTAAAGAGTATATGCGACATTAGGAATAATTTAGGGGGATTGTTTATACTTAGCTCTTGAATTTATTAATCAATATGGTCATAATTATATTTGATACCATCTTACACATATCCACGTCACACGATTTTAAAATAACCTATTCTCATAAGGTGCATGAACAAAGACACACTTTGTTGACCATTGTCGTCACTCTATGTCCAGCACACAAAATACTTTATTGTTTATTGGGTATCCAGAATTTTATAATCAGGTAATGATTGCATAGATTCAGGTGCAAGATTAAAGTTGGATAAACATTAAGGAATGTCAGGTACACAATCACGTTTTAGCCAATGGGATAGTGACACCAAATTCTAGCCACTATCTGCAGGCACTTTCCTCCACCGTAGTAGGGTTGCCCTACCCTGCCCTGCCACTATCAGTGGATGTAAGAAAAATCAAATTTGTTGAGGTTTGCTACTAAATCTAAATGTATGCATGTATGTATGTATGTATCTACCTAGCTACCGGCCAAGTACATTGTAATAAAGAATTGTCAATTGGATTTGTCAACAATAGTTACCCCTTGTTTTCAACATGCTATGAGATAGGCTGTATAATTATATAGAACGACTCCGGCATAAAAATATTTTGATAGAGTGATTTCAATCACCATTATCTGGAGATCCGAATCCTTATATATGTCATATCAAATTTAATGACTCTAATGTCTATTTATTTTATATAATAAATTGAATTGTATGTGATTTGTACACACACTTATGTGAAAAATAGACCCGAAATTCACACAAGTACATTGATGAGCTCGATTTGTTATAAAATTACCTGAATCCTCTATTACAAATAGTATTGCATCTCCAATTTCATTTACTTCTATTGATATGTGTAACTATTGAATTTTTATTGAATACGTGTCTTTCACTCAGTACCTTGCCATAGGAGATGCAACATGGTTAACAATAGAAAATCCTATCAGTTAATTACTAGGTATAAACTTGCGGACACTAAAAAAAATAATACATTATTTGATAATTTCAAATAATACACTAGAACTTTAGATTAAATTATTAATATTATATTATCACATTATAGTAATTTATTCCCACTACATATATATTTCAAAGAAAAGACCAAGCAAGGTATGATAAATTCCAAAATGCCCGTGCTTTCCTCTTATAAGCTAGTGCTATATCATCATCATTTCATATCATCTAATTTGACGGCCAAGAAAATATCTACTACACTAATTGATTGAAACACAAATAGTAATTGCGGGGCTTATGGCATTCATATTGCACAGGAAGTCCACATGACCACATTGAATTATCTGTTTTAATTTGTATATTTTTGATATATACGTGTAAAATGTAAATGATTCACAGAGAAGTGAATACTTTGAAAGTATCTTATTACAGCTGCCATATTTGTTTTGAAAATACAAAACGAAACGTTAGTTTTGAAGTAAAATATTTGAACTACCAAAAGCAAATGAAAATTGTCATTACCCAACATTTTCATAAAAAAATTGGCCAGCATTGCGTCCAAAAACTCTACATAAAATCAAAATAGTAGCGAAGTATGATAATATAATCCATATCACTCGATATTTAAAGTATTTGCATCAATCATCGAATTGAGCTCGATCTGTCTAGGGAAAATTATTGTTAAGGGAATAGGAAGTTTCCACATTAATAAAGACACAATTACTTTGAGATATTTAATAAGAAAGGAATCCTAAAATTTAAATTTTATTACGAAGATAATTTTAGTAAGAGTCAAGAAATACAAGATTTATTTTATATTTTTAGCCCGTGAATGCATAATCAAGTCGAGCACAAAGAAAAAAATAGAACTTAACAGTGGTAGAAACTTATCTGAAAACCCACAAAGCAGCTCAAACTCCATGTTGATTGAACTTCTGAAAGCAAAAGAGCAAAAGAGCACCACTCAACCCAGAGCACAAACAAGCAGATATTAATAAAACTAGTCAAAAGCAGATTTGCCAACTTTCCATCACTTCTGTTCATAACCATCCTACGCAGCATTATGCAGAGGAACAATCCATAAAATCCAAGAATAGTGTAACAACATCAAAATTATTCTCAACAATCACAAAGTAACAAGAATACAACGCCAACCATAGCCAGCAAAATGCATATCCCCAGGAAAATTTGGAATGATGATGACATGCTAGTTAGTAAGTGACAATGAGAAATAATCCGTGTAACGAATTAATAGCTCAAAGGGAAAACCGAGACCTACAATTAAACTTAAAAGAATAATATTGAAATCCACTACTCCAGCTCTAAACCTAGCTCATTTTACAATTTACAGCTTACAATAGTATCAACAAATTTCAATAAGAAAATCCAATGTTACAAAGCAAATATAATGACGAAATTTTAGAAATTGATATCACCAGTTATATAATGAATTCGAGAGTTTTTAAATGCAACAAATTGATTCCTTGCAAGTTGACTTATTGTGCCCGATTTTGATTGCAATGAGAACATCGCAAAGCCCTTAATTAATGTAAAGACATCATGCAACATCTTCTTCATGCGTAAATCTACATTCTCTAATTAGACATCAAAGACGAAAAACTTCAATTATACAGTTAAATATTCAACTTGTTCAATATTTCGTATTTTTAAAATACAAATTCATACAAAATATGTTTCTAACATATAAATCAATTAGAAACGATAATTTTTTTTCCAGAATAATTAAACCATTATACACACAAAGTTCAATATTTAAACAAGAAAGATAAAATATATAGACTATTTACTTTATTTCACATGTACCAAAGAAACGTACCTCAATGTGAATTTACAGATTTGCATTGACAAGAAAGAAGAAGATTGTCGAGTTGTTCTTGTATGTGTTACAGTGTTAGTTGTCGTTGTAGTTTTACTCGCAATATGTTTATTAAATATATATATATATATATATATATATATATCACAATACACTGATATTCTAACCACACAACATAATCCAAGAATGAAAAAATAAAAGAACAAGGAAAACATTATAAAAGAAACAATTCATTAGTTGATTAGTGTATTGTGATAGAATATAGGGCAATATACCATTTGTACCCCTGACTATTCACTTTGTCGCATTTAGATCCCTGAACTATACAACGTATTATAAAGGTCCATGTCCTCTTTTTTTTCTGTTAATAACTCAATTGACCAGCTTTTTAAAACCTAGAATACCCTTTTTTTAATATGATGTTGTTGAAATTGTCAATCACATTTAAAACTTAACCATTTGAAAATATATTTTTAGTTAGTTGATTAGTTTAAGAACTCTTTTAGTATATTTGTTAATAATATAGTTAGTTTAAGTTATATTTAATTATATAAACTATCATTTCAGAAATATATTTAATGATTTTCATATTTTGACAATAAAATTTCTGAACTAATTAATAGTTACTAAATAGAGATAATTAAAGAAGTAATCAACTAATAGTAGTTTGTAAATTAAAATTACAAATATAAAAATATTTGCGGTTTTGTATTAATTTTTGAATAACTTGTATAAGATACTTAAATAATATTATGTAGTGCACATGTTAAATGCTATAATCATCACAAGAAATTATGATTATTAAGATTAAGATTTTTTTTAAGGAAAGATTAAGAATATTATCACCATGAAGAATGATTTACCTGAAATTATAGTCTTTATTAGTTGAAGTTGTGTCCTCAAAACAGCCTCTATGTTTAAATATAAAATTAGATGTACTAAACTAACGGGATAATTTTTTATAATTTGATCATTAATAACACAATAAGATTATTGCATGTTGGATATGTCTCGAGCACATTATAACGAAATAGGTAATAATATTTAAAAATATCAAGTGCTAATTTAATTACAATTATAATATAAATAGTTATTGTGATTAACTTAGACTATAACCGATTATGTGAAAATCGAAATATTTACCATACTTTATTACTAACAAAGATATTAGATAATGAACGGCAAAACTTATAAATAGTAATTAAAAGTATTGTTTATAACATTCAATCAATATTCTTGGTAGCAGTAGCGTAAGAATTTAATTACATCATCGCCTAGGTAGGTGATATAAAAGAGTACATAAACAAACGACATTTAAATGTTAAGGGCAAAAAAGTAAATTCACATTAAATCTTCACATCATCAATATTTCAACGGTTTGACTAGTAAAGTCAGAGATCTTTTTTATACGTTTTATAGTTCACGGATCTAATATTCTACAAAGAAAAAGTATACTTTGTTTTAGAATAAATCATAAAAGAAAAAGATTTAGGACACAACCATTGGGTAGTCGACGAGTGTCTAAAATTATTACAACCTTACATCACCCAATTTTTCGGTGGCCCAAACAATTCAAATCATCAAAGGTACATTACATAAATACACACCAACACTAACGACCCGACCACTTTCATATTTAACTACCAAAGTGCATGAACCCATCATATTCATTCTACATCTCTATATATATCCCTTCAATCTCTTCCAATATCTATACATACACTCACTCCTATATAATTCATTCAACTATACAAAACAAAAATTATATAAAAAAAAAAACATGCCTTCTTCATCAGTAGTTATCGTCTCTAAATGCATCATATACCCAGACCACAAGTCCACCATTAAATCTCTGAGGCTCTCCGTATCTGATCTCCCCATGCTCTCCTGCCAATACATACAAAAGGGTGTTCTACTCCCCCAGCCGCCGCTCTCCTCCGACGACCTCCTCTCTCTCCTCAAACTCTCTCTCTCTAAAACTCTCTCTCACTTCCCTGCACTCGCCGGCCGGCTAATCACCGACGACTCAGGCCATGTACACATCCTCTGCAACGACGCCGGCGTTGAGTTCCACCACGCCAAGGCGCTGCACCTCTCCGTCGGAACCCTAATTCCGCCGCCCGATCAAGATATCCCCGTAGTGTACCGCACGTTCTTCCAGTTTGACAACACGCTCAGCTACGCCGGCCATAATAAGCCGCTCGTCGCGGTGCAGGTGACGGAGCTGAACGACGCCGTTTTCGTCGGTTGCACCGTCAATCACGCCGTCGTCGACGGGACGTCGTTTTGGAATTTCTTTAACACTTACGCGGAAGTGGCGCGAGGCGCGAAGAAGGTCTCGCGATCGCCGGACTTTTGCCGCGACACGCCTTTTGATTCGCCGGCGGTACTAGCGTTTCCCGACGGAGGACCGTCGGTGACTTTTTCCGGCGACGAGCCTTTACGCGAAAAGATCTTCCATTTCAGTAGAGAAGCCATTACGAAGCTGAAAATTAGGGCCAATAATATGGTCCAATTGCAAGAGCCAATTTCGGATCCCAATATATTGGGGAAACAAAGTAACGACAGTTGGGGGGCAGTTAACGGTAAAAGTAACGGAAAGATAACGTCCGTTTTGGAGGAACTTTTTGTGAAGAAAGATCCAACGGCTCAGATTTCTTCATTCCAGTCGCTTTGTGCTTTGCTGTGGAGATCCGTGACACGTGTCAGGTATCTAGACGCGAACAAGACGACTACGTTTAGGATGGCTGTCAACTGCAGGCACCGGCTCGAGCCGCGGCTTGAGTCACTCTACTTCGGGAACTTAATTCAAAGCATTCCAACCGTTGCTACAGTTGGCGATCTTTTATCCAACGACTTGAGCTGGAGCGGCGATCGGCTGCACCGGAATGTAGTAGCCCACGACGATGCTACGGTACGTCGCGGGGTGAAGGATTGGGAGAGCAATCCTAGATTGTTTCCACTTGGGAATTTTGACGGTGCGATGATCACCATGGGGAGTTCCCCAAGATTCCCAATGTATGACAATGATTTTGGGTGGGGGCGACCTTTGGTTGTGAGAAGTGGTAGGGCCAACAAATTCGATGGTAAAATCTCTGCTTTTCCAGGACGCGAAGGAAATGGAAGCGTTGATCTTGAGGTGGTCCTAGCACCTGAGACCATGGCTGGTCTAGAGAATGATTCGGAGTTCATGCAATACGTTTCTTGAATGGTAATATGTCTTCAAAATTATCATTAATCACTTTGTATTGCAAGAGATAGTAAGTCCTCCAAAGCCTCATGGATACTTCAATGATACCGGTGCAAGAGATACAAAATCTTTGAATTTGCCTTTATGGCACAATTCTACCATCGCCAAATGATTATGGAGTGTGGAAACTGAATTCGAACTCAAAAGACCTTTGCCTTGTTAAAATTTCACATAAATGGTATTTAATCGAGAAAATCATATACTATATGCTAGATTCAATAATCTTAATGTTTATATTGTTTACCTCTTTCATGATGTAAATACAATTTTATTATGGCGTGATTGTTACTTAAGTCCAAAATGACCATTATTCCAGAATTAATTACGGGTCCTTGAAATTATTAAGAACAATATGACAAAATAAAAAAGGCCAAAATAAAACATATTAGGTCCTAGTAGACAAGATAAGATGGCAGTTAGATGTCCAAATCCAGTGTATCCACATGTTTTGTTTGGTGATGGGGTCATACTCCACTGTTTGTGGCAGCTTGCGAGAGTTGTGAAATTAGGATTGACATACGATAGGTACGTTAGTAGTGATGTTTTTGACATTTTTCTCCACTTGAAATGTGCATTGTACTTACAATTATTATTTATCCCACGTGATATTAATTACATCGGATATATATACTAAAGAGTTTTATTGTAAGTGCCAACCCACTCATGTCCACAATTTTATTTTTAAACTGAATCTTATCTCGTTATATCTTTCCCTACTGATAGAAATCAAGAGCTAACATATATAGAATCATAGGTTGAAGAAATTAAATTAGAAAGAAAAACTAGTTAAACTTTTCCTTTTGTCAGCTTTGGGAGATTGTTCCGGACTCTAAGAATTACTTATAGACTATGATACACGAATACGAATATCAGAATACGAGTGTGCTATGATACGGATACAAAATATGACAAATTTCAAAATTAGAGAATACGATGCATTGAGGATACAAATATATATCTATAATACTTAAAAATAAATTTGGGGCATTATGTTCACTAACATAAATAAAAGTGCAATACTGCCACCTGTTTATTGTTTATAAGTTCAAAATTTTTCGAATACAACCAAATAATTTCATCATTTGCAGTGTATGAACGTCATTTAATTGATACCAACATTTACCTTCTCAGCCAAATTTTTTGTGATGAAGTGTGAATAATAGGTTTCACGCGGAGCAATAGAAGAAAAAATATATTAAGAAGTGAAATCAAAATGACTTTTTGCTTCTCTAAATTTTCTTTTTGTTTGTTTAACTTTTTAATGTACGGAAAGTCACTATTATTTTTCTATTTTAAACTATAAGGTATTATATAATATTCAAAAAATACTATGTCTGGCATCTAAGGCGTGCCAGATACTTTAAATATTATATAGGATACGGTATCAGGAAGTATCAGATACAGTATCAGGAATTTTCTTTTTTATTTAATTTTTGAATACTTCAAAAAAGTATCTGATATTTATCCGGTTATATCCGCAGAGTATTGTATTCGATACGAGTACAATTTTGCACGGGTCCAATTTTAGAAGTATTCGTACATCATAGATGAAAAAAGTAAATGATATTTAATCTTATTTTGAAAACTTTTAAAATTTCATATGAGTGATTTTAGGAAGGTCCGGGCTAAAATACCAATTTCTGCATTCAACCACAATCATTCATGTACGGAAACTTTAGTACATGTGTAGTCATTGTTTTTAACTGAAAACTTGCATGTAGTAATATATAGAATAGAAGGTAGAATAGAAGGTGGAACTATCAAAGTGAAAGTTGACTCATAGTTAGTGAGACAAAGACTTGCAAATCTCCTTTATGCAATTTTTGCATGTAAACATCTCACATGAATAGCGTTTTTAAATTTTTTGTGCAAAGCAGTGTATATGAGGAAAAGTAGAATCTGACACAGCCCCACAAGTAGTGAAACACCACCACTTCCACTTGTCATATGTTCTTTTCCAAGTTGCGCAGAGAAACTCAATCGTGGACGCTAGGGCTAGAATTTTATATTGGGGGCGAATAAAACAAAATGGGAAGGGAAAAAACTTGATATATTCATTTTAGGGGGCACACTTTAAAAAATAAAAAATTTAATAGGCTAAGAAAATAATTTTTCAAATGTTAAGGGGACGGCTGCCCTACCAGCCCCACTTGACTCTACCTCTGGCTCTATACACTTAAAATCCTATCTTGTAAAATTGTAACCTTGGATACAGCAGATATCAAATCGTTTAAACAAATCCTAACTTCCTAAGTCGTTGGATTACACTAGCAAAGTTGTAAGTGATCATATGGCCAGAATTGATTGGTACATAAATATTTCCATGATTTCACTTGATCAGATTCAAGGGAAAAAATGCATTTTTGGTCCCAAGATACGATTACGTCGTGTATTTGGTAGAATTGGCATGTGCGGCTCACGTTTTTTAGAATTATGGGACCAAAAACGCACATTTTTAGTAATCCCACGTGATCTGCACATGCCAATTCCGTACAAATACATGATGTAATCATACCTTGGGACCAAAAATGAGCGTTTTTTGGAGTTATGGGACATATAATGTTAAAGTAAAAAATACTGAAACCAAAAGCACACATGAACTAGTTGTGGAACCAAAATTGCAATTTTTCCAGATTCAAGCATTACGTTTCAATTGCACGGGTCTGGGCCTGGAATTACACAAGCAGGAATAAACAATTATGTTGGTGTATTTTACTAGTTAATTCAAAATCATGTAGTCAAAACCTCTCTGCATATATATGTGTGTGTGTGTGTTTGTGTGTGTTCAGTAGATTTTTGATCCTTTAGCAACTTAGGTTCTGAATGAATCCTATCCCACCACCGACAAGGTTCCAGTAAGACGTTCACGACGTATGATTAGATATATACGTACGACCATTTGTTCGTGTACAATGGTCTTGGTTCATTAATAATAAATATAGGTTCCAAACAGTAATAGAGTTGATCATTTTCCCTTCTTGTTAGTTGCCCTATAGTTTACCATTTACTTTTAACTTTAATTTTAATTAACTTTTGATTTTTAGTGAGGACTGTTAGCTAGAATATTATATTTTGCATTAAATTTTCGTTAGTAATTTCAGAGGGCACCCTTGCTCATTTCTACCGGTCAAAGATGAACAAATTACATCACTCTTCAAATTTTTTATTCTAAAGTTGTTCATCATGTTACTTGTAAGTTGATGTCTATAATGTACATCCACTTCATATTTAAGGCAATATATATATATATATATTGTTCGTTAGGTGAGCATACAAAAAATACAATACATACATTTTGTAAGACAATATATGTTAACTCGTAAAAACTAATTCATAATGAATGCCAAGTTCATGCTTAAGGCAAATTATTATCTATTTGGTGAAAAATTAAAATACATTAATAAAACAAAATTTTGCAAAATGTATAAATTGGTATCCACTTACGTTATAATCAAGCCTTTTGGTCCAGTGGTATAAAGCTGTCACTGGGACAACTTAGGGTCGACCTGGTGTGCTCCCAGGATCGATTCCCAGCATTGTCAAAATAATGTTTGGCCAGCGGCAGCCACGCACCGCGAGCGAAGATTAGTCGAGGTGCGCGAACGCTGGCCCGGACACCTCGTGGGGAAACCAAAAAAAATAAAATATATATATATATATATATATATATATATATATATATATAATGAACATTGTACACCCAGTCTGTCTAACTAAACTAAACCAATAAAAGTAGAAAAAAAAATGACTTCTTCATCAGTAGCTGTAGCTAGTAATTGCCTCTAAATGCACTATATGTATATCCCGAACAGTACAAGTCCGCCATTGAATCCCGAACATGTATTCGTGCATGATGATGCTATGATACGCCGGTTTTGAGGATTGGGAGCGGAATCTTAGATTGTTCCAACTTGGGAACTTTGATGGTGCGATGATCACCATGAGAAGTTCCCCTAGGTTCCCAATGTACGACAATGATTTTGGGTGGGGCTGACCATTGGCCTTGAGGAGTGATAGGGCCAACAAATACGATGGTAAATAATCTCATGGAAATGGGAGCGTTGATCATGAACTGGCTCTAGTACCTAAGACCATGGTTGCTCAAGAGAATGATTCCGAGTTCATGCCATACGTTTCTTGAATGAAACCGCGTTTCTAAATCACCGATTTCTAATGCAAGAGATATATAGTAAATCATCAAAAGCCTCATGAATAATTCAATGCAAGATAATATATTTAGTGCTAGAGACCAATTCTTCAAAATTTTATAATCCTACCATTTCCAACTGTTACAAACTTATTTTGAATCTCAAAAGATAATTCTGTCTCGTTGAAATTTAATATAAATTTGGGATTTAATCGAGAAAAACTTAAGGTCTATACTAGATTTAGCAACAATTCGGTCTTTTGTTACACAATCGTGTATACTTTCCATCTGTTATGACAATTCACGAAATAAGAGCATAAAATTAAAGACACAAGAATTTACGTGGTTCGGCAATTGCCTACATCCACGGGAGAGGAGAGAGTATTTTACTATTGATGAAAGAGGTACAAATTACAATGAATGTCAAAAGTACTGAACTAAAACCTAGCCCCTGACTTTTTTCCCTAAAATACACGTGTACCGTACCCTTCGCCCTCTTCAGAACTGGCCCATTTGATAATGGGTTTGCTGCATAATTTGAGCCTAGGACTTTAAGACATATCACAACAATTCTCCACCTTGGATTAAAGTCCAAGTAATAAAACGACCTCAAATAGCAAAACTAAAACTCAAACTTCTCCAAGCCCCTCAAGGGCAATCAATCAAAAACACCAATTTTGACCAAGTCCAAGCAATGCTCGAACTTGTGCACTGGCACTGGCTTGGTCATCATATCAGCAGGATTGTCTTTAGTACCAACTTTAGTAACCACAATCTCTCCATTTGATATATACTCTCGAACGAAGTGATACCTTATATCAATATGTTTGGTCCTCTCGTGGAACATCTGATTCTGTGTCAAGTGAATGGCACTTTGACTATCACAGAATACAGTAGGAACCTCCTCCTCGAGGCCCAAACTCACAGCTAAACCTTTCAACCATAAAGCTTCTTTGACTGCCTCTGTGACTGCCATATACTCTGCCTCTGTGGTAGATAATGCAACAGTAGGTTGAAGAACTGCCTTCCAACTAATAACACCTCCAAATAGAGTAAATATATATCCACTGATAGAACGCCTTTTATCCAAATCTCCGGCATAATCAGAATCTACATAGCAAATAACTCCACCTCGAGAAGAATCCTCAGAACTATCAAACACAAGTCCTAAATTTGTAGTACCTTTCAAGTACCTCAAAATCCATTTAACTGCTTGCCAATGTTATTCTCCCGGATTTCCCATGTAACGACTCACCACACTAACAGCTTGTGCAATGTCTGGTCTAGTGCACACCATGGCATACATCATGCTCCCAACTGCACTAGAATAGGGAACCCTAGACATCCGCTGCACTTCCTCTTCAGACTGAGGTGATAATAAGGCTGATAATTTAAAATGTGGTGCAAGTGGAACACTAACCGGCTTTGCATATTGCATCCCAAATTTTTCAACAACTTTCTCAAGGTACGATTTTTGAGATAAAAATAACTTTCCAGCCTTTCGATCACGTCGAATCTCCATACCTAAAATCTTCCTAGCAGCTCCCAGATTCTTCATCTCAAACTCCCCACTCAATCGAGTCTTCAACTTATTAATCTCAATCATGCTCTTTGCAGCAATGAGCATATCATCCACATAAAGGAGTAAATAAATAAAAGAATTATCTGGTAATCTTCTAAAGTAGACACAAGCATCAAAATCAGTCCTACTATAACCAATATCTACCATGAAAGCATCAAACCGCTTGTACCACTGTCTTGGAGATTGCTTCAACCCGTAGAGAGATTTTTTCAATAGACATACATGATCTTCTTTCCCCTCAACTACAAATCCCTCTGGTTGAGCCATGAAGATGGTCTCCTCAAGTTCACCATGCAAGAAAGCTGTTTTTACATCTAACTGCTCGAGTTCCAAGTTAAACCGAGCAACAACAGCAAGTAACAGACGTATGGAACTATGTTTAACAACAGGGGAAAATACTTGATTAAAATCAACTCCATACCTCTGTGTGTACCCTTTAGCTACAAGTCTTGCTTTGTACCTTAAATTCTCAACACCTGGAGTTCCTTGCTTCTTTTTAAACACCCACTTGCAGCCTACAATTTTCTGATCCGTAGGAGGCCTCACTAACTCCCAAGTTTGATTTTTATGAAGAGATTCTATCTCCTCTGTCATAGCTCCAATCCACTCGGACGATTCACCACAAGAAATAGCATCAGAATATGAGACAGGTTCATCAGATTCCATTTCCTCAGCAATAGTCAATGCATATGCTACAAAATCTGCATCAGCATATCTTTGTGGTAGCCTAATTTGCCTCCTCGGTCTATCTTTCGCAATAGAATGAGTTTCTTGAGTGGAAATCTGCTGCAAGAGAGGTGTAATTGGAACCTCCAGCTCCACCTTCTCATGTGATTCTTCAAAACCTGCATCATTATCAACTACATTGTCCTTTCCCGGACTTATCAAGGCAGACTCATCAAAAATAACATTTCTGCTCGTAATTATTCTACATGTTTTAGGACACCAGACCCTAAATCCCTTAACACCCGAAGTGTAACCAAGAAATATGCACTTTTTAGACCTAGGTTCTAGTTTTCCCTCATTAACATGTACATATGCAGGACAACCAAATATTTTAATATTAGAATAGTCAGGTGAATTTCCAGACCATACCTCTTCAGGAGTTTTAAGCTCAATGGATGTGGATGGAGAACGATTCACCAGGAAACATGCTCTGGCAACTGCTTCTGCCCAAAAATCTCTAGATAATCCTGAATTAGAGATCATACAACGAGCTTTCTCTATCAATGTTCTGTTCATACGTTCTGCTACACCATTCTGCTGAGGTGTTGCAACAACTGTATGATGCCTCACAATTCCTTCTTTCTTGCAGAAGTTCTCAAATTCAGTATTACAAAATTCCAATCCATTGTCAGTGCGAAGACGCTTAATCTGTTTTCCCGTCTGCTTCTCAATCATAGTCTTCCACTGCTTGAAAGTGTCAAAGACATCACTTTTCTGCTTCAGAAAGAAGGTCCAAACTTTCCTCGAATAATCATCAACGAAAATCAGCATGTACCTAGAACCTGCTTTAGATGCAACTCGTGATGGACCCCAAAGATCAGAATGGATATAATCCAATGTTCCTTTGGTTCGATGAACACCTTTACCAAAACTGGTTCGCTTATGCTTCCCAAAAATACAGTGCTCACAAAAATCCACATTGCTAGTTCTCTGTCCACAAAGCAAGCCTCGCTTGCTCAAAATCGTGAGTCCACGCTCACTCATATGACCTAAGCGCATATGCCACAGTTTCGTCACCTCAGAATCAGACATAGAGGTTGTAGAAACTGCAGCTCCACCTGAAACAGTAGTTCCCTGCAGAACATATAAACTGCCACCAAGTCTCTGTCCTTTCATGACGACAAGAGCCCCTCTCGAAACCTTTAAAACACCGTCTGAGCCAGTATACTTATATCCAAGAGCATCGAGAGTGCCCATGGATATAAGATTTTTCTTTAAATCCGGAACGTGTCTCACATCTGATAAGGTCCTGATTACACCATCATGCATTTTAATCCTAACTGCTCCTTTTCCAACAACTTTGCAAGCTGCATCATTACCCATGAGAACAACTCCATTAACAGGTTCGTATGTAGAGAACCAATCCCTATTTGGGCACATATGAAAAGAACAAGCCGAATCCATAATCCAATCTCCATCTGATTTTGGACCATCAGAACTGACCAAAAGAACACCTCCATCACTATCTTCCTCTACAGTATTAGCATTAGCTTCTCCGGGCTTATTTTTCTGCTGGTTTTCCAATTTCTTTTTAAGCTTCCAGCAATCAGCTTTCACATGATTGGTCTTCTTACAGTAACGACAGTAAAGGTTTCCTTTCGATTTTGAACGAAACCTCTGCTTGTTGTCTTGGGTAGCCTTATCCTTCGGCCTACCCCTAACAAACAACCCCTCACCCTGATTTTCGGATACAGTTGATGTGATTTCGCCATCAATGGAGTACTTGCTCAACAAGGCTTCTTGAACATCCTTCAACTTAATGGTATCTCTACCATATAGAATTGTATCCCGAAAATTGGAATAAACTGAGGGTAACGAACACAGCAACAACAAAGCCAGATCCTCATCATCATACTTCACCTCAAGGTTTTCCAGATCTGTGACGATCGTCTTAAACATATCGATATGAGCCTGTATCGATGTTCCTTCGTTTAACTTGCAGGCAAATAACTGCTGCTTCAAACGCAGTTTATTTGTGAGATTCTTCTTCATACAGATCTCCTCCAATCGACTCCATAGACAGGCAGCGTCATCTTCGTTCAGTACATCCTGTAGAATTTCGTTTGATAGATGCAACTGAATCTGCGAGACAGCTTTCCTATTCATTTTCTTTTTCTGTTCATCCTTCAGATCTGCGGACATCTTATCTTTTCCCAATAGAGCTTCCTCTAAATCCATATGTGTCAGAATCGCCATCATCCTCGCCTTCCACAACGGAAAACGGGTTTTGCGATCAAGCTTCTCGATTTCGTGTTTGACTGAAGCCATCCCAGGAAAAATAATCGAAAAATTGCGGAAAAACGATTATTTAATCAGGCTCTAGATACCAGATTGTTATGACAATTCACGAAATAAGAGCATAAAATTAAAGACACAAGAATTTACGTGGTTCGGCAATTGCCTACATCCACGGGAGAGGAGAGAGTATTTTACTATTGATGAAAGAGGTACAAATTACAATGAATGTCAAAAGTACTGAATTAAAACCTAGCCCCTGATTTTTTTGATAATGGGTTTGCTGCATAATTTGAGCCTAGGACTTTAAGACATATCACAACACCATCTGAAATTGCAGCTTGTATACAATCTAAGTATTACTGTATTAGGAGCATCAAGTTGATTTTTGCAGTGCCCGAGAGGGAAAAAAAACATATACATATAGAATAAAAATCCAACCAAACATACGATACATTTCTTCTATGGTTTTTATAATTACACTGAATTAAAATCACACCTTAATCAATACACGGAATCAATAATAAATAACAATAAAAACAGACAATTATAACATAAATACGAGTAATCAACAATTTGCGACAATATCTGAATTCTGATATACAAAATCCAACAAATAATATAACACTATGATTCAATAACAGGCGCCTGGACTGGGAACTTGCGCTTGAATATAACCATTGAAAAGGTCTCAGGAACTCAGTGGATATATATATGGTGTTCTTTTTGAGCAAAGAAATGGATATGAGGAAGTGTAGAATCTGACACAGCCCACAAGCTAAGTACTGAAACAACACCACTTGTCACCGTTGAGATATAGTGGAGTTGGATCAAAAAGAGGATCGAGAGATGGAAAAAATGTAGCCAAAACAAAGCCAATATGAAGCCGAGATGGGTCGGGAAAGGGTCTAAAAGGCCAATAACAAGTGTTCCAGTAGGCCACGCTGCGGCGTCAAAGGACGAACTACACGGCGTCGTGGACAGTGGTGGAACGCCGCGGCGTTCGCGATAGAGGTGGTTTTAATGAACACCGCGGTGTTCGCGGCAGCGAATTGGTAGTTTCTTTGTGCGAAAAGGAATCCGTTTTGGCAGTTTTTGGACTCTTTATTTGTTTCCTTTTATGTTTATACTTCTTCTCTTTGTATTAGGAATATATTTCCTAGTTTGATAGGGTTTTAGATTATTTCACTCTTATAAATAGTAGAACTCTCCTTGTAATTCATGGATTCACTCTTGAGAAATAATATGTAGTTTAGTGATGGTTCGTGGATGTAGGTAGTTCGCCGAATCACGTTAAACTCTCGTGTTTTTTCATGTTTCGCCTTACATTTTTATTGTTTCTTAATTATTTTTTTCGTGCTCTGTTGTTACCATTCTTAACGTCATACTCTTTTCAGTTCTCAAGTTGAGTAGATAAACTAACCTTTTTTTTTTATGAATAGAAACTAACTCAATTGTGAACGCCACGCCATACTTATATCCTTTGTGAAATTCTAGTGTGTGACCAGCCTTTCATCAGATATCAAATCGGTTCAACAAATTATAAGTCGTTGGATTACACAAGCAAACTTAAACTGTATAAGTGATTGTATGGACTTTTTAAAAAAATAATACTGTTTTAAATAATATTTATATAAATAATACACAAATAAAAAAACTTCTGAAAATGGCACACTACGCCATTACTAATGGCGGATCCAACCTGAATTTTTATTTCCGGATTAATGAGTTTTTTTTTTTAACAATGTGCCTGGATCCGCCATTACTAATGGGATATCCAGTCACACGTCTCTGGATCCGCCGTTAGTAATGGCGGATCCAGTCAGCAGGCTTTGACTGGGTACGTCATTAACAATGGCGTACCCAGGCACGATACTTACCCTTTTATTTTTTTTCTTCTCTTCTTCTTTCTCTCTTCTTCATCTCTCGTTCTCTCCGCTCTTCTGCTCCATCTCTCCCTCTGCTTCACCCACCATTGTTCTTCTCATTTAGCATTTTATCCCTAAATTATAAGGTAATTTTTTTATTCTATGTTATTATTTTATTGACTACATTTTTGAGTTAATTAATTAGTTTAATTTAGAGTTTATGATTTAAATATTTATAATTTCTGTTAATTTAAAGCCTAGTTTTCAATTATAATTTTGAATCAAATTATGATCTAAATTAGTTTAAATGTTAGTCTTTAAGTTTATGATTTATAAATATTGTTATTGTATTGTAATTTTAGGTGTAATCATTTTGGGTATAATATCGAATTTAGTGTTTAGGTTATGAATTTTGATTTAATGTTATAGTTTTTATTTTGTACTTGAATTTTGATATTTTGTATAATTTTGGACCCCAACTTTGAATGTAGGTGTTTTTAGGGTTTGAACTTTGATATAATATTTTAGGTACAATTTATAATTTTTAGGTATGATGATAAAGATGTAATATCAAATTTAGTATTTATGAATGATATTTTTAGGTTTTTTAAATGTGTGTGAATATAATTTATGTTTTTGAACTCTAAATTAATATTTTATATTTTGTAGAAATGTCGAAACAGAACGTAGTTGATGTTTGTATATTTTTGGATGGACAAATAATTGAAAATTCGAACTATATGTTGAGTTATAGCAATCCACCAAAAGCTTACATGAGAATACCCCGTTCGATCAAATTTGTTGAATTGTTGAATAAGGTATATGCGAGTACAGGAATTAATCCCAATCAATTCTCGTTGAAACTATCTTCGAAATACTCATTTGAAGATAGAAATTTGCTTAGGCAGAGAGCAATGGAGGTCAAAAACGATGATGATTTAATTTTTTTTCTTGGATCCTTATACTGGTGTTAGTACAATGGATCTTTATATTGAAAAAGAGCTCATACAATCTCAGGGTTCATACACATCGCTGTTAACACAAGTGACGTCGTATCAGCCAAACCAATTCTTACCATTTTGTACACAACCAATATTACCGGATTTAAATATCGGTACTTATCCGAACCAAGATGTGTATGCAGGTAATTTTTATTTTTATATTTACTTTGTATCATTGTATTTTTTAATAAATGTTATAATTGTCTAAATATTTTTATAAAAAATTTAATTTGTATTCTTCTCTTATAGTTTTTGTTTGTTATGATTGCCTTTTAAGGATGTTCTACATCGGCGACTCATGGTTTAGGGAATTATTCAAATCCGGATGTAGATGAAGGTAATAATGAATCGTCTACACATTTGCATAATTTTAGTATCCTATTTTAACGTATTCTTTATCATTGCATTTGATAGGAGTCATTTCTACGTGTTATTAAGCCCCTTTGCGTTTATGTTTTAGGTTCATTTATCGCTTGATTTTGTCACTTGTGCGTTTAATTCGTGCATTAAGTGATTTCAGGCCTTAAGTGGATACAATCGAATAAAGGGTGGAAAAAGGACGTATAAAACAAGTTTAGGCCAAGATGTTTCACACCTCTACGACCAAACAAGCAAGAAACAAGCTGGAGTTAGCCAAAATCATATTTTAGTACCATTTCGGCACACCTGGGCGCCAAATCAGAAACAACCTCCACATTGGAACGTCATTTTGATATATTTAGAGACAGAATTGGATGAAGTGTCCTTCTACAAAGTTGTAGATGTATGTCTTATCTTCACATGGGGACTTGAAGCATCAAATTCGGAGGTCTGTGGAGAATTTTATGAATAAAACACTATCTCTGCGCTGGAAAACACGAAAGTGGCAGCTCCCATTCTTAGTAGGTGGAAAACAAGAGAATGGTAGTTCACATTCTTGGTAAGAGGAAAGTAAGAGAATGGTAGGTGGAAAACAAGAGAATGGTAGTTCACATTCTTGGTAGATGGAAAGCAAGAGAATGGTAGGTGAAAAGAAAAGAGAATGGAAACACATGTTCTTGGTTGGTGAATTTTTTTGGCTATAAAAGAAGGATTGGATGCCCTCCTACAAACACACTTGAAAACACATTCCCCATTGGGGGAGCCTAAACACATCCTATCATCATCCTTAGATTAGTTATGAAGATTATCAAGAACCTTTGAAGGTGAAGAAATCAAGAAGCATGGAAGAGATGAAGATCGAAGTTCAACCATAAAAAATACGAGGGAGTTTCTTATATTTAGATTTGTTTTTGTCTATGAATATGAATCTTAATTTAAGTTCCTATCTTTTATCTTTTATGATGAAATAGATTCTTCGAACTAAGGCCATGTTGAAGCTAAATTATGATAATTGAGTTATAAATTGTGTTTTTCATATTAATTCTATTGTTGCTTTGTGTCTTGATCTTGTTTGAATGCATCATATGCTTAGCTACCATATACATGATTTATTGCTTAAATTATTCGTTCGAGAGAAGGTAATTTAAGGTGCAAAGAGGATCATCACATAATCCGTAAAAAATAGGGAATTGCCCCTAGAGATAGGTAGAGATTCCCGGGTGCAGTTAGCCGGATTAATCCGGGGAAATTCTAGAACTTGAATGCATGATTGTTGGTTAGATTCTCGGATAGACATATTTAGAGAACCATCAATTAATCATAGGATTATTACAGCCGAGACATCGGGTAGTAATTATTTAAGGTTTTTTCCACCAAAGCAACATTCGTCTAATAATATGAGAACATGTTTATAGTGAAAATTGATTAATTTATGCCAACACATGTGTCTTAGTTGCTCTCTTCCATAATCTTGTTTCTTATATCTTACTTTCATAATATTTTAGTTAATTCTTGTTTTAGTTTAAGTTCTTCAATTGCTTTAAAATCATAAACTAAAATACAAGTCCTTGAGGTTCGACAACCCGGACTTTATTGTCCACTTTATTACTACACACGACCAATCCACTTGCTGTTTAATACACGTAAGGATTTTTCGTGTCAGCATTCTATCAACATGTATTATGATAAATCTTAATTTGATTTTAATTTTTGTACATGTAGGTCTGTCTACACACAGTCATCATGAGTTTGGGCATTTTGAGGAAGCCAACTACAACGCTCATTTTTCTCATCAGGGAGGGGCGAGTAGTTCGATACCACCTCAGACCGATCAGTTTGAGGATGACGACGACAGTGCTTGTCGAAATTCGCTTGATAGTCATTCAGACCCGAACTTCGATGAAGAACTCAACAACGAACCGACTTATGAGGAAGATGTTCCTCGAACAGGGAATCAACCACGACTTCATCATGTGCTCCCATTCTACTCCACATCATATGAAGAATTACAAGGAGACTCATTAGATCGACCAAATGAAGCAAGGGATATGACTTATGATTATCAGATAGGTAATCTTGGTTTGAGATTGACATTTGATAACAAAGAAAGCTTGCAAAGAGCGGTGAAAGACTACCACATAACACATCAAAAACAAGAGTTTACGGTGGTAATTAGTAACCCGACAACTTATGCTATTGTATGCAAACACAATGACGAACATGTAGGGTGCAATTTTAGACTTCGAGCTCATTTTAGCAAGAAAACACATTTTTGGGAGATATCGAAGTACAGAGGGCCACATTCATGTCTGTTCGAAACTATGGCACCAAACCACCATAATTTGGACATGAATCTGATTGCCAATGAACTTCTTGGACAAGTTCAAATTGATCCCTCAATTAAGATTGCATGAATAGTTCAAATGGTAGCTGATAAATGGGCATGCAATATTTCGTATGGCAAGGCTTGGCACAGCTTGCAACGTGCAAATGAGATTGTACATGGGACTTGGGAGAATTCCATTTCATTGTTACCTAAGTTCGTAGGAGCTGTCCAAAAGTGGAATCCGGGCACGGTTGTTGAATGGAAACACAAAAGCGTCTATGGAAATCCAAAAATGTTCATGTATGTGTTTTGAACGTTCAAGCCATGTATAGATGGATTCCACCATTGCCGGAGAGTTATTTGCGTTGATGGGACACATCTATATGCACGCTACAAAGCTAAGTTGTTGATCGCAACGACTCTTGATGGAAATAATCAGATTTTGCCTCTTGCATTTGCAATTGTCGATAATGAGTCAAATGACTCGTGGTTGTGGTTTCTGCAATTGGTGAGCGGACATTTTCTTCGAAGGAATGAAGGTGTGTGCCTTATTTCTGATCGTCACAACGGCATACTTCATGCATCTAAGCTTGTACCCACCTTTTGCCCTCCTCATGGAGCTCATCGATATTGCCTACGACATGTGTCTTCAAACTTTAATAATCGTTTCAAAAATAAAGTTATGAAGACTCTATGTTATCAGGCAGGTATGACACATAGTATTTCCAAATTCGATAAAATCATGAACGATATCCGATAAAAGGATGAAGATGCTTTCATTTATCTGAGCAAAATTCCATGTGAAAAGTGGACACTTGCACATGATGGAGGGATGCGGGAAGGCATTATGACAACAAATATGGGAGAGAGCTTAAATGGTGTGTTGAAAGGTGTTCGCCATCTTTCGCCCACTGCTATTGTGGAATGCACATTTCATCGTTGTGTTGATCATTTTTATAAACGACACCAAGATGCCTTGACAATTGGGGGGGGGGGATTCGGGCTTGACAGAGCATGCCTACAATATGTACTCAGAATCGGCGAAAGCATCCGAAACACACACTGTCAGGCACTTTAATTATGTTGACCAAAGTGGCCAAGTTAACACCAAAGCCCAACTCAGATATCGTAGTCTGAAGTTTGCTGTTGACATCAATGCAAAATATTGTTCTTGTGGAAGATGAACCACATTCAAAATTCCATGTTCACATGCAATTGTGTTATGCAAAGATTTGCAAAGGAGGTCAATCTCGTTGGTTGAAAAATATTATAGCGCCAGTGAGTATTTACAAACATATCAAGGGACATTTCATCCTTTGCATGATGCTCATTTTTGGGATGCACCAGATTTTGAGTTGGTCCATGACCCTCATTTAAGGATACAACGACGTGTAGGTAGAAATGTGACTACTCGAATTCCTAATGAGATGGATTGGTAGTTATATGTTTTGCAATTGGGTGTTGAAGTTGTGTATTTGTTAGACATATTGAGCTATTAAAAAACTATTTTTTTTATGTTTTCTGGCTCGCATTTGACCTATTTCTGTACATTTTTTGGTCGTGACTTGAACACGAAAATTGTAAGTGATGTTATGAACTTTGTAAAACTATAAGATTTGGCTCATTCCGACACACGAGTGAAGAGATATGGACGCGCAAAGCTGCCCCGCTTGGGATTTTTATGCAAAAAAAAAAAAAGTTTTTTTCTGGCTCGTATTTGGCCTATTTCTGTACATTTTTTGGCCACGTCTTGAACATAAAAAATGTGGGTGGTATTACAAAATTTGTAAAACTATAAGATTTGCCTCATTCCGACACACGAGTGAAGAGATATGGACGTGCAAAGCAGCCCCGCTTGGGATTTTTATGCCAAACGAAAACAGTTTTTTTTTTTTTATTTCTGGCTCGTATTTGGCCCATTTCTGTACATTTTTTGGCCATGACTTGAACATAAAAAATGTAGGTGGTATTACGAAATTTGTAAAACTATAAGATTTGCCTCATTTGGACACACGAGTGAAGAGATATGGACGCGCAAAACAGCCCCACTTGGAATTTTTATGCCAAAAAAAAAAAGTTTTTTTTTTGTTTTCTGGCTCGCATTTGGCCTATTTCTGTACATTTTTTTGGCCATGACTAGAACATAAAAAATGTAGTTTCATATTTTTTTGGCCATGACTAGAACATATTAATTTTATTTCCGTATTTGTTTCATATTTTTTTTGGTCTTTCAATTGAACAAGCATGTCAATAATATAAATATCAATATGGTGAAATATTACAAATTCAAAAAAAAAACAATAAATACAAGTTACAAATTAAAAAGACTATCTATGTTGACGCGGACCGCGATGTCCCCCCGTGCCACAGTTTGGAGCACGCCCCCTCCTTGTTAACCGTCTAGGTCCCTGCATTTCTTCTTCCGTTCTGTTCATATCAAAGTTGAACGGAACTGCAGATGTGTCGAAATGTAAAGAGACTGGAGGTGGATTCCTGGTTACGGGAGGTGGATAATTCGAGTGGTCCAGACTCAGACCCGTGTGAGTCCCTATATATTGATCCCACAAATTATCGGGCGTTGCCCACGCTACTGATGAAGGCCCCTCATCTTGGAATGTGTAAGGCAACTGAGGCTCGGGTGTTGGATCAACCATCTGAGGAAAGTAATTGCCGGTATCATAAGGCAGTGTTCTGAAAATCGGACCGGACAGCGAACAGAAAAAGTGACCGGGTCACGGGTCACCGGTTCAACCGTCGGGTCAACCGCGATCGAACCGGTGATGTCATAATTATGCAATAAATAATAATTAATATAAAATTAATATTACAAAACAATAATATATATATATATATATAAATATTACAAAATAATAAAAATATATATAATATATAACTCAAAAGTCAAAACATGTCTTTCTCACTTCTTACTTTCTCAGATCTCAATTCTCTCACACACGCTTGGTGACTGCCTGACTGGTGAGCTGCTCTTCTTCTTCTTTTCTCTTCCTAATCTTCTTCTTCTTCTTCTTCATTCTTATCTATCTTTCTTTACCTAATTTTCTTTCTCTTCTGTTCTGCGTGAGACGTGAGTGAGTGAGAGTGTTTCTGCTGAGTAGTGAGTGCCTTTACCTTTTTCTTTTAAAATCAAATTAATAATTTAATAGGTTGGATTTTAATTTTTTCCAAAATCGCCAGGGTTAACAGGTTGAAGAACGGTTTTACCGGTTCACCGTTTGAACCGCCAGTTTGAAAGATTTTGACTGGTTTTGACCGATTTTTGGCTCTGAACCTTTTTTTGGCATAACCGGACCGGCCTAGTGACCGGTTCCGATTTTTACCGGTTCGACCGGCCGGTCCGGTCCGGGTTTCATAACCTTGGCATAAGGATCTGCTACAGTCAAAGATGATGGTCTGAAAGTGAGGGTGCGAGGAGCTTGACTCGAAGTCCCAGGTTCGCCCATACACGGACGTGAGTTATGCCGTACAAGTTCTTCTTCGTCCTCTGAATCCTGTACATCATCGACGTCTCTTTCGACACTACTTCTCCTCTGTGGGCGCATGTCTTCTCTGCCTGTCTGGTCAAAATGAACACCCGCTGCTGCATCAGAACGACAGCTACATGACACCATCCGGAACAGCTCTGTAAGACCCGATCTCAAAGACCCTAGCAGCCCCTCAGCCCTTTGCCTCGAGTCAGGGGTATCTTAGACAACCCTTTGCAATTCTTGAATCTGTCTATTCTGTAAAAGATAAACAAAAATATAAGACAAAGTAAAACCAAATGAAGCAATGTAATGTTAACCTAACACAATTATATATACTAACCACATCATGTAATAAAGATGTCGACCCTGTTTGGAAGCCGACATTCAATCTATCCAACTCCTTTGAAATATACCAACGTGTGATCCTATCATACCAGTCAGAGTAATCCTCTGTTGTGCCTCCACCCAAGTCCCCTACCACAACATGATGTAACCGTTCATTCCATTGATCGATGAAGATCCTATTGAAAATGGACCAATCCTCGTTATCCCTCCCAGCACGGTCAATCCTTTCGAACTATAGGTGTGTACTCGGATCTCGTGGAATTCCTTGTCGGAATCCAAACTGTTGAAGAACTCCCTCAGGACAATGATACTCCACAATGTTGAGGAATACCATTGGAACTGATGCTCTCCACACACCAGGGGCAAAACACTCAGGTGGCAACTGAGCAATGTCGGGATCATCAAAGTTGTATAAGTTCCAAACAAACTGAAATAAGAAAATTGAACAACAGTATTTTTAATAGGAGAACATTATAGAACTTCGATGGTATAATGACCTGGAGATAAACTTTTACTCACATGATGATAGGTCATCTGATCTAATACTTCTCTAGCTGCCAATAAACAGCCTGTCGTTGTGCGAGGATTACTCACGGGTCGATACCACCTACAACATCAATAACGCAAATAATTAAAAAAACATAGTTGTTTCTGAATAAAAAATTCTAGTTAGATAAATTATCGTTTCCCATACGGAGCTCGTGCAATGTTACTAACATCAATTTCTGCCATTAAATGTGGAACCGTAGATGGCCTCACAACCATTATTCGTGACCATGCCCATAACTGTTAAACATAAATACATTAATTTATTGAACATTGAATATCTTAGAGAAAGATATAACAACAAAAAAATAATACATTATACCTGTAATAATGTCATTGGACCACACACTTCTTTGTGAGTCCTTACGGATCCATGATGTAGCTGACGGTACAAAAGCGCCAACACACCACTCCCCCAACTATAGGAGTTTACCTCATCAATATTTTCAAAAAAATTTAACCACAAAATCGAAATCACTTCTCCGCTGTTGCCGGGTAACATGACGCCAAGCAATGCAAAAGCCCAACATCGTGCTATTTGATCAACCATATGCTCGGGGGACTCATCTGTGATTATTGCCTCGACCGATTTTAGGTATTCACATAATTTTTTCATTTTTAATCACATACCCGTTGCTTTAAAATCATTTCGTCCAATTTCGAAACCTAAAAGACGATGAACCAGGGTGCATAATCCCTAAACCCATTAAACACGTGATGAATAACTACTGCCCTACCATCGACTGGTACATCCCATAGTATAGCTACGTCTTGGAGAGTAACAGTAGCCTCTCCACTTCTGAGGTGAAACGTGTTAGTCTCCGGGCGTCACCTTTCAATCAGTGCAGTCATAAGTCCAATATATATCACATCTAAGTTGCCCACACATGGTTAACAAATAAAAGCGATAAAACCCCATTTGATGGAGTTTTTGCAATACTCGACGATGTGGTGGAATAAAATTAGCGGATTTCACCAGTTTAAAATAATGACCATCTGCTCGTCTGGTTCGCATTGCTGTATCACCCCCTAAATATACTAACTCAGACCTGTGGCTTGTCTGATCCGTCAACACACTAGGATCTACAGGCCCATATACATCACGATTGTATAAATTTGTCATCCTGCATTTATAAAGTATAGCAAGTACAATTAGAATATAATGCATTAATTAGATTTTTATCCATTATTCTAAACACTAAAAACTCAAATTTATACCCAAATTATATCGTATCAAAGTTCAATAATCAACACTAAAATTTGACTAAATTAATCAACACTTAACAAATTAAACATAAAAATTTAACCTGTTAGCTAAATGTTATACCAAAAAATCGAAGCAATACTTACAAATTTGTCTAAAATTATATCAAAGTTCAATCATTAAAACTAAATATCTAAATATAATGTTTAGGTATTAATCCGATTTTTAGTATTTTTACATACCTAAATACCTAAACATATAATGTCTACATATATATGTAGGTTCAAAAATTAACACTAAATACTAATTTATATTATATACACATAACAACAGTTTAAATACCTAAAAATGTTTACATATAATATTTACAAAAATTTCTAAAATACCTAAATTCTACTACAAAAATTCGAAAATAATACCTTAAAATTTAAAATTCTACCATAAAATCCGAAATTCTACCCTAAAATTGAAACATAAACCCTAAAATTGAAACATAAAGCCTAAAATTGGACATTCTATACTACAATTAACCAATAATCCCTAAAATCCTAACTTCTCCCCTAAAATTCGAAAATAATTTTAGAGATAATTACTAAATTAAATAACAATCACAAATTCTCAACAACAAACTAAAAAATTATGTCTAAATTTATAAGCATAAAACTATAAATTAAATTAAAATAGATATTTACCTTTAATTAGAAAAAGAAAGAGAAATGAAGATCGATCGGTATAAAAGTTAATTTGTTCTGCGTGAAATGAAAAGAGATGGTGTAGGTGAGGGAGGAGATGAGATGAGAGTTGATGAAAAAGAATTGCAGTAAGTGTGTGAGTTTTTTTCGTGAGGAAGAAGAAGAGAGAAGAGGGAAAGAGAAGAGAAAAGAAAAGGAGAGGAAAGAAAGAGATTCGGCAAAGAAAAAAAAATTAATATATTAGAGGCTACGCCATTCACAATGGTGTAGCCTCACATATATTTTTTTTTAAAAAAAATTTGACAGAAATTAACAAAAAAAAATGGATCAGGATACGCCATTACTGAGCTGACTGGCTACGCGTGGCGTAGCCAGAAAAATTTGTCAGGATCCGCCATTAGTAATGGCATAGTGTGCCATTTCCGAAAGCTTTTTTATTTGTGTATTATTTATATAAATATTATTTAAAACAGTATTATTTTTTTAAAAAGTCCTGATCGTATGGCCAGAACTAATCGGTCCACATATCTGAAGGATAAACCATTCAGATCATATTTTCCATCATTTTCACTTTGAGAGATTCAAGCATTACGTTTCAATTGCAGGGGCCTAACCTGGAACACACACCGAAATAAAAGATATCCAGTTTTCTCCTAATATTTTTTAAAATTAAATGTAACCTTGTCTATGCACATGTAATTATGTCGGTGTGCATTTTACTAGTTAATTCAAAATCATGTAGTCAAAACCTGTATGTTCAGTATATTTTCATCCAGCTCGCCATGGCCTTCCGCACATATTTTATCCAAATTTAGCAACTTAGCCTCTGTTTGTTTGTGCTTTTGGAGCCACATTTTCATTTTCATTCTCAATTGAAAAATATACAGTTTATATCATTCTCAATTAAAAATATACTTATTTTCATTTTTCACTTTTACATTCTCCAATAATTACCTTTTACTTTACCAATTCACACTCACATTTTTCTTTCTCTCACATCCCCTTTTAAAAATCCATTTTTTCGGCAGCAATTGTTGTGGTATAGTGGAATAAAATATATAGTATTAATCTTCATAGGCTGGTGCATATTTTAAAACTCATTTTGAGTATTTTGAGTAGGGATGGCAACGGATTCGGGTTGGACCCGGAACCGCCCCGACGGTTCCGGTTCCCCCAGCTCTAACCGGATCCGGTTCCGGTTCCGATTCCAGCTTATACGGGTCCTAGCAGTTCCGGGTCGATTCCGGGTCCAACCCAGAACCGCTTACTTTTTTTCCGACCCGGAACCACCTATTTTTTTTTTTTTTGGACACCTTATAAAAATTGAGGATAACTAAAAGAGTTATCCAGCTTCACAGCCACACAAAATCTTTCAAACACACACACTCGCGCACACACACACACATATATATATACACACAAAATCACACACACACTCACATATATATATATATACACACACACAAAAGCACACACGCGTGCACACACACACACACACACACACATATATATATATACGCACACACACGAAAACTCACACACACACACACATACACACAGTATATCACACACACAGATTCACACACCCACATATATATATATATATATGCACACACAAACACACACACACACACACATATATATATATATATATATGCACACACACACGAAAACTCACCCACACACACACACACAAAGACTCACACACATACACACAGTATATCACACACACACAGATTCACACAAACACACACATACACATATATATATATATATACACACACAAACACACACACACACACACACATATATATACACACGTAGTATATCACACACACACAGATGCACACACACACACATATATATATACACACACAGGCAATGAAAAAGAAGAAGAACAATTTTTTGATTTTTTTAATATATAATTATTTAATTAAAAAAATTTGTCCAAAAGAAAAAAAAGAAAGGTCTCGCGGTTCCGGTTCCAAACTCGCGGGTACCCGCGAGTTTTATGATTTCGGTTCCAAATTGGCGGGTATCCGCGAGTCTCACGGTTCCGATTCTTGCGGGTACCCGCAAGCGGTAGTGTAAAAACAATACTCGCGGGTACCCGCGGGTCTAGCGATTTCGGGTCTTTCATTATGCGGTTCCGGTTCCCAAAAACTTATGCGGTTCAGGTTCCGGATCCTCAAGAACCGACCCGGAACCGGCCCATTGCCATCCCTAATTTTGAGTACTTTTTTAGGGTCAATTTATATCATTTTTATCACAAGTATATTTAATTGATAAAATAATATCTATTATTATATCTATATTATATACATAATCATTACTTTTAACTAATTCAATCATTTCACACACCATCAAATCATCAATTTCAATTTCAGAAACACAATCAAACATACCGTAATTTTCACACAAAAATTATAAAACTCATTTTCCTATACATTTTAGAAAATGACAATTAAAAATAAAATGAAAATACATCCAAACAGAGCCTTAGGTTCTGAATGAATCCCACCGACAAGGTTCCAAAACTTCCAATGGACACGAGACTTATGCTTAGATACTACTATCATTTGTTCGTATATAATAGTACTCTTGTTAGTTGTTAGCCTCTATATTTTACCATTTGGCAAAATTGCAAGTTTTAGTACTAGGGCCGCTTGAGAACTAGCTAGTACCACATTTAAGAAGTCGTCCTAATAATTTTAAAAAATTGCAACATTAGTCTTTTTTTAAATAACGTTAGTCCTGCATTTTGCTTTCCGTTAAAAATTGTCAGCAACTAAAGGGATGTACTTTTGAAAATTGCATTTTATTCTCTTGAATTGTACAAGTTCTATCAAACACCCCATAAATAAAAATTAGTTACACTTACCTAGGGCTGTCAATCGAGCCGAACGAGTCGAGCTTGCATAGGCTCACACTCGACTTGTTACTAAACGAGCTTTTTTGTTCAAAGCTTGGGCCCGAGTTGGTTTGAATTTAGAATATCAACATTTTTTTATCCTTTACTTGATAAAATAAATCTACCAAATAAAGAAAAAACACTTCAAAATCATCACAATCAAACTATAATCGTGCTAAAAATCTTTAAACTTGGTTTCATAAAGTCAATAGCCCTAATTATTTTCCTATGTTGTTTCGCAACTTGAGAACATTTACAATAAAAATACGGTTGACTTCTTTTCATCCAATTTGACTTCCATATTATCCTTATATTTATGATTTTTTGTTTATAAAGTATAAATATTTATACAATTTTAAAGGGATAATTACACTAGGGGTCCTCAGTTTTGCCTAATTACAAAAAATATCATCTAATTTAATAAATGACATCTAACATCCAAGGTTTTCATGTATTGATATAAAAATGAATGAAAAGTGACAAAAGACCTAAAGGCCCTTACAGAATATTTTTTTCAAAAAAATGAAAAAAGCTGAATTATCAAATTGCCCCTTTACATATATAGATTTACTTCTAATACCAATTTTAAAATAAAAAATTAAACTCAAAAGAAAAGTATTTATATATATATGTATGTATGTATATATGTATATATCTTATCTTAGAAATTGCTTGTGTGTGAATGTGTGTGTGTGTGTGTAAATGTGTGTGTGAGTGTGTGTAATTGTGTGTGTGTGTGACTGTACGCGTGTGTGTAATTGTGTGTGTGTGTGT
Source organism: Buddleja alternifolia (assembly GCA_019426215.1). NCBI lineage: Eukaryota > Viridiplantae > Streptophyta > Magnoliopsida > Lamiales > Scrophulariaceae > Buddleja > Buddleja alternifolia. Next base: position 41,141,040 of record CM033398.1, read on the forward strand.
GTATTGTCGTGTATGTATGTGTGTGAGGGTGGGGTAGGGATAGGGGTAGGGGTGGGGTTGTGGAGAAGAAGACATTGTTCCCCACCCCCTTTTTATTTTTCTTTTTTATTTAATGAATAAAATAATATATTAATAAGTAATTTATTTTAGAAATTATTAAAAATACAATTTTTAAATTTATTTATAAATTTCATAAAGTAATTTAAAATATAAATTTTTTAAATTATATAAACTATTATATATTAATTTAATTAAAATATTAAAATGATATTACACAATTTTTTATTTTATAATGTTAATAACCTATATTCTTTTTTATTTTTTTAAAAATAATTTTTAATTATAAATAATTATTTGTATATTTTACATACACAACATTACATATAACACTTATACTTTTACAAAACATTACAAATAACATCAAAATGGTATAATTGTCCTAGAAAAGTTGGGTTTCCAGATTCAAGGGCATTTTCGAAAGTTCACCGAAAAATTTAACGGCGGAGTACTGAAACTCCAACGGATGGTACTCAATGTTAGACGGAATAAACGGAATGGATGTTAGATGTAATTTATTGAACTAGGGTATATTTTTTGTAATTTAGCAATACCTCAAGGGTACCCAGTGTAATTATCCCTAATTTTAAATGTTAGTATATTATTTTAACTATATGCATATATATTAATATATATATATATAATTTATTTATACGCACCCGAACTCAATTCAAGTCGAGCCCACCTCTACTCACGTTCGGCTTGAATATGAATTCAAGCTCTAACCTTCAGCTCAAGCTTGAAAAAATTCAAGCCGAGCTTTCAAGTTTCGAGTCGACTTTACCTTATTGACAGTCCTACACTTATCCTTGAAAAAAAATAATTAAAAATCTATTTTAACATTTTTAAAAAGCTAGTGGTTAATGTTTTATAAGAAAAATAAAAGGAAAAAGGAGGGGGGGAAATCAACATGGGGGGTGTTTGCTACAGCGATGGGAAGGGGGCTCTTTGGCGCAGAGAAAGGGAGGAGGTGCTAGGTTGATTGTGGTGGACAGAAGGGATGTGGCAGACGGTGATGGGGAAGGGCTGGGGTTGCAGAATAGGCTGGGGGAGGCGTGCCGGGAGGGGGGTTGTTGGATAATTTGAATATGAAATGTGTATTTACACGACTTTTGTATAAGAATATAACACTATGATTCAATAACAGGCGCCTGGACCGGGAACTTGCACTTGAATAACCATTGAAATGGTCTCAGGATCTCAGTGGATATGAGTGGTGTTCTTTTTGAGCAAAGAAATGGATATGAGGAAGTGTAGAATCTGACACAGCCCACAAGCTAAGTACTGAAACAACACCACTTGTCACTATTGGGATATAGTGGAGTCGAATCCAAAAGAGGATCGAGAGATGGAAAAAATGGAGCCAAAACAAAGTCAATATGAAGCCGAGATGGGTCGAGAAAGGGTCTAAAAGGCCAAAAACAAGTGTTCCAGGAGGCAACACCGCGACTTCAAAGGACGAACTACACGGCGTCGTGGATAGTGGTGGAACGCTGCGGCGTTCGCGGTAGAGGTGGTTTTAGTGAGTGCCACGGTGTTCGCGGCAACGAGTTGGCAGTTTTCTTGTGTGAAAAGGAATCTGCTTTGGCAGTTTTGTGGACTTTTTATTTGTTTCCTTTTATATTTATACTTCTTCCCTTTATATTAGGAATATATTTCCTAGTTTGATATCGTTTTAGATTATTCCACTCTTATAAATAGTAGATATCTCCTTGTAATTCATGGATTCACTTTTACTCTTGAGAAATAAATATGTAATTTAGTGATGGCTCGTGGATGTAGGTAGTTTGCCGAATCACATTAAACCCTCAAGTTTTTTCATGTCTCGGCTTACATTTTTATTGTTTCTTGATTATTTTCTTCGTGCTCTGATGTTACCATTCCTCACAGTTCTCAAGTTGAGTAGATAAACTAACTCTTTTTTTTTTTTTATGAAATAGAAACTAACTCAATTGTGGACGCCACACCATACTTAAATCCTATCTTGTGAAATTCTAGTGTGTAACCAGCCTTTTATCAGATATCAAATCGGTTCAAAAAATTATAAGTCGTTGGATTAGACTAGCAAAATTAAACTGTATAAGTGATCGTACGACCAGAAATAATCGGTCCAGATATGTTAAGGATAAACCATTCAGATCATATTTTCCATCATTTTCACTTGAGAGATTCAAGCATTACGTTTCAATTGCAAGGGCCTAACCTAGAATCATGGTCTTAAATTTCCTCCGAAATGTCAAAATTTGTACCGAAATTTTGGATTTCCAGGGTCTAGAAGCGAAATCTCACCTTCGATCCAATTTTGCAAAATATCGACTGAAATTTCCCGAAACTTTTGTTGAAATCCAAAATTTTTCGAAATTTAAAATAAAATAATAATTACTTTGTTAAATATCTACCAAAATTTCTCGAAATTTAAAATAATATTTAATTATTTACATTTGAATAAGACTCAAAATGAGTCCATACCAACATTCAATGTCATGAGCTGAATACTGTCTATATTTAACTAATAATTTGTACATGCAGTATGAAAGTGGAGGAAGGAGAGAGATTAATGATAGTGATTTCGATCCTTCGAGAAACTCAATGTGGTTTTAAATGGTGGTTTGTATTAAAATTGTGGTACTTTGTTTTAATAAAGTTCCTAGGAGAATATGTTATTAACTTATTATTTTACTTTCAAATCATATTTATTTTATATTTTTCACCACAGATTTTAGTAATACTACTTAACAAAATTCACTATATATATATTATATATACAATATTATTTATGTAAAATATGCATAATTATGACAATTAAAGTTAACTTCATTTTTATTGAAAATTTCCAAGTATTTCTATAAATTTCCATGATTTCTCTAGAATCAAAATTGAAATTTTAGATATCCCCGGAATTTCCATAGAAATTTTCCTAAATTTACTTCTCCGAAATCTATACCGAAACCAAAATTTAATACCTTGCCTGGAACACACGCCTAAATAAACAGATATCCAGTTTCTCCCCTAATATTTTCTAAAATTAAATGTAACTTGTCTATGCACAAGTAATTATGTCGGTGTGCATTTTACTAGTTAATTCAAAATCACGTACTCAAAACCTGTATGTTCAGTAGATTTTCATCCAGCTAGCTATAGCCTTCCGCACATTTTTTGATCCAAATTTAGCAACTTAGGGCTTGTTTGTTTATGTTTTCAAATTTCATTTTCAATATCTGGATCACAAAATCCTAAAAAACCATAACATAAATTATTTTGATCTAAATTCATCTTTTTTCAAATCTACTTTTTGAATCTCCTATATAACTAGCTATCAATCGCTATATCTATCTGATACGCCCGTAATTTTCAGTTATATTATTGGGCCCCGTGAAGGGAAGGCTAGGCGTAAGCATGAAGATCAAGCTAATAAAGGACGCATGAAGATCAAGCTAATAAAGGACCTCATTGATGGCCTAATGGGATAGCTCGCAAGGACGATGACGGATAGCTCGATAGGATGCTTAAAGGTATAGTTGATGAAGAGATAAGGATGGATCAGATAAAATCTCAACCAATATCCCCTAAAAGGGGGGAGATGATCTCCATATCCCCCTTTATTGCTAAGAATCGGCTAACAACTCCAAAAAAAGAGGGGAGAATCAGCCATTAGGCCTTTTAAATATCAAGAAAGTCATTTTTTGGTAGATTACATTCACTTTGGATAAAAAATCCTACATCTTTGTATTTTCTCTCAAGAACACCGTGAAATAATAATAATAAGTCTCTTCCTCTTCATTATTTCTATTTATCTTTAGAATTATTATTCACCTTCATATTCTATATTTCTCGCATTTATTAGAAATACAAATTGTGTTTGAATTTCACGATTTCTTGGTGTAAATTTCGAACCGCATCAAGTGGCGCCGTCTGTGGGAAAATCTGAGTAGAAGAAGTGAGTTTCTTGAAGCGCTATTTCGAGAAAAATCAAAGTCGAATCTAACTTATCTCCCTTCTGCAAAGTTGTAGATCTGCTGGTTATCTAGTCAGTCCAACTGACCCGTAGCCTTGTGTGTGATTTTTGCACCGTCGTTGCGCAGCACAGTCCGTGGCCGAACGCTGCTGAATGTTCATGAACATTTTTGGGTCTTTATACTTCTGAATTAGGTGTGTACGTTTTCACCATAGTTGTAGGTCTTTATCCTGGATCTCCAGCAAGCCGGTGGCCCTAGATAGGCTGATTTTTCCAGAACAGCGCAAAATTGCCTGGTTTGGCCGAATTCAACCAATAGTAAGGGGTGAGGTCGACCACTGAAGGAAATCAACGTATTGAAGAAACTAATGCAAATCTACCATTAGGAACAATATCGGGCTCGGTCCTACCTTCACCAACGTCATTGCCCATCTCAGGATCCGCCAGAAATGGATCCCAAATTGTTGACTTGTAGACAGAAGGAGACTCTCGGCTTCATCCCCCACCTCCTTCTCTAGGGATTAAGATCAGGGCTCATCCAAAAGTATACACGAGGAGACAAGAAACTAGGCCCCCAGTCGCTGGGAGTTTAGAACCACGCCGACATCTGTGGATTATCCCTCCTCGGGGCGTATGGCAAGCTTTACCGTATCTAATTTAGGTCAGCACACCACTTACGTGGTTAGTGAGCCAATCCTGCTCTCTTCAGGCCTCCTACTCAGCGAGAATGGGGGACTGCTCATGAAAGAAGAGCTCCGGGAGTACGTCATTTCAATTTACCCAACACGCTACCTGTAGGGAATGCCCCATCAATGGTAGATCAGTGGGGACGCTTGGTAGCTCCCTATGCGACTTCAGCTTTTATTAACACGGGCCATCCAACTGCTTATACTCCGCGATCTATCTCGACAACTTTCCCATCAGCTATCCCGACGGCTTTCCCATCGGCTATCCCTGGAACAACGTTCCCTCTACATACCACTTCACTCGTTTTGCCACTAATTACAACCTACGTCCACGGGAATGACCACAAATCTCCAGTTATCACTCAGGGAGGAGGACAAGGGCGAATGTATTTGGAACCACCGCTAGCCTTCCCTGTAAAAAACCACAGAATAAGCCCTATGAAAAATCAGGCACTAAGAAAGAAGTCCTGTATGCGAAAGCTGGGCACAGAATAAGTCCTGTGAAAAACCAGACACTAAGAAAGAAGTCATGTATGCGAAAGCTGGGCATAGAATAAGCCCTGTGAAAAACCAGGCACTAAGAAAGAAATCCTATATGCGAAAACTGGGCACAGAATAAGCCCTGTGAAAAACCAGGCACTAAGAAAGAAGTCTTGTATGTGAAAGTTGGGCACCAATAAGCCCTGTGAAAAACCAGGCACTAAAAAAGAAGTCCTGTATGCGGAAGCTGGGCACCAATAAGCCCTGTGAAAAACCAGGCACTAAGAAAGAAGTCCTGTATGCGAAAGCTGGGCACCAAAAAGCCCTGTGAAAATCATGGCACCTAAAAAGCCTTGCAAACACGCAAATACCAAAAAAGTCTTGTGAAACACCAAAAATACAAAAAAAAAAAAAAAGAAAAAGAAAGCATTGTGAAACAACAAACACCAAAAAGAAGCCTCACGAACATGCAAACACAAAAAAAAAAGAAAAAAAAAAGAACCTTGTAAAACACCAAGCACTAAAGAATCCCCGCAAAAGATTTGAGTATAAATTACATGAAATATGCAGGTAATCAAACAAAGTCTACAAAAAGACGCATGCCCTACAAATCTCTACAAGAGTATGTGGACACCTTATACAAAGGCCCCGGGAACATGGGTTAGCTGTAATCAAAACATGCTGTGAGAATTCCAAAGCTAATGCTATCACACTAGCAGCCTCGAAGTCAAGCTTATCACCAGCCTCAAAGTAAAGCTCAGTTGAATCCGGATCATCTTTGATATCACCCCTCACCTCAGCATCCTTATCAGTAGGATCATCCATAGGCATCTTTAATTCAAACATCTTTGCAAGCGGTCTCGTCAATAGGGACGGATCCAGAATTCACTTCTTGGGGGGTCGAATTGCATTATAGTACTTCTTGGGGGACTCTAAATTATAGAATGATGATTGACGCTTTCTCGTCTTTAGATTTGTTAATGTTTGGTATATCAACAATCCTTTTTTATAGTTTTTTGGAAAAATATTTGTTGGTTCTAATTTTAATGTGTAGAAGAGAGATTTAAAAGAATAAGTCTTTATTAGTTCAACGCCCAATAAGTGTAGAAGAGATGTTCAAAAAAAAAAAAAGAATTATTGCCAATCCAACTTTTTTAATGGTAACTACCTTTTTTTTTTTAATAATAAAAAAAAGATATTAGCATGATAATTTGGCACACTTGGAAATTGAGAAGGAAGCCAGGAGGAATCGATCACTTAAATTTGAGAAAAGGGGTATAAAAAAATTGTTGCATAAAGGGGGCAGTTTGGGATTCGAACCCCAACCCCTAGAAATTGGCAAAATAAGAGAACTTAAAAGCATGTCGCTTACCAACTCTACCAAAGGCATTATTCTCTTAGGTATAGAACACAAATATATATTATCTTTGGAGGGGCCATATCATAAAATTTCATATACCCTATAGGAAAAATTCGAAGTCTCGGGGGGGACAAGCACCCCCCCTCCCCCGGCCCCCCGTAAGCATGTAGATCAAGCTAATAAAGAACCTCATTGATGGCCTAATGGGATAGCTCGCAAGGACGATGATGGATAGCTCGAGAGGATGCTTAAAGGTATAGTTGATCAAGAGATAAGGATGGATCAGATAAAATCTCAACCAATATCCCCTAAAGGGGGAAGATGATCTCACATCCCCCTTTATTGCTAAGAATCGGCCAACGACTCCAAAAAATGAGGGGAAAATCAGCCATTAGGCTTTTTAAATATCAAGAAAGTCATTTTTTGGTAGATTACATTCACTTTGGATAAAAAATCCTACATCTTTGTATTTTCTCTCAGGAACACCGTGAAATAATAATAAGTCTCTTCCTCTTCATTATTTCTATTTATCTTTAGCAGTATTATTCACCTTCATATTCTGGATTTCTCGCATTTATTAGAAATACAAATTGTGTTTGAATTTCACGATTTCTTAGTGTAAATTTCAAACCGCATCACTATCATTTTATACAATCATCAATCAAAATCATTTACTCCAATTATTATCTCTCTTTCTTTTTCATACTTTACAATTTTTAATTTATATTTTATTCACATAATCATTATATAAATAAGTAACTCAATTATTCAACAAATCATACATCAACCTTTCATTATTGATTTGACACATTTTACAAATTTCAACCAACAAACACAACACATATCACATTATTTTTATACGAATCTCCGTAGTACGCATTTTTCGAGAAATTTTCAAAATTCTAACTCAAAAACATAACAAACAAAGCCTTAACCTCTGTTTGTTTGTGTTTTCGAAACCACATTTTTGTTTTCATTCTCATTTGAAAATAAAAATATACAATTTATATCATTCTCAATTGAAAATACACTTATTTTCATTTTTCACTTTTACATTCTCCAATTACCTTTTACTTACCAATTCACAATCACATTTTTCTTTCTCACATCTCCTTTTAAAAATTCATTTTTTCAGCAGCAATTGTGGTGGTGTAGTGGAATAAAATACGTAGTATTAATCTTCATAGACTTGTGCACATTTTAAAACCCATTTTGAGTATTTTTAGTATTTTTTGGGGTCAATTTTTATCATTTTCACACACGAGTATATTTAATCGATATAATATTATCTATTATTATATCTATATTATATACATAATCATTACTTTTAACTAATTCAATAATTTCACACACCATCAAATCATGAATTGCAATCATTTTCAGAATCATAACCAAACATACCGTAATTTTCACACAAAAATTTAAAAAATCATTTTTTTATATATTTTAGAAAATGACGATTAAAAATGAAATGAAAACACCTCCAAACAAAGCCTTAAGGTTCTGAATGAATCCCACCGACAAGGTTCCAAACTTCCAATGGACACGAGACTTAGGCTTAGATACCATACCATCATTTGTTCATATATAATAGTACTCGTGTTAGTTGTTAGCCTCTACATTTTACCATTTGGCAAAATTGCAACTTTTAGTACTAAGGCCGCTTGAGAACTAGCTAGTATCACGCTTAAGAAGTCGTCCTAATAATTTTAAAAAATTACAATGTTAATCCCTTTTTTCAACAACATTCGTCCTGCGTTTTGCTTTCCGTTAAAAATTGTCGGCAACTAAATGGATGTACTTTTGAAAATTGCATTTTATTCCCCTGAATTGTACAAGTTCTATCAAGCACCCCCTAAAAAAATTAGTTACACTTACCTAGGGCTGTCAATCAAGCCGAAAGAGTCGAGCTTGCATAGGCTCACGCTCAACTTGATACTAAACAAGCTTTTTCGTTCAAGTCTTGCCGAGCGCAAGCCGACTTGACGAGCTTCAAGCCGAACCCGAGCCGCCTTGAATTTAGAACATCAACATTCTTTTATCCTTTAGTACAATTGATAAAATAAATCTACCAAATAAAGAAAAAACACTTCAAAATTATCACAATCAAACTATAATCGTGCTAAAAATCTTTAAACTTGGTTTCATAAAGTCAAAAGCCCTAATTATTTTCCTATGTAGTTTCGCTACTTGAGAACATTTACAATTAAAATACAGTTGACTTAATTTCATCCAATTTGACTTCCATATTATCCTTATATTTATGAATTTCTGTTTATAAAGTATAAATATTTATATAATTTTAAATGTTAGTATATTATTTTAACTATATGCATATATATATATATATATATAATTTATTTATACGAGCCCAAGCTCAGTTCAAGCCGAGTCCCACCTCTGCTCACGTTCGGCATGAATATGAATTGAAGATCTAATCGTTTGCTTTGAGTTTCGAGCCAACTTGAGTTTATTGACAGTCCTACACTTACCCTTGAAAAAAAAAGAATTAAAAATCTATTTTAATTCACATTTTTAAAAAGTTAGGCTGTGTTTGGTTTTGTTTTGGGCTAAAACCCAAAATTTGTTTGGATGTGAATTATTTCGTCAAACATGGGGCCCATGTTTGGCCAAATAATCCAAAATGGATTTGGTCAAAACCTCCCAAAAAAAAATTGTCTTATTCCTCTCTCTCTCTCGTCCCTCTTTCTCCTCTCTCTCCCTTTCTCTCCCCCCTCTCTCTGTCCTTTTAGTTTTCATGTGTGTGTGTGTCTGTGTGCGTGTGTGTGTAATTGTGTGTGTGTCAGTGTGTGTGTGTGATAGTATTGTTGTGTGTGTGTGTATTGTTGTGTGTGTGTGTGTTTTGTTGTGTGTGGGGGGTTGGGGAAAACGACACTGTCCCCCCCTCCCCATTTTTTTTTCTTTTTTTCATTTATAAAATAATATATTAATAAGTAATTATTTTAGAAATTAAATTTATTAAAATATAATTTTTAAATTTATTATAAATTTCGTAAATTAATTTAAAATACAAATTTTAAAATTATATAATCTAAACTATTATATACTAATTTCATTAAAAGATTAAAATGATATTTTACACATAATTTTTTTATTTTAATAATTTAGAATTTTTTTATTTTGTTGATAATAATTTATAATTATAAATAATTATTTATATATTTTACATACACAACATTACATATAACACCTATATTTTTATAAAATATTATAAATAACACCAAAAGGGTATAATTGTACGAGAAAAGTTTGGTCTTCTAGTCCAGAAAAAGTCAGCGGTATTTTTGGAAGTTCACCTAAAAATTTAACGGAACCCTAACGGAAAGTGTTCAATGTTAGACGGAATAGTCAGAATGGATGTTAGATGTAATTTATTAAACTAGGGGATATTTTTTGTAATTCAGCAATACCTCAAGGGTATCCAGTGTAGTTATCCCTATAACTATATCACATCAATTCCAATATATATATATATATATATATATATATATATACATATACTCATTCATATATATTATAATAATTTCAAACTTATATTATAATATACTTTTTAATCATCAATTAATCATTAAAACAACTTTTTCAGACAAAAGCTGACATGATTTGAATGCTACAGTGATTTTTGTTACCTCTGAAGACAAAACTAAATACATTTTTACCAAAGAAACACTCAAATGTTATTTCAAAATAGCTAATCCAAACACATTCTCGCAAAAACTGATTAAAATAATATTTCTTCAAAACAAAACCAAACACATTTTCATCAAAATACACAACTCCCAATAAAATGTTTCACCAAAAACACACCCCAAAATAAAAGCAAACACAGCCTTAGTGGTTAATGTTTTATAAGAAAAATAAAAGGAAAAAGGAAGGAAAAAAAAAAACCAAAATCAACATGGGGGGTGTTTGCAGCAGCGACGTGGAAGGAGGCTGCTTTAGCTCAGAGAAAAGAGAGAGGTGCTGGGGCAATTGTGGTGGACAGAAGGGAGGTGGCAGACAGTGATGGGGAAGGGCTGGGGTTTCCGAATAGGCTGGGGGAGGCGTGCCGGGGAAGGGGTGGTTGTTGGATAATTTGAATATGAGATGCGTGATTATACGACTTTTGCATAAGAAATTTAAACACAGTAAAAATTCGGGATATGAAATATATTGGGACAAGTTCGAAAATGACCTAAAGCCTGAGACTGAACCACCTTGATTTAACTATCAAACTCTTTTCTAGCCCGCTCCTGGCTCGATCACACCCACTACTGTATATAAACACCTTCAAACTCTTATCTCTCCTAATGTTTGTACGGTATACACCCAGTGCTCTCTCTAAATTAAACCTACGAAGAAAAGAAATGGAAATGGCTTCTTCATCAGTAGTCATTGTATCTAAATGCACTATATATCCTGAACCGTACAAGTCCGCCATGAATGAATCAATCATCAAGCTCTCCGTATCTGATCTCACCATGCTCTCTTACCAATACATCTAAACGGGTGTTCTACTCCCTCAGCCGCCGCTCTCCTCGGCCGACCTCATCTCTCTTCTCAAACTCTCTCTCTCTCTCTCTCTCTCCAAAGCCCTCTCTCACTTCCCTTCACTCGCCGGCCGTCTACACACCAGCTCCGATGGCCACGTATACATCCTCTGCAACGACTCCGGCGTTGACTTCTTCCACGCCAAGGCGCCGCAGCTCTCCATTAGTGATCTGCTTCCGCCGCCCGATTGCCATATCCCCACCGCGTACTAAAGTTTCTTCCAGTATGACAACACACTCAACTACGCAGACCATAGTATTCCGCTAGTCGCTGTGCAGGTTACGACATGGTTCAAAGTATCGGCCGATATCCGATGATATCGGCCGATACGTAACCGGATCGGAGGGGTCTGATTCGACAATATCCGTCGATACATTTTGCTACCGCTAGTATATGGTATTGCCAATATTATCGGATATCGGCCGATAACGATAATATTGGCGATATCATGATAATATCGTCGGTATCGGATATTATCGGCCAATATATTGATAATATCGGTAATACCGAGAAATTTGAATGACTGTGTATCTTGAATATTGGAGTACTGTGTATCTTGAACAACTCCAAGTACCTTGCCATTTGTATATTCTGAATTAATTATTTCCTGTATTCATCTTTATTTGAGGCTAATTTATGTGGTAGTCCGTCAATGACTTAGCAACGAACTCTGGAAGTGAGAGAGTTGGTATATGCGGACATTCATTAGCAGATTAGATAGGGGTACGCGTGTGTTTATGGACGGATAAGTGACATTCACAAAAACTTCTTTGATGGTTGATGTAATAAAAACTCTTACTATGTTTCAAAAAGTAGCAATTTGTGTTATTTACGTTTTTTTTCTAATTTTACTATTTTTTTTAGAATTTTTTGAGCATTTTATAATGCTTTTGTATCGTATCGCCCGATAATATCCCGATACGCCGGCGATCGATATGAAACAGCGCCCATCGATATTATCGCAGATACCGCGACTTTGAACCATGGGTGACAGAGCTGAACGACGCTATTTTCGTCGGTTGCAGTGTCAATCACGTCATCGTCGATGGGACCTCATTTTGGAATTTTTTTAATACCTTTGCAGAAATGGCGCGAGGTTCGAATGCGATCTCTAAACCGCCGGTCTTCCGCCACGACGTCGTTTTTGATACAACGGCGGTGCTTACGTTCCCCGTATTTCTTTACTCGAGCATCGAAATAAGTCCATTATTATGCGGTTAAAAATTTTATATGCAAGTCTACAATTTATGTGTTCAAGTCGACACCCAAAAATGAACAAAAAAGGGAGAAAAATGAGCCGAAAATAAGGTAAAAATCATTATTATCTTAAAAAAAATTGCTCTAATGCTGTTTTTTTGCTTGTCGTATTTCTTCACCCAGACATTGAAATGAGTTCATTCTTGTGCGGTTATAAAGTTTATACAAAAATCTACAATTTATATGTTCAAGTCAAAACCTAAAAATGAACGAAAAAGGGAGAACAATGAGCCGAAAACATAGATAAAATCATTATTTTCTTTAAAAAATTTCTCTGATGTTTCCTTTTTGCCGTATTCCTTCACTCTGGGTATCGAAATGAGTCTATTCTTGTGCGGTTATAAAGTCTATATGAAAATCTACAAGTTATATGTTCAAGCCAAAACCCAAAAATGCACGAAAAAGGGAGAAAAATGAGCCGAAAATAAAGAAAACAATTATTATTTTCTTAAAAAATTTGCTTTAATGCTGCTTTTTTGCTTGCCGTATTCCTTCACCCAAACATCGAAATGAGTCAATTTTTGTGCGGTTACAAGGTTTATATGAAAGTCTACAATTTATGTGTTCAAGTCGAAATCCAAAAATGCACGAAAAAGAGAGAAAAATAAGCGGAAACAAAGAAATAATCATTATTTTAAAAAAAAAATTGCTCTAATGCTGCTTTTTTGCTTACCGTATTCCTTCACCTAGACATCGAAAGGAGTTCATTCTTATGCGGTTACAAAATTTATATAAAAATCTACAATTTATGTGTTCAAGTCAAAACCTAAAAATAAATAAAAAGGGGAGAAAATGAGCTGGAAACATAGATAAAATTATTATTTTCTTTAAAAAATTGCTCTGATATTTCCTTTTTGCCGTATTCCTTCACTCTGGGTATCGAAATGAGTCCATTTTTGTGCGATTATAAAGTTTATATGAAAATCTACAATTTATATGTTCAAGTCGAAACCTAAAAATGCACGAAAAAAAGAAAAAAATGAGCCAGAAACAAGGAAAAAATCATTATTTTCTTAAAAAAAATTCTCTAATGCTACTTTTTTGCTTGCCGTATTCCTTTCACCCAAACATCGAAATGAGTCCATTCTTGTCCGGTTACAAAGTTTATGTGAAAATCTGCAATTTATGTATTCAAGTCAAAACCTAAAAATGAACGAAAAAGGGAGAAAATGAGCCGAAAACAAGAAAAAAATTATTATTTTCTTAAAAAAATTGCTCTAATGGTGCATTTTTTCTTGCCCTATTCCTTCATTTGCGCATCGAAATAAGTTCATTCTTGTGTGATTACAAAGTTTATATGAAAATCTACAATTTATATGTTCAAGTAGAAACCAAAAAATGCACAAAAAATAGAGAAAAATGAGCCGAAAATTAAAAAAAAAATTATTTAATAAAAATATATATATTATATTGCATTCCGTTGCACCCGACAGCGGAATGTGCTATTTGCTGATGTCTAATTAAACTTGTAATATTTTAATAATTAATATTTATTTTTATATTATTTATCTAATTTTCCCCTATATTTTTTTTTATTGCTTGTTTATTAAGCTAGGTCTATTTTTATTTATTGCTTGTTTAGTTTTCCATGGAACAATACTCAATATACACCCAGTGCTTTCTCTAAATTAGACCAACGAAGAAAAGAAAAAGAAATGGCTTCTTCATCAGTAGACATTGTATCTAAATGCACTATATATCCAGAACCGTACAAGTCCACCATTAATGAATCACTCATCAAGCTCTCCGTATCTGATCTCCCCATGCTCTCCTTCCAATACATACAAAAGGGTGTTCTACTCCCCCAGCCGCCGCTCTCCTCCGCCGACCTCCTCTCTCTCCTCAAACTCTCTCTCTCCAAAGCCCTCTCTCACTTCCCTCCACTCGCCGGCCGTCTACACACCGGCTCCGACGGCCACGTTTACATCCTCTGCAACGACTCCGGCGTTGACTTCTTCCAAGCCAAGGCGCCGCACCTCTCCATTAGTGACCTGCTTCCGCCGCCCGATTGCGATATCCCCGCCGCGTACCGAAGTTTCTTCCAGTATGACAACATGCTCAACTACGCAGGCCATAGTATTCCGCTAGTCGCTGTGCAGTTGACGGAGCTGAACGACGCCGTTTTCATCGGTTGCAGTGTCAATCACGCCGTCGTCGATGGGACCTCGTTTTGGAATTTCTTTAATACCTTTGCGGAAATGGCGCGAGGTTCGAATGCGATCTCTAAACCGCCGGTCTTCCGCCGCGACGCCGTTTTTGATACGACGGCGGTGCTTACGTTCCCCGGAGGAGGGTCGCCGGTGACTTCTTCCGGCGATGAACCTTTGCGCGAAAAAATCTTTCGTTTTAGCAGAGAAGCGATTATGGAGCTGAAAATTAGGGCAAATAATAGTCCTTCTCAAAAGCCCCAAATTTTGGGGAATTTGGTGAAGAAAAATCCAAGGGCTGAGATTTCTTCATTTCAGTCGCTTTGCGCTCTTCTGTGGAGATCCGTGACACGTGTCGGGAATCTAGACCCGAACAAGACGACGACGTTTAGGATGCCTGCGAACTGCAGGCACCGGCTTGAGCCGCCTCTTGAGCCGCTCTACTTTGGGAACGCATTTCAACGCATTTTAAGTGCTGCTACAGTTGGAGAAATTTTATTCAACGATTTGAGCTGGGTGGCCGATCGGCTGCACCAAAATGTATTGGCGCATGATGATGCTACGGTACGCCGTGGTGTGAAGGATTGGGAGCGGAATCCTAGGTTGTTCCAACTTGGGAACTTTGATGGTGCGACGATCGCCATGGCAAGCTCCCCTAGGTTCCCAATGTATGACAATGATTTCGGGTGGGGGGTACCATTGGCCGTGAGGAGTGGTAGGGCCAACAAATGCAACGGTATATCCTATGCCTTTCCAGGACCTCAAGGAGATGGGAGCGTTGATCTTGAGGTGACTCTAGTTCATGACACCATGGCTGCTCTAGAGAATGATTCCGAATTCATGCAATATGTTTCTTGAATCAAATCGTGTTTGTAAATTACCGCTTTCTAATGTAAGATATATATAGTAACTTATCAAAAGCCTCGTGATTAATTCAAGGCAAGATGATATACATGTTGCTACTAGAGTAAAGATACCAATTCTTCAAAATTGCCTTTAGTGGCATTATACTACTATTTCCAAATGATTATGGAGTGCTACAAACTTATTTTGAATCTCAAAAGACAAGTGTCGGAGTTAATCGAGAGAAAATTACGTACAATACTAAATTTAACAACAATTCAGATCTTTTGTTACACAATCGTGTGTATTTCCCATCTGAAATCTCTACTTAGATTGGAAATCGTGTGTATTTCCAATCCAAGTGTTAGGAGCGTCAAGTTGATTTTGCCAGTGCCTGTGAAGAAAAAGAACATATACATATAGAACAAAAATCCAACCAAACATATCATACATTTCTTTTTGGTTTTTCATTAACACTGAATTTAAAATCACACCTAAATCAATACACGGAACTAATAATAAATAATTAACAAACAGATAATTCTAACATAAATACGAGCAATCAACAATTTCCAACAACACCTGAATTTTGATATACAAAATCCAAGCAAATAATATAACACTACGACTCAATAGCAGGGGCCTGGACCGGGAAAAGAAGCTTGAATAACCATTGAAACGGTCTCAAGAACTCCGCCCTCTTCTTCCTCCAGAACCAAATGGCAGCATTATATTGCTCGTTGCGTATCTTCTTAGTAGCTGCCCTCCAATCATACTTCTCCATTTCGACACGTGCTGCTTTGCCAATAGTTTCTCTCAGTTCTGCATCGTGCAGAAGGGGTTTCAGTTTGCTCAAGCAGTCATCAAGATCTCCTGGATTAAAGAGATATCCTGTTTTTCCCTGATGATCATCGGGGATAATATCTGGGATTCCTCCAGCACGTGCAGCCACCACAGGAAGCCCAGATGACATGGCCTCCAAGACGACGAGTCCAAGTGTTTCGGATTCTGATGGCATAATGAAAACATCTCCACTGGCGTATGCCTGTGAAAGCTCGTCCCCTTGCAACATACCCGTGAATACTGCTGGCATGCCAGAGAACATTTGCTCCAGTTCCTCTCTACCAGAAAGAAAAAAACAGATCAATTAATGTAGTGAGAGCTAATGTTTAAATTAAAATGAAGGGTACAAAGGAAGAGATGCATCTTGGGAATTTCATATTTTTTTACAGTTTATTTATTTAAGAGCAAAAAAGACATTTTACCACTTATGTTAGTGTTTTTCACAATCTGTTAAATCCAGAGGTATTGGTAAGTATTCAAACTCGGAGCAAGGTACATGTATTTAGCCCATATGTCATGGAAGGTTTTGGTAATTTTTCCCTTTTTATTATTTGTGAATAATTCTTTTTTTTTTTGAGGGGGAGGTCGGCACGCTTATTTATCAATGAGAATTCTATGCAAGATCTTGAGGAACTGACTACAGATGTCCCTTTCAATAGCGAATCCGGTATTGAACACCAAATGGTGTAGATTAAGCCACGTCAGCACAATGTATATCGTGTATGTTGTCGCTGATGTGGCTTAATCTACATTGTTTGATGTATACAAGCATTTTGCCCAATCATATATGGCATATATTGCATATTTATAGAAGCTTAACAACTATCTTACCAGCATACAGATTACAAAATCTTAAATGACTACTAACTATTGTGCAAATACGGATACAATGTGAAGGCAATATTTCGGAAACTAAAGCAAATATGAACGTTGTTTCATCTATACCTGTATGGACCATCGCCAATGAAAGCTATTCGAGCCTCTGGAAGCTTATCCATGACACTGTTATAAACGTGCATTATCATTAATCAATGCCAAAATACAAGGAAATATCTACGGGTTATTGCAACTCTAGAGAAATATTCGAAGAGTAATACCCTTTGACGAAATCCAAACTCTTCTCGACTCCAATCCTTCCTACATGAACTATCAATGGTCTATCTGGTTCTCCGTTGCTGATTTAAGAAGAAAATTTGTTAGCAAAAATAGGAGACTCATCTCCAAGGTGGTTGAAAGTAATAGATAGTAGGACATTTCTACCTTAATCTTATTCTCATTTCTTGAGAGCGAAACCGAGGATGGAAACTCTCAGAATCGACGCCCTTATTCCAAAGGCGTATCCTGTTAGCTGCAATTTGAAAGAAGAGTTAAATTATGGTTTAACATAGTTTCATCAACACGAAAGGTGATATGTAACTTACGCAGCGTGTGAGAAGTATGTTGAGAATGTGTATTAAAAGATTGGACAATGTTGAAATGATTGAGACAAATGCAGTGTTACTTTCAAAGATGAAAGATTAAGATTAAAGATGTCAAATTTCACCTGCTGTAACTCTAGCTGCTTCTAGATCCTTTGCAATGGCAGCAGAAGGCACCAGAGTGAGGTCAGCAGCTCTATGTAGAAATTCTGGCAAAAGACCAGTTAAGTTTTAATCATTATCCACAAATTGAAAAACCGAATTTCGGAATTATGGCAGGAGAGAAATCTCACATACTTATAACTAACCACATTGGTTTGACCAACCAACTAAAGGTATATCTGGGTATATACCTGCAAAATAGAGATACATAATCAGTTTAAACCCCATTTATGAACCAGCAGCAGTTGTCAGAAATTTATTCCTCAAGTTGTTTAATATTGACGGAGAACATAAAGAAGAAATTAATACAAAAAAGCAAACAAAGAGTAAACATACACAGGAACATGGGTGTGATATGACATCACTATAGGCACAGACAGCATTTTTGCAATGGCGAGCGCCCCAAATACCTACAGCACATGTAGGAACAGTCAATTCAGCAACACTACACAATTCTCACTTCTAAAGATTTTTTTTTTGTTTTAATTATTATTATTTATTTATTTAAAAAGAGAAGAAGCAGATACTCAAAATATACCATAATGCCCGGAGAGGATGCATGTATAATATCAGGCTTGAATTGGGCGACTGCTGAGATGATTCTCGGGCTGAGTGCTAATGACAGGGGTACCTTTTGGTACCATGGACAAGGAAAGCTGCCAAGAGAATTTAATTACAAATAGCCAAATTTGCATAGGTACAGATTAAAGATTGAATGTGTGATGTCAGCGTTTATCGGGCAAGAACTCGAGCACTAACCTTCTTGAGCCGATCAATTGAGCTCCGTAAAACTCCTGTGGCACACCTTCATGTGTTGTCACGACCATGACCTGTGAAACCAACATCCAAAGTCTTAAGTTACGTAACATTTAGGGCAATAGTTCTGTCTCAAAGAAGTGGAATAAATATATATGCTATTCTCTAATTAATGAGTGGGAACAACTAGGAACTAACCTCATCCCCCATTTCACGCAAGTACTTAATGAAATTCTGGAACCGATTTTTATATCCGGAGACATAACTGCATACAATTTTGAAATATATAGTCACCAAAAAACATTTACTGGCGTTCAAAAATAGGGTAATGCATGAATGTACAAGACATAATAACAGGGGATTTCTGAGTTAAATATATGTAAATCAAACATTGAGATCATGAAATAGGAAAACTACTGCTGATAACTACTAATTAAAGTATTGATGGTCAGTAAGTAAAGTGAATTGAAAATACTAGCAAAGAAATCAAATCTTTTCGATATGGCTGCAAATGTAGCTTAAAGGAATACCAAACAGAACATAGGACGGTATAAACATATTTAACGATTGATATCAAAAATACTTAAATCCAACTTATGTAAGGAACAAAACATGAACATTGATATTATGCTCAACATAATAGAGTACTAGTGTAAAACTTCAGATGCAGTTTATCAGATGATATCTAAAGTGGCATGTTAACCTATTACGCTGGAAATTAACAAGTCATTATCAACAAAAAGTGTCATTGTAGCCTAAGGATGCCACCTTAATAATGAATCAATTAGCTTAATCATGCAAATTATGCATCTTTCATCAAATTGCTGCAATGAGGAGAAAAATTAAGGATTTCCTTCATCTCAAAGCTCAAAATTATACAAAGACATAGTTTAACACATTAATTCACCTCTATAGAATCATTTCATCAAACAGAAGAAGCATTCACTATCAAGAAACTCAAAAGTCAACACAACATTGCAAGCAAATAGCATCATCATAAATGGCCTCTCAAACATGAAAAAAGCAATAAAATAGCTTAAATGAAGAAAGACTCACGCAAAGGGAGATGGCTCAACAAAGAGGGCTATACGTCTAGGCTTAGAATTCATCTCAGACTCAAGCATTAGAGGAGGGCTCTCATCATCTTCCTCTCCTTCCCTATGCTCCTCTGTAATTGTCATATTACTGCTGCTAATGCTAGCTGCAATAAAGGGTTTTGTACTAAAGGATCTAACTTTCAATACTTTCAACTCTTTACACTGCAAAGATTGAGACTTTACACAAATCACAGTAATGGGTTTTGATGTAAAAACACAAGAAACAGGGGAAACAGGGGAAACAGGGGAATTTCTATATGAGCTATAAGAAGAAGAAGAAGAAGTAAAGGTAAACAGGGGAGGAGGAGAGAGAGCAGGATTTATAGAGAGAGAAGTGGACATGATAATGGTTTTGGTTTGATGATATTAAATACTTAAGTAATAATACTATGTTGGTAGCTTGTAAGAAAGAAAGAACGAATTTTTAGGAGGGGGGTAATGGTGTTTCTTGATTCTTTTGGGTTAGAATTTGGATTTGTTTAATAAGAAAAATTGTGAGGAAGAGAGAGAAAGGTGAATCTGAGGGGCCATAGAGAGGAGACTCTGTGAATGGATATTCCTTTTGAGGGAGGGGGAGTTGGGCGAATAATCGGATGTTGAGAGAGTATATGCTCTTCCTCCAATCAATGGAGGAAGAAGATTGATTGTAATTTCGCATTCTTGTGGGGTCATTTTTGTAATGTACAAAAAGTTATTTGTTGTACCTGCTATTATTTTTTTCAGAAAACTACACAAACCTCCTCTAGTATAATGTGTAATTATCTAAGTACTCCTGCATGTATTTGAAATTATACAAAGACCCCCTCATGTGTGACACATTTTTACAATTATTATCCCTTTCTTTATTTTAAAAATCCTTATAGTCTAACCCCTTACAATTTGCCCTTGTTGAGTGTGTTAGTAATTACAAATATATAGAGGGAGTTTTGGTATTACACATTATAAGAGAGGGTTCGTGCATAAATTATTCTTTTATTTTTATAGAAAAAACCTTTCAATAATTCAATACATTAAAAAGTTCATGGATTTTTGGGAAATTTTATATCAAAATGAATCATGTGCTGTCTGTATGATTCGTACAACAACTAATGGTCACAATACATTGACAGTTAAAACGAGCAAAGCTCAAATTCTATTTTCTCTTTAACATTTCTCTGAATATTTGTCTATCTATTGAATTTATTGTTACTTGATAATTATAAATTGTCATGGCCATTTGAAATTTGGATACAGTAATATATTATGCTTGTTTCACACACAAAAAATAATCTAGCACACCAAATTACATTTGCTTCTAACGAAATTCATTTTAATTAGATCAATTATCTTGAATCTCATTAAGAAAGTTCGCATTTATGTAACCAAAAAATAATTTGAATTTGACTGTGACCTATTATGAAACCATCAACTATTGAAGACGAGATTTGCATATGACATAATAAATGTAGTATATGCTAAGTTTAAAAAGTCTTTATATTATTTGATTTAGGTCACAAGATATTCTCTTGAATATCCTATTCTTTCTTGTCTCATAATCATACGCATTAATATAAGTATTATTTTACTTGTTCGAGACGATCCATGCGTATTTATCTATTTTACTTGTCCTTATTTACTTCTCTTTAGTTGTTGATATTTATTTGATATTTATTAATAGTTGATTGTTAATTGGTTTATAACCCCCCATAAAAGGAGATTGTTAATAAGTGGTTCATGAATATTAAATATTAAAATATTATCTTTTCAGCCTGGAGTGTAGTTAAGACTTAAGAGAGGGATTAGTTGGTTTCATTATGTAATTGAGATTAACTTATATGTACTAATTGCAAAATAGATGGTTGATAATAACAATAATAATGGTCTTTAGTTGCTTGCTTTGTTTGCTATTTTCGACCCTACACCAGGTTGTCAATACTGAATAATCATGTGGAAAATAATTAAGATTTGTGCGATACTTATAATGTGATATACTGATATTATTTAGTGATAGTCTTCAAGTTTCAATATTTTACAACTTGAATCAGTGTTAACTTCCTCGTTTGTATTATTATCATGTTTTGATTATGTGCTTTTTTGGTGTGAAATTTCGAATTGCATCACATATCCACTGAAGAAACTATCATAATTAGAGGGAAACACATAGTAAAATGCTTAGGCCATGCAAATATTTTTAGGAAATACTCCAATGTTACATAATTAGAAATTCATTAGAAATCTATTTGAAATGTCATCAACGTATATATGTAGAAGTGGAACACATTAGAGAATATTCCCCATGACAATTCATGTGAAGTGTAGTACAAATTAAATAATCATCATTGCTCTGTACAGGGTAGATTATGGCTAAAAGTCAAGATTAAGTCATGAATATTTTGTGGTAATCACGAGTATTAACATAACAAAAAAAAGTATCCACTTTAATCCCATTTTTTCGCATTGGTTTTAAAGAACTTAATAGGACTAATTAAGTTAAATTGATTAATTATGAATGAGAATGATCATTTAAGCTATGAACTTTTTTTTTGGTAAGTTGAGTATTATAGGAATATATCGCAAATCGTCCACAAGCAGATTTTCCTTACAATTTTATTTTTGTATTTAAGGAAAAAAAAATTATATATCATTCATTTAAAACTTCTCTAAAAGTGCTCATTGCTCGCAACAATAAGCATTACGATTGTTGCCGGTGAGGCCCGACATAGTTGTCAGATTGAGGTCTCATAATCAAGAGATATATGAATTGTTTTCTCTATCTATAAATACGATGATATAAATGTTATCGATTCTTTAAGGGGAAAAAAAAGAAAAAGAAAAAAACCACTACGATTGTCATTTGTGCTAGGATATATATATATATTTTATAATCAATTTGTGCTAGGATATAAGAACATGTTCGTGACTCATGAACTCGGCCCATTAATTTGGTTGAAGCGCCCACCAAAAAGCCGGGTCGAATTGATTATGGGCTGTATATAATAAACCTAATGGGTCATGGGTCATTGGGCTGCGCCAACTTGGACCAGTGTGGCGTTTCAGTTATCGAGTAGCTACGGATATGGGCGTGAAGTCTGTCTCTGATTAGGACAAATAATCATGTGGGTAAAATGCATAAAATGTATTATGTTTTAATTTTTTTTTTGATCAAAATGTATTATGTTTTAATTGCTAAAAATCCTATGCAATAAGGAATTAAGATATATACCACCTGTGTTATTAAATAGTCAGCATAAAATTCCCATTTCATTAGATTTTAACAGAATTGGCATGCACTAGCATTTCGTGATGCTTTGTTGTTCAGTACAAAAATTAACTCTGTTAGGCCTTTTTTAACGACAACGGAACATTTGCAGACTTTTTAATATATTTCACTATTAAATGTTATTTTTAGCGATTAAAACATAATACAAGGAACTTTTTGGCTGTGTTTGTTTGTGTTTTCAAATTCAAATTTTTATTTGAAAATGAAAATACACAATTTATATCATTTTTAATTAAAAGTACATTTATTTTCATTTTTACTTTCACATTCTCCAATGACTATCTTTTACTTTATCAATTCATAGTCACCTTTTTTTTTTCTCTCACATCTCTTTCTAAAAATTTATTTTTTCGTCAACAAACATAGTATTAACCTTTATAGGCTTGTGCACATTTTAAGACCCATTTTAAATATTTTTAGTACTTTTTCGGGTCAATTTTTGTCAGATTTACTTATAAGTATATTTAATCAATACAATATTATCTATTATTTTATATATACTATATACATAATTATTATTTTTAATTAACTTAATCATTCTACACATCATCAATTCCAACCATTTTTGGAAATACAACCAAACATGTCGTCATTTTCACACAAAAATTAAAAAACTCATTCTCCCGTACACTTTAAAAAATAACAATTAAAAATCAAATGAAGACACATCCAAATAGAGCCTATGCATTTTACCGTAATTATATATCCTTCTAGAATTCCAAAGGTCAATATAAAGGAAGAGAAAGAAACAACAAAAGTTGAAACAAGTGAAAAAAAAGAATTGATGGTATTTTACTTTTAGCAAGAACTGCTGAGTAATTTGAAATGTATAAAGTATAAACTCGTGGGTTTAATTTTATCCAAAACCCAAAGGAGAAGAGGAAAAGAAAAAAAAAAAGAAAGAGTTAAATAAATAAGAAAGAAAAAGAAAAAAAAAAGGAGTTAAAAAAGGAAAGGCTTTTGAGGATAGAAGGAAGAAGAAGATGAGGATGATGATGATGAAGCAAGGGCTTTTGACATGGAGCTCTTCTTGTCACCCCAATTTCCTATCAACATCTTCTTCTCTCACTACACAAAAATCTCTTAAACCCACTTCATCTTTCACAATCTTTGCTACATCCAATGGCACACAACTCAATGCCAGTGGCTTTACCACTCATCAGACAAAAGACAGTAAAAATGGAGTCCTGCACTTTGATTTTCAGGTACTTTTAAGTGTTTTATATATATATATATATATATACATATATACACACACACACACACACACATATATATATATATATATTTGATTTTGGTAGATGGGTCCGCTTCAAAATTGAACCTTTGGGTGAATTGTGGTAGTTTATATTTATATGTTTTGGGATGCTGCGAATAATATCTGTGTTCCAAGCTTATTGATTTCTTGGTAGCCTGTGAATTATTGATGAGCTAATTATTATAGATATATTATTTTCTCAGATTTTGTAAAGTATTGTGCAGAATTGGGTTCAGTGATACCTGAACTGTGCCTTTGCTTTTGATGGGATTCGTAAACTGTTGTTTCCTCGGCGTAATTCTATGTCAGACCGAGACCAATGGGCCGAGTGTGGCACACTCCTATGTATGTCTCACACACTAGTGTGTGGCGACTGAACTGTGTTTGAGATATAGACACTAGGACAATTGGACTCGGTTTAGCATAGATTTTTCCGTCTCGTCATAGTTATCCTATTGCGGTTCGAATCCTCTATTTTAGTGTACACAATGTTTCCTTAACTATGCACTTGGGATGAATTACATACACTTGAGGTACATTTATGAAATAGAATATGAGATGAAAAAATAAAGTGAAGTAGAGGATCCAGAGTGATCCTATTGTTAGTGTGGAATTGATGCATAGAAGTTTATGTTAACCGCATAATGTTTGCACTTATACTTCCTTTCATCATGTTGTCCTAAAATCTCGTCTTCCCAATGACCTAAACATAGATGTACTTAAAGATGTGTTGAATATCTTTTCAATCTTTCTTATTTTTCACTTATAGATGCAGAAATTATCTCAGATGTAGTTGCGCCAAGTTTACCTTTCCCCAAATCGTCTTATTTTTCACTTATAGATGCAGAAATTATCTCAGATGTAGTTGCGCCAAGTTTACCTTTCCCCAAATCGGTTTGCTTAGGCACTATTTATATTTTATTTATGATGAATCATGCCCAGGTTTAATTTCGTTAGTCTCTTTCTGGCAGGAAAGATTGCTATCCAGACTTCCAGCTACAGCAGTCATTGTCACCAATGCTGTAATGTTTGCTAAACCGCTCGAAGCACTTGCAGAAACATGTGAAGCTGATAGTTCTATTATCGACATGAATATGCCATTGTTGCTTTTTGTTGCCCTTGTAGGCGCCACTGTTGGAGGTAACTCCCGCTACCAAATTCATAAAATTCATCATATTGTATCCTGTATTTTTTGCACAATGTCTATTCACATACTTTCTCGATTCATCTATAGCTCAATCTTGGGATCTAATTGTTTTAATGGTTCTAATTTGATTTGTTTAATTTTTTTTTATTAATGCAGGATTACTTGCACGACAGAGGAAAGGAGAACTCCAGAAACTAAATGAACAGCTCCGCCAGATCAACACGGCTCTGAAAAGGCAAGCTAAGATTGAATCTTATGCACCCACTTTAAGTTACGCTCCTGTTAGTGGAAGGATTGCAGAGAATGAAGTGATTGTTGATCCAAGAAAACAAGATTTAATTGCTCGTTTGAGAAACGGAAAAGTTTTCCTGAGAAATCAAGATCCAGAGAAGGCGTATTTTGAGTTCAGGACAGCACTTGAGATTGCCCAGGATCTTAAAGATCCAATTGAGGAAAAGAAGGCTGCAAGAGGCTTAGGTACGATTTTATTTTTTTAATTTTGTTTCTTTTCCTTCAATATTCGTTTAATAAAAAAGTAGATTACATAGACAACCCTGTGACACACAGACCCTTATTACGAAAAACACTCTGAGGTTTGAGAAATTGTAATAACTTCCCATATCACTAAAAGCATAGACAGTTTCATTCCCCTGGATTACGATTTCGGTCTCTGTTTTTTTTCGAGTTGTCAGGATGTTAGGAGTGTCTCGGTAATATCTAAAACCTCGAGGGGCTCATGATAATTACCTAATAAGTGAGGGGCATGCACGTAATTATCCCTTAATAAGATTGTATTATGTATTCTAGGGGCGTCACTACAAAGGCAGGGAAAATTTCGGGATGCCATCAAGTACCACTCTATGGTTCTTGAAATTTCAGGAAGGGAAAGAGAGGACTCTGGAAATACGGAAGCCTATGGAGCAATAGCTGATTGTTATACCGAACTTGGAGATCTGGAACGAGCTGCGAAATACTATGACCAGTACATCGAGAGGTTACAATCTGACTGATAATTTTATTTCCAGAATTTACATATTATGTTCGATTGAGATTGCAATATGTAGTAGAGTTTGTTATGTTGCATGCGGATAAATATTTTTTTGTAGAGCTAATGTGATGTTGTAACAATATTGAGTAAATTTGAGTTCTTCTGATAGGAGTTTCAATAGTTTACTTGATCTTTATGGTACTTTAATCTTGCTCATATGTTCATGTAGTCATGTGTAGCACAGTTTATTAAAATAAAGAATGAAAAAGAACCAAACAAACAGAAAACTTGCTTTTTCGTTTAAACTAATGTTTTTGTAAAGCTGGCATTTATTTAAACATAAAACACACAACCTTTGCTTAATGCACGTTCGTCCTAGGATCATATAGCCAACTGTTTTTGTTTCAAGTTTTTCATAGAGTATATTTGAATAATCACGGGTTCGTTATTAATATATATTAAACTTTTTTTCTTATCTATTTGCAGACCAAACATATATATATGTATATATATATATACATATTGTAACATTTATATTTTTAGAATTATTTTATACACTTAGAATCCATAAAAAAAGGGAAGAAAAAAAAACGAAATTAAAGTAACATTGAAGGAAAGTCAGCTTGTTTGGAATAGCTGTAGCCAGCTTGGAACAATAAGAACAGAAATTGACTTTGCATTGACAACAAAAAGTCCAAAACACCAAATACCAATCCATCACATCTGCAAAGTTCAATAGCCAAAACGATTACACAATAACAAGGAAAATGAATTGAACCTAAGTTTAAAAAATAAAAATCAAATGGAATTCCAAATAACCAATAATATTGCATAATACAACAAGAGTAATAATAAATGTTACCAACTCTTAACCACAGCAAGGTTAAGGTGCTGCTTCATGATTTTCTTCTGAAGCTAAAACAAGTGGTTCACCATCAACCCGTTCCCTGTCTTCCGCTTTGAGATTCTTGTACCGATAACGCCAAGCCACCAAAATGAAAATAATCAGATTCGCAGAACTTAAAGCTGCTAGCACCCAATAATACCTATCCAAACGGCTCTTATTCAACGTATACTGAAACCAATTGCTTCTCCCTCCTCTTTCACTTACTTTACCCACAACATACACCGAAACCACACTAAACATAAATCCCAGACCAGAAATTCCCTTACTGAAATGACTGAGGTAATCTTTCATGGTGTTAGGAGCCTGATCAGCATAGAATGCAGCTACACCCTTCTGAAAGAACGCATCTAGTCCACCGAGTAGGATAAACTGAAAAAGTAGCCAAAACATACTCATTGGGATATCCTCATCTGGTTTGTCGAGTAAACCATGATTGATAATCACGTTCAATCTCCGTTTCTCGATTCTTGCAGCAGTTATACAACACAGTACTGAGAATATCATAGCCACTGCAATTCCTATGGAGGGTCTACGTGTTCCCTTTGTATCCTTAAGAAAGTTGCCTGCTATAGAGGCAAACATCTCCTTTGCGTAGTCGAATATCATTTTAATTATAGGAAGAGGAACTCTCCATTTTCCTATGTTTCGGTTCATGTTATTGGCTTGTTCTATGAAGTAAGTGTTCCCAATGGAGGATACAATACCAACGACTATGAATGTCATCCACATAGGCACCATTCTAACAGCTATTTTGGCTTCTTCAACTTCTCCTACAGTGCACAATCTCCAGTTACTCTCTTCCACTTGATCTTTGTCTTTGATGGCAGCCTTCTCTAGGCACCTGAAATAGAATGTAACATGTTATTTGGTTTTACTGTTTCTGCTTCTCCAGGTAAAAAACCTGAGACTAAGCAAAAAGTAAACAGATGTCGAAAGGTACTTTGACCAGCTTCCATTTCTTCAATTCGTTAGCAAGTTTTTCAAAAAAACCCAACTTCAGTTTTTTATACACTTTCACAACTTTTACTAAAAGTCAGAACTTCTTTAGAAGCACAATTTTTTGCAAACACGCTTTTAATATGGATGATGACACCACATCCGTTCTAAGAAGCACATAACTATTAGTTTACCTTTATTATTTATAGTATAAATTCCAAATTTGCCCTTGATCATAATTATAATTATGAGACACCAAGATGGTAAATAGAGAAGCAGATACCTGAGGAAACGAGTTTGGGTGAATGATTCCCCAGGATTCCTGTGAAGGTCTCTATCATCAAGTGGAAATGGTTTGGATTGCTTGAAAGCAAAGGCCACAAATACTCTGCATACATTACTTATCGGGCTACCCTTCGGTTTTTTCTTATGATAATTAGACCAATTAGTAAAGAAAAGAAGCGTTACAAAAACCGTACAAATTGCTGGAATTCCAAAACGTATAGCCCATGGTTTTATGTATGGAAGTGCAATAGCTCCAGTTACAGGAACAAGGACCACAAGGATAAATAGGAATAATGTCGCTACTACTTTTGCTCCCTCGTCGGGTTTATCCTCCTGTTCCTCAAGAAAAGGTTTTACAGAGATAACATGACCAGACATTCCCACAGCTATCAATGCCATGCCTATGTAGAAAAGAACTTTATGTGTATATCCAATACATTCTGGCTCATATTCTTTGCACGTGCCAAGGACTGTTGGTATTGACATAGTAACAAATCCAATACCCTGCAAAAGAACATCATTAAGTGGCTCCTCGATGAAAAGGACTTTGAAAAGAGAGTCAAAGAGTGCTTGAAATTATGTAGACACTCTCAGCGTGAGATTCTAATTACAAAAAACACCCCGAGATTCGAATAATTACCGTAACTTCGCTTTGTCAACTGTTAGTAAAAAGCATATAACAATTATTCTCAAATTTTTGGTGTTGTCATATATGATAGGGTGTCATGATAATTTGCAAACCTCAGGGGCCAGCTCGTAGTAATTACCCAATAAGTGAGAGGTGTACGTGTTTTTATCCTTACTATTTAGTTAACAAGTCACCACAAATCTATCTCTTTCATTCCGCGGATAACTTTTTATTCCCCCAACTTATATGTCTATTTGTGTTAGACATGCTTACAAGGATAGGAATTGACTTTATGTTGATGATCCTCAACTCATAAGAATATCAAAATCTTGTTAAAAAAAAAAAGGAGGAAAAAGCCTCAGCAAATTCAAACAACAAATTTGCCTGTCATATTTGCTAATTATAAATTTCCCAAACATAAGGCCTATCTTTCATTCAACTAATCAAAGATTTATAAACTCACCACGCTGTAGGCGATGCTAGACATCACGAGCATCGTGAAATTTCCTAGTAATGCGTCAACCAGGAAAAGGAAGAAACCCGGCAAGATCACACACATTCCACTCCAAACATTCAAAATTCCAGCAGCATGAGTAAGGCTTAGTTTCCAAACATCTGTTAAATAATTTTGCATCACGAATAATGCATACGCCACCAATATGTCTGCCCAAAGCAGAGCTGCAATGAAGAAAAGGATAAACACATAAGTCCATAATCTGTGAGACTAAACATAAGAGGTTGAAAAGGTCATCTCTTTACCAGAAATTCGGACAAAGCTTTTCATTATTGCGTCTGTCTAATCACCTCTACTCTCAGCAAAAAGAATGCTTACTGCAATATAACAAGAATCAATAAGTCAAACACTTCAACGAAGCTGAGTCGAAGATTGTTCTTGAAATCGAAAAAACAGAGAAAACAAAAAACAATGCCACATTTATCAAGTAGGAAACAATGCCAAATCCAAATTTTGAAAATCTCACTCTTTCCATCAGAGAGAGAGAGAGAGAGAGAGAATGGTGACGGCCTTTGAGCCAATGGACCATTCTTTATCTCGTTCTACATTGATATATATATATATATATAATAACATTCTGAATAGCTGGTTTAGTTTCAATACAATATGCCTTCCTCAGATTTATAATACAGTTCATACCTTTTTTCAATCTCAGGGTTCACACTAAAACTACATATATATACACAATAGAATAACACATCTGACGTTGACTTTGCATCAATTAGCCAAAAACAAAGGAAGTAAATGGAAAACGAGGGAGAAAACCTAGCATGTTCCACTCCAGCTCAACCTCTATATATTTTATCCATGCTGCAAACTGCAGTTATAAGTTACAAAGTCAGAATAATATTATATATTTGGGTTAATTACATTTACTACCCCTCTTATGTAGTGTAATTACAGTCGAGTCCAACTTATTTGTGGTCCATAACAAAATCCCTCCTCTGACTAACGGCTATTATTCAAACGTGATGGAAAGTGTGAGATGTAAATCTTACCCTTGTTTTAATAAAATAAAATAAATAACTTTAAAATGATTAATTACATAATTAACACCCTTCTTATTTTATGTAATTACAATACAGTTTGTTTTATTGGATCATATAACAAACACCATTCTGTTATAATAAAATCTTACATTGGCCTCCCACGACTTAACTTCCGCGACTTTTCTCTTTCTTTTTTACATTTTTCCATGATAACTTTTTAAAATTTCTTTTTTTATTATAACCTTATATATATTGATTTCATAGTTTTTAGCACCTTGCTAATTTAAATTTATCTACAATGAACTATGATATTGATCCTAAAATAAACCAAAACTCGATATGTGTTTTTATTTTTTAGAAAATAATCAATTTTGCACTTCGTTATTAAGATGTTAACAAGTTTTTACGAAATTATTAATTTAAGACTAAATTGAAAATTACAACTAGACTCTTAAACTCATATTCATTTTCTACAAATATCAAAGAATTTCACTGCCTCCTCCCCCCCTCTCTCTCAACCCTATCTTTTTCCTTCTCTTCTTCTCCGCCGACGATGGATTGGTGAATGTCGTATCCATCACTACTGATATCTTTTAACCCTATATATTTTGCTGAATGTAGAGTTAGTTCTGTACAATAATTGAGGATCATAAATTGGAAAAAAAAAACAGATGAATTTGCTAGCACACGAGATCCTCTATTGCTAATGGTATTGCATATGCTATTTCATTTAAGATTATGCAATGGAGAATCCGGACTAGAATCAGCTTTGGTTTGTATGCGCTTCTACATGATTCTATAATTTGTTTAAAAATATATAAATTCTGCCTCATTCCAAACAAGGAAATTACATAAAATGAATTAAATGATAAAGACAGTCACAGGTAACATTATTAGCAATAAATTTTAAGATTATGGGCATGAAGTTCTTGAGTTCTTAATTTCAGGGCTCAAATAACTTTTGACTTTTCTCATTAGCAATTATTTATGAAATTTAAAACTCCTTTGTCAGCTTGCAAAAATTAAAAGAAAGAAATTGAAAGAACAGGACTTCCGTGCCCAGTTTTCTTTTGCCATTGTTGTTTATGTTAATTATACATTTCAAAGTGACACACGTAAAATATGTATATTGGCTCAAGCTGGATAGTTGGGTCAGTAACATAGATAATTGAATATTTTGGGGCTTGCATTCTTTGGAGAGCAAGACAAATGATCTTAAGATAAGTTTGGGACACAATTAAATCATTTGAACTGATTTATATTTTAAATGGACTAATTAGTATTAGACGTGCTGAGCTAGGTCGAAGGCCCAAAAAGCTTATGACAATTAGGTTTTCTTTTGTTTTGTCATGGATAACCATATATATACTTGTTTGAAAGTAGGCTTGTATATGGGGCATTATGAGTCGAGCTTAGAGTGGCTTAAGCTCAAATTCATCGGACTTGAATATTATAGACTCAAACTCAGCTCATAAATTTTTTTCTTCGGCTCAGCTCAAGTTTCTTACGAGCTTCAGGCCTATTTCGGGCCGGCTCATTAGTTTTTCTCAAATAAAAAAAGGCATCTAATAGAATCATATTAAGAGACTAATTTCAAAAAGTACATTAAATAAATGTTTATGCTGATGAGTATGTATAATTCCAAATTTTACTAATGGAGTCAAAAAGTCTACAATAATAATTATGAAAATTTAGAATCTTTATCAATTTATATGAGGTACTATAAAATAATTGGAAGTTCTTCCTAAACCTCTTTAGACAAAAAGTTTCTACTAATATATATATTTCATCGATTTCGTAAATTTCAAGCTTAAAAATCTACAATATATTTTATATAAGTTAGCTTAAAAATAATTTTATTATATGAGACAGAGCATTAATTAGAGAAAATTTTAACTTCGAGATATTCGGGCTGAGCTTATCAAAGCTCAAACTCAGCTCACAAATTGGGCGGGTTCAATTTGTAAACTCGAACTCGGCCCGACTCACATTCAATTAGGCTCGGCTCATTTTTAAGCGGGCCGAACAGTCGGGTTTCGGCTAGGCCCGGCTCAATTGACAGTCCTATCTGAAAGGGATTATAGGGGAGCCTACATATCAGTATTATTTTTTATCGGGCGCGCTTTCCAACACTGTATTCTTTTGCAAGTTAGGTTTAAGGGACTATAATTAATCACGAAGAAATTGATGACATATGGGAAATAAGTAGGAGTGTAAATTTAAACAGTCTGATGCTTTAAAAATGAAAAAAAAAATCAGCCCATTCTAAGCCGGGGCCTTATTCGGGTTCACAAACTGGTTGAAACTGTATTTTGCAACTTAGGATCCAAACCGATTTTTCGTAGTAACCAACACAAGGAAACTCAGCTTTGTCTGGAAGTAGAATCCATCTTGGGACAATAGGAATATCAACTGACATTGTATTAACAAACAGAACATCAATCCATCTAATTTGCTACTTTCACTAGCCAAAAATATCATACAATAACGAGGAAAATAAATTGAACCAAAGTTTTTTTTAAAAAACAAATGGAACCTCAGATAATCAATATTGCACAATATAACAAGAAAAAAGAATAAATATTACTAACTCTTAACCACATCAAGATCAGGGTGCACCTTCTTCATTGTCTGCTTGATCTACAACAAATGGTTCAGCATTAACCAGTTCCCTGTCTAGCACTACACGGTTCTTGTACCGATAACACGAAGCCACCAATATGAATATAATCAGATTCACAGAACTTAAAACTGCAAGCACCCAATAATACCTATCCAAACGGCTCCTATTCAACGTGTACTGAAACCAATTACTTCTCCCTCCTCTTTCACTTATTTTACCCACAACATGCACTGATAACACACTAAACATAAATCCCAGACCAGAAACTCCCTTACTGAAATGACTAAGGTACTCTTCCATAGAGTTAGGAGCCTGATCAGCATAGAATGCAGCTACACTCTTCTGAAAGAACGCATCGAGACCACTGAGTAGGAAAAACTGAAAAAGCAGCCAAAACATACTCATCGGGATATCCTCATCTGGTTTGTCAAGTAAACCATGGTCAATAATCACGTTTATCCTTCTCTTCTCGATTTTTGCAGCAGTTATGCAACATAGTACTGAGAATATCATAGCCACTGCAATTCCTATGGAGGGTCTGCGTGGTGTGTTTGGCTTCTTCAAAAAGGCTTCTGCGAAGGCTTCAAACACATTCTTTGCATAGTCGAATAGCATTTTAAATATAGGAAGAGGAACTCTCCATTTTCCTATGTTCCGGTTCATGTGATTGGCTTGTTCTATGAAGTAAGTGTTTCCAATGGAGGATACAATACCAACAACTACGAATGTCATCCACATTGGCACCATACGAACAGCTATTTTGGCTTCTTCGACTTCTCCTATCGAGCAGAGCCTCCATCTACTATTTCTCGCTGGATCCTCGTCCTTGATGGCGGCCTTCTCAAGGCACCTGAAAAAGGATTGAAAAATTGAAATATAACAAACTCTCAGGCTCCGCTTGGCTCTTGGATTTTTGTGAGTAAAAGACTATTGCAATAGGATTTTGGTTAAGAAAATCACCGTGCTAGTCCCACAGGATAGATCTATTAAAAGTTTGGTTAGGAAAATTAGTACCATAAGACGTTTTTTTTTTCTTTTTTTCCATTATTAGTCCCAGCTGTTAAAAACGGAAGGGAGCCGTTAGTTTGATCACGTGCTTTGCACATGCTAATTACATTATTTGCTTAAAATTCACAAAACTCTTAACAACGCGTGTACGCCACGTGTGAAATGCTGTTCGTCTTTTAACATTGCAGGAAAAAGAATCATAAGGGACTATGTTTGCAACTTCGGAGATAATAGGACTGACATTACATAGGCTCTATCATATGGACCAATATTGCACTTTCGCCCTTAAAATACTAATACAGATGGAAAATAGAGAAGCACGAACCTGAGGAAACGAGTACGGGTAAGTGATTCCTGATCATTATTTCTGTGAAGCTGTCTAGAATCAGGTGGAACTGGTTTGGACTGCTTGAAAGCAAAGGCCACAAATACTCTGCATATATTAATTATCGGGCTACCTTTCAGTTCATCCTCCTTATCATATGTACACCAACCAGTAAAAAACAGAAATGTTACAAAAACAGTACAAATTGCTGGAATTCCAAAACGTATAGCCCATGGTTTTATGTATGGAAGTGCAATAGCTCCAGTTACAGGAACAAGAACCACAAGGATAAACATGAATAATATTAGTACTATTGATCCCTTATCAGGTTTATCCTTCTGTTCCTTAAGAAAAGGTTCTACAGAGACAAGGTGACCGGACATTCCCACAGCTATCAATGCCATGCCTATGTAGAAGAGAACTTTCTGTGTATACCCAATACATTGTGGCTCATATTCTTTGCACGTGCCAAGGAATGTCGGTAGTGATATAGTAACAAAAACAATACCCTGCAAAAGAACATCATCAAATGGTTGCTCGATGTTATCAGCATGTCTCTAGAAACTAAATCACATAAGTAAGAACTTATATATTACTCTCGCTTTCAAAATAATGGTCTATATTAGTATTTAGAGTAAATTATGTAGACACTTCCTGCATGAGATTGAAAAACACTGCGACGTTTGAAAAATTACCATAACTTCTTCTATAGATAGAAGTATATTACAATCTCACCAGTAGAAAAAACATCACAATTTCTCTCATATTTTTCGAGTTGTCAGCTGATAGAGGTCTCTTGAAAATTTGCAAAATCTTAGAGGCTAGCTCGTGGTAATTACCCAATAAGTGAGAGGTGCATGTAATTATCTTTAGTTAACAACTCAACGCAAATCTCTCTCTTTCATTCTCTGTGTAATTTTAAGGTTCATTTGTGTTAGACATGCTTACAAGGATAGGAGTTGACTTTATGTTGATCATCATAAAAGGAAAAACCATCAGCAAATTCAAAACACGAACTTAGAATGATCCATCAAAATCTCTTAGCTGAACTGATGTACAATTTACCTATTATATATGCCAATTGTAATTTGCAGAACATACACATATCTTAACTATTCAGAAGATTTATAAACTCACCACGCTATAGGCGATGCTCGAAATCACAAGCATCGTGAAATTTCCCAGAAATTGATCAACCAGGAAGAGAAAGAAAGCTGGCAATATTATACAAATTCCACCCCAAATATTCAAAATTCCAGCAGCATGAGTAAAGCTTAATTTCCAAACATCTGTTAAATAGTTTTGCATCACGAATAACGCATACGCCACCAATATGTCTGCCCAAAGCAGCGCTGCAACGAATAAATAAACACACAAGTCTATAATCAGTGACACCAAACATATATATGAGCATAAGAGCTTGAAAAGGTTTAATTATTTACCAGAAATTCGGACAAAGCTTTTCATTATTGCGTCTGTCTAATCACCTCTACTCTCTGCTAAAGAGTGATTACTGAAGAATATAACAATAAACAATAAGTAAAATACTTCAACGAACTCAACCAAAGACTGTTCTTAAAAACAACAAACAGAGAAAATAAAAATAAAAAAGTCACATTTATCAAGCAGGGTAATTAATACACAGAAATCTAGAAATAAACACACTTATATTTCTATATATATACAAATTTACCTCCAATGCTAAATCCAACTTTTGAAATTCTTACACACTCTCAGTCAGATGTATATATATATATATATATATATAGAGAGAGAGAGAGAGAGAGAGAGAGAGAGAGAGAGAGAGATGGGAACTTGACAGCCTTTTAGCCAGTAGACCAATCTTTATCTCGTTCTTCACTAATACAATATAGCACTCTGAATAGCTGGCTTTGTTCCAATATAATATATACCTACTTCGCATTTGTAGTTTTTCTACATTTTTGCAAGCTCAATGTTCATACTATAACTACCACTACACCATAGAATAATACAGTTGACGTTGACTCTGCAACGACCAGCCAAAAACAAAGGAAATAAATGGGAAACGGGGGAAAAGAAAAGTATACTACCATTTTGATTTTTGTTGAAAAATCTTGATCGAGTAAGTTGTGAATTAGCATCATTGATTCGATATGAACCTACACGATTAAATGATCGCAATCGTACATTTTATGGGAAATAATTCATTTAGTTTGGGGATTAAAGTGTTCAAATTAAAAAGTTGAGGGACCAATTTAAAAGGATATAAGTGGTTAGGATTCAAAGTTTTGGGGTCAATTTGAAAGTTCTGGAAAGTTGGGGCTGAATTGCATAGCAATGGTGCAACCGCCCGCACCAGATTATACCCAGCTGACCGAGCATGGGATTGGCTGTTGAGCGGGTGTACGGTTCACCAGCTCACACTGGATCCGTGCTCCTGACAGGGGGTGTTTCACAACAGGTGCGACTTTTGGGCCGAATTGCACTTTCCGAAAAGCTACTTTCAGGGGGCTTTTCGTCTAAAAGTCACAATTTTTGGGCCCTTTTGCAGATGTCTAATAAGTTGCCCCTTTTGACCAAAACCTTTCATTCTCTATAAATAGACTTAGATTGGAATTAAACACACTGAAGTATTAACTTCACATTTTCTCATCTCTCTTCTTCTCTTAAATACTATTTTGAGTATTTCTTGAGAATTCTTTAGTTTCTTAAATGTTAGTTTTAATATTTTAAGAATAGTGTTGAATATTAAATGTTAATTTGAGCATTTAAAAATATTCACAAAATTCTTGAATATTATTTTAAGAACTTGTTAGTACTGATTTGAGTACTTTGAATATTTTTAAGTATTAATTTAATATTTGGATAATAGTTTTGCATATTAAAAT
Source organism: Buddleja alternifolia (assembly GCA_019426215.1). NCBI lineage: Eukaryota > Viridiplantae > Streptophyta > Magnoliopsida > Lamiales > Scrophulariaceae > Buddleja > Buddleja alternifolia. The sequence continues at coordinate 41,178,389 of CM033398.1, forward strand.
TTTAGATATGCATTTAATTCATAATAATCTATCGAGAGAGTTTGGAACAATTATTTTGCTCGCTAGATTCGAGAATTTGTAGTAGTACTATTCTCGTCTTGCGTCGTTGTATCTTGGGAGACAATTGTTGTATTCCGTAACCACCAAAAATGGGAAAATATTGTCTTAAGGAAAGCGAGTAATTGAAAACACTTGCCTCGACATATCTTTTTACATCTTTATAAATACACCCCTTTATCACGCTAGAATTTTTCCCAACAATTTTTGCAGTCCAGCTCATGCTCTGTTTCCTCCGTGATGCGGTTATAAGTTACATAAAGACGGAATAATAGTATATATTTTTACTTCAATGTAAATTTAGTTTTGTACAATAATTGAGGACCATAACTAATGACCAAGGTATACAACAAAATAAATAAAAAAGAAAAAAAATGTGGGCCCTGAGATCTATCAAAACTTTCGCCAAATCACTGTCCGAATTTTTAAATGACCTATTGCAATAGATTCGTTTTTAATTGTGGATATGGAAAATAAATAGAAGTACTATAATTTTAAATCCAGTATGATGTTTTAATAACAGTTTAAAAAGTCAAGCCCATTCTATCTCTAAGAATGGGCTCTGAGTTATGGTTACGAACTGATTGAATTTACTTTAAATGTTCAATTGGGGTGATGTTTCTAGTTTCACTTGTACAGGGTCAAATGTTCTAATTTATGGTTTTTGCTCCTATAATTATGTCGACCCACGAGGAAGCCCTATTATAACATTTTTTCGGGTTTTTGTCACCTCAGCTACCAAGTTGCAAAACTTGGTGGTCTATTAGTAGAGTTGTACATAAATCCACCCAACTCGCTCGAGTCACTCAACCCGAGTCGATCCATCCGAAAATTGCCGGTTTAGAATTATTAAATAATAGTGGCGGGTTAAAAATATTGCAACCCGCCACTTTCGGGTCGGGTGGTGGGTTTAATAATTATAACCCACAACCCGACCGCTAATCATTTATGTTACGAGTATAAGTATATATAGTTAAAGATTAACACTAAACTTTGAAAACTATATATGCATATATACTATCTAATAAGAGTGGTTTATTCATATTCATGTAACATACTTTATTTTTTATTTGAGCAAACAAATTGACTCGTTTGAACACTTGTTTTTATTTGATTTGAACGAAAAATTTATATGTCTATGTATATTTTGATAATAAATTTATAAAAAAATATTAATTTTATTAATATTTTAGAGCTTTTCACTCATTAGAATCATGATAATATGAATTTTATTTAATAACACCACTTCTTTGTTTATTTCTTACCAATTCAATTTTTTTTAGTTAAATGTACAACTAGTATAATATTTAATTACTTACTTACTAATTATAACTAAAATTAAGTTGTAAAAATTATAACTATAATTTGATAACCTGCCAACCTGCCCGTTAAAACATTAAATCCGACCGACCCGAGCCGCTCGGTTTGAAAAGATAATTATGTGTTTTCGGTTTGATATTTTGTCAACCCGCACATGTCGGGTCGGATTAATTTTTTTTCTAAAACCGCCCGAACCCGACCGTGTACACCCCTATCTATTAGTATCCACCTCACACTTTATGTGAGAGATCCAAAATTTGAATTCAGACTGCCATAAATTGTGATTCTCCCCTCTTTTATGGAGTTAAATAGAGTTTTTATGACTCTCCTTCTTCTTGAACTAAAAAATATATATTTCTATCTATCTATATCTATATCTATACTAAAAGTGAGGATATCTTATTGTTTGTTCCAATTATGATTTTACGCTTCTACCCTCAACTACAAAATTAATGAATAATAAAATATACCACATCCACTTTAGGCTTTCCTACAAGAATAATGAATAATGAAGTAATTATTAGTCATACAAAGGACACCCCACTTCCTAACAAATTGATGTTCCTTAATAGCAATTAAAAGTTGGTCAATGCTTAGTATGAGAGCCTAAAAGTCTAATTTACTTGTAACTTGTCTTAGGTAAAATTCCTATATAAGATTGGATTTTGTGAAGGTTGTGCTTACATTTGAACAAAAATAATGCAGCAGAACAAAGAGGATGAGAATGTAGCAGAAAAAGGAGGGTTTCCCATTTGTTCATTCGATTTTTTTATTGGTATTAAGCATAATTTTTTACTAAGAATTTAAATATGTTTGCTCATCATTTGATGGGAATGAGCATCCTTGTCTATATGGATTTGTACCCCTTCGATGGCGGCATTCTCATTGAAATATTTATGATAGGGGAAAACTTCATTTTGTTATGTTAGAAGGTCCTCCAAGTGATGTCTTTATTCCCCAAATCTTTAAGCTGCTTGTATTATTTCAATAGCTAGCTCAATTCAAATGAAGAAATATTAATAACCTGACCATATTCTTTTTATATTTTGGTGATGTTTCTGATATCTTGATTTTGATATTTGTTTTTTTTTTTTTTGTTGAATTAAAGTTTTGTTGTTGAATTTGTTTAAATATCTGGTGAAAATCAATTGAGAATGTATGATTGGAGAAGTGTTATAGATATGGCTATGTCATATGACAGATTCAGAAATGTAATGGAAATTGATATTAATTAAAAGAAGTTGAAGAGTTATTTACTAATTGGTTTCAATGGTTGATATTAATATCAAACAATCAAAAAAAATTGATTGATATTAGTTAAAAACAATTTTTGAGTCCTTAATTATTTGGTCAATAAAGTTGAAGAGTCATAGATAACTACGTTCATTCATCCCTTACATTCCTACATTAATGAAGCAACTTTACCCATTCAGTGAAAATTTGAAGGGTCTCATGAGTAGCTATCAAATTCAAGTCAAATAAAAGTCTTACGGGTACGTAACATACAACTTGGAAGTTATGGTTTAATTCCTACTTTAGTTTATTATCTGGTACTCTCTGAAAAGTTGTTGGATCAATTGCAAGAGGAGCACTGCATGCTTTTTTGGTGTTCTTTTTCTTTTATTTCCTCTTTGTAACAAAAAAAGGAAGTATAAAGTTTAGATTCTAGACTCTAGAAGTTATAGGCAAGTACCAATGGATGTATGTAATTGAAATAAGTTAATATATGACGTGTTGTAACTACTTTTAGTTAAAAATAATTATTCGTTAGAATTATTTCAAGATAAATGCACACTACCCAAAAATTCTAATTTGGCGAGACAAATGAAAGAAGATACAATTGCTGAATACATGCACGCATTAATTTTTATTGGAAAGCTTGTAATTAGTTCAAAGGTGAGTACTGAAAGGTTACGAGTGAACAATATTTATTGCAAATAATTAAAATGGTAGAGTAAGAATTTTGATGATTGTAGTTGGAAAGGAAATTGGTTGTTTTTCTAATTTTTTTTTTAACTTTCAGAAATTTAGGAGAGCAATAAGTGAAGGTAAAGTTTTCACTTGTATTTTGACATTTGAGATGGAATAAGGTGGCCGATTATTTGAATTGATCAGTAATTATTGATTGTTAGTGAATGATCACAATGATAATATTAGTAGCCATATATTATTATATTATATTATATTATGTTACATTATTATATAATATTATAAAAATATGGACTTATTAATCTTTCTTCTAATTGTGAAAATACATTGTTATTGTTACCAATGTACCACTGTTATTATTACTATTAATATACTATTTGAAATGTGAATGATATTTAACATGTCTTAAAAGCAATATTGACTAAATGCATGTAGATTAATTGAACATAAAAATCAATTTCTTGCATGGTCTTAACTATGCTACTTATAGGAAATAAATTTAAAAAGATTGACAACACTTGAAATAACTAAATGAAATATTTATAGGTTTTATGTTATTACTTTTGAATATTTCTAAATAGATCTTTTACTGTATAAAAATGATTTTCACTTGCGAATGCACGTGCACTTTACTAGTATATTATAAACAACTCTATGAGAAACAAGATCCGGAAGATAAATTGGTGCCCGTACGAGGAGCATGAGGTTCATCTTCATCTCCCTCTCTCACTTTTAAATATGTACAGACGGTATTTGTTTTTTTGGTACAAATAGATGGTATGGATGGATCAGGTGTTATACACAAAACAATTTAGATGAAACCATGTTACCCATGCATGATAATAAATGTTGACAGGTTTGATTTGGGCTATTTGGTGCATGAATACGAATAGCTCCTCGTGTCTCTCTCTCACTCAAACATACACTCTACCAAGGTTGTAAATGAATCAATATTGGATCATATAACAAACTCCTTCCTATTATAATAAAAACTTACATTAGACTCCTACGTCTTACCTTCCGCTACTTTTTTTTTTTTTACATTTTTCCATGATACCTTTTTAAAATTTCATTTTATATAAACCTTATATATATATATATATATTGTTATTTCAACATTTTTTAATATAGTAATTGATTTCATATTTTTTAGCACCTTGCTAATTTTTATTTATCTGTATATGATATTGATCCTAAAATAAACTAAAACTCGATATGTGTTTTTATTTTTTAAAAAATAATCGATTTAGCACTTCATTGTTAAGATGTTAACAAGTTTTTACGAAATTATTAATTTAAGACTAAATTGAAAGTTACAACTATATTTAATGTGAAAAATTACATTCACCCCCTCAATGGCAAAAGAGGAAATTTAAAAATATTTTTTTATGATGTCAGCAAATTATGTTACCTTTTTTTACGAAAAGGGGCGATTGTATTGTCTTATTGTAAGATGGGGTTATTTGTTATTTGATTATAATAAGCGAACTGGACTGTAATTATATTAAATAAGAGGGGGTAATTAGTGTAATTTACCCTATATATTTTGCTGATATTTAGACTTAGTTCTGTACAATAATTGAGGATCATAAATTGGAAAAAAAAAACAAGATGAGTTTGCTAGCAAATGGTATTGCATATGCATTTCATTTAAGATTATGCGATGGAGGATTCTGACTAGAATCAGCATTGGTTTGTATGCGCTTCTACATGATTCTAAAATTTGTTTAAAAATATATAATTTCTGCCTCATTCCAAACAAGGAAATTACATAAAATGAATTAAATGATAAAGACAGTTACAGGTAACATTATTAGCAATAAACTTTAAGATTATGGGCACGATGTTCTTGAGTTCTTAATTTCAGGGCTCAAATTAAGTTTTGGAGGTCCCAAAGGTGGTTTTGACTTTTCTCATTAACTATTATTTATGAAATTTAAAACCCCTTTGTCAGCTTGGAAAAATTTAGGCGACTATAATTAATCACCAAGAAATTGATGACATATGGGAAATAAGTAGGAGTGTAAATTTAAACAGTCTGATAATTAATCACATCAAGATCAGGGTGCACCTTCTTCATTGTCTGCTTGATCTACAACAAATGGTTCAGCATTAACCAGTTCCCTGTCTAGCACTACACGGTTCTTGTACCGATAACACGAAGCCACCAATATGAATATAATCAGATTCACAGAACTTAAAACTGCAAGCACCCAATAATACCTATCCAAACGGCTCCTATTCAACGTGTACTGAAACCAATTACTTCTCCCTCCTCTTTCACTTATTTTACCCACAACATGCACTGATAACACACTAAACATAAATCCAAGACCAGAAACTCCCTTACTGAAATGACTAAGGTAACCTTCCATGGAATCAGGAGCCTGATCAGCATAGAATGCAGCTACACTCTTCTGAAACAACGCATCGAGACCACTGAGTAGGAAAAACTGAAAAAGCAGCCAAAACATACTCATCGGGATATCCTCATCTGGTTTGTTGAGTAAATCATGCTTAATAATCACGTTTATCCTTTTATTCTCGATTTTTGCAGCAGTTATGCAACATAGTACTGAGAATATCATAGCCACCGCAATTCCTATGGAGGGTCTGCGTGGTGTGTTTGGCTTCTTCAAAAAGTCTTCTGCAAAGAGTTCAAAAACATTCTTTGCATAGTCGAATAGCATTTTAAATGTAGGAAGAGGAACTCTCCATTTTCCTATGTTCCGGTTCATGTGATTGGCTTGTTCTATGAAGTAAGTGTTTCCAATGGAGGATACAATACCAACAACTACGAATGTCATCCACATTGGCACCATTCGAACAGCTATTTTGGCTTCTTCGACATCTCCTATCGAGCAGAGCCTCCATCTACTATTTCTCGCTTGATCCTTGTCCTTGATGGCGGCCTTCTCTAGGCGCCTGAAAAAGGATTGAAAAATTAAAATACCACAGGATAGATCTATTGCAAGTTTGGTTAGGAAAATTAGTACCATCAGACTTTTTTTTCTTTTCATTTTTAGTCCCAGCTGTTAAAAACGGACGAGAGCCATTAATTTGATCATGAGCCTTGCACGTGACAATGACTTTATTTGATTAAAATTCACAAAACTCGCGTGTACGCCACACGTGAAATGCTGTTTGCCTTTTAACGTTGCAAGAAAAAGAGTCATAAGGGACTACGTTTGCAATTCGGTGATGATAGGACTGACATTGCAATAGGCTCTATCATGGACCAATATTGCAGTTTCACCCTTAAAATACTAATACAGATGGAAAATAGAGAAGCACGAACCTGAGGAAACGAGTATGGGTAAATGATTCCCCGTGAGTCCTGTGAAGGTCATTATCATCATCTGGAAATGGTTTGGATTGCTTGAAAGCAAAGGCCACAAATACTCTGCATACATTAGTTATCGGGCTACCCCTGGGGTCAACCTTACGATAATTACACCAACCAGTAAAAAAAAGAAGCATTACAAAAACAGTACAAATTGCTGGAATTCCAAAACGTATAGCCCATGGTTTTATGTATGGAAGTGCAATAGCTCCAGTTACAGGAACAAGGACCACAATGATAAATGCGAATAATCTCGCTACTACTTGTGCTCCCTCATCGGGTCTATCCTCCTGTTCGTCAAGAAAAGGTTTTACAGAGATAAAGTGACCAGACGTTCCCACAGCTATCAATGCCATGCCTATGTAGAAGAGAACTTTCTGTGTATAGCCAATACATTCTGGCTGATATTCTTTGCACGTGCCAAGGAATGTTGGTATTGATATAGTAACAAAAACAATACCCTGCAAAAAAATATATCAAATGGTTGCTCGATGTTATCAGCGTGTCTCTAAAAACTAAATCACGTAAATAAGAACTTATATGTTATTCTCGCTTTCAAAATAATGGTCTATATTAATATTTAGAGTAAATTATGTAGACACTTCCTGCATGAGATTGAAAAACACTGTGAAGATTGAAAAATTACCATAACTTCTTCTATAGATAGAAGTATATTACAATTTCACCAGTAGAAAACAAATCACAGTTTCTCTCATATTTTTCGAGTTGTCAGCTGATAGAGGTCTCTTGAAAATTTGCAAAATCTCAGGGGCTAGCTCATGGTAATTACCCAATAAGTGAGAGGTGCATGTAATTATCTTTAGTTAACAATTCACGCCAAATCTCTATCTTTCATTCTCTGTGTAATTTTAAGGTTCATTTGTGTTAGACATGCTTACAAGGATAGGAATTGATTTTATGTTGATCATCCTCAACTCATAAGAATATCAAAATCTTAGAAAAAAAAGGGAAAACCCTCAGCAAATTCAAATTAGCTGAATTGTACAACTTACCTATTAATATTATATATGCCAATTGTAATTTTCCAAAACATAGACATGTCTTAACTATTCGGAAGATTTATAAACTCACCACACTGTAGGCGATGCTCGAAATCACAAGCATCGTGAAATTTCCCAGAAATTGATCAACCAGGAAGAGAAAGAAAGCTGGCAATATTGTACAAATTCCACCCCAAATATTCAAAATTCCAGCAGCATGAGTAAAGCTTAATTTCCAAACATCTGTTAAATAGTTTTGCATCACGAATAACGCATACGCCACCAATATGTCTGCCCAAAGCAGCGCTGCAACGAATAAATAAACACACAAGTCTATAATCAGTGAAACCAAACATATATATGAGCATATGAGCTTTAAAAGGTCAATTTATTTACCAGAAATTCGGACCAAGCTTTTCATTATTGCGTCTGTCTAATCAACTCTACTCTCTGCTTAAAGAGTGATTACTGAAAAATAATAACAATAAACAAGCAGGGTAATACGCATTTATCAAGCAGGGTAATAAACGAAGCTGAATCAAAGATTATTCTTAAAAACAACAAACAGAGAAAATAAAAAAAAACAATGTCACATTTATCAAGCAGGGTAATACGCATAAACCTAAAATTAAACACCCTGAAATTTCAATATACAAATTTTTCCTCCAGTTTTGATCAAAAATAAATAAATAAAATTTATTTTTACCTCCAGTGCCAAATCCAACTTTTGAAATTCTTACACGCTCTCAGTCAGATATATATATATATATATATATATATAGAGAGAGAGAGAGAGAGAGAGAGAGAGAGAGATGGGTACTTGACAGCCTTTTAGCCAGTAGACCAATCTTTATCTTGTTCTTCCTTCCACTAAAACAAAACAGCATTCTGAATAGCTGGCTTTGTTCCATTACAATAATATACCTTTCCTCGAATTGAGTTTTCCACAGTTTTTACAAGCTCAGTATTCGATTCGTACTATAACTACCAGTGTACCGTGGAATAATACGGTTGACGTTGACTCTGCAACGACCAACCAAAAACAAAGGAAATAAATGGGAAACGGGGGAAAAGAATAAGTATACTACCATTTTACAGTCCAGCTCAAGCTCTGTTTCCTCCATGGTGATTTATAAGTTAAAAAGACAGAATAATAGTATATATTTCACTTAGTGTAGATTTAGTTTCGTACAATTATTGAGGAACATAATTACTCAGAATGGATCTTCTATTCCACACTATTGTGTATCACATAATTGTGGGATTGACAAGTGTTCATTTTAAAAAAATTATTAATAATAATTTAAATTAAATGGACACTTGTCAATTCCACAATGATGTGACACTATTGTGGCACACCATTGTAAGATAGAAGATCCGCTCTAATAATTAATGGCCACGGGAAACCAAAAAGTAAATAAATAATAATAATATTAATAATAAATGTGGACCCCGAATCGGCTGAATCGGATCAAAATTGAGAATTCGGTTCTAATTGAAACCGAATTGAAAAATTCGATTCGATTTTTCTTTCTACAAAAATTCGGTTTTCGATTAGGTTAACCGAAAACCAACTTATTTTCTTTTTAAATATAGTATAATTTTGATCAAAAATTATAAAAAATGTGTTTTTTAATGATAACTTATATGAAAAGAAAAAGAGTGATTTTTTTTATAAGGTGGATTTTTTTGGAAATAATGCAACCGCTTTTTTCTTTTTTTTTAAAAATTTTTTATTTTTTGCCAAAATTTCTGTTTGGCCTGAACCGAACCAAATCGAAAAAGTTCGGTTTTAACCTAACGGAACCGAACTTTTGCGGTTCAATTTTCGGTTCCTGTTTTTGGAAAATTGAATTATCGGTTAACTAAATTGAAAATTTGATTTGGGATCGAACCGAATCGATGAACAACTCTAAGGAGTCCTATAATTTTAAATCTATTTTAAAAGTTTAAAAAGTCAAGCCCATTCTAACTCTAAGAATGGGCTCTGATTTATGTTTAGGAACCAATTGAATTTACTTTAAATGCTCAACTGGGAATTTGGGGCGATCGAATTTCACTTGGACCACACAAATCTTCCATTGTAAAATAGTATTGCATTTTGTGTTGTATATTATTTCTGCCCTATAAGTGTATATGATTTATATTCAAGAAAATATTTTATACACATATCATTTATAGGTAAAATGCAATGAGAGATTGCAACAACGTTTACAAGATTCAACTGTGCTTGGACATGGTCAAATGTTCTAATTTATGGTTTTGCTCCTACAATTATGCCGACCCACAGGGAAGCCCTATTACAATATGTTTTTTGGGGTGTTTGTCACCTCGGCAGCTACCAAGTTGCTTTACCGGTCTCCCAAATATTATAAACAAGTCTATGAGAAACAAGATCCAGAAGATAAATTAGTGAGCTATATGAGGAGCATGAGGTTCATTTTCATCTTTTCCCTCTCTCACTCCATGTGACCCACGTTTGGTGTATAACACAATGATCGATGCACCAAATGTGGGTCACATGGACAAAAGATTGGATCAACCATGTGTGACTTTACAAACGACTTGTCTGTTCAACAATAGACGAATAATTCGACGTGTCTCTCTTGCACTCAAACACACACTCTATTAGGGTTGCAAATAAATCGATATTGATCAAACTTTAAAATTTGGATTTACGTAATAAATAAGTAAAGGAAAAGAAAAAGCATTCAATCAGTCAAAATTAAACAAGAGAAAAAGTAAATGAAGCATAAATTTACATAAAAATTATCTTGTTAACATAGGTTTCAATTTGCAATTAACTTATCCTTCGTTACATAAATTTTACCAACTCTAACCACAACAAGAAGAAAATAAATGCGTAGATTCTTCACCATTTTGTTCTGAAGGTAAACCAGATCCCCTAGCTTCAACCAGTTCCCTGCCTTGCGCTTCGCGTCTCTGGTATCGATAACACGAAGCCACCAAAATGAATATAATCAGATTCACAGAACTTAAAGTTGCCAGCACCCAATAATACCTATCCAAACGGCTCCTATTCAACGTAAACTGAAACCAATTCATTTTCCCTCCTCTTTCACTTACTTCACCCACAACGTACACCGAAACGACACTAAACATGAATCCCAGACCAGAAACTCCCTTACTGAAATAACTAAGATAATCTTCCATGGAACCAAGAGCTTGATTAGCGTGAAATGCAGCAACACTGTGTTCAAAGAACGAATCCAGGCCCCCGAGTAGGAAAAACTGAAAAAGCAGCCAAAACATGCTCATGGGGATTTCCTTGTCGGGCTTGTCAAGTAAACCATGCTTAATAATCATATGGACCCTACGGTTCTCGATTGTTGCAGCAGTTACACAACATAGTACTGAGAATATCATAGCCACCGCAATTCCTATGGAGGGTGTGCATCTGTTTCGCTTTGTTGCCAAACAGACAAAGAGAGTCTTTGCCCACTCGAAAAACATTTTAAGTATAGGAAGAGGAACTCTCCATTTTCCGAGGTTTCGGTTCATGTGATTAGCTTGTTCTATGAAGTAAGTGTTCCCAGTGGAGGATACAATACCAACAACTATGAATGTCATCCACATTGGCACCATTCGAACAACAGCTTTGGCTTCTTCGACTTCTCCTATTGAGCAGAGTCTCCACCTAGTGTACTCTCGATCATCTTCTTTGATGGCGGCCTTCTCTAGGCATCTGAATGAACACAAGAAAAAGGATGGAAATATAACAAACTCTTAAAAAAGGGAAAATTGCATATTAGTGACGTAGCGGAATATGCAAAAGTGAAGAACTTACCAAGAGGATTTTCTCAGAAAAATATCCAAAGCAACTAGGGTTCTCAGAGAGAAAATATTATTCAATTTGAAAAGTTGTTCAGCAATAAAAACAAAAAAAAAAACTTAAAGAGAAAAACAAGGAAAATCCAAAAGAATACGAAAATACCCCGCAAAACAAGAAAATGATTGCGCACATGGCATTCTAGACATTGTATTTCAGAATGCCGTTTTGCTATGACCGTTCATATTTCGTGGCATTTTGACATGATTTTTTTTCTAGAGTTTTCTCCTACATCAATTAGTTCTCTATTGCAATTTTTATCTCAATGTTTACAAACTTACAAAATTAGTCTCATGAGATATTTTTTTTTTGAATTTTTAGTCTCAATCGTTAAAAAATAAATGGAAAACCGTTAATTTGGTCACTTGCAATTTGCATAATATTCACAAAATGCGTGTACGCTACATGTGAAATTTCGTTTGTTTTTAACAGATATGACCAGAATTGTAAGAAAAAGAATCATATGGGATTATGTTCTTGCAACTCTGGAAATAACGGAGACTAAAATTACAATAGGTTCTATCTTATGGGACCAATATTACAATTTTCACCAATACAGATGGAAATAGAGAAGCAAATACCTGAGGAAACGAGTACGAGTAAGTGTGTCCTTATCTTCAATCTTGTGAAGCTGCCTAGAATCAAGAGGCCATGGTTTGGATCTGTTGAAAGCAGAGGCCACAAATACTCTGAAAACATTAGTTATCGGGCTACCCTTGGGGTTCTCCTTATCGTATGTACACCAACCACTCAAGAAAAGAAGCGTTACAAAAACCGTACAAATTGCTGGAATTCCAAAACGTAAAGCCCATGGTTTTATATATGGAAGAGCAATAGCTCCAATTACAGAAAGAAGGGCCAAAAGAATGTGCACGAATACTTCTGCTCCGTCTTGATGATCTTTTTCCTTCTGTTCCTTAAGCAGAGGTTTTACAGAGATAATGTGACCTGATATCCCTACTGCTACCAATACCATGCCTGTGTAGAAGAGAAATTTTTGTGTATGGCCAATGCATTGTGGCTCGTACCGTTTGCACGTGCCAAGGACCGGTGGTGTTGACATAGTAATGAAGCCAATACCCTGCAAAAGGAAATGTTTAAATGATCCATCAAAATCTCTTAGCTGATCCAATGTACAATTTGCCTGTAATCTATGCCAATAGACGTACCTTTCTTGAAACTATTCAAAGATATATCAACTTACCACGCTATAGGCGATGCTAGAAATCACGAGCATCATGAAATGTCCCAGAAATTCGTCAACTAGGAAGAGGAAGAAAACTGGCAATACCATACAAATTCCACCCCAGATATTCAAAATTCCAGCAGCATGAGTAAAGCTTAGTTTCCAAACCTTTGTTAAATAGTTTTGCATCATGAAAAACGCATAGGCCACCAATATGTCTGCCCAAAGCAGTGCTGCAATGAATAGGATGAAGAAAAGGATAAACACATAAGCCTATAATCTGTGAGACTAAACATATATATGAGCATAAGCGGTCGAAAAGGTTAACTCTTTACCAGAAATTCGGACAACGCTTTTCATTATTGCGTCCGTCTAAATTCTAATTACCTCTATGCGCTGCAAAAGAATGATACTGAAAAATAACAAGAAACAATAAGATAAACACTTCAACGAAGCTGAAGCAAAGATTATTCTCAAAATCAAGAAACGGAGAAAATTAAAAAAAACAGTCACATTCATCAAGCAGGGTAATACATGAAAATCTTAATGAGGAAACCCTCTTATATTTCTATATATACATATTTTACCTACAATGCCATATCCAACTTTTCAAATTCTCACTCACTTTTTTCACTTTTTAAAATTCTTGATTGATACAAAATAGCATCCTGAATAGCTGGCTCAGTTCCAATATACTTTCCTCAGAATTGAAGTTTTTCTACCTCTTTTCAATCTCTTCATTCATACTATAACTGCCATCATACCACAAAATAAACAAAGTTGGCGTTGACTTTGCGTTGACCAGACAAGAACAAAGGAAATAAATCAAAAAAGGGAAGAAAAAGAAATGAATGCAACCATTTTCCAGTCCAGCTCAAGCTCTGATATATATTTTTTCACTGAAATGCAAAGTTAGTTTTGTACAATATTTGAGGACCATAATCTCTATCTCTATCTCTCTACTATAAAAGTATAACTTTTGATATACCTAATATATCCCTATATAATTCACCTTTTTAATGACAAAATAGTCAAATAATAAATAAAAAAAAATGTACATATCTACAATAGTAAGTTGTATAATTACATTAGGATTCTATAATGAAAGTACATATGTAGTTGCATAATGACTCTACAAGAAAATTTATATAGAGAACTCTATAAAGAAATTATATATAAATAATAATCAAATGTAAAATTTATAAAAGTACGAGTTGTAATTTCTTGAAACTTCTTATATACCTAAAATATCCCCATGTAATTCAATTTTTTTTGGCAAAAAGAGTCAAAAATGAATAATAAAAATAAATTTCAAATATCTACAATAATAATTAGTATAGTTACATTAAAACTCTAAAAAAGAAAATTTATTGGAAGTCCAATATCCCAACATATACGGTACAACAAAATTGCAACAAATTTACATTTAATATCAAATTATAGGAAATAGGAAAGCATATCCAATCAACTTTATTATTTTATATTGTAAGTTGAGATGGATACGAATGAAAAAACCTAGCTCAACAAACTAATCTATTTTAAATATAAATTCCTTAGCTTATTCGGTAGAAATTTTGGAATCATAACTTTAATCATACATAAATTTAGCAAAATCTAAAATAACCCTATGTAATTTAATTTTTATTGGTAAAAGAGTCAAAACCAAATAATAAAAATAAATTTTAAGTATTTATAACAATAAAAAGTATAATTACATTAAGTTTCTTCTATTAAATTACATGTAGACAAGATTACTCGATCGTATTTATTTATTCATTAAAAGGAGAAGATTAAAAAGAAATCTTAATCTGCTTGAACTTCGAACACACAAATCTAAAATACAAATAAATATAAACTATTCACATCGTTGATTATATTTTAATTTTTAATTAACTATTTGGATATTAAGTGATCGAGAAAATTGAATATCATCAAAAAAGGCATACAAAAAATAACTTAGTAAAAGAGGCTTGGGAAAGCTAGCTGTGCAGTCAGGCGCCATTTATTATCTTATTTCATTGCTAATATTAATTAATTAATTATAGTAATAATACAAAAGAAAAATAGTGTACCATTGTTACCTCATGGTTTTGGGAGGTATATTGACATATACTATTGTAATTCAATATTTGTCACTTTCATTTAGTGATGACTCGCACAACACTTAATTTTTATTTAACTGCCTTTTTTTTACACTCAAGAACTTGACTAACCTTATTTGTAAAGGGTAGATTTCATTTTATTCGTTCAACTTTCTCATTTTGGCATTGCATCAACTATAGTCTTATTGTTATAAAAAATGGAGAAAAAATAATAAAATATAAAAAGCGAACGAAGAGATTATTATAAGTACACAGGACTTAATGAGAGGAAAGAAGAAATAAAGCGCTCGATCCATCAAAATTAAACAAGATAATGTATAAAAGAATCATGAATTTACATAAGAATTTATTTAGTGATATTATTATATAAGTCTTGATTTTCAATTAATTTAATTTCTTTGAATATTCATTCAACTTTTCATGTCAATCAATATTTAATTTTTTAAATAATTATAGTTCATTCTGTAGTCAATTAGTTAAGTTATTGTTTTTATTTTTGAGGGGTAGTTAAGTTATTGTTCAAGTTTTGAATTTATCAAATTGAACAATATCTATGTATATGAATTGTTTTAACGAGATTATATGATTCACGTGCGACGTACGTGTTGCTTACTAGTTAATGAAAATGAACATGAAAATTGAAAAGAATAATTGACCCAATACTTGAGAACAATAATTGAGGACCATAAATTCGTACAAACAAGAATATTTGTGCAGTCCACTAGTATCTTTGTATGATCCAATACAATAAATTCGTACCAAGACATCTAATATCTTGAGGACAATAATTGAGGACTATAAATTCATACAAACATGAATATTTGTGCAGTCCACTAGTATCTTTATATGACCCAATACAATAAATTCGTACCAAAACATCTAATATCTTGTGACCTAGATTCGGCAGTCCACTAGTATGTTCTAGTTTCAAGTGGACAGGGCCACATATAGTGCAAAATAAAGAAGGAAAAAAAGAATTAGGATTCAGAATTTAATTTGACACAAAACATAATTCAAAAGAGATGAATATATAATTAGAATGAAAATTTGAAATGATTTCTAGTCAGATAGCTTCTATTTTCTAAATTGTCTTGCAAATTTATACAGATATATTATCATATACGTAATTCTGGATGAGCTCAAATTGGAATTGAATAGTAATTATTCGAAGGCAAAAAATAAAGTAGATCCAAATTCTTCAAACTTTATGTTACGCGATAGTTAAGTTTGCTCTCAAACGTGAATAATCTTGACATGTATCCTCTGCCTTTTCTAGTTAAATTCTATTCCTTTTTTGTTCTGAAAATATAGATATGTTTTTAAATTTGTGGAGGAAAGTAAGGCTTTGTTTGGATGTGTATTTATTTTATTTTCAACCATCATTTTCTAGAACGTATAAAATGAGTTTTTTTAATTTTTGTGTGAAAAATGTTGACATGTTTGGTTGCATTTCTAAACATGGTTGAAATTGATGATTTGATGATATTTAAAATGATTGAGTTAGTTAAAAGTAATGATTATGTGAATATTATAAATAAAATAATAGAAAATATTATATTGAGTATAAGTAAAAATGTTAAAAATTGTCTCTAAAAAAATGTAAAAAACACTCAAAATGGGTCTTAAAATGTGCACAATCCTATGAAGGTTAATACAATATATTTTATTCCAGTATAGCACCATAATTGTTGCCGGAAATACGAATTTTTAGAAGGAGATGCGCGAGAAAGCTTCGAAAACACAAACGAACAAAGCCTAAGATTCTTTCGAGTTAGATTTTGGGATACAGAGAATTTTGTAACGCATTACACGTTGCCGGAATCAAGTTTGGTTTATGTGCACTTCTACATCATTTTAAAATTAAATATATATATATATATATATAATTTTTCCCTCATTCCAAAAAAAGAAAGTACATAAAGGGAATTAAATGATAAAGACAGTTACAGGTAGAATTAGGAATCTGATTGAATCGACAAATTCAACGTCCAAGTTGTATTAGCATTATTAGCAATCAACTTTTGGAGGTCCCAAAGGTGGATTTGACTTTTCATCAACTGTTATTTATGACATTTAAAATCCATTTGTTACATGCAACTAGCAAAAGATTAATGAAGAAAGGAAAGACTTCCGTGTCCAGTTTTCTTTTGCCATTGTTTTATATCATATATACATTTCACACATATATATAGATAGATAGATATATATACACAGAATGCCTCAGCAACTACCAGAAGAAGACATCAATTACCATTTATCCAGATTAAGAAATTTCTCTTTTGCTAGAGGCATTTTTGCAGAGACTGATAAAACATCAACAAGAGGAAATGGCAGTAATTGGAAGAACTATAGGTAAAATTAAAACAGCTAGATGATTATGAATAACAATTTAATCCTTTTTTTTTTTTGTTTTGTTTCTTAATCTCATGATTATGAATATCGTTGTCTGAATTTACTCGTGAACGCAGTGCTGCTATGGGCGGACATGATGGCAATGTATACGTTGTTCATAATGATGACATATTTGACCAATGTGTGGAAGCTAGGCTTCACTCATGCAGCTGCAATTATCAATGTCTTTTGGGGTTTGTCTCTTACATTGCCATTACTCCTCAAATTCATAGTCGACACAATCTCCGGAAACTTCTGGATGCTTCTTATCTCCAGCATTGCTTACTGCGCCGTAAACATTTTACCAATTTTAGTACTTGTGTATCAATCTGTTTTAACGATTTTATTTGAAATGAATGGATTATTTCTTGTTGTGTTCAGGGAATGGGATTTTTGACAATGTCAACTCCACCTGTGTTAGCAAATGCTATGGGCACGTGCAGCGAATACAAACCCGAATGCATTGGCCAAGGCCAAAAGATACTTTTCTACACAGCATTGCCTTTGATAGCATTAGGGTTGTCTGGCCATTTGACTTCTTGGAACTCATTATTGTCCGAGCAACTCGGTAATGATATCACCGGCATTTTTTTTGAGCAAACAGAGAATTCTGATGAAGAAATGGACGACAGTGATGTTGAAGATAAGGTGGTATTTCACAGGTTTCTCTGTGCATTTTTTAGGATATTTTCGGGCATCTATTTTGTTGCCATCGTGGTAGTTACTGCAATTACAGTTGTGACATACATAAAGCCTTGGTCTATTCGGTTTGGAATTCCAGCAATATGCACTGTGTTCGCGACTCTATTGTTTCTCACCAGTTTTTGCTCCTTCAATTATGTCGAGCCACAGGGAAGCCCTATTACAACATTTTTTCGGGTGATTGTTGCCTCGATTACAAAATTGCTTTATCGGTCTCCCAAAGATCATAAACAACTATATGAGAAACAAGATCCGGAAGATAAATTGGTGCCCCATACGAGGAGCCTGAGGTCCATCTTCATTCTCTCTCTCTTAATTTCGGTCGAGTATTAAGCTTAAACAAACCGATCTAGCTCAAACAAACCGATCAAGCTCGAACAAGCTTTTAGCTATGGATTTCGGGTCGAGTATTAAGAAGCTTGATTCGTTTTTTAGTCCTAGTCACCTTTACCATTCCTGATTAATTTGTTTTTTCAAAAGCAGGTGCTTGGACAAGGCTGCAATTGTGTTACCCTTACAATCTCTAGAGGAACAGAAAAAGAAGAGATGGCGACTTTGTACGGTGACAGAAGTCGAAAACACTAAAATCATCATACGCATGATCCCCATCACTATGACTTTGATCATGTGTGGGGTGGTGACATCCATTGGATTCACCTATTTTGTTGAGCAAATAAATCACCTAAACCCCAAATTTATATTTTTCAAGGTCCCGTTACCAGTTTTTTTGGGTGTTTATCAGCTAGCAAATGGAGCTGGTGGTTCATCTTATAACCTCATTCAGCTGTTAGAGAAATGCTTTAGCAGATCAAAACCAAGAAATTGTGCTCCTTCAATTGGGATAGCAATATCAATGGTTTTTGCAATACTCTGCTGCATAACTGCTGCTAAAGTGGAGAATAGAAGACTAGGCGTTGTTCAAAAGCACGGTTTAGAAGACAAGCCAGACGATAGGGTGCCAATGTCAATGTTCTGGATGCTTCCACAGTTTGTTCTTCTTGGGATGAATAATGGGCTATTAGATAGGAGTATAATTAGCTTCTACACTAACCAATACCCTGTCTCCAGACATAATATGTATGTACCACTCTCCCCCGTCTCTCCAAATGATATGTACTTGCCGTTCGTCACAAGTGGTGTGATTGGAGTTGGAACTCTTTGCGGTGTTCTTTCGGTGTATGTTGTGGGGAAAGTGAGTGAAAGAGGAGGGAAAATGAATTGGTTTCAGCACAATTTGAATGGAAGTAGACTTGATAAGTACTATTGGACGCTTTCATGGTTAATGGCTATCAATCTTGTGGTTTTTATAGTTGTGGCGATATTCTATCGGTATAAGGAATCGGACAATGACAATGAAGAAGAAGAAGAAGGTGGAGAAGGAGGTGAGATTGGTGAGGTAAATGATGATGATAATGTTGCTAATTGTTGCTGCTGTGGTTAGATATTGTGAAGTTTTCTCTGTTCTTCCTTATTGTTTCGAAATGTGTGATTTAATTCGGTATTCTGATAAATGGTTGAATCCCTAAGTTTGGAGTACTAGATTTGAATGTGAAGTTCTACAGAAATATCGATCATTATAACTTGAATTAGATTTTATGGAATTTCTCCGGATATCAAGTCTGCCTCTTGCACGTAGAAAAATTCATTTGCATAAGATTTCAAATAACTATTCTAGGAAATACCATGCAGGGACCGATATAAAGTCTTTCTTCCTCTTATGGATTTTAATTAATCTGATCACAAAAAAGATTGATGGTGAAACTCATTATTTAGATCAGAATTGAGATACAATATATCAATACTTAATAAAGAAACAAAAATAATGCAATGATATGATAAAATTGATCATTTTAATTACAAAATTGTCCTTTTAAACATCTAACAATGTCCATCTTATTTTATCTGAACTTTTAAAAATTTGTTTGTTAAATAAATCCAACATGTTATAACTTATAGATTTAAAAATGTATTTAATGCTTTAAATAAGCCTGTTTAAACACCGTCTTATTTATTGAGTATTACCACTTCCCAAAATGTTGTTGCAAATTTTAATTTCAAAACATTTATTCCTGAAAATGGGAAAGGAAAAAGAAAAGGAGAATTAAACAGGAAGAAATTGGATTTGTGGGTTGTGGTAATGGTGATTGGTGATTAGTCCTTGATGGCTGCATTACATATAACAGTAGATAAATGTAATATATTATATTGTTCTTTGATAAATGTTATATACTGTCTTGATAAATTATGAAATTAATTAAGGATCAAATAAATTTTATATTGCTCTTGGTTTAGCCTTCTCCTTTGGCACCTCTATAACATCATGTGGTTGGAGAGACAAGCTTGAATATGCTGTTGATAATTATATAATTTATATTGAGAAAAATTCAAACTATTATATATTCATGTTTCATTACAAACATAAATAGAATTAAATGAAAAGGACAGATAGAGGAGGAATCTGCTTGACTTGACTTTCGACATATTCAACGCCAAGTTGAAGGATTACTAAAATATTTGTCGTTGATGACTGAGCATTTGCCTGCTGGAGGAAATCGTTAATTTTGTCAAATGAAGATTTGGAATTTTGGAGGTCTCAAAGGTGGGATTGGGATTGACTTTACATAATCAATTGTTTATGGAATTTAATTAATACCCTCTTGTTACACAATTAATATTCTTTCTCCAGTGTTTTCTGTGTCACACATTTCACATCTATTACATATATAGAAGGCCTACCAGAAGAGAAGCAAACTTTGTATGATTGGAACACAAATCAAATATCAATAATCAATATCAATTTTCTCTTTTGCCTATAAATTCTTGGTTTTTGCATTTTTACAGAGGACCAACAAAACATTCACAGGTGGAAATGGCAATTGGGAGAGCTATAGGTAAGAAAACAGACTAATTATCATGTTGATCATAATTTGTCTTATTGTCATACATATGCAATATGTATGATCCTTATTACTTAACATATATGTATACGACTTTGGTTTATTAATGTGCGCTAAGTTTGTGTAAATTTACTCATGATATGTAGTGCTAGTATGGGCGGACATAATGGCATTGTATACGTTGTTCATAATGATGGTGTACTTGACCGATGTTTGGAAGCTGGGCTTCAGTCATGCAGCTGCAATTATCAATGTCTTTTGGGGTTTATCTCTTGCATTGCCATTACTCCTCAAATTCATAGTTGACACAATCTCGGGAAACTTCTGGATGCTTCTTATCTCCAGCATGGCTTATTGTGCCGTAATATCCAATATTCTCCTTTTTATCAATTTTAGTATAGCTCTATCCATCTGTTTTGGCGATCTTATTTGAAGTGAATTGATATTTTGTTGTGTTCATCAGGGAATGGGATTTTTGACAATGTCAACTCCACCTGTTCTAGCAAATGCTATGGGCACCTGCAGTGAGTACAAACCCGAATGCGTTGGCGAAGGCCAAAAAATGCTTTTCTACACAGCATTGGCTTTGATATCTTTAGGGTTGTCAGGCCATTTGACTTGTTTCGGCTCGTTTGTGGCCGAGCAAGTCATTATAACTATCGACAATCTTTTTCAGGAAATGGACAATATGTTTGAGCAAATGAGCGATATTATGAACAACGATAATATGTTTCGCAGCATATGCTGCATGTGGTTTAGAACGCTATGCAGCGCCTATTTTGTTATCATCATGGTGTTTGCTGCAATAACAGCTGTAACATACATAAACCCGTGGTCTCTTCGGTTTGGAATTCCAGCAATATGCACTGTTGCCGCCACTCTAATCTTTCTCACAGGTGTGTGTTCCTACAAATATGTCAAGCCACAGGGAAGCCCTATTACAAACATTTTTCGGGTGTTTGTCGCCTCGGCCACCAAGTTGTTTGATAAGTCTCCGAAAAATGATAATGAACTCTATGAGAAACCAGGTCCTCAAGCAAACTTGGCACCCCATACGAGGACCTTGAGGTCTATCCCCTCTCTCTCTCTCTCTCTCTATATATATATATATGCACCAAAACATGCCACTTGAATGGATCATCGCATCTGTAAGTGAAGTGAATGTCCAAATTGTTATTGAAAATCATTTTTTTACGACATTGCAAAATTTCTGGTCACTTAATATGTATAGTTAGTGACAACATTGACAATGTCAGTTGATATCCTGTGATGATAGTCAATGGTCGTGAATGAATGGATAGATCATGTTTAGCTGAATAGACGGACATGACGTGTCTCTCACTCAAACATGGAATCTTTTAGTAAATTTTACCAATTTGCTAATTTGTGTTTGAAGGTGCTTTGACAAGGCTGCAATTGTATTACCCACACAACCTTTTGAGGAACAGAAAAAGAACAGATGGAGACTTTGCACCGTGACAGAAGTGGAAGAGACTAAAACCATAATACGCATGATTCCCATCAGTATGACTTTAATCATGTGCGGGGTGGTGATATCAATTGGATTCACTTATTTTGTCGAGCAAGTAAATCACCTAAATCCCAAATTTATATTTTTCAAGGTCCCCCTACCAGTGTTCTTGGGTGTTTATCAGCTAGCACAAGGAGTAGGTTGTTCAAGCTATCAGTTTGTCCAGTCGTTAGCAAACTGCTTTTGCAAATCAAGGGCAAGAAAATATGCTCCTTCAATTGGAATGGGAGTATCAATGGTTCTCGCAATACTCTGCTGCATAACCGCTGCCAAAGTGGAGAATCGAAGACTAGGCGTGGTTCAAAAGCACGGTTTAGTAGACAAGCCCGATGAGAGGGTGCCAATGTCAATGTTCTGGATGCTTCCACAGTTTATTCTTCTTGGGATGTTTTATGGGCTTTTAGAAATTAGTACAATTTGCTTCTTTATTGATCAGTACCCTGTCTCCATAAATAGTTTGTACTTACCATTTGTTGTTATCGGCTTGTTTGGTCTTGGGATTCTTGGCAGCGTTCTTTCGGTGTATGTTGTGGGGAAAGTGAGTGAAAGAGGTGGGAATATGAATTGGTTTCAGCATAATTTGAATGGAAGTAGAGTTGATAAGTACTATTGGACGCTGGCGTGGTTGATGGCGGTGAATCTTGCTATATTTATTGTGGTTGCGATAATCTATCAATATAAGGAATCGGAGACCGAAGATGAAGAAGACGACGGTGGAGAAGAAGATGAAGAAGGTGGGATTCAGGAGCCATATAGTGGTGAGGTTGCAGAGTGCTGCTGTTGCTGTGGTTAGATGATACTATCAAGAAGTTTTCCATTTAGGGAACTTATTGGCCTTTTTTAAATTTTCTTTTTCCTATTGAATTCTTTTTATCAAATAAATTGTTCTGAAATGTGTGATTTGATATTTTTATATGGTTGGATCACTAAGTTTGGAGTAATAGATTTGGATGTGAAGTTCTGCCAAATATCATATATAATTTGGAACAGATTTTATGGAATTTGTCCGAATATCAAGTCTACCTCTTGCACCTAGAAGAAAAAACATTTGCAAAAAATTTCTGATATCAATGTTTTAAATAAACTTAGCCAAACAAACACTCCAAGTAATTTACAGCTGTGAAACGAGCCTATCCTGTTGAAGATGGCTTCATTTCAAGAAGTTAAATTATCCCACATTGGAAAATAGTTGTAAAGGGTGGTCCCTTTATCCTATAAAAAGAGACCACCTATTTACATTTGGAAACATCCTAAATTGCCTAAGTCTTTTAGCAATTTCTACTTTCTTCCTCTATAGTTTGTAATAGTTTCACTTTAGTCCTTTAGTGAAATATTTTGGTGGGGTCCGAGGACGTAGGCTAAATTAGCCGAACCTCGTTAAATTTGGTGTTCTTTATTTTGTGTTATTCTTCAAGTAGCCATTGTTAGTTATAGTTGTAGTGTTATATTGTGCTATTAAATTCGTCTAGTTAATTCTGTCGAGGAGATTGGGTTTTAAGCGCGACCGTTGTGACGCCTCCAATCTTTCCTGGGAATTAAATCTAGTGTGGTTTTCTAGTACAATATTTCTCTCGCTATTTCTATATTTGGTGGAATATGACTCTGAGTTCCACAACAAGTGGTATCAGAGCTCGGGTATTCTGAGTATGCTCTGTGGTCGCAGTTTAATCTGATCTTCCACATCAGAAAAGTTTTCCCGGGCTATTTGGCTTTCGCATTTGGAGGGCTATTGAAGAATAATTTGTAACCAAAAATGGAAGTTACCTCAAAAGCATCGTCGTCGTCCATTTGGGCGAGAACCACTGTGGCGAATACGCGATTGGCAGTGGAGTCTTTTAATGGCACAGGCCATTTTGGTATGTGGCAAAGCGAAGTTGTAGACGCACTCTTCCAACAAGGTCTATACTTAGCTATTGAAGAAAAGAAACCAAATGATATAGAGGAAAAAGAATGGAGTATGATGAATCGGTTGGCATGTGGAACAATTCGTTCGTGTCTATCCAGAGAGCAGAGATATGCGTTTTCAAAAGAAAACTCTGCATATAAATTGTGGATGGCACTGGAGGAGAAATTTCTAAAGAAAAGCTGTCAGAATAAGCTCCATTTGAAGAAGCGGCTCTTTCGCTTCACATTTGTTTCGGGTTCCACTATGAATAGTCACATTACCAGTTTTAATCAACTGGTTACCGATTTGATCAATTTGGATGAGACTTTTAAAGACGAGGATTTGGCTCTGATGTTGCTGGGATCCCTTCCTGAGGAGTTTGAGTTTCTTGAAACAACTCTACTTCACGGGAAGGCTGCTGTATCTCTTAGCGAAGTTTGTGCTGCCCTGTACAGTTATGAGCTGAGAAAGAAGGACAAGCAAGTTAGTTCAGGCGGAGATGCAGAGGTTTTGTTCGTCAGAGGTCGTTCACAAAACAAAAACAAAGGAAAGAAAGGGAGATCCAAGTCCAGGCATAAACTAAGCAAAGACGAGTGTGCCTACTGTCGAGAAACAGGACACTGGAAGAGAGATTGCCCAAAGCTAACAACTAAGGGCAATTCTAAGGTCGTGGCGGAATCAAATGTAACCGCGTGTGATGATGCCGAATCGGACTTCTCATTGGCGACATCATCCAGCGGTGCTTCTGAAGTATGGATGTTGGATTCAGCATGTAGTCATCATATGACACCACATTTGGATTGGTTCTTTGATTTCAAAGAACAAAATGACGTTGTCTTCATAGCAAATGAAGCTCCTCTTACTACACTTGGGATTGGTTCGGTTCGCTTGAAGAATCACGATGGATCAATCATAACCCTAAAGGGTGTTCGGTATGCACCAGAAGTGAGGAAAAACCTTATTTCCGTTGGAACTTTAGAATCGAAAGGTTTTGAAGTAAGAGCTAAGGATGGGGTGATGAAGATCATCTCTGGTGCACTCGTGATAATGAAGGGAATTCGGAAGAACAACAATACGTATCACTACATGGGTGGTACAGTTGTGGGTGCAGTAGCAGCAGTTACTATTGATGATCGGAATTCAGAAGCAGTTAGGCTATGGCATATGCGCTTGGGACATGCAGGTGGAAAATCCTTGAATCTCCTCATAAATCAAGGATTGTTGAAAGGAGTGAAATACTCCAAATTGGAGTTTTGTGAACATTGTGTTCGTGGGAAACAGACAAGGGTTAAATTTGGAACAGCAATCCATAATACTGAGGGTATCTTGGATTATGTTCATTCGGATGTATGGGGTCCCTCAAAAACGAGTTCTTTGGGAGGGAAGCACTATTTTGTAACCTTTGTTGATGATTTTTCCCGGAGAGTTTGGGTGTATACGATGAAGACAAAGGATGAAGTGTTTGAGGTATTCCTCAATTGGAAAAAGATGGTGGAAACTCAGACTGATAAAAAGGTCAAACGTCTTCGTACAGACAATGGTGGAGAATTTAGGAGTGGTCCATTTCAGAAATTTTGTGAGGATGAAGGCATTGTCAGACACTTCACTGTTAGACATACACCACAACAGAACGGAGTGGCAGAACGCATGAATCGGACTTTGCTGGAGAAAGTTCGGTGTTTGTTATCCAATGCTAGGTTGGGTAAAGAATTTTGGGCTGAGGCTGTGACATATGCGTGTCATCTCGTTAATCGTCTACCATCTACTGCTATTGATGGAAAAACACCATTTGAAAAATGGTTTGGAAAGCCTGCTGCTGATTATGATTCCTTACATGTGTTTGGTTCCGCTGCATATTATCATGTTAAGGAATCAAAGTTGGATCCTAGAGCAAAGAAAGCTGTGTTCATGGGGATCACCTCTTGTATAAAAGGCTATCGTCTTTGGTGTCCAGAAACAAAGAAAATAATCTTTAGCAGGGATGTCACCTTTGATGAATCTACCGTGTTGGAAAAGGTGAATGCAGAACAGCATGATGGTACTCCCAAACAGGTGGAGTTTGAAAAGTTTGTTGTCCCAGCAGATCAAGAAACTCTTGATCATTCTCCTACGGTAGAAGGAGATTTTGAAGAAGAGGAAGTTCAACCCCAAGAACTTCCACAGCAACTTGAATCAATTGCAACTAGCAAGCCAAAGAGGACAATCAGAAAGCCTGCTCGCTTTGATGATATGGTGGCTTGTGCATCTGCAATTGCCGCTGATGATGTTCCTACCACTTATATTGAAGCAGTCAAAGGACCAGAGAAAGATAAGTGGAGGATTGCCATGAGTGAAGAAATGCAGTCCCTTCATAAGAATCAAACATGGGAACTGGCCAGTCTCCCGAAGGGAAAGAAGGCAATTGGATGCAAATGGGTATTTGCAAAGAAAGATGGATTTCCTAGCCAAGGTGATGTTCGCTACAAAGCCAGATTGGTGGCCAAAGGTTAGGCTCAGAAGGAGGGCATTGATTATAATGAGGTGTTTTCTCCAGTTGTAAAACACTCCTCCATTAGAATTTTGTTGGCTTTGGTAGCACAGTTGGATTTTGAACTAGTTCAGTTGGATGTAAAAACTGCATTTTTACATGGAGACTTGGAAGAGGAAATCTATATGACTCAGCCAGAGGGATTCAAAGTTGCTGAAAATGAAAATTTGGTTTGTAAACTTCAAAAATCGTTGTACGGATTGAAGCAATCTCCGAGGCAGTGGTACAAGCGATTTGATAAGTTTATGATGGGAATTGGGTACACAAGAAGCAAATACGATCATTGTGTGTATTTGTACAAGCTACAAGATGGATCCTTCATATATCTTCTTCTGTATGTTGATGATATGTTGATTGCCTCCCCGAGTCTAATAGAAATTGAGAAGTTGAAGACTCATTTGAAAAGGGAGTTCGAGATGAAGGATCTAGGTGAGGCGAAGAAGATTCTCGGCATGGAGATTTTCAGAGATAGAAAATTGAGGAGACTTTGTTTGACTCAGAAACAATATCTGAGTAGGATGTTGAGGCGTTTTGGCATTGATGAAAAGTCAAAACCAGTTAGTACTCCGCTTGCTCCTCATTTTAAGCTTAGGGCCGCTTTGTCACCGAAATCTGATGCAGAACGGGAATACATGTCAAAAGTACCGTATGCAAATGTTGTTGGTAGCTTGATGTATGCTATGGTATGTACGAGGCCTGATATTTCCCAAGCAATGGGGGTTGTGAGCAGGTATATGCATGATCCTGGAAAGGAACATTGGCAAGCTGTGAAATGGATTTTGCGATACATCCATGACACAGCTGATGTTGGTTTGATATTTGAGCGGGAACATAGTTAGTATGTAGTCGGATATTGCGATTCAGACTATGCTGGTGATTTAGATAAGCGTAGATCAACTACAGGCTACGTATTTACTCTTGCTAAAGCACCAGTCAGTTGGAAGTCTACCTTACAGTCAACGGTTGCTCTGTCTACTACGGAAGCAGAGTATATGGCAATTTCAGAGGCTGTAAAGGAAGCAATTTGGCTTCAAGGGTTGCTTGGTGAACTGGGGATTGGACAAAAGTATGTGAAAATACATTGTGATAGTCAAAGTGCTATCCATTTAGCAAAGAACCAAGTTTATCATGCAAGGACGAAGCATATTGATGTTCGGTATCACTTCATAAGAGAGATGCTTGAAGAAGGTGGAGTCAGAATCGAGAAGATCCATACTACTGAGAATCCTGCTGATATGTTGACAAAAGTTGTGACTGCAATCAAGTTCAAATTTTGTTTGGACTTGATCAACATTGTCAAAGTTTGAAGATTGGTTTTGGTGACCCCGTTTGACGAGGAGATTGAAGATTTTGAAATTCGCCAAGGTGGAGATTTGTTGAAGATGGCTTCATTTCAAGAAGCTAAATTATCCCACATTGGAAAATAGTTGTAAAGGGTGGTCCCTTTATCCTATAAAAGGAGACCACCTATTTACATTTGGAAACATCCCAAATTGCCTAAGTCTTTTAGCAATTTCTACTTTCTTCCTCTATAGTTTGTAATAGTTTCACTTTAGTCCTTTAGTGAAATATTTTGGTGGGGTCCGAGGACGTAGGCTAAATTAGCCGAACCTCGTTAAATTTGGTGTTCTTTATTTTGTGTTATTCTTCAAGTAGCCATTGTTAGTTATAGTTGTAGTGTTATATTGTGCTATTAAATTCGTCTAGTTAATTCTGTCGAGGAGATTGGGTTTTAAGCGCGACCGTTGTGACGCCTCCAATCTTTCCTGGGAATTAAATCTAGTGTGGTTTTCTAGTACAATATTTCTCTCGCTATTTCTATATTTGGTGGAATATGACTCTGAGTTCCACAACATATCCGACTCCTCAGCCGTGTGCCGCTGCAAAATGTAGTCCATGAACAATAATTGACGGGCTCTAGTCCCTCTTGGTACATGATATGTGGGTCGTATTGGGCACAGTTCCGGTCAATTTTGAATTTTTCGGCAAAACTTGTATGCAAATTCTTAAATTTCACACCAGAGTGTACTCAAATTGCCAACGTACCACTTTTTTATTTGAAAAAAAAATGTACATGGTCCTTTCGTGTACCAAAAATACAATTTAACCCATATATAATTGCTTAACAAAGCACTGATCAAGCTGAATATCTAAAACAGCATGCATAACAATATTGTACTATTTGCTCGGCGTCTTGAATTTATTTTTACTCTTAATGACTAAAAATTGTAGCTTGAACTTGATTTGATCGAGCATAAATATAAATCATTTATTTTGTAAATTAATCACGTAACAATATAATTCACTATATTCTTGAATCTTGAGAATTACAGCTAGGTTTGGTCAGACCATATCCTGATACAAATTTTCCAATTGAGATAACAGCACATCTTTTTCAACCCCTACAGCAACAACAAATAATGTGATCAGTTATTTACTGATAAACCACAGGAAATATAGGAAATACTCCATTTCCAGTTTCTTCTTCCTCTTCATCCACCAAAGCAGCCTCCCTGTAGGGGTAAAAAATTGCCACCAAAATATAGAAAACAAGATTTGCTGCACTCATGGCAGCCAGCAACCAATAATACTTATCCAATCTGCTCTTGTTCAATGTATCCTGAAACCAACTTGTTTTCCCCCCTCTACCACTTACTCTACCGGCCACATAAACCGATAAAACACTTGCCATAGTTCCCAAACCATAGACCCCAGTGGAGAAATACTGGAGATAGTTTCTCATGGATGGAGGGATTTGATCTATCAAGAAACTCTTAACACTATTTTCGAGAAACGATGAAACCCCGGAGAGAAGAAAAAACTGCGGCACCAACCAAAATACGCTCATTGGGACGGTCTCTTGGGGCTTATCTAGTAAACCATGGTTTACAATTACATTCAACCTTCGCGCTTCCACTTTGGCCGCAACCACACAACACAGAGTCGAGAATACCATCGCCATTGCTATTCCAATGGGGGGCGCGTATTTTTTTCTTTGCGCGTTGTCTAAACAGTATGTCAGATATATGTACGGAATGGTGAAGAGTAGTTTTGAGAATTCGAATATGATCAAGAGGGTGAAAAGAGGGACCTTTATTTTACCAACCTTGCGATTCATGTGGTTTGCTTGTTCTACAAAGTAAGTGTTTCCAATGGAACATACTAAACCACATATTATGAAGGCTATAGCCAGTGGAATTATGCGAATGGCTATTTTGGTTTCTTCTACTTCTGTCACTGTGCAAAGTCTCCATCTACCCTTATCTTGTACGTCTTGAAGACTTTCGCTTGGCAACAATATCGCAGCCTTGTCTAAGAACCTATCACATATATATTGACACAAAATTCATTTCCATGGGGCAATGTACTTAATTAAGTTTACTATAATAAGAGATGAAACATTATCTAGGGACGTACGTACGTAACCTGAGTCTAGGTGTATGAGGCATTTTCGAAAGATGAGGATCATTTTCCTCATAAAGGTCACTGGGCTGGTTTGGAAGTTTTTGAAACATTTTAAAGGTAGAAGCTGTAAGAACTCTAAGCACTTTAGTTAATGAACTTCCTTCAGGCTCCATGGGGAGATACCATCGGATACCGATCAAATATAAAAGTGTGGATACCAAGTAAACAATAGCTGGGACACCAAACACGAGTGACCATCGTTCTTTTGCAATTAATGGGAGAAAAGCTGCAGTAAGAGGGCCAATGCATATCGAAACACCAACTGCAAATTCAAAAGAATTATATCTTTGTCTGTAAACGTAATAGTTGTACGGCCTATTCTCCTCAACCTGGAAACGAAAGAATGGTAAAAGAGAGACAGCGTGACCAGATAACCCGATAGCTATTTGTACAAGGGCCATATAAAGCAGGATTTTCTGTGTGTTACCAATGCATTCTGGCTTGTACAATTTACAGGTGCCAGTTACAGGAGGTGTTGACATTGACAAGAGGCCTAAACCCTGGAAAAATAGCATCAATATATTTCGGTTAAATGACTCTGGTGGAAATAATAAAATCGGCAAGAAAAAAGGTTCATTTTCTGTCAATTCCAAACAGATTCGTGACCTCAATGACTAAAATAAGATAATTTTGAGGCGCATTCTAGACATGCCAGCAAAAATGGGAGAAAAGTAAGATCTGAACGACAGTAGCGGTAATTGACCATTTATTACATTATATAGATGATGGTTAAAAAGGATGAAAATAAAATTTCGTGGATTAACTAAATTTGGTTTGCTTACAATAGAATATGAAATTGTAGAGATGAGAAGCATGGGAGAGTGGCCCAAGAATGCATCGACAAGGAAGGCGAAGCCAAATTGAAGCACGGTAGCAGAACCCTGAGACAGGTTGAGTATTGCAGCAGCATGTGTGAAATTCAGGTTCCACACATCTGTTAGATATGTCACCATAATCCACATTGTGTACCCTCCCACTATATCTGCCCATACCAAAGCTGCCATTTGCGGAGTAAAAAAAAACCATCATCGACAGAAAAGTTGAAAAAAGAAAAGTTATATACACATATCGTGCATGTGCATTTAATTTCTAGTGGATATTAATTTACTAATGAAGTGTGGTAATTGATCAAATTGTTGAAAAGAGAACATAAATTTCTTTTACCTTTAAGTCCACCGTGGAACATCGTTCTCTTATTTGAAACGGGTTTTGTTGTGTTTTTTGCAATATGCACAAGGCTGAGGAAAGACGGGAGGTAATTAGTACGAAGACGTGGGATTTGGGGAGCATTTTGGAATCTCTTGTTAGTTCCTAGTTTTATTCATGAAAATGGTTTGGAGATGTCAAACTGAAAAAGAAAGCACAAATTGCCATAAAATATTTTATTTTAAGGGAGACATGAGAGCCATATTGGCCTTCTACAATGTACTCTGACTCTCTTGCTGATTAAAAAAGAAGAAGAAAAATGATGAAGAAGAAGTAAAAGGCCAACTCTTATGAACTGTCAAAAGCTCTAACACTAAGTGGGCATAATTCCACAAGATAATTTAGATACATAAGAATCTTCTTGCTTACATAAAGCTATTACGAAGTCGTCAAAATATTTATACAGGTTTCATTCCAAACAAGGAAAGTACATAAAAGGAATTAAATGATAATTAAAAACAATCACATATAATCTATTTGATTATTTTCAGCTTCTCAAATGTATAATAACGCATTCTAGCTAGGGCTGCAAGACGAACCAAGCTACTCGATACTCGACTCGAGCTAGCACTAAAAGCTCATTTGAGCTCGGTTTTCGTCAACGTATCAAACCAAGCTTGAATAACTTTTTGTATTTGATAAGTTTTAAAGCTCGGCTCGAGCTCAACTCGATTAGTAAAAACTGATAAAAACATGTACAAAAAAGTCAAACCACTCGAGCTCGACTCGTGTTTGGATCGATTAAAGCTCGTTTGAGCTCGACTCAATTAACAATCAAACAAGCTCAAACACAAATATTGAAGCTCATTTGTAATTCAAACAAGCTTGAACAACTACTCGTTCAGCTCGACTCGACTCATTTACACCCCTAATTCTAGCCGTGTTATGTGTGTCGATGACTTTGGGTCTCAAATAAACCAGCAACAGCTACAATGCAGGACCAGTCGGTCTAACCCAAACTGGCCCAAGTCAGTAGATCACTTTGCTCATCTTTTTCAATCAAAGTGTCTCTCTGCAATACTTTTTTCTTATGGGGATGTTTTATGGTATTCTAGACAGGAATACATATACCTTCTTCACTGATCAATACCCTATTCCCACAGATAATTTCACAGAAAGTGAGTGAAAGAGGAAGGAAAAATGAATTGGTTTCGGCACAATTTGAATGGAAGTAGACTCGATAAGTATTATTGGACATTGGCTTGGTTGATGGCTATAAATTTTGTGATATGTATAGTCGTTCCGTTATTCTACCATGGTAAGGAATGGGAGGATGAAGATGAAGAAGGTGGAGAAGATTGTGTGTGTACCGTGCACTGCTTCTGCTGTGGTTATATAAATACCATCTACAAGTTTTTGGCCTTCTTTAGATTTTATTTTTTCCATTTTCAACATGACAGCTCTTTTTACTTTTGTTGTTGTCTATATTGTTTCGAAATGTGTAATTTAGTATGGTGTTTTGATATGAATGGATACCTAAGTATGGAGTAATAGATTTGGATGTGAAGTTGTACCAGATTTCGATCATTAGAACTTGAAACAGATTTTATGGAATTTGTTCTCAATTCTTCAGCCTACAGAAAAACATTTGCATAAGGTTACTAATGACTATATCTATCTATGAAATATCATTAAGGCACTGGTATAAAGTCTTCTTAATTTCCTCTTATGGGATTTAGTAAATCTGAGTGCAAAAATATATTTATGGTGAAATTCATAATCTAGATCCATGAAATGTGAGAATTGAGATATTAATATGTTAATTAATAAAGAAATAAGTAATGCAATGATTTTATAAAATTGACCTCTTTTTCAAGAATCTGTTTTTTACGAACATTATAATCTCCATATTGCTTTGTACAAACTCTTCAAGAGCTTATTTTCAAAAAAAAATTTGACATTTTATAAGCTTATTAAATATTTTAAAACAAGCTTAGCCTAACAAACACCCTCTAAAGTTTAAAATGACACAACAATTACTAACGAATTTCATAACTTTACAGAAAATCAAAATTGAAACTGGCTATATAAAACATAAGTGCCAGAAATACATGAAACTATTCTCAGAAAAAAAATTGTGTTCATCATCTTATGCTCTAACATTTAACAGCAGCAGCAGCATAAACCTTTTGCATTATCATCATACCCCTCATCAATCCCACCAAACTCGGTACCATCGTTGTTTCCCAACGCCGATTCCTTATACCGATAGAATATCGCCACCACTATAAATATCACAAGATTGACAGCCATCAACCAGGCTAGTGTCCAATAATACTTATCAACTCTACTTCCATTCAAATCATGTTGAAACCAATTCATCTTCCCTCCTCTTTCGCTCACTTTCCCCACAACATACACCGAAAGAACGCTTCCAAGAATCCCTATCCCAAACACACCATTAATGAAAAATGGCAAGTACCTTTGTGTCGAAACAGGCGATTGATCAATAAAAAAGCAAATTGAACTGTAATTGAAAATCCCATTAAACGCCCCGAGCAGAATAAACTGAGGAAGCATCCAGAACATTGTCATAGGCACTGTTTCTTCGGGCTTGTCAACTAAACCATGCCTTTGAACCACTCCAAGCCTTCGATTCTCCACTTTCGCAGCGGTTATGCAACAGAGTATCGCAAGTATCATTGATATTGCTATACCAATTGATGGGGCCAACTTTCTTGAACCCGATCCGCCTAATGAATTCGCAAACATAGCATAGAGTTTAACAGATAGGTTTTGGGCTTGCTCGAAGAACCACAGAAGGGCTACGGTGGGGACCGTGAGCCGCCCCACTTTGTGGTTCATGTGATCTAGTTGCTCGATGAAGTAGGTGAATCCAATGGCTGAGACGACGCCACATAAGATGAAAGTCAACCACACTGGAATCATGCGTATGATGGTTTTGGTCTCTTCGACTTCTGTCACCGAGCAAAGTTTCCATAAGTTCTTTTCTTGTTCCTCTAGAGGTTTTGTAGGTATTACAATTGCAGCCTTGTCCAAACACCTGCACATCAGGAACACATATTACAAATCGTAAGCATGGAGCTAGAATTTTTGCCGTTTAAGCGACAAATATACACTTACTCACGAGGAAGAGGAGATTGATGAATTTGAAGGGAACAAAATTTTGATTGACATTTAATTTACATATGAAACTTGATACATACTAGATAAGTCAGAGGGCAGCTGCCCCCCAAAATGCTCGGTTTTTGGATATGAATGATTATTGATGCTTTATGATTAAGAGAGTCCCGCAACTTATCCAACAAACGAGTGAGTGAGAGAGAAGAGGGGAAACTCTTTAGTGCACCTGGTGTGCCGTAAACCAAACAGTATAGATCATGCTACATCAGTATAATGTGCATTCTATTGCTGATGTGGCATAATCCACACCCATTGTGTTCAACGCTTGGGTATATTATATAGAAGAATTTTCCAGGAAGTGGGGTGGTTACCTTAGGCTTCTTGTATGGGGAACTACATAAACTTGAGGATGTTGGATCTCAAATAATTCCTTAACATCTTTAGGGGTTCGATAGAACAACTTGGAGACTGCAGCCACAAACACTCGGACGAACATAGTCAAAGGGCTTCCTTGTGGCCTGTAATACTTATACGAACACGACCCGCTGAGAAACAGGAGAGTGGCAACGAGAGTACATATGGCTGGGATCCCGAACCGAAGAGACCATGGTCTTATGTAAGGGAGTGCTAAAACCGCCACAAAAGTGATAATAATAACAGCTAGAATACTGTAAAAGAACCGCCAAAACGTGTTCTCATCAAGATCATCCTGTTCTTCATATAATTGCTCGGCCATGAACGAATTCCAGGAAGTCATATGGCCAGCCATCCCAAAAGCTATCAAAGGCATTGCTGTGTAGAAAAGTATTTTTTGGCCATTGCCAATGCATTCTGTCTTGTAATCACTGCAGGTGCCCATAGCATTTGCTAGCACCGGCGGAGTGGACATAGTCAAAAGTCCCAGGCCCTGAATATAAACAAATTTATTCATTTTCAGATCTTTTATATGATACGAAAACAACTTTGATAACACAAATTGGTTAAAAGGGTTTAGAATTTTTACGACGCTATAAGCAACGCTGGAGAGTAATAGCATCAAGTAATTGCCCATTATGGTGTCAACTATGTATGCTAGGGGTAAAGGCGATAGCATAACTACGCCCCAAAAGATGTTGACTATGGCAGCTGCGTGTGTGAAACCGAGCTCCCAAACGTTGGTTAAGTATGCCATCATTACGTACATAGCATATATCGCCAGTATGTCAACCCATAGCAAGACTGTTAATGGTAGAAAAACGCAATTTTAGATTACTAATTCAAGAAAAACCAGACTATGATCATTAGAGTCAATCCGTGATTACCTATTACTCTCGCAACTGTTGCCATTTGAGCTTCTCAGTGTTCCTGTCCCGAAGTAATCAATTTCAAGACATTAAATTCATATCTTCGTCCGAGCATATGAATATTTGATTCTTCTACTTGAACTAATTATGTTATTATGAAATGAAAGCTCAGAGTGGACTTACAAAAAACTTGTGTTAGTAAATGAGAGATAATGTAGATTGTTATGTCAGTTTAGTTGCAGAGGGTGTATGTATATAAAGACAATGGCTAGTTGACCTTCTGTAATTTCTTTGATCCTTCTGCGTATAAGAGAGGCTACTTCAGAAGTGGAAATTCAGGACAAATTTAAATCGGGAAACTCATCTCGAAATTGCAAAATCCCATTTTAGTTCTTTTCGGACTTGATGTAACACAAATTAACTTCGTTTAAACGTTCAATTTCCTCGGAAATAATAATGATGTCGTACAAAAATATAACCAAATAAAATTTTTATTTAGCAGAGATCTTCCTAAGTCCTAATCATGATGAGCAAATTATCTCGAAATTGACCCGTCTCGACTCCTACTCTGATTGTCCGGGGCCGAAACAAAGAGTACAAGAAAATCAAATATTTTAAAGATTTTATTTGTTAAATATCTATCATCACCATCCTTTTAGTAACGCGTTGAAATTGTCTGCCCACCCAAATATAGAGAACGCGGATGTATATTGTCTAATTCTTCACAAGTCTTCTTCCAATTGTGTCATTTCATTATCCATTAACACCTTAATGAGTAGAGTACATTAACCGGATTGAGATAATTTATATCTTAAATTAAAGACGTAGACTTGGAAGTCTTTTTGTGTGCATTATTAATTCACCAAATCTAAACAGCATATATATTTAATTAAAGCTATCAAAAGTTGTAAATGATCATATTACTCAACAGAAATTTTTGCAATTAAAAAGTCCATGATCATAGAACAAAGAACAATAGAATCAATTTGTACAATTTCAATGCAGGAAGTACACTACTTCTAGCGTTATTACATCAACCAAGTTATTACATGTTATGTATATCAAGAATTCAAGACATGATCATAAAACTGAGACGACACCGGAGTTGTACGAACTTTGCCAAACCTCAATCCCCTCGACATTTTCCCTAGTAACGAAAAGCCTATCCCCGCCACCCTCGATTTTCTTAATGATCCCTCTTTCCGAATCCTCAACTTTATCAACATAGTTCCTTCTATACATCTCTTCGTTCACAATCCCCTCGTTCTCGTTTCCCTCCACTCTCGACCACACCTCCAGCTCGCCCTCCCTCCCGACAAACACTTGCTTCCGATAACAATGCATCACAAAATTGCTACCTCCACTCCCTCCCACATTCCTCATACTCGGATTCTTCTCCTTCAAATAAAACCACGGATCATCGCTCAATTTGCGCAAATCCGCCATCGCCAAATCACCTGATTTCGAGCAAACCTTGAACAACGACAACTCATCAAGATCAACATCCGTATCCGCAAACGAGTCCCCAAACCGGCTGCTCCGACCCGAACCCGGCTCATTCGTTTCCCAAACCATGTCTTGGGTTCTCGGGTCCCACAACCGGATATAACCCGAGTACCCAAATGCCCCTGACGTCACAGAGCTCGCAACCAAAACCCCTATATCCGATACATACGTCAGCTTTGTGGGGACCATATTTTTCGCTGAATTCCCCGACATTCTCCCAATCTCCGATGAAATCCTCATCGTCGATTTATCGATCATTATTACGCAGTTCTCTCCATGCTGGCATTCGTAAGAAGCGAATACAGAATTTTCCGAGTCAGCAATAGCGTGCACACGCGCCTTGTAGATCCTCACATCCGACGGGTCAACCCACTCGGCCGAGTTGACTCGGCGCCCGTTTGCCATATTATAGAAATGTAAACCCGACCCATGTAAGGACCCGACCGCAGCAATCTCGGGTCGGATTCGTTTCATCGAAGTAATGAAATCCAGATGTGTCCGTACAGTTGCCGTATGGCTGAGATTCCAATCATAGACGGACACCTGTCCACCGTGAGCAACCCAGAGTGACCCATCTGAGTCGATAGCGTGGAAGTCCGAAACGTCACCGTCTGAGGAGGGTTTGACGGTGGTGGAAAGAGAGGTGTCTATGCCACTGAGTCGACTCGGAGCGAGTGCGGACCTGAGTTGGGACTCGATGCCGAAGTAGAGAGACTCGTCGATGAGTTCTTGATTGGAGAAGCGTTTGGCGGTGGAGGGGAGGCGGGTTGTGCGGAGAAGAGAGAGGAGTATGGTGAAGATTTCCGGGTCGCGGTCAATGAAAACCGGGTCGTGAACCGGACGGTTCGAGAGGGCGGATAATAGGGAGTCAGGGCCGCCGGAGCGGAGAGTGGAGACGGTGGTCTCGAAGAGCTTGCCGCCGACGTTGAGTTTGATTCGACCGCCGCCGACGGTAGTGGTGGTGGGGTTTGAATCTTGGTCGTCCATTTCGATGGGTTTGAGGGGAATGAATATGGGCTTTTTCGATTTGGAATTTGGGAAAAAATTGTGCTTTCTGGGCTTAATACAGCTATCCTTTTTGCGTTTTTTACCAAGTTAAAATTAAATCAGCTTTTGGATTTTTCCTCCATAAGTTATATTTATTAATAAATATATATGCAATAAAAAATGCTAAAGTTGAGAATGTCGAATTGTAAAGAAAAATCCATTCGTTATTTTTACTTTGATGTTAATGTTAATCTTATTAATCGA
The DNA here is from genome assembly GCA_019426215.1 of Buddleja alternifolia. NCBI lineage: Eukaryota > Viridiplantae > Streptophyta > Magnoliopsida > Lamiales > Scrophulariaceae > Buddleja > Buddleja alternifolia. Next base: position 41,216,905 of record CM033398.1, read on the forward strand.
AAATTGGGATTTTCAATTCAACAAAAGTAAATCCATAAACGCTCTACAATTATCCCTTATGGCAAATTTGCAATCAAACAAACTATTGGGGCCTTGCCAACGGGTTTGGAGCTTATTAAGAGAAAGGTAGAGATCTCAATTTCGATGGTGCAGTGTTTCAAAATGAGAGGGCTATGGGAGCGGGTGTGGTGGCCCGAGATAGTGAAGGAGCCTGCTTTGGTTTGCACTAGGAGGTTTGATTTTGTCGTCCCCGGAGCTCGTAGAAGTTTTGGCAGCTCATTCGACTCTTGAGTTTGCTAGACGCATGGGTTGGGATGATGTCGTGGTGGAAGGTGATTGTGAGGCCTTGATTCTCCTTTTTCAGGTGTCAGGACCTTTATTTTGCCCCCTTGGCCCTTTCGTGAACGATGTTCGTGTTTCAGCTTTGTCGTTTGTTTCGCTTTCCTTGTTTTTTGCTAAGCGTAGTGGTAATGTTTGGCACGTTCAACGGTAGAGGACCAAGAAGGTGTTCTTGGTCCTCTTGATCATGTTGTTGAGGCGTTGGCCTTGGATTTGGGTGATTAATAGAATACTTTACTATATTGAGTTTGAGACTAAGGCTGTAAACGAGCCGAGCTCAAGCCGATCCTTGCATATTTTATAAGCTCGAGCTCAAGCTCATCGAGCCAATTTATTTTGAGCTCAAGCTCTAGCTCGGCTCGCTGGCTCATTCGAACCGAGTTCGAGCCGAGCTTGAGCTCGACTCGTTTGCTCGTTCAAGCTCGAGCCAAGCTCAAGATTTTTGGCTCATTTGCAAGTTCTCAAGTAGTCTTTTTATCGAATGAACATATATTAAATTTTGAGAATTTACAAAACTACGCAAAGACTAACGGATAACGTTTAAGCACTTGGGTCGTCAGCAGGGAATGAACTTGGAGAAGAAAATAAAATTTGTTACAAATATATATATATATATATGCATACAATTATTGTTGTGATATGTTTTAAAGTCTTAGGCCCAAAATTATACAGCAAACCCATTATCAAAAAGGTCAGTTCTGAAGAGGGCGAAAAGGTACGGTACACGTGTATTTTAGTGAAAAATCAAGGGCTAGGTTTTAGTTCAGTGATTTTGACATTCATTGTATTTGTACCTCTTTCATCAATAGTAAAATACTCTCTCCTCTCCTGTAAATGTAGGCAATTGCCGAACCACGTAAATTCTTGTGTCTTTAATCTTTATGCTCTTATTTCGTGAATTGTCATAACAATTATGAATTCCAAAATGAATATATGCCAAAATGGAAGTTTTGGACTAAAAAGAACTTTCATTAAATTTTTGACGATATTATTTCCTAATTACTTAATTATAATTATTACAATAATATTCATATAATTGGTTATTATTAATATAAGTAATACATGGATAATAAAATCATTATTACTGATATATATATATATATATACATATATGAAAGTTAGTACTTAACAAGTGAAATATTTATTCAATATCATTTGATTATATATGATGTACAGAAATAAGATTACAAAAAAATTGAGCTTAAAAAAATTTGAAAAAAAAAATCAAGTTCCCGAGCTTATGAACACTCAAATGTAAGCTCGAGCTCGGTTCATGAATAATTTAATCGAGCCGGTTCGACTCACCTTACACCCCTATTTAAGGCATTGGTGTCCACCTTTATTTCATTTCTTTTTCTTTTCTTTTTTTAGTTCTAGGCAAAAGAGATACCCTAACCCGACAAATCCATGTCGATAGTTTTTAATCATGGGCCACACACTTTGTAAGATTCCAAATAAGAACACAACTTGTGACAGTCTCGAATTGAACACAAGATCCCCCACATAAAAATGAAAGCGAATACTACTAGACTAACAAGCTTTGGGTTACCTTTACTTCATTTCGAGGAACAAACGTTATAGCTACATCAAAGTACAAAATTCAGGACCCAATTGCATATATGTTTTGTTGACAATGACTAGGCTGAAATGGGAAAATTCTATGAGGGGCGTCTCGGCCCAGCCTCGACCGTTGGATCACAAGTGGGGGGGGGGGGTTAAATTGCTAAATGAACCCCCCCCCCCCCCCAAGTTGGGGATCCAACAGCCGAGTGGTCTCGGCCCAGCATAAAATGGCCTGCTGAAATGGGTTCTTTAAGTTCCAATCCAACGCACAGATACAGATAGGGCCTGGTCAAGTTTTGGGTTTGTTTAAGGACATTGAAACCATCTTGTTATGGGCCTTCTCAAGGCTCATAAGACTAAACACCCAACATGACTATAAGATTGGGTTGAGTCTGAAATGGTCCACAACTTAAAAGATTAATGTATGCATTGTAAGATTTTGTATTAAGAAATAACGCTATCTCAAATGGTAAAATTGAGACTTCAAGAATTAAGATTATGAAACAGGGACCAAGACTTATTAGCCTAATGATATCAGCTTTTAATTTTATGTGAAAGGTCTTGGGTTAAATATCAAGATGTTACAAGTTGTGAATTTCTCCTCTTTATTTGTCAGGTCAAGGTATCCCCCATCGTTTAGAATTTAAAAATAAATAAATTATGAAGCAGGGCCTGGAACCTGCTTGTGAATCTTATCCCTAGTAAGTTAAATACAGGATTGAAAAAAATTGTGATTAAGTACGTACGAGTATATTACAAAAAATTTTTGAAAGTTATGGTGTAAAAATCGGCTAAAGACTACTGGAACGAGAAATAAATGGATTCCTATAAATTCTAGTATAATACAAATATAACTAAATTATTCGGATGTAAAAATACGGATCATTTTCATATAAATTTGTAAGATATATTACTTGTATTCACATTTATTTTATGAAAACAATATTTTATATGAGTCTCTAGTTGATAATAATAATATTTGATAAATTGACAACGTTCATAGGTTTTAATTGTATAATACTCAATTAGTATTTATAAAAATTAATTATAAATTTTCAAGTTTTAAATTAAGAATATTTTTTTTTACCAAAACTAGAGTAATATTCGACAAGTAGAAGATGGTATGTAAAATATGTACTAAACGGATTAACTCAAAAGTATGAATATTATTCGTTACATTCAGAATGCATGCGAGAAACGAAAGTATTTTTCAGTCATATGTATATACGCATATTATCACTACAAAAAAAAAATGGTTATTGCTCATGTCAATATGTCATGGTGAAAAGTCCATTTGCCATGGTTAAAACCAATTGACCACGACTTTGCTACGACTTTGGCCGTGGTATTTGCAAGCATGGCCAAAACATTTACCATGACTTATAGCTATGGTCAATGTTTTGTTCATTGTAAAGACCATGGTTTTTAGCCATTGTAAAAAAGTGTTAGATTAACATATTTTCCACCACGGCTAATTAGAGCTCAAAATAGCTAGCATTTTTTTTTACCACGGCTAACTTTAGTGTGGCTATATGAAACATCTACCACGACCAAGGTAGCAGTGAGCTTGAACCGCTATATACCACGGTTTTAAGTCATGGTATTTATTTTCATTGCCAATATTCAATTTTCTTGTAGTGTATACAAGTATAATACGAGTTTTAACCAACAAAGATCTTATCTACGTCCGTAATAATTATTAGTTGATTATTTATTGTTATTAATTGTCAAATGTTTATTGCTGACCGTTATAATCGCTCATAATTGATGTCTATAAATTAGGGTCGATGTAATTGATTCGCTGGGGAAGAAAAAACTATTTTGGATTCCCATTATGTTAAAAATAATGGTATTTGAAATAAAAGTTCAAGGTAGAACCCGATGATTTCTGTTTGTTCTTGGTGATTTGTTGGTATATTTGGTATAGTCGGAATTTGACTTGGACTGAAAAGAAGACGATTGACCCTAGTGTGTTGTTTGATCAAGCGAAGCTTTTTCTTGAAACTTTTCGAAAATCAGTGGAGGTGAGGAATCTGGTTGTTGGCAGCCCCCATTTGGTGTCTTGGACTTGCCCAGCTCATGGTATTATTCGGATTAATTTTGATGAGGCTAATTTTGCATCGGATGGAGCAACAGGGGTGGGTTTCTTAGCTCGAGATCATGATGGTATGTGTATCAGGTGGGGGACTCGTCGTTTTTCTTTTGTGTCGTCTCCGGAGTACGCAGAAACTTTGGCTGCCCGGGAGGCATTAGAGATGGCTCGTAGGCAAGGTTGGCAGCGTATCGAGCTTGAAGGTGACTGCGAGAATCTGATTCGTAATTTGCAATCAGGTGACCAAAATTTTTCGGTTTTAGGGCCTTTAGTTGAGGATATCAAACTTGTAGCTTTATCTTTCTCTTCTTGTAATTTTCGTTTCGTCAAACGTTCGGGCAATTGTGTGGCTCATTCTCTTGCTCGTTTAGCTTCGGTTGACCAAGAGTCTGTTCTTGGCCTTCCTTTATTGGCAGCTTCGGCTTTGACTGTTGACCTTTCTATTCAATGATAATACTACCGTTTATTTCAAAAAAAAAAAAAAAGAAATAAAAGTTCAAGGTACAGGTAATAAATAAGGTAGCAAGTCGCAGGAGTACAACTTATAGCATAGTATTATTACTAGAATTCAAGAACCTCTCAACCTAGATGTAATTATATATAATTAATCATAACTGTAAACTCATTTCAAAATAATTACATTATTTTTAACCATTCAAACTCAATTATTGCCAAACTCTGATAATTATTGATCTGAACCAGGATTAATCTAGTACAGTTAGCCGTACCAAGATAGCTCGACGACAGCGATCCAGCCGTTGGATTCTACATGTGGTTGAAGGTTTATGATTTAATGCCGGAAAAGCTTGCAAAATTGCATAGTATGGATGGCTCGAAATAATTAATATGACAATGAATTCATATATATATATATATATATAGATAAATGCAGCTGGCATATCATGTGGGCTTCATTAATTACCTCTAATTCATCTTGATTGAGAGGTTAATTGTTCTGGTAAAAGGTCCCCCCCAATTCATTAATTACCTCTTTTGGTTTTGGACTTCAAACACTCCTTTGCCCCAAGTGGAGAACTACACTTGTGATTAGTTAACTACTTGCATCGAATTCGGTGGCTGCAATTGGTTACAATTTCGAGCTCCTAGACCTAATATAAATTAGGTTTCGTTTTGAGATTATAAGTTAGTTAAAGTGATGACTCTCTAACAATCAAATCAGTATAATCTCGATATGTTGTTGAGATAAACACAAAGTAAATGTGATAGTAAATTAAAAATGTACATAAGGTGAAACCAATGAGGTGCTATTTATAGGTTAGGGGTGTGCGGTCTAAGCTTAGGTGAGCTTCGTGTGTTCAAGTTCCACGGAATTAATGACCCCACAAATTCTCTTTAACAACTTTATTAATATAAATCGGGTTAAGTCTAGTATTTGGTGGAAGGATTTTAATTAGGTGCATTTGAAATTTATCGTGATGATTGGAAAAAGAAATAAAAATAGATTAAAGTGAGTGTGTTATAAGTTGAAATTCATTGTAACTTGAAATAGTCCAAACAAATACAATAAATTTGTATAATGAATTTCAAATTCTTCAATTCAAACACATGAATCTAAAGGATCTAATCTATTAATTACTAATTTTTTTAATTTTTACTAATTATGTCGATGTAATATTGATGTTAGAGAGGCATCTACTTCAATCTTACAATACAACGTAGAGCCTAACCGATTGACATATGAATATGTCTTTTCAATGAGTTTATTTTACTGTCGACCACAAAATAAACATGACATTCTATATGTGAGTCTAGCTAATGTTTACATCCACACGATTAATTGTCATTATATTGAAACTTGTCATTATATTGAAACTTATTGTTTGCTTAAAAATTAATTACTCTAACAAACTCCGTTAAATAATAGAAAGGAAAAAAAAATAGTAGTAGGGATTTGGCCCTACTTCTTGTAATCTTTAATCGAACAACAACTATGAGCATGAAGTCACTTCTTCACTATATATAAGCATTTCCAAAACAAAGCATATTCAAGCTTGTCTCCCCAACAACATGATGTGATGAGGTGCCAAAGGAGAAGGCTAAACCAATCATTTTAGGTCACAATTTATTACTCATAATTCGAGCAGTTGGGGTAGTACAACTATGCTTCTAATGGCATTCTCTATTCGCCACTAATAAATTTGTGACCACAATTATTTAATACTCCGTATATTGCTTTTAATAGAAATATATAACAAGTACATGGAGAGAACACCTTATTAATTGAATAAAAGAAAGCTACCTAATCTCCACATATATACAAAGAAGTACAAGAGCAATATAAAATTTATTTGATCCTTAATTAATTTCATAATTTATCAAGACAGTATATAACATTTATCAAAGAACAATATACATTATAACATATTATATTTATCTACTGTTATTATGCAGCCATCAAGGCCTAATCATTATTGTCACAACCCACAAATTCAATTTCTTCCTTTCCCATTTTCAGGAATAAATATTTTGTAATTAAAATTTGCAAAAACATCTAAACATTTCAAATTAAATAACAATTTAATCACTTCTTTTCTTCACAACCCTTCTCTTTGTTCCTTTGAACAATTCCATCTGTCCCAGCCATCATCACATACTTGTCCTTCCTAGTCAAATTGGTGCACTCGAACCCTAGTGTCCCAGCAACAACCTTCTGAATATAATTAGCAACTTCAATTGCTGATTTTCCACCTTTAACTGTAAATTCAGGAGGCAACTGATTCAAAAACGTGATTTCATAAGTCGGTCTAGGGTTCATGAACACAAAATACGGGTCCAATAACTTGTACCCCCTTGCGGTCGTCCCATAAAACACGCTTTGTTTAGTACTAATAGCCACTGGCACGATTCTATCACTCAATTCAGCAAAAAGCGCGCTAAACCTCAATAAAAACGGTTCTCTACAAGTTGTCCCTTCGGGGCAAATTACTAAATCGCCCTCCTCGAGTAAGCGTTTTATGTTGGCCGCATCCCTTTCTCTTTCCCTTGACAACGCAACAGCTTTAATAGGAGAAATTAACTCTGAGAACTTACTTATACTATAAGTGACACAACTGATTTTCCGGCCAAGTGCCACCGCGGTGACAACCGGGTCGAGAACGGTGCGATGGTTGCATACAAAGAGGACACCGCCGTGGCCCGCCCTAGGCGGCGGTGGTGGGGTCCCCTTGACGATGAGTTTGATTCCAAGTATCATGTAGTTGTAACGTACAATTTTTTCGGGTAAAGGAATATTGAGATAAACTCTAATTAATGATAAAATAATGCCAATTGGCATCCATAAAAATGTAACTAGTGCCACTAGGGGTGTGGGTCTTTGGACTAAACGACCCTCATGGAATATAATTGGGCATAGAAGCTTGTTTCTTGGAAGTGGTTCACTTCTTGTTCTAGGCACCATGTATCCTTCCTGTAGTAAAATTAAGAGAATATCCAATAAAAACTTCATATAAAAAATCACATAAATTATTTTCTAAACTTTAAAAGTATTATTCGATTTTGAGTAATAATTGTTGAAGCACCTAACTTTCAATAAATATGCCTGTAAAATTTACATTTCATCCACATGTTTAAGAAAACAAATATAACTTTCAATAAAAATAAATATTACTTTCAATAAATATGTGCATAAACTGTGGATTTTACAGGCTGGTTTCGCAACTTTCTTGATCAAGAAATTTGAGGAAGACAGCAAGTTAAGTTGTGACTTCGATTGTTTATTACATATCTCTCTTCGGTAATTAATCTACGACTTCAGATACGGGCTGGGGAAGAATTGGTATTAGAAGTTGCATTTTTCGGTGCCTGTTAATTAGTTTTTCATTAAACCCGGTCCATCCTAGAATTTTCCTAATCAGACTGTTCCTTTGGCAAAAGTGTCCTTGTCTATCACATGCATGCAACCTTATATATGTTTAACTATATGTTCAATATTCCTTGTATACGCAGTTATCCCGTTGGGAGATTCACCCACCAGGCCAGGTGTGCGATCCGAGTCGACCAACAAATTAGTCCGGCAATATCCGGGATACTGTGGTAGGCAACCAAAAAAAAAATTATATATTGAATATTGTGCAATTACCAATTCAATCCTGAATTTTGTTTTGATATGGGTAAGCGCGATGAAAATCAGTCACCTCATTGTTATTTAGTTATAAAAAGTGGACCGAGAATGTTTAACTCTATTCAACTTTGTACTTTCACTATATATATAAGTATCGATGTATGTCACTATTAATACAATTACTCATTAATTTATCATTTTATTTTAGGATCGTGCTATATTATAACACTTTTATTTATCTTAATTTAGTAATTGACCAAATCAAATTAACGTCATATATAGTATGAATTTATCAGCACTTAGTCTAATTATCCAACTAAACAAAAATATAGAAAAAAAGAACTAAAAAGAAAAACGGATTCGTAATTGAACTTACGTACCTTGCATATTGACATGAAGTCATGATCAGTCTCTCTATCTCCGAGACCTAAATCAGGCACATTAGTCCCAAATTCTTTCACAATTGCCATTTTCTTATGGTCTCCAACAAGAACACCGGGCATCTTCACAAACCCCGTGGCCCGGCCCGATTTCGTGACCTCTAATTCAGTCCCAAGAACCTTATCCGCCCCCAAATAATTCTTAACAAAATGTTCCACCATAATTCTAGGGTTTGCAGTAATTATGTATCTCTTACCAAATGAATTGAACACTTTCCACGTGTTGGGGTGCACATCTTCCGCGTAGAACTTAGGCAATACGGACCTAGCAACGAGCTCAATATCACGAATTTTGAGGCCCGAGAAGGCGATGAAGATGAATGTTTTGATTGCAATTGCTTCTGAGACGAATAAGTAGACGAAGTACACGAATGGTACGGATGATAGAAGAAGTAGAGCCCGAATAAGGCTACCGGCTTCTAAAGCAATGAGCATGAAGTAAGGAAAAGCACTCCTAGACAATAAGAGTGTGCCATCTAGGTCAGCTGCAACGGTTTGATTTGATCGACCCTCGGTGTTACATTTTGTTATCGGCTCAAAATGCCGATGAGCCCCCATTTTTGTTTAGAGAGAATTATAGAGAAGAGAGAGTTGTGATATGTGTGGTTGATTGTGTTTGAAATAGGTATGTTGTTTGGGAGAGAGGGAGGGGTTTAAAAAGAAATGAGCAACATGGTCATGAGGTTGTTGGTGTTGTTACACAATGAAAATGTTATGTGGTTGAGAGAGAGAGAGAGATTATTAATTATTATTCATTAATTATTATAATAAGAATGGCTTCGAGGCACAAAATGAAGGCAGTTGTAAGAGAGGGTCCAAGTAGTTGAATGCCTTTGTTACATTCAATTAGCCTACTTATTAGTTTTTGGATGCCGACCTGGCCGCGCCATTATGGATATGGATATATATATATATATATATATATGAATTTTTGTTTTTGTGCATGTCAAAAATATAAAAAATAATAATAGCATCTGTGTTTTTACGTTTTCGAACAAAGTTTCATAATCTTGTTTAAATAATATAAATGATGACGAATATGGTAATTGGATTCGTAATTTGGTCTTAATCTTTCTGGAAAAGGAAAAATACGGAGATACTTGTTTATATGTGTAATAAAGGACTCTGACAATATGTACAACTTTAGCAAAGCAGTGAAACAAATAATAGACAAATATTGAAAGAATCAATATTCTTGGTGTAATAAAAATTTAATTAAGCTCGCCAAACTAAATGCATGTCAGGGATAAATTTCGCCTCCACATTATGGTCCTAGCTATACACGTACGTCCAGTTGATGTAAAATTTTATTACATAATAAATGCTGCAGAGAATTATTGGAGGAGAACTCGAACATGTTTGTAACAGGGACGACCCAGAAATTGAGAGAAAAAATATTTTTCTCAAAATTGAGAGAACGGGTGTCCTTTCAGCTCCCTTTGCTTCGTCCTGGTTTGTAATATAATGTTTTATGGCAAAGAAAACGACAAATATATATATATATATATATATATATATATATATATCCGTATTAGAAATTCCATATTTGCAATATAAAAGAGTATTAAAACCCTTTCAATCCATCAGAAAAAAAGAATTGTGTTCTTGCACATTGAATAACTAGCTTGAAGGCCAAAAGAATGTCAATTATGACAACTCATCCCATGTAATTACTTATTATTATTGGAAGAAGATAAATTTTACATGGCTACAAAATTAAAACTTTAATTAACAATGTCTACAAATCCAGTTAAGAATTAATAAGCCTTATAGATTTTTTTTATTTATTAATTTATTTTGTGGGGGAGGGGACAACAATTAGTCAGAAGTTCAATTAGTTGTGATTTGCATGTAATTCAAGTTTCAAAGAGTTAGATATGTTGATATCAACTACCATTACAAATCAGGGCAGTTTAACCTCTTAACGCTTTTGCCTTGCTTTTGAAGAAATTAAATAATTTACTTGGAAAACATTTATAACCCACAAATTGGGATAACTGAAATTCTCGTGTGAGTTATGAATTTGTACTTTCACGCTAAATATATGACCCGCATATTCAACAATCCTCACATCACATGTAGATTTTCTTTTTGACTATATGTAAGGCTTTATTCAACTAATTAGTACTTTGGTTATAGTTATTTTCACAAACAACATTTATATGTGAACTAGACTGAGGGTGTTTGGTTGAGCTTATAAGTTTTCTAAAACGGGTTTATGAGTTGTTTAAGAGTTTATAAATTCTTACAAAATGTTTGATAAACATTCTGAGAAAATAGCTTATAAGCTCTCAAAATAAATTATCAGAAACTTTATAAGCTCCAAACGAATAAGTAATTAAGGAGGCCGTAGAAAGCTTATAAACTCCAAAAGCATTTTATAAACATGAAGAGCTTATAAACTCTTTAAAATAAACTTAGTCAAACACCCTTTAAATTATTTTATTTTTAAGACCCTTTTAATATCATAAGAGTTACAAAATGGAGTGAACAACATAATATCTAATAATAACATAACTCCGACGCTACATGAAGAATAAAACAATATTAACTCCAAAAGTAAGAAAGAATGACCCAAGACTTGTTAGTCTAGTGGTATCAGCTTCCACTTTCATGTGGGAGATCCTGGGTTTAAATTCAGACTCTCACAAGTTGTGACTTTTCTCTCTTTATTTGTAATCTTATAGGGTCTGTATAACTCATGATATGATTAAAGCGTGTGATTTTTCTCTCCTTATTTGGAAACTTATAAGGTTTGTGTGGTCCGTGATTAAAAAATCTCGGCTCGAGTTTGTCAAGTCAGCGTATCCCCTTCGTTTAGACTTTTTTTTAAAAAAAAAAAAAAAAAGAAAGAAAGGTGAGAATTCAGTTAAGTTTAACCAGAAAATTATTAACTAATTAAATACAAAATTATTTATCGATTAGGTCAAATCATCCAGAGAGAACGATTATCTGAAACTTAAAAATTAATATCCTATTTACGATCACAGTTATTACCAAAAAGATGAGGATAAATTTAATTTAATTTAATGCCTGATTATACAGGTTAAGGTTTATGTTGTTTGTGGCAATATATATATTAAATATAAAATCCAAAAGTTGTTACAATATTGCATGAGGCTCTCCATAATTTGGTCACACCTACTAAAACGGTTTGATTGTCACCAACCAATCTTATCTTACCAAACCCTAATAACAAGCCGGAAATTGTTGAAATACGACGCATTCACTTAATTAGTTTGAAGAACATGATCATATGTATGATTTATATGTAAATGGAGGAGTCTAACCTAATCGAATTTAATTCCTGTCTTAATCAACAACCCAAATCTTGTTCAGACATGACATGTAAATCAAGTACTTACCAGAAAAAACATGTAAATCAAGTGTGATCATTTAGCAAGTGTAGGGATTGGGGAGTAAAGGTAATTCTATGTCAGACGAATCAAGTCCAATGGTCTGATTGTACTCTATTAAGTGTTTATCCCTTTTATATAATTGTGTGTGAGAATCGTACATAATGCACTTTACTGCGTGAGAGATATAGACATTAGGACTATTAAACTTGGCCAAATATAGATTTTCCTGTGGATTAGGGGGGTCTCGAGTTCATGATACTAATCACACCTCAATCTTGTTCATCTTATTCTTAAGAAATTCCATATCTCGAAGTTGTAAAAGACTGTATGTACATTTTCTCTTATGAATAATTGTAATCATGTTAAAAGTCTCAAGTTAAAAAGAGTGGCCAATTTTTACAATTAAAAGCACGTATGAGGATTATGACCAATGTATCACAGGTATAAATTTAATTTATACCATAGGAGCAACTCAATTATACATAGTCTATAATTAACTGAAAATAATCTGAAATTCACGCAGTTGGAAAGTATATGTTGTCATGATATCATTTGGATACGTAATATCACGAAATATCTAAAGGGAACGATGTTACTTAGAACAATACAAAGGTCAGATTGTGTTTGTACGTAATTCATCACAACCATAGGAAAAAAATCTAAAATCTGACTCAATCATTAACGGAGCAAAGCCCAATTATATTATGTCCCGGCCCAATCCCACTGAACTACTCTGAAATATCATCAGACTATTCAGTATTTCAGGCAAAGCCCGAGCGTATATTCGGGCGTATATCCAAAACTATCTAAAAGTTAAAAAGGTCCAATTGAAAATTATGACAAGTTTCGTTGATGAACTTCTGTTAGGCCAGCTCGTCCAACTTATTTATTTTTCCAACTTAAGCCCATAATGAGGGAATAAAAGTGTTTTTGGATATATGCATACCCACGTTTTCATCTTTCCTAATTTAAAATACAACGCTAAAGTCTGAATTTTCATCATCTTACGACTTAGAGGTCGGTTTGGCCAAACTTTTCAAATGCAAAAAATTGTGTTTGGACTCTTAACCGTAGTTTTTGGTGTGTTTGGTCCACTTTTCTATAATCTCGTTTAGATATTTTTGCGTTACAAAATCATGTTTTGAAAAATATGAAAATTCTAGCTTTTGTCTTAATCAATTATAAAAAAATCAATATCTCATAATCAATTATGCAAAAGGTGGGTCAAACTCACCCTTAGTATATCCATTCTTTTCATTTTGTGACAGGAGGCCTTAAAAGTGAAGGGCTACGTACACGATAGCCAGTAAACAAAGACACTGAAAAACAGAAACTCAAATCTTTTATTAATTCCCTCACACTTGCAAAACCATTTCCACTTATCAACTTCCAAGATGTTGTCACCAGTCCTCAATGTTCACCTACCAACGATATAAAGTTGTCGAGATTCTTGTTATAGTACCTTCTCCATCTTTCAGAAAGTACTAATGGCCAAATAATCAATGCTAGACCAACAAAAAATCCCCACGCACTACTTATATACATCCCAACATCTACACTTTTTTGAATTGCTGGTGTATTCAGTTCACTGCAAGAATCCAAGGGATAGCCACAAAGCCCTTCATTTCCAATAAACGAACCGGCTGGAAATCTCTGCATCATATAGTTGCCTATTGGAATCCTTCCAACTAGTTTGTTATGTGACAAATTCAAGTTCGAAAGGGACAGAAGACGTTCTAGCTGCCTCGGGATTTCTGAGACCAGATTGTTAAACGAGAGGTCAAGTGTTTGAAGACACTCTAAATTTCCAAGTGACGCTGGGATACTACCCGAGAGAGCATTGTGTGAGAAGTTGAGAACATAAAGGTATTTCAGTTCAACTGTTTCCGGTATTGCCCCTTGGAAATGGTTGTTTGAGAAGTCGAGTGAGTTGAAACTGGTGGCAGGTACTATCTCAACATCCTGTCCATGGAGATTAACTGTCACCGAGTCCTGATAGTACACCATACCCATAAGATTTTGGAACAAATTTGCAGGTAAAACACCATTAAAGTTGTTAGAGCTCAGATCGATAATCTGGAGGCTCGAAGAATTTTCCCCCAGGCAGCTAATGTCACCATGAAATTTATTGGAACGTAAAACAAGAACATGGAGTTTAGTCAAGTTGTTGAGCCAGCAGGGTAAGTTGCCACGCAATTCATTGTTGCCAAGGTCCAGTACCGCTAACTCAGTGCATCTTCCCAGAGACCTGGGGACTCCTTCCTGTAAAACATTCCAACTGAGATCAAGAATCTCCAAACCACAACCAAATGGAAATGTATTAGGTATATGACCACTGAGATTGTTTCTTTTTAGATTCAGCACTGTAAGAGAGGTTTGCAATAAACAATAGGGTATTCTTCCATGCAATCTATTGTTTGACAAGTCTAGTACTTGGAGGTGTCGTGCATTGCACAATGAAAGAGGAATAGTTCCAATGAGACTATTATTTGCTACAGAGAAGAAAAATGCACGTCTGAGAAAATTGCCAGTGTCGGGAGGGAGAGAAGACGAAAAATTATTGTTTGAGAAGTCTACGTATGAAGAAGCAGAGGATGGTGGAAATGGGATTTGCCCACTAAGCCTATTACGACTAAGGTTTATCACAGTGAGATTCTTTAACAAAGCAAATGATGGAACAGAACCATTAAACTGATTCAAAGAGAGATCCAAATAGGCAAGCTGAGTCAGGTTCTTGATCGATCTTGGAATTGGCCCGGTGTTAGGAATCAACGCGCATAAAAGAACTTAAAAGTAAGAATCAAAGCAAGAAAACGAGACAACAGATTTACGTGGTTCAGCAATTTGCCTACGTCCACCAGAGTTTCCGTTCTTCCACTAAGAGAGAATTTTACCGGTACAAAATACACACTTGAGTTTATAGACAAACTCAAGAAAACTACTTTTGTACAACCACTCTCTAAGTTATATAGAACACTCTCCCAACCACTTTGTATTTCCCCAAAAGAAAAAAACCCACAAGTGTTTCCCGTAACCCACAATTTATTTCTCACAATAAATTGCTCCTAACTCACTACACACTTATGCCTCCTATTCTCTCTTGCTCTCTTTGGTTGCTGTGATTACAAATGAAGAAATGGCCCTCTATTTATAGGCAATTTCCAAGGCCACAAGATTGAATCCATGCCTTCCATTCTTTTGCATTAATCTTGGCCATCAATTCTTTTGCAAGTTGGTTCATATGTCATCCATGACATTTGCCAATGTATAGGTCATACATAGGTCATGTATGACATCTATTTCCTTTTTGATTTGTGTCTCCACACTAATCCCATCAATCTCCCACTTGGAGACCAAACTCAATGTTGAAAACACAATCTCTTCCTGAACTTTGTTCCTCTTTTTTGAACCTTCGCCACTACCCTATTCTTTTGGTGATCAACCAACTCCTGAATACTGTGACTTATCCATCTCGGTCCAACTGACCCTTGGATATAGGTTACTCCCAAGATCCGGAACATGTCTCACAACCCCGCAACTTTCGTTGCCATCCTCCTCACTAGAGGATAACCACCTTGGTCAACCCGTCTCACGACATCCTTACACCAAGGACTTTTCTGCTTTGGTCAACCTGTCTCACGACATCCTTACACCAAAGACTTTCCCGCTTTGGTCAACCTGTCTCGCGACACCCTTACACCAAAGACTTTCCCGTTGACTATCTCGGATCTTCCCACATATCTGCTCCCTGCCAACTGCATGAGTTATGTCTTGATCCATCCGCCAACACTTTTGGTTTTTCAATGGCAACTCGGATCCCCCACATATTTGCATAATGCTCCCACTGCACTAGCTATGTCTGATCTATCCACCAACAAAACCTCGGCTCCGCGAATCTGCCTTCCCGGCTTCATTTTTTGCCCCGGCTCCACGAATCTGCCTACCCGGCTTCGCATCCTGCCCCCATGACTTCCGGCTCCACAGTCAACTCCTCTCGGCCCCGTTTTCTGCCTTCATGGTTTATCCACGTGGTCATGCCTCCGTAACTCTGTCTCCCCCTGGTCCCTGGCTTGCTCGTTCTTCCGCCCTCTTGGCAACACGAGTCTGCCCACTTGACCTCGGACTATACGGATCTGCCCCCAGCAATGCAACTGCTCCCACTGGCTTCATGTCTACCCAACCCGGCAACATAAACCTGCCTTCGCTGCTGCGACTCTGCCCCTGCATTTTACACCACGACTTTTCTCGTAGTATACAAAGTCCCCGACTTCTTACACAAGCCACCACCAGATTTTCTTTAGTGATCTGCCATGCACCACCACCAAACACTGTGGTAAAACCATCACTATCAATTTGACCCATCGAGATCAAATTCTTCCTCAACCCAGGAACATGCCTGACATTCTCTAGTTTCAACTGTATTCCCTGTGTCGTCGTTATCATGACATCACCCTTTCCCTCAATTTCCAAGGGTACGTCATCTGCAAGAAATATCTTTCCAAATTTTCCAGAAGTATAATTTGTTAGATAATTCTTACACGAAGTAGCATGGAACGACGCACCTGAATCCAGTACCCATTGGTCAACTGGACTATCAACACAACAAACCAGCGCGTCTCCGACATCGTCTGCAGCTGCGTTTGCTTGATGTTCCCGGTTATGACTGTGACCCGCCTTTTCTGGACAGTCCCTCTTGTAATGGTCTTCCTTACCGCAGCCCCAGCATTCAGCATCCTTGCCCGGTTTTGATTTCCCTTGCCCCTTTGATTTGGATCGACCACTGCCATTCTGACCACCTCGTTGAAAACCTCTCCCTTTGCTTTCCGCACTCAATGCAGCAGATGTGAGTTCTCCTGATTCCCTCCGGCGAATATCCTCACTAAGAATCAAATCCCGAATCTCCTGAAGTTTCAACTTCCTCTGGCCAGACGAACTGCTCACAGCAGTTACCGTTGCACTCCAACTTTCCGGCAATGAAGACAATAAAATCAAGGCCTTTACCTCGTCCTCAAAGTTGATATCAACCGAGCTCAACTGAGCGATGATCACGTTGAACTCGTTGATATGATTGGCCACCGATCCTCCCTCCGTCATCCTCAGATTGAATAAACGTCTCATCAAGTAGACTTTATTCGACGCGGATGGCTTCTCATACATGTTGGACAGCGCCTTCATCAAACCCGCCGTGGTTTTCTCTTCCAGGATGTTAAACGCTACGTTTCTCGCCAACGTCAGCCAAATAACCCCAAGAGCTTGCCTATCCAACAACCCCCAGTCTGCCTCCGTCATCTTTTCAGGCTTTTCCCCCGACAACGGTTCCTGGAGTTTCTTCTGGTACAGATAGTCCTCTATCTGCATCCGCCAGAATCCGAAATCCTTTCCATCGAACTTGTCTATCCTTACTTTACCATCTTTAGACGCCATTGATTCGTACACGGATCGCTGTAACCCGTGCTCTGATACCAGTTGTTAGGAATCAACGCGCATAAAAGAACTTAAAAGTAAGAATCAAAGCAAGAAAACGAGACAACAGATTTACGTGGTTCGGCAATTTGCCTACGTCCACCAGAGTTTCCGTTCTTCCACTAAGAGAGAATTTTACCGGTACAAAATACACACTTGAGTTTATAGACAAACTCAAGAAAACTACTTTTGTACAACCACTCTTTAAGTTATATAGAACACTCTCCCAACCCCTTTGTATTTCCCCAAAAGAAAAAAACACACAAGTATTTCCCGTAACCCACAATTTATCTCTCACAATAAATTGCTCCTAACTTACTACACACTTATGCCTCCTATTCTCTCTTGCTCTCTTTGGTTGATGTGATTACAAATGAAGAAATGGCCCCCTATTTATAGGCAATTTCCAAGCCCACAAGATTGAATTCATTCCTTCCATTCTTTTGCATTAATCTTGGTCATCAATTCTTTTGCAAGTTGGTTCATATGTCATCCATGACATTTGCCAATGGATAGGTCATGTATGACATCCATTTCCTTTTTGATTTGTGTCTCCACACTAATCCCATCACACCCGGAAAATGCACAACCTCTAATTAAGATCAATCCTTGACAACATTTTAAGACTGCCTATAGACTCTGGTACATTTCCTGAGAATTGTGTGCCACTAAGTAAAATATTCTCAAGAGACCCATTCAAAGGAAACTCTAAAAAAGAGCCCTCAAGAACCCAGTTATTACTTAAGTCGATAGTCTGCAGACTTGGTATTTGGAATAATTTTCCAGGAGTTACACCAAACATGTGACAGGAGCTCATATTTAAAACCTTCAAATTAGGGAAATCTGCAAAGAATTCTGGAAACCGGGGAAAGAAAGCGTTGCCATCGAGACGTATAATCGAGAGGAATTGAAGTTTTAACAAGGATGAATCTAAAGGGCCTGTGAGATGAGAATTAGACAAGCTCAAAACTCGTAAATTCGGTAGAGAGGATGAAATGGCATTGCACCAATCATAATCATACCCTTTTGCGGAAATATTAACACCATTAAGATAAAGCTCTCTAAGACTTGTGAAGCTATGAATCAATCTTCCTATATCTGAATTCTCGATACTAAGTGATGGTGAATATGGCGAAGAAAGATCAAGAACAACTAATCTCGTTAAATTTGATAAATCAAATGAAATTTGACCAGAAAAACCCGAATTACTCAGATTAAGATAACTCAAATATGTGAGGTTTCCGAACCCGGATAGGAACTGAACAACGGAATTGAAGCTGTTTTGAGCTAAATTGAGACTCCGGAGAAACACGAGCCTGAATAAAGCTTCATTAATTCCGCCGGAGATTGACTCACTGCTGAGATCAAGAGTGGAAACACGACTTTTAGAGTCGCATTTCACGCCAAGCCATTGACAGCAGTCGGTAGATTCATTCCAGTGCACCAGCTTAGTTGATAGTGAAGAATCGTATGTGAGGTTGTTTCTTAACTCAAGCAGCAATTCCTTTTGATCATGAAGACAATACTGGCCAGAGACAAATGTTCAATTTACTGAAAAGATGGAGTTTGAGATTAATAGTAAAATGATCAAGAAAATACTTGAAAACATAATATGAACTCTCATTTTAGTGAGGGAATCAAGAAAAAGGAAATGAGATTTTGCATTAATGCATAATCTGAAGAAAGTAAGAATCTTATATTAAGAATAGACACTAGGACCCTTGGTGTCGATCAATCAACGAATTATACGTCAGCCTTGTCTGAACTCTTCACAGCCAATTTTGACTCGTACTAGCATCGATTTTCCCCTCGCACTGGTACTACTGGGCTTGCCATCTTTGACGTGTTCATACGATCTCAATGGTTTTGGATCTTTTTAACCTGATGATTCTACTTGATTACACACTTCGCGCCCAATTTCAATTAGAATCTGAATATAATTAATCACAGATCATGAACATCTAAATTAATGGGTAAAAGGCATATATAACTCATGTGTTCTTGAAAAGAGGCACATTACCCGTGTATTATTAAAAATGGCCGATCACCTACTTGTGTTATTGTAAAAATGGCAAATAATACCCAAACTCATTTATTCAATCAAAAAAGACAAATATACCCTTAATATAATTAGGGCAAACTACACTTTGTACCTCTGAACTATTCACTTTGTATCATTTAGGTCCTGAACTATCAAATGTAACAAAATGGTCTGTGAATTATCAAAAGTAACAAAATAGTCACTCGACTTAAGGATGTGTTTGGCAAATTTTTTAATTAATAAATAGTATAATACGAATGTTATTTTTGAATGTTAAGTACTTTAAATATTTTTATATAATTTATTTTATTTTTAATATGGTAATTATTTAAAATATATTTTTTAAAAATTTTAAGAAGATTAAAAAACTTAAAATGTGAAGTTAAAATCGTAATTAGTATCAATTACCGATTAAAAATTTCTACATAAATAATTTTTTAGATAAAACTATAATTGATTCTTTTTTGCTCTAGAAGGCGTTGGACAATTAAATTCATAAATTTATTAACTCTAAATGTTGGATTCTTTGGGAAAAAAAGTTGGTGAAATGAGTTTTTTGGATTAAAAAATATTATAAAAAATTTGTTTGAGTATAAAGTTTATTTTAAGAAGGTTTTAGTAAATTTTTCTAAGAAATTAGTAGAAAATCGGTGTATCATTTTATGCACAAAAGTGTGTAAAAATGGTAACCAAATGCTTAAAAAATAGCAAAATTATAAGTACACAAATGACTCATTTTATTGAAAGCAAGTGAAGGCAAAATAGGTAAACTTTTTCAATGGCCACATTGCAATGATCAAACTCAGTGTCACGTCAACAACATGTCACGGCAAGCCAAACACGTGCATCAAACCGAGGGACTATTTTGTTACGTTTAATAGTTCAGGAACTTAAATGAGACAAAGTGAAAAGTTCAGAAGTACAAAGTTTATTTTGCCCATATTATTATTATGAGATATCTCTTCATTTATTTTTCCATTTTGGTTTTTAAAATGATAGAATATAATGTAGTTCTATTTTGATATGTAATTTTGTTTAAAATATATGAAATAAATTTTTTTGTTAATATTTTCATTACTTTACTCAAAATAGTATAAAACATCAAAATAAACAATAAGTAAGCTTTAAATTTATATATTTTTTATCTTATATGACATGCATATACTAAAAATTAGTAAAGAAAAATTTCAAATAGCCTTTATACACCATAAGTATATTGGACGCATAATGTTTGTATGTTGCATTATTAATTTATTAAAAATTTTAATTAAAGAATACGTACAAAAATAAATATTATTTAATTTTATATATGTTAGAACAGCCTGATATATTAGTAAATATAAATGTTACGTATATTTTTTTAATAATTATTGCTTTAAATCATTACAAACTATAAATAAAGCTGGGTGATGATTTCGTAAAATAATTCATTTAAAATTCATTGCTATATCCATAAGGGCATATTTGATATTTTAATGAGGTTGAGTGTATTTTACCTCATTTCTAAATACACAAAGGGTTAAATAGCCTTTTTTTTAATAATACATAGCCCTCTTTTCATAACACAGGGGGTAATATGTCTTTTATCCCTAAAATTAATTAATATATTTATACACTTCGTTAATTGTATGTCTGGTCTTTAATCCACTTAAACAAACAAAATAACTAGTTCTGGTCCTTCTGGATCTCCAGACCAGTTTCCATTGCACATGATGCTGTGTTGAATTTACTACAAACATACGAAAATTTATTTGTGGAATTTGTTCAACGCTCACGTCCGGAACTCTCTTTCTTGCATGACACGTGCACTCCACGTGTCACCACCACCCCATGCACGCTACAACTTCTCTTGCCAGTCAAACCTTCTTGCACAACCTACATGTCACCATAAACACTTGAGTCTTCTTTGTAAGACCAAAGCTAACTGAAAATAGGAGATGAAATCAGGCTCCCCGCTAGCGTCATCCACGTAGACGGGTCATACTTGAAAGCTCCCGATAATTGAACTCTCGAAATGATTTCTATTATCACATGTATGTGTAATGATAAATTCACGTGTCTTATACATGTATGAATATATGTGTGGTATAGATCACCCGAAAGTCCAACTCTCAAAAGCTCTCAAATATGACCCAAATAGACCACGAAGGGAAGGTGCCTAAGCAGTGTAAGAATTAGTGTATAAATTCACATCAAGACCGATACTTTATGTGAAGAAGAATAAACAATTTTATGTATTATTTCTCAAGGATGGGACTCAGACTTGTGGATTGGTAACAAATTCAAAGAACCGATCCCCTTTTATAGTACAACAATTCGTATATACTTTGCAAGGTGATGCAATAGAAAATTTTATTTACTCGAATTAATGATACTATTTACTCAATTTTTTTCAACTGATTCTTAAGGAATATTGTGACTATAAATTTCTAGAAATCGCATTGGCATTTTCACATGAATAATTGCGATTACGTACAAAATAAGAGTCGCAAATGTTATAAAAAGTGACCCAATTTTACAAGTAAAAGCACCTTCTGAAGATTATGCCCAATAAATCACAGTATAAATTTAATTTAGACCATAAATATGTATTATAGGAGTAACTCAATTATACGTCTTTATATAATTAACTAATAACCTGAAATTCTTGCATTTGAATACGTAATGCCTTGAAATATCAATTAACAAAAAAAAATGTCTTGAAATATCTAAGAGGAAACGTGTAGTTAGAATAATACAAAAAAAAATGTCTTGAAATATCTAAGAGGAAACGTGTAGTCACAACTCACAACCATCATTGGATCAAAATCTCAAGCGGACCTAACGCAAACCCAGAAAAGCCCAACTATAAATTATGACCCATTTCTACTGGGCTAGTCTCAAATATCATCAAACTATACAGATCAATTTCAGGGTACCAAAGCCCGACCATGTGATCCAAAAATATCTAACAGTCAAAAGGCCCAATTTAAAATTATGAGAAGTCTTGTTGGACTAAATTCTGTTGGCCCAGCATGACTTTCTAGTCCAACCTTCTTGGACTTAAGCCCATAATGAAGGGGTAAGAGCAGCTAAGAGCTGAAGCCCAGGAAGAAAAATAATATTTTAAGAAAAAATTGGCCTCGTGGTCGAGTTCGTTTTGATATTATGTTCTCTTTACTGGTTTCATCTTGTTTCCAAGGTTATATATAAATAGTAGATCGGCTCCATTGAACCTATTTACTATAAAATTTATCTCATTTAAATAATGTAAAATGATACTTTTTTTTTCCGGAACAATATTAAGAGAGGTTTAGCGACATATTACATACACTACCCATATTATTTTTGGATAAGATAATTGCATTGAAATAAAGGATAGATACAAACAAGTGTTCAAGGGATTGCCTTGCCACAAAAACAAAACAAGCTCCACTCTAAACTTGTAGTTGGCTATATAATCCGTGCAATGTGATGCTTCCTTAGACTTTCTTAATTACCCATATAACGAACTTTCTATCAGCGACTCCCTATCCAATTGGCTTAAGGGCGCTAGGTGCAACACCCCTCAAACATAGGTCTGTCAATCGGTCTTTATGAGCCGAGTTTCAGCTCGCTCAAACTCAAATATCATCGGGCCTATCGACCATAAGCTCAAATATCATCAGGCCTATGGCTGCAAGAAGCATACGATACGCCACGTTCACCCAATGCTTACCTTTCCAACATACTGATGCTCTTAAAACTCCATTCTTCCAAGTTGAACCCGTCCAATTAAATTGTACCTGCTGTTTAAGAATTTCTAGACAATTTTTTGAGTAAGTGAATTCAAAGAAAAGATGACCATGAGTTTCACAGATATTAGAAACACAAAGGATACAAGAGGGGTCAGAGTTACCTATCCAGGGTTTATCCTTCGTCGATAATCTTTCTCACAAAGCAAGCCAAAGAATGAACTTGTGTTTTGGAATTTTTCCGAGCCCATGAAGCAATAGACGCCAAGGTGGCGATTCCTTCTTTTCCAGAAGATGTATGTTTCCACAAAACCATATCTAATCTATTTGCATATAATACAGGCAGGTTGTCAATTATTGAGTTCAATTCCGTTGCGCGAGATCTCGGCCATGCTCATTCTCCATTCTGTATAACCTTCGAAACCTTAGAATTCACCGGTAGACCTAAAATACGCGGACCTCTCGAAAGGAATGAGATAAGTGAACCCTTTTCATGCCAATGATCAAACCAAAGCCACATATTTTCTGCATTACCGATTTGATATTTTATGTTATCAATGAACTGCAGTCTAAGTTTCAGCAATTGTTTCCAACTCCATGAATTAAAAGCAGTGGCCGAAGCATTCCAAATTGACCGATTATTTAGCTTATTTTCATGGACCTAATTAACCCAAATCAAATTTTTATCATGAGAAATAATAACCCACAAGTGTTTGGAGATAAGAGCTATATTACTTATGATAAGAGAATGAATACCTAGACCTCCTTCACTTTCCGGTAAGCAGACATCCTCCCATGCAACCTTAGCAAATCCTGAATTGTTATGACCATACCCTAAAAAGTGACAAATCAACTTTTCAATAACCTGAATAACACCCTTTGGTAAGAAGAAAACCCGGCCCAGTAGATATGTAAGGATGATAATACGGATTTGAAAAGTTGAACCCTGTCGGCATAGGTTAAGCTGCAACTAGTCCAAGATCCCAACCGAATCGAAACTTTCTAGACAAGAGGGTCACAATCTCTCCGAGTGAGCTTAGAGGTAATTAATGGCACCCCCAAATAGCGAACCAATAATCTTCCAATTGGAAATTCAAAAATCCCTTGAAGTTGACTTTCATCTTCTTTAGCTTTTGCCGAAATAAAAACGTGACTTTTACCTGGGTTAGCTTTAAGTCCTGATAAAAAAGTGAATAACTCCGTTCCTCCCTTAAGAACTTCTATGGATTGAATATCTTATAGAGAACATTGCATGGGTAATTTTATGGTAGGTCGAAAGTGTTGTTCCCTGTCTATTTTTCACCACACAAATACTTGGGGTGGGGTGGAGTGATTTACACAGGATGGGTAGGTGTGAAATCCACCTCATTCATTTTAAATGTAAAATATAAAATAGAGTGAAAATAACACTTTCGATCCAACTTAAAATGATATCTCTTCTTAAAAAAATAGCTGCTTTTTTCTTTCCAAAAGGAAAAAGAATCAAAGAGAATCTTGGAGATTAGCAGTAGAGTGACTATAGTGTCCACCAAAAACCACCAACCACCAACCATAGCTTATAGCCTTTAATTTGTAGACCAAAAGCTCCAGTTTTGACGTTTTAACTTTTGACAGGGAATCAAATATTACTCTTAAAAAGTACATTATCTACGCACTTAAATTGAACAATATTTGATTTGAAATCGATCTCTATAAATTTATCTGTGGTCAACTTGTTTAATATAACAAACTACATTTAAATTCTGATAAGATTTAGAGTTCGACACAACCTCAACATAATTTATTTATTTTTAATTCAAGGCGAAAGGGAATATTTTAAATATCTAGTCCGTCAAACCCGCATTGATAGTCGTAATCTTGAGCCATAAAAACTCTATCTAGCTTCATAAAGGAGGAGAGAGCCACAACTTGTGGCAACCTGGATTCTAACTCAAAACCTCTCAAATATAGTAGAGGTGGATACCACTATACCAACAAGTCTTGCTTCAACATAATTTATTAAAAATAATAAATTATGTATAAGATGATCAACTACTCACATTCAAGTGGATTGAAGCTGTGGACCTCGGTTCGTTAACAGTCAAGCCAACTCAACAAAAATTTTCAAACACAATAAAAATTTAAGCAATACTTTATTCTCTTCGAACCAACTCGGCTCATTAAGTCAATATTTACACTCCTTTAAGTAGATAAACCAATATTCTTGAACAAGGTAAGAATAGATTAGAAAAAAAGAGGAAGTAGGCGAGAATAGTGTCCCACCAAATCGAAGAAAATCTTGAAACTTGTATTAGTGGTAGCAAGTATCTATGGTCAAGTGCCAACTATGACACATGATTAGGCTCCAACCAAATTTACAAGATTAGATTCATATTGGAGGCCAAATTTATTAGGCTACATATCTTTGATACAAAGTCCTTTATGGGATAATGGGTTTTAGTAGTTGTTGTGCAGCTGTCTTCTGTCTTAGGAAGGAGAGCACGTGACATGCACGGCCCCTCTGGATGTCTGTCTTTAGTTCCGCAACCCCCCCCCCCCCCCAACCTTTTTTTAATCCCCACAACACAATTAATGTTTGTGATTTCTTGTTAGTATTCAAATTAACATTAACGAGATTTTCTTTCAAGACGAATCGGTTGCATGATATCATTTCAAGAGAAACAATTTATAACAAACTAATAACTATCACAATCATCTAACAATTATTATGAAAGTAGAGAAATGCTCACACGCAGCTAGGAGTCGAACTCAAGACCCCTAACATCTTGGGGGTCTCAATTTTGTCAGTAGAGCTAGACTTTATTGGCAACGAGATTTTATTTCTACGCTCACGTAGTAAACTTAAAATTAATTTAAGAGAGAGAGAGATAAAATTGGGCCGTTGAATTAGAGATTGGGCTGGCCCATTACAGCTAAGCAATATAAAAGACCAAATTTTGGGCTTACGATTTTGGATTGGAGGCCATTCAATACAAACCGTTATGGGCCCCATTTTTCTTATCTGAAGTCTGAACTGCATTTTGTGGGCCATGGGTCATAGGCCTTGTTTAATAGAGGGTCGTCACGATCTTGACTGCCTGAACGAACAAGATTAGGGTAGCAGGTTGAAAGACTGAAATGATTGATTGGATGTGGATCTGGGCGTTTTCTCAGTATAGCTGGACTCATCTCGCCACTATCATCAATTCATCATCAGTGGTGCTGAATTTAACGGATAATTATATGAAAGCACGATTGTGAATTATATGTTTATTTTTCTCATTTAAGTGTGTGTATAGATCGTACATAATACATAATAATTTTATTATATGAGAGATATAAACATTAGGACCGGTGAATTTGATCTAGCATATATTTTTTCAAACTTTTAGTGCAATGGTCCTAATTTTTTAAAAACACGAACTCAACTTAAGGGTGAGTGATAAAAACCACTCATCCCAAATTGAATTTGTGGTGTTTCAAGGTCTAAAAGCATTGCACTAGGAGTAAGATAGATTTATATATGAATTAAACTGTATCTACTTACTCATTGATACCATTTTTGAGATCCGAGAAAAGCTTTTTCTACATTGATGAGTGCATATCCAGTATATTTGGAGAGAATCGAACTAATGTAAAAATCATTTGGCCAAACAGGGAATAACACACACTTTAATTGTGATGGATACGCAGGACAACCAATTGGAAGAGCTCTTGATGCAAGCCCGTAATGGGAAAACTTGACATAGTATAGTGACTATGAACGCGTGTTTGTCGAGTCAAGATCACTAGGGTACCCTCTCAGTAGCAAAAAAATTACACTATGTTTACACACTACTGTAGAAAAATATAATAAATAGATTAATTAATTATTATAAAAGTAATTTATACAT
Organism: Buddleja alternifolia; assembly: GCA_019426215.1. Taxonomy (NCBI): domain Eukaryota; kingdom Viridiplantae; phylum Streptophyta; class Magnoliopsida; order Lamiales; family Scrophulariaceae; genus Buddleja; species Buddleja alternifolia. The sequence goes on from CM033398.1 coordinate 41,243,868, forward strand.
TTAGTTGAATTTGGATAAAAGATAACATAAGGGGAATGCTAAGAAAAGAAATTGTTTGAAATTTTTAATAATTATTAATAGACCAAAAAAATTAACAAAGCATTAAATATACATAGAGTTATGTCTATATATTGATTTTTTTTAATGGAAATGAAATATTTTTACTATACGTACGACAATAATTGTCCCCAAATATTCACACAATTATCCAAACTCGGAATATTCCATTTTTAAACTTGGAGGATCAAAAGTCTGCTTTTGTGTTCAAAATTATTAGTGTTGACTGTTGACAACTTAAATATATATCCATCTTCAATGCTGCATTTCAAGACGAACTTCGTCTACACTACAAGGCTTCCGACACTAATGTAACTACATATATATATATATATATATATATATATATATATATCAATAAAAATCTATAATCTACAATAAGGGTACTAATCAAAAGTTGTAAACTTCAATTCTACAATTATTAATTTCGAGTTTATAACAATTTAAAGGATTTAATTTTGATAAAGATGCATCCATCACAATATTTTTAATCCATATTAATTGAAATTTAAAAAATATATCTATATTGTCATGAATGATTCGGTGAGTCATGTGTTCATCATGGTTATGCCAACTCAAATGAAGTAGAAATTCAAATGTAGATCACAATAGTACTGCCTAAATAAATTAAAATAAGGTAGCCCATGTTAGCCTCATCATTACTTATTACAAATTTGCCAATTATGATATAATAACTGTAGAATTAACAGTGATTAGAGTATTAATTAATTTTCATACAGGAATGATAAATGCCAGCTTTCTGTTAACTATAGCTCATCATTGATTAGTCTATAAAATAGGTATTTGGCTTGAATGTCAAGTATATTATAATATATACATTGAAAGTTTGTTGGGGTTTATGTTACGTTAGAATTTAGGTTAATCATCAATATGGTTAGCCGTTAAGATTATTTCTAATAATTAAGACTAAATTTGTCATATGATGTCACATGATACAACTTAACAACAGGATCCATATTTATATATCCTAAATAGAACTATATATAATTATAAATTAAGTATAAGTGTTACTTAATATAAGTAGTACTAAAATTCATATTCTATCAGATCTGAAATAGAATTTTCTAAAACGGTGAAGATTGTTTATGGTGCATAAAGAAATGAAAATAAATAATTCATCAAGCATATATATGAAGTCTGACTAGGTATCAAAAGACCACACAAATCAATCGCATTGATTATAGTAGGGACGTTATATATTTTCCTAAATTATTATAACATATATCTGTGGAGATAATTAATTCTTGAAATTATACCCTATTTCTTGATTATAATTTTAGCATGCAATTTTGGAGGTGTTCATTGCCCTACCCCCCGTGCCCACTGGAACAATACATATAACCCACTAAAAGAACTAGTTGTTCAAATCTCCATTGTATCAAATTGCATCGCACAATAATTCGATCAGTCTATGTATCTAAAATATATATATATATATATATATATATATGGAACTAATGCATAATTCAATGCTTAACAGTTCCGACCAACATGCAGGCATTTGATCAATCGTACAAGATTGGGTAATAAGTGGCCCCTCTTTGTATATCGAAACTTCTATATATGTAATTAAAAGTATATATATATATACGTGTGTGTGGATAGAGTTGCATGATTTTCAATTCAAAGGCAGCTACTATTCTTCATGAGATAGGGATAGTTTCCAACTCAATTTATTGATCGACGATCATCATAATGCAATTTCAGAAATAAGTAAAAATATCTAGACTCTCCTTTCCATTTCTTGAAATATAAATTCAAAATTTTATACGACTTCTGCATTTTTTTAATAAGGTTAAATATTATTAATATCAAGAACATACAAAGAAACATAGTACAAATAAGAATACATACATATATATATATATATAATGCTTAAAGAATTAGTTATGATCCAGGAGAGGGTGCGAGTTCCAAGCTGATGAAGAAACATGATGAATTCCATGCATGGCAGGTTCCAGCAATTAAGAGACAAAGTTAAAAAGTCAATGTTATTATTCTGATTTTACTCCAACTTGGGTTATTAATTATTACCTAATGCTATGGTAATAATAAATTTAATAAGTGAGTACCTTGAAATATTAGATTATGCATTAAATGGGCTTGCTTCGATTTAGTGAAATTCGGAATATATACGTCTTGTCGGTAAATTTTCTGCGGCGGGGAAATTCATGACGGCGACAATATCGGTGGCGCCGCCGCCGTTGGTGGTTTTGAAACGTGGGTGCCGGCGATATTCACTTATTACTATAACAAGTTTACGCTTTTAGCATCTGCATTTTTCTTTAATATTCTTTTATTATTTGAAGTAATGTTTCTTCATATATTTTTTTTCAATTTGAATTTTTTATTGCAAACGACGTTACAATCTCCTGTTGCACTTGACATATGAATGATATGTATATAAAATATTTTTTTAAATATAAATTATATACACTTGTCGGACAAATATGATATGCAACACAAAATGCAAGATTTTGTGTGATTCATTAACGGGTAATTGACTTACTAACCTTGCTAATTTTGTAAGTCAATGAAAAGTCTAAATTTAATTGTACCACAATAGTTTTAAAAAAGTCCACTCTCACTTAAGATCTTGGATTTGAACATTCACATTTATGTTTGACCATTCTCATCACTTTTTGTCTATATAAATTAAAATAAATAATCAGATTTTATTAAAAGGAATATGTGATACGTGAGATCTAACATTTTTAGTCTTCACACTTGATGAAAAGCTTCGAAATCGAGTTCTGGTGCAAGAGTTGTGGACATACATTGATTATTGATTGATATCATAAACATAATAAGATATATATATATATATATATATATATATATATAAAATACTTAGTGATATGTCAATATAGTGGATCTCTTCACTCCAAAAAAGCAATGCTTTTAATCATTGTTGGTCTTGTTAATTTTCCCTTTTTAAAGTAATTAAATATCGCACGGGCCAAATACTAGTAAAATCTTTTTATTTCTTAGAGTTCTTCATCCGACATCAATCAGTAGGATTTAAAAGAGTAGTCAAAAGAAAAACTATGTACATTTAAAAAAATGGAAAATTAAAGGGGGAGAAGAAGCTAGTTGTACTTCACCTTTTTCTTTCTAATATATATGGTTTATCACGTATGCCAACCATTAATTATTCACATCATTACGTTCCAATTCTAATTGCTGCAACTTCAATTACTAAAAATAAAAAAGTTGCTGCAATTCAAATGTCTTTTCAACACTTGAATGCGTGCAATTTTCATCTTTATCAATATCCCACTTAGCAATTATAGTATTAGCATCGTTTATCTAGCAAAAGTTACTTGAACCTCGACATACACAAATATTTATATAATTCTATTGAGATTTAGAATTCTGAAAATTAACTTCGGGGGATCATTCGGATTCTTGTAGCTAGGCATGATATCAATTCCATGCGTTTGTTAATTACTTTAAATTTTTCATGACAGAGAAATAATTAGCACTTTAGCAGTAGATATATATTATAATTGATTATGAAGTATCAATACAAAGTTTGAAGCCCCTTTTTCTTAATTTTGTTTTTTCTGTTTGGCTTAAGGTCATGCTGATGCAATGATGATGATTACTTTTTTTTTTAAAATTCAAAACGAAGGGATACTTTAAATATTTAGCCCGATAAATCACTTTGATAGTCATAATCTTGAGTCATAAAAAATCTATCTATCTCCATAAAGAAGTGGAGAGTTAATCACAACTTGTGGCAACGTGGATTCAAAATCAAGACTTTTTATATAAAGTGGGAGATGAATATCACTATACCAACAGACATTGGATACTGATGATGAGTACTTAGGTACAATCTTATTGTGATTACAATTCAAAATGGGGAACATTTAAGATATTATGGCCAAGATATTGATAATTTGGTTCACACTAATTAAAACTTTCATACCAATTGAAGATCAACTTGAATCCTCGTATTAACCATTAGAATTTGTCTCACATCAATGGGATCAAGTGCAATACCTTTCTGTCGTTTCAAGGAATTCCATATCTCAAATTCAATTTTGGGTTGATTAAATATTGAAAATGTTATTTAATTAGTTGAAATTTGTTCCGGACCAAGTTGTGCATGTTTCCAACTCATCGGCAAAAGAGCTAATTTGCCTACTTAATTGTAAAATATCTAATGATATTCTTTATTGAGATATTTCTTATTAGTTTCTTAATAAATATTCCTTTATGCTACAAATCTCCATAATGATGCGAACTTATCTGTCTCATGCGAAACCTATGTTGAAATCTAAAAACTTCTAGCTATATATTTTTTGAAATATCAAGTCTTAGAACTGAATTTGATTATTAATTTTCTGCTAGTAACTTACTGGGAAAATTATATGCTAGATCGAGTCCGATAGTCCTAATGTTTATATCTCTCATATAGTAAGGTATATTATGTGTTGTCCCTGTTGTGATTCTGTCTGGCGGATAAAAATTTTAATCCGAATCACACCTAAGAACTCAATCCGGGGATATTCATGATATTAAACATATAAATCAATTGGCGAGAATTGACAAGAGTAATCGAATTACCTTTTCGTCTATTGAATCTCAAATTATCAGCAGCAGCCCCGAACTCTTGCCTCTAGATAATCACGTGGAAGAAAAATTCTCCGAGAAAAGCTCGATCTCCTCCTTGGCAACAATTGCAGGCAGCTAGTTGGATAGAGAGGGAGGGATTTTTCTTTCCTAATGCTCTAAGTTTATTTTGGCTCAGTGTCAGATTCTAAAACAATGACTTGTGTTCTTGTGTGGAGTTCTGACATTGACTGATTATTTATACCAAGTAAAAGACTCCCCTAGATTATACATAAAAGGGGCGGCCGAAATGGCCTTTGTAGATTGGGCTTCGGGCTTTGTTTTGACTTAGCCCATGTGTAATTAATTAAATCCAAATCCAATCAATTTGTTAATTAATTAATTACATTAATCCAATTAATATAATTCAACTTATAAATTACTTTCCAATTAATTTAACTTATGAATTAATATGATTTAATTAATTTATTTAATCCAATTAAATATTTTTAATTAAATCATGCCATCTATTTTGTTAGTCAATTCACATCAAATGTGATTTTACCAAAATACCCTTAGCTTAAGGAAATATTCCTTTTCTTCACATAGCGCGACTCTCTAGGTTCGATTCAATTGGCAATGGGAGGATTCCAAAAGATAAGGTTGTCACCTAGCCAACACCATGGAACCAAATCGTAACCCAATTGAAAACGAGATGATCATGTCTTCACGAACCTTGACTACGAATACCATATGTGTATAAACTCTTCACCGACGTGACCCGATCAAATAAGAGTCATGGTTTAGTCAAACTTATAGAACTTGATACTGTACTTAGAATCATAATAATGTGAAATTACCAAACTACCCTAAGTGACAATCACGGGATAATTTATATGCTTTGGTCAAAGATTTATAATTTCAATTACTTATGATCGTACTTGTCACATACTCATTTATTGTCGAGACGGTGAATCCCGTTTTGGCAAGTTATCTTATAACATCGCATGCACTATTGGATCGTAGTTCGAGGTCGACCCCACCTATCAGGTGATACGGGTCTAACTACTCTGATAACATATTCAATACTACAAGTATGTTATAAATGACTCATCAGGTCTAAAGTTCACACATACTATCGCAATCTTAATCCCAATCATTGACTGTGAAAGAGTAAATACCCATGTGATCGGATTAATGCGAGTCGAGTTCAAATATGTTAATTCCATTAATCATATTCATGACACCAACTCCATTATCTAATCAGTGTACGACTAGCACTTTTTTGTCAAAGAAGGTGTCATATGAGTTGAATATTAATGCCCAATCAATATTCGTTAACTCACGAAACCCAGTTTCAGAGATTAAGTATTGGACTGTTCCAGTGCCTCCTCTTGTCCATAATAGGTGGCTAGTCTATCTTGAAATCTTTTGGACTAATTTGTTCAATACAGTTAAATGTCATTAGATTTATATGAACAAAATCAAAACATTTATTCTATAAATAGAAACATCAAACATTTTGTACAAATAACGTATCTAAGTCATACTCAATCTAATTCCTCATAGGCATTAAGGGCATACACCTAACAGTCCCCTCTCACACTTGTGTGTGAGAGAGATCGACAAATAATCCACACTTGAACCATTCAACTCGATCTGACATAGAATTAGCCTAATTCATTATAACATGAGTATTATACAATTTTTTTTTTTTTTGGTTTATATCAAAGGTTTTCCCTAACTGGACGCCGGAAACTAATCTCTTAGAGACGTAGTGATCACCGAAATGAATTTTGCCTCTCCCCAAGAAAGCATTTTCCGTACAAACTATACAACTATATGTGAAATGATGTACATGTATATGCAATAATAGCGCATTTGTCCCTGATTGATCATGTGATTCGATCGCCTAAGTGGGTGACGGAAAATTCTAGCCCAAACCCGGCTTGGCCGCACCCAAGTGTATTTCACAAAGAGAGTGAATCACACTTGCTATATAATTGGTAAGTTATTTTAAAAATTATACATGGGTGTGGCCGAGCCGGGAGCGGGCTAGAATTTTCCGTGGGTGACTTAAAAAATAAGATAGTTAACAAACAAGAGGAGAACATTGCGGATCTTTACTCGTATTAGCATTGAGTTGCTAAATATAAATATTATTTTGAGCGTTTTAAAAAGAATATAACAATATATTTTCAAAATATCTGAAAAACATAACTATATTCCACAGATTCTCATATCGAAATATACATTTCTCTATATTCAAAAAAATAAAAAAATAAAGTACATACTCGGAAATAAATCAATATAGACTGAACGACTATTAACATATTAAACCCACGACTCTATCTAAATCGAGCATCTTAACTCCAATCCGATCCAATTAATAACAGGGAATAATTTTAAAAATCACAATCAAAGTTGGAATTTCCCTATCAAAGTATGAAAGGTGTATGCCTACGCTGAAAAAATTAGTGCTGCCAACTTGGTATATAGCAATTTATAGCTTGATGGTATGGGTCCTAGCAAAGGGGTAGCCGGGTAGGGTCATAGACTTGACAGTTTGGTTAACAAATAATATTCGGACCCTCATGGAAGGTCCATTTCATTTGCGGGTCCCAAATCCATCACTGCTGCTTCGTCCCTTATCCGAATTCACTTTATCCTGCTAGTCATTTATCACCAATAATCGAATTCCAATATTCTATGCTAAAATCCAATACAATTTTTTTTGCTGCGATTTATTTTGATTCCTCATATTTCCTTTTTTATATATATATAACTAATTCATTAATCAATAAAAGTAATAGAAAATTTCTCAACTACGACCAAATTCACTCTAAAAACTGGCACTACAACATCCAACAAAATAAAATATTACATCGGATACAAACGCGAGCACAGAAAAAAAATACTTGAGCTCAATTTCGTGGTATTTGAAGAAAAATGGAAAAAAGAAAGAAAATATTATTATGTTGCTGATTTTTATAGCGAAAAATTTATGTTCCTTATAATGGGATTTTTATTACATATTTTTGTTTTATTTCAAAGGTTTTACATCGTCTCAGATTTTATCGTACGCGATGAGTCAGAAATCGGGGTGAAAGAAAATTAAAACTCTGCTTCGAGTTTTTAAGCGAATTTCACATGAGAGATTTACTTAATTATATAAGTAATATTGAAATCAAAAGAGTCAAGTTGAGTCACACTGAATGGAATATACTTAATATTGTGAAAATTTAGATTATTGCGTATCATACGGTTCATACCTTAAGGATAAGAATTATTGAAACGGGGTATTACATGAAAAATTAATCCATACAGCAACTGTATATATGACAATTGGTTGGAATAGAGCAATCATTGCACATTGTTATAGGTCATTGCTTAGCAACTAATAAAACATTATACCTACGAACATATTGTTGTATGTCACATACTGTTTTTTACTTTCTCAAATTTTTTGATGAAGTTATTGTAATTAATTTAACAAATTAATTTTTTTTAATGAAAGTGAAGTAGAAAATCGGTGAAGAACAAACAATTACATATTATTTTTTCTATATATATATATATATATATATGTATTCATATTCATTGTTAATTTCCACATAAAATATATTTACTATGTAAGAGAAGTACATAAAGGAACATGCATGGACCTATATGCATATAATTAGATAAACGTAAGCATCATGTTCATTTTCGTTATTTAATAGAATTGATTGTAAGCTTTTCAACGATCAAAAGACATAGGATTCTGGTGGTTGGCTTATGAGAATAATTGTAATCACATAACAGTTGTTATCAATACATTTAAAAATTGGAAAAAAGAAAAAATAATTCAATATCATGACTTATACAATTCTGAAGACACAAATTCTGTTTCTTACCACAAGAGACATTTTAAATATATAAATTTACCATAATCAAATACAATATTCTCCAAACAAAATATTATACGTAGAACATAAATAGCATCTAGAACACAATTAAAAATAACAACATTGGAAATAATCTAAAGATAATGATGCACTAGCCAAAAGCCATCGAATTCCCGTGAGCGCAATCTCCTTTAATTTTTTTTAAAGTTTTCTATAGTTTATAAATTTATCCGGGGCCATTAATTATTTTATTTTCTGAGATGCCTTTCAAAATTTAGGGACATTGTCTGAAAATGGGCACCTCACGTCTCGAAAAATTTATATTAAACTAAGTTCAATGATTTTTGATAAAATTTTACATTAGACCAAGTCTATATCGCTCTTACACAACAAAATGTATTATGTCTGGTCTCTACTTGATAAACATATACTCGGCAGTAAATTCAGTTTCACGAATAATTACCTCAAATATTATTGAAGCATAGGCATTAGGCAATAGGTATGTTGGCATAGAGGAAAGAGCAAACATTTCCTGTACACTCACAAACTCCAAAAGGCATTTTCCGTCTTTGGGAACTGATTTTTTTTTTTTTTGGCCCCTATCCCTTTAGTACAACTTAGGTACCTATTTAATTCGATATTTAATTAAAAGATTCCTAGTTTTTAATTGTGCACGTTGATGCGAAAAGCAATCCCCACAAAAACAGCATTTTGCATAAGAGCCACTGAATTTTTTTGATTGTTAATCATTAAGTTTCATGATTGCATGGGCTTGTTAGATGCTGAGAAATGATCAAATGATACTATTTAGCTTCTAAAATCTTGGGAAGTTAAAGACAAAACGATTCACTTGTATAATACAGAGCATCGTTTGATTATCTTTTCAAAAAATTCAAGCTAAAAATATGGTCTAAACATTGATCTGCTATATATATATATATATATATATATTATATGTTATGTTCATCGAGATAGACATATTAAAAGAATAAAATAAAAACCAAGAATACCAAAAAAATGTCTAGGAGGGTGAACATGCATTGTGCTTTAGGGGGGAGGTGGAAAAAGGTTAGAAAAGATGAAAAAAATATATACGCCCTAATTTTTACTTTTAACTATATATAGTTGTGTCTATTTCTTTGGATTCTTCAATAATGCTAGTGGCTGTATTATTGGTGATTTAGACCTAAATAAATCTTAGTCATAAGAAGTTGGTAAATTGCCATATTCCCTATTGACTTATGCGTGACCAACACAAGGGTGCCACCCCATTAACCACCCATTTGTGACTGTCATATTCATTTCTGCTAATAAAACAAATGAAGTAACTGGATAAATATAGCAATAAATAAAAGAATTAGAAATTTATTGTTAAAGGAGAAATAAAATTTATTGTTAAAGTAACTAGAGGGATAATAAAATCCCACGTCAAAATAAAAGGAAAAGGGAAAAAAAATAGAGGAAGATTAAAGTTCAATATATTTATAAGAACTTAAACTAGCAATTCATAGTTCAATAAATAGACCACTAATAACAATATATTGTATAAAGTAAGAAAGCATTCACGTGAAGAAGTTCAATAAGAATCCAATACTTTTGACTGTACCTATATTAGATGTGTGACCTATCTCTTGTCATTTTATAAAATTTAATGGACATAAAATTCTCAAACACATCTTAGCACCAAACCTAATACCATTTGGTTTGTCTTATTGAGAACAAAAATAAGTACATGTGGCGTTCAATAGTTTTTTTTTTTTTTTTTTTAAATTAGAAATATGTCTTATAGAAAAATCAAACTCACAGAAGATGAAGCACTCAACTATCAAACTAAAACAAATAATCTAAGGATTCCTACTACCGTTTGGCAAAAAACTATCTAACAACACGAGCAAAATTAGAGTGAAAGCCCATTTAGCCAAACTCAAGTTCAATAGTTCAATTTAGAGGATGTTTGGCTAAGCTTATTTAAAAAAAATTATAAACTCTTAGTGCTTATAAGATGCTTTTAGAGCTTATAAACTCTCTATCTTATAAGCTCCTGACAACTTATTTTGAAAGGTTATAAGTTGGTTTACTAAAATAATTACCAAAAACAAACTTTTTAAAACATCTCATAAAATATTTGAGTGCTTATAAGCTCAGCCAAACACTCTCTCATTTTACAACTTCATTAAAAATAAAAGAAATGTTGACAGTGTTGAAGTGAAGCAGAACTCGAGTTTTATGGAATCAAGTGAGTAAGATGAGATTCCATTCCAATTCAGCAGGACATAAAATATGTAGCAAGCTTTGTAGTTTTTAATTTTTGAATTTTCTAATTTAGTTTGGTATTTCATCTTAAATATCATTTTACATATACATGTTATATGTGTATCTAATTCACATTATTTAATATTTAGGAATTCTTTTATATCTACATGTATATATAAAGAAATAAAATACTAATTTGATATATATATATATACACACACGTATATATATGATTCAAAATAATAGTTGTCCAACTTTGTGAATAACTAAGAGTAGTAGTTTATTGATATCTTCATATTTTTCAAAGCCATGTAGTAGTATATGTCAACTCACATTAACTATGAATCTAATTAGCCCACATATGCAACATTATTTAATAATGGAATCAATATAGTAAATATATGAAAAATAAAATCACAATAGCATGTGCGGGCCCATTCGAGGGAGCAATTGCGGAACACAGTTCCGAATTTTGATCTTCCTCGTGCCTTAAAAATCAATTTCCTTAATCATTACTTCCCCCACTAATCCAAATCCCATATAATATTTTCGTGGTTGACGAAATCTATAAAAATGAATCTTTTTCCATTGCCTTACAGCACTCACGTCCTACTCTGGATTCACTTTCAATTGTGACTTGTGAGGATAGGATCAAACTATAGCTAAAATATAATTATGCTTTTCTGCCCCGATATATTATTAATTAAAAAATAACGTTTAATTAAAGTGAAATTAAATACGGTATATATGTGTGTGTGTGTGTATTTTCAAAAAAATATATTAAGTTGACACAAATTAGTACTAGGTTAATTAAGTATTATTTAATTAGAACAAAAACTTATTAAAATGTAACTTTTATATTCAAGAAAATGATATTTACATAAATATTTCTCTTCATTGGATTTTAGCCCCATCTGAATATTTGATTTGAGTAGAAAAAAAAGTATAACAAATTTTATTTTATTTTAAAACAAAAATACAAAGGAAAAAGTAAACTCAAAGAATGTATTAATTCTTATTGTTTTTGGGTCTCGAATTTGTTACCTAATTAGTATTAACAAACTTATTGAAGTATTTTCTTAAGCTTTGATATTAAAAAAACTTTCAAACTCGTTACACTTTCTAATTTTGCACTTTCTTTACTATATTTAATTCAAGAGAAAGGAAATATATTATATTTCTTCTAAAAAGAAATAGAGAAACGAAAATACGATGAGAAAGTCATAGGATATGGGGAGAATAATTCCTCAAATTAAAAAGAGATAATTAAATAAGATCTCCTGTGATAAGCGAAAAATGCACTAAACTACGCTGTATTACGTTTTTTGCGTAGCGCCCCCTTATGTTCTATTTTATTTTGTATACTCTACCCATTTTTTTTTTCATCATAACGTAATAGGGTAGTTTGGTGCATGTTTCGCTTATCACAGGTCCCTGTTTGAACGGGGAGCAACGTGGGGAGTATTGTAAGAAGATATTGTGGCACATTTTCCCTTTAACATGGCTTCTTTTCTAGCCCCCAAAATCCTTATTATGCAGCCCATTCACACCACACAATGCCTCCATCGTGGCGGTGCCGACGCCACCACCAACAGTTGCTGGTGGTGTCATCACATAAAGCATTTTCAGAGTGCTATCACATTAATGGCGTCATTAGCTTCAATTTTTTTTAACTTCAATTAACTAAACTAGTGGCTCTCACTTTCAAATCTCTCACCAATTATCTAGAGTATACCCTATTAGTATTTGTCATATTTCTTTTATCTATCTCAGTTAACAACATGTCAATCAAATTTGAATACTATACTATATTGAAATTAATAATGTTATTAAAATAAAATGATAAAATGGTTAAAAGCACATTTAGATTTAGTCCAACTTATACATATTTAATAAACTCCCAAGTCGGCTTTCTTTTCTTTAATTAACGCTATTATTATTAATTATTATTAGTGGGGGGCGTTCAACGGGAGAGACCTAGCGCCGTTAACAGGGCCATACCGAGCCGTCTAATATATAATTGAAAAATGGAAAAGGAGCTCAGCTAAATGACGTCGCTTCGAAATTGTGGCCGGCGGCGAGGTGGGGCTGGGGCTTCATTGTGCGCGTGTTTTGTGTTTTGCCTTTTTTTATTTTTTGGTGGTAAAAAGTTTAGGTAAGGTCGGTTCCGGTCATCTATCAGGGTCATGGCATACCTCCTAAGCACAATCCTCACGTCGGTAGAAGGAATCGAACACACAATCTTTTGAGGAGAAGTGACTCGTCCTTACCAACTGAGTCAACTTGTGTTGGTGTGTTTTGCCTTTGGGGCGTGAACCATGTTAGTAATTGGTAGCGGCTCAAAATTCTTTCACGGCTTCAGGATTAGCCTATAAAATTCGTTATAATAAAATAAAATAGATACACCTTCATGAATACATTTCATTTTCATATTGTGTAGAAAATCTGTTTCATGATTTAAGAAATAAAAGGAATCATATTTTCAAAGAAATTGATATGTACAAAAAAATTGAGTATAATACTAAAATGTCGTAACATATTATATTGTTGGAAATGTATATATATATATTATTGGCCTTTTAGTTTTCGAAAATATATAAAAAGATGTACATATTCAAGCAGAAATGATCAGTACAAATAATGAAAGATTGAAGAGGAGTTGTCATCTAAAAAAAGTCAAAAGAATATGGTTGTGGTTCCAACTTCCAACATCTTATGAAATATCGGGCTTTATTTGATTTGTTTTTAAAAGTAAAAAACAGAAATTCTTAAAAATGAAACTAAGTACTCCTATGTTAGTTTGGTTGGAAAGCCTACACGAGATAATTACATTCTTTCACGTTTGCACTTTGTAGCTCTAATTATATGCATTTGTGATGTTTCCTTTTGTAGCACCCTTTACTTTTACTATGTGATGATACAAACTATAATCATGTATAAAAAGTGATAGTTGTGTTTTCTAATTTTAATTTTTAATTTCATCTAACTTAAAAATTCAGATGACCTAGAGTTAATAGTTTGTCTATTGATCAAGAAAATTCCCAATTCATATATATATATATATATATATATATAGTTGCAAGTTACAACACTTAAACGTGGCTTTACAATACAAAATGTTTAACTAAAATCATATAAAATGTGAACAATGCATATTCAAAACATATTTGTAATTCAAGCATAAATTTTGATGACAAATGAGCTCTAACTAGAAAAGGGTAAACTACCGGTCAATTTGGGTTAATTTAGGTGATTTTCATTGCGAGAGAACTAGGAATTTTGGAGAAAGAATGACAAAAATAAAAACTCAAAATGTGAGAGGTTATTGATGCATTCTTTTTCAAATTTATATTTTTATATAAGGACAAAGGGCATTGTTTGGGTGGGGTATGTTTTTACAATAGTTTTTGCATGTTTTTACAATAGTTTTTGCACGTTTGAACAAATGCGAAGCTATGTAAAGCGTGTGAGATTTATTTTTTATTTCTTACATATATTAACGAATTTGAATGATTATAGTCTAAGAATGATTCCTATCAAATTAAATTTTGGTTTATTCTATGATTATAACAAGCGTCTCGTGATTTTATTTATATCTTTATTTATCTATTATTTGAGATACTTTAGATATTTATCACGTTCCACCGTCCAATATATGTCCATTTGGTGTGTAAATACTTAAATTTAGATAGCATATCTAGATTACCTTGTCCATCAAGGCTTGTCGGTATTCTCGTGCTTTCTTTCATCTTGGAAATAAACTATTGCCTCCCATTACGACGACTCAATTAATTAACTTCATAAATAATAATCATTACTTAAATTTAATCATAATGAAGGCATGTATATTCCTCATGGGAATTAATTAAGAATAAAAACTTTGACCATTAATGACTTCCAAATGGGTGTTTACATGATTTTGTAGCACAATATTTTTCTTTTTATTTACTTTTCAATTCCTATCAATGATAATATTTAAGAGAGTAATGTTATATACCATCGTTTTCATAGTACCATTTCTCACCTCCCCCGATTTAGAAAGAATTGATTAACTAAATCTATCAAAGTCAATTAATTATAATAATTTCTTATCAATTCAAGGGGAGGTAAAAAAAATGATGGTATGAAAAATGGTGGTATATAACATTTTCCTACTTGAAATATTTCTTTCGGGTTTATCATTAATTCTCCATTTTTTATAAAATATTAGCTCATACCTACAAAGCACGGACACTCCAAAAAATCACCACGGGCGGTATCGTGCGCGTTCGGACACGGACACGCCTCCTACACGTGTCCCTAATAAAAAATAAATAAAAAATTTGGAAACGATCGGGACACGACTAGGACATGTCAGGACACAAGTGGGACACGACTAGGACACGGCCGGATACAGATGGGACACGGCCAGGTCACTTTTTATAAGATACTAAAACTTTGGGGGGTCAAATTGTAAATAAAAATTTACTAATTTTCTAAATCTAATAAAAACTTACCAACTTTTTATAAGACACTGATTTGAACAATGAAATATTTATTTTTATTATATCATGTTTTGGATTGAAAACATATTTATTGTTATATTTTGTTTATGTTTATATTTTTATTCTGCATTTGTTATTGATAAGTAGTTAAATTATTTCCAATATACATAGTTTTACGAAGAAACGAGTAAAATATAAATTTATATATATATATATATATAAAATTGGACAGTCGTGTCAAAGCAGTGTTGTGTCTTATATTTTTTTAAAAATGTCATTTTTAGTGTCCGTGTCGTGCCGTATCCTTGTCGCCGTGTCCGTATCGTGCCGTATCCCTGTCGCCGTGTTCGTATCGTGCCGTATCCTTGTCGCCGTGTCCGTATCGTGCCGTATCCTTGTCGCCGTGTTCGTATTGTGCCGTATCCTTGTCGCCGTGTCCGTGTCGATGCATCATAGGCTCATACTAATAATAATTATACTAATAAAAGAAGAAATAGGGCAGTTTAGCCTATCCATTTATTTTTTTAATCTTAATATCAAATTATCATTAATTTATCTACGTAGTATTATTAGGGTGACTAACCCTCACATCACCACCTCCATCGTATATCACATAAATACTAATATTTTTATTAGGAGCAATTTTGTTTACGTCGAGTTTTTGACTCAAATACGCTATGGACACAATATTCATGTTTTTCTTTTATTTTGTTATTTTTTGATATGTCACGTCGCGTGTCACATACATATCAAATGAGTTTCCCACGAATATCGTATACTCAAATATTCAATGCTACATCACGTCGTATTTAGAAGTATTCGTACCTCCGCTTACCAGTAACTCTCCATTTTTATCAAATATTAACTCATAATATAATAGTAATAAAGAAAAAGTAGGGCAGTTTATATGGTAATAGGGTCCTATAAAGCCTAATCCAAGTATTGAGTGAGAACACCGAGAATCGAATAAGTGGAATACAGTGATGAAAGAAGATAATTTCAAAGACAATAAAAGAAGAAGAATTAAAGAGGTTCATTACAGAGTAGTTAATACACAAGTTATTTTAATGTTTATATATATATACACACGCATCTATATACATATCAGCTGCTTTAATATATATCAGCAGAAAGTCCTCTTTTTCCCCTTTGTTACTCACTCACTCACTGCTCTGTAATAAGATCTCTTCCTCTCTCTCTCTCTCTGCAAAACACTATAAAGGAGGGAAAAGATGTTTCCTCAGCTGAAAATTTGCTGCTTTTGAGGTCTCTCTCTCTCTCTCGCCGCCTTCAGCTGCTGCACAGACAAAATTTAAGAGCAGTCGCATTTAGTTATTTGTGGCCGCTACAGAGATTTTTGCTATTCTATATATATAGCTGCTATATCTATACACGTACACAGTATTGATCAGTGCAATAATTTCTGAGCTCCCATTAATTCATAAATTAAATCCTTTCTTTATTAAGCTTTCTCCGTCTCCAATTCCAGGGTACAACAACTGTTACACTCTTTATTTCTTTCACTATATACCTTCTCTTAATTCACCCTTTTTTATTTTAGTTGTGATTACATCTTCAAGATAAAGACTCATCAAAACAATATATAAGGTACGTAGTACTTTAGAAAGTGAAATTTCAGATTTTTCTCTTATTTTTTTTTTTTTTTTTACTTTTTGTTGTTTTGCTTTGGATCTGGGGATTTTCTTCTTGGCTTTCGTTTTCTTGGGAGAAGGGCTTGTTTGGCTTAGTGCATTTCTTTTGTCTCACTTCAGATCTGCTTGAAATTTGTTTTAGTAGAAAGAAAAAAAATTCCAAGACAATGTCGGGGCAGAAGCAAGCAGAGGAAGCTATTGTCTCCAGCTTCAATGAAACTGAACATGACGGCGGCGGCAAGGACGCCGATGACATCACGGCGGAGGAGCAAAATTTCAGCGTCAAGAATTTCTTCTGGCACGGCGGCTCCGCCTATGATGCTTGGTTCAGTTGTGCGTCCAATCAAGTATGTACATTCAATTATCATCTTTTTAATTTATTTTCTTGTAAAAGTCGAGTGGTAAGAGGCTTCCATGGGAGGAGAAGAGAACATAAATTCGAATTTCGAGAAACGCATTTATTGGTCGGAGACCAATTTTTAATGTTCTAATCCCGGGAATTAGTCTTGGGCCTCAAACGAGGCCTGGGGATATATGGGTAAACCAAAATTCAATTATATGAAATGTGTGTGATGATTTTATTTATTTTTGTTTTGGTCGTAGGTTGCACAAGTGCTGTTGACACTACCATACTCGTTTTCACAACTTGGAATGTTATCTGGAATTATATTCCAAGTGTTCTACGGTTTGGTTGGTAGCTGGACTGCTTATCTTATCAGTGTTCTATACGTAGAGTATCGTAGCCGAAAGGAAAAAGAAGGTGTTAGCTTCAAAAACCATGTTATTCAGGTTAGTATTATTCATTAATTTCTTAAATAAATAAAAACCCATTTCAGATAATTAATTTTATTGAATGTGATAATACAGTGGTTCGAAGTGCTAGATGGATTACTTGGTCCATACTGGAAAGCAGCGGGTCTAGCCTTCAACTGCACTTTCCTACTATTTGGATCTGTCATCCAACTCATAGCCTGTGCAAGGTACATATGATCATATATATATACATACATATATGTATGTATGTATATATATTCGAATATTGATTTGAAAGATATTCCGTTAGATAAGATTAAAAAAAGATTGATTCTTGATGAAGAAATTTGAAAACTAACTATGTTAATTGGTGCAGTAACATATACTACATAAATGACCATTTGGACAAGAGGACATGGACATACATATTTGGAGCTTGCTGTGCTACCACTGTTTTCATTCCCTCTTTTCACAACTACCGAATTTGGTCCTTTTTAGGACTTGGAATGACCACTTATACGGCTTGGTACATGACTATAGCTGCCCTTGTTCATGGCCAGGTAAAAACAAAAACTAAATATATTAATTATCAAAAAAGTACAATAAATATAATTATATACACACACACACACACACACACATATATATATATATATGAGCTCAGTAATTTATTTATTTTGATATAGGTTGAAGGTGTGCAACACTCGGGTCCAAAAAAGCTTGTTCTTTACTTCACCGGCGCCACCAACATACTGTACACATTTGGTGGACATGCTGTTACTGTGTAAGCCTTTTTTTCTTTTTTTTTTTGTGTACTTTCCATTTTTTGTATTTAATTTAAATAATTAGATAATTCTTGATCAGTTATTAATTAAAATGGGCAGAAATGGTTTTTCTTCTTCTTCTACTTCTAGGCTTCTCTTTGCAGCTTTTGCCGGCAACCTCGGGGACCTGTGAAAACAGACACGAATAATAGAAAACTACTTTTTTATTGATTTTTTGTTTTTTAGGGGAAAAAAAAACAGAAAAAATATATATATATTACTGTCACGGTGTCACCTGATCTTTGAGTTCTTGATCTGGGAAAATTACAGTTTTCGTCCCTGAAATTGTAGCCAAAAACACATTTGGTCCCTCATATTTCAACCTCAACACATTTGGTCCCTCAACTTACAAATTTTGAACAAATGTGGTCCCTGCCGTCAATTTACCGTTAGAACTAATGAAATTTGCACTGTTCATCATCTTCTCCAACTAACCCAACTTTAAAACCCGATTTCAAACTTTAAATTATGATATCTCACTCATTTCAAGTCCATTTTTAACGAATCTTATATGGTTAGAATCGTCTCAATGAGTAGAATCCATCCATGTAAGTTTTGTCCCAAAATAGGCTGATTCAAAAAATGGATTTTTTCGAATTTGTGCGGTTCGGGTCAATAGAATCAGCGTATTTTGGGACAAAACTTACATGGATGGATTCTACTCGTTGAGACGATTCTAACCATATAAGATTCGTTAAAAATGGACTTGAAATGAGTGAGATATCATAATTTAAAGTTTGAAATCGGATTTTAGAGTTGGGGAAGATGATGAACAGTGCGGATTCCGTTAGTTCTAACGGTAAATTGACGGCAGAGACCACATTTGTTCGAAATTTGTAAGTTGAGGGACCAAATGTGTTGAGGCCGAAACATGAGGGACCAAATGTGTTTTTGGCTTCAACTTCAGGGACGAAAAGTGTAATTTTCCCTTCTTGATCTAGTTTCAAGCTTCTGTCCATCTCACCCTTTTGTAATTTTCTGAGGGTAGTTAGGACATTACACATCCCCAGTGCCCATCATCTGAAAAGTAGCTATATTAATATAACACACAATAATTGCACAATTTTTCCAGTTGTAAAAGGGAATAACCCTATAACAGTCTTATTCCGTCTTTATGGGTACATTTCTTTATCTAAGTGCTGGTACATATTTTATTTACTTTTTATCTCGCTCTGATGATCATCTTTTACTTATGGTGAAAAAATTTAACAGGGAAATTATGCATGCGATGTGGAAACCCCAAAAGTTCAAGTACATTTACTTGTTGGCCACATTATATGTTTTCACCCTGACGTTACCGTCGGCAACAGCTGTCTATTGGGCGTTCGGCGATCAGCTCCTCAACCACTCGAACGCGTTTTCTCTGCTTCCAAAGACTCGTTGGCGCGATGCTGCTGTTATCCTTATGCTCATCCACCAGGTCTATTAATTACTTTACCGAATATTCTAGTTTGACTGAACGCAAACCTATTTCATCGCAAATAAATTAAACTTGTTATGTGACTTATTGAACGTGGCCAAATTAGGTTTCGATAAGAATTTTACTTTACATGTGTGTGGTGTTCAACAATTTTGTACTCTGGGAGTTACGTAGCTAAACTATGGCTAGTGGTTCCTTATACGTGTTTTCCACTTCCTTACATGCTTTTTTGTTATTCCAAAAATTATAATTCACCTTCAGTGCAATTACACAGTCAACACTGTTTAGTCTTTGAGCTAATATATCTACTATTAAATTTTCGACAAGTTTACTATTACTAAAACATGTTATTCAATAAGAATTATTCAGTGACATTAAAAGAAAATGAGTAAATTGATTAACATTACATTTTAAAAAGTAGTCTAGTTGACTGAACAACGATACCAGCTACTATATCATTTCGGGATTGAGGACGTTATAAAGATAAGTACGAAATGTCAAATAAGACTATTAGTCTTGGTATAGCGCATAAATTTGAATCATGATACAAAATTATCCCATATATATGCATTAATATTATGGGTATTATTTTCTAGTGGTTAGACTAACTTGTCGATAAATGTATACATGTACACAGTTCATCACATTTGGGTTTGCATGTACGCCACTGTACTTTGTGTGGGAGAAGGTGATCGGAATGCACGACACAAAGAGCATATGTTTGAGGGCACTTGCAAGACTACCAGTAGTGATACCAATATGGTTCTTGGCTATTATCTTCCCCTTCTTTGGCCCTATCAACTCCGCCGTTGGGGCGCTTTTAGTCAGTTTTACCGTCTACATTATTCCAGCCCTGGCTCATATGCTCACTTACAGAAAAGCCTCGGCTCGCCAGGTAACTTTAATTTATTATTTATGTCTCCGTATTTTTAATATCTAAAAAGAAAAAATTTACTTTCTTTATATAGTAACTTAGAGAGACGAGAAAGGCTCTGACAAGGAGTAATAACAATTAAATGAACTATAAGCATCATACTAAGTTTATTAAATAAGTACTTATAAAGTAAAAATTAAGTAAAGTAATATAATGCTGTATATTAGAAGAAACAAGTTACTTTACCTATGGCTGGGGAAGAGTAGAAACTAAGGCATGGCTTAGATAAAAAACATATAGAAGGGCGAGAGAGATTTTTATCCAAGATGTGGTTATAGAAGACGAATTATTATGTGTCAGATTTTTATTTATTTTTTAATTACAACTGTGGGAGCGTATGGGTAGGAATTCGAACACTTGATCTGTCACTTAACAGTTAGACGTTGATCCTGTTTAACTATATACTTATTGGCCATTATGTGTCAGATTAATCATACAATAATGAAAGAAAAAGAAACACAGGGCTGTGGCATTAAATGCATGGATTTTGATATCTTGCTTAAGATCAGAAAATATAGGTGGAAAATCATTTTCAATTTAGTTATTTGCTACAATCTCGATCTTTTATGAGCTGGCTTTCTATTTTTTCATTTTTGTAAAAAAAAATTTAATTTTCTACGATATTTTATTATTTATTTGTTAATTGAAATGAGTTTTTTTTTTTTTTTATCTCAGAATGCTGCTGAGAAGCCACCTTTCTTCATGCCAAGCTGGACAGTCATGTATGCCATCAACTCCTTCATCGTTATCTGGGTGTTGGTAGTCGGGTTCGGGTTCGGTGGATGGGCAAGTATGACCAATTTTGTAAGACAGGTTGATACATTCGGACTATTCGCTAAGTGTTATCAGTGCAAACCTCCACCGGCCGTCCATCCAACAGCATTACCGCCCCACCATTGATCCGACCGGACCGGATCGCGATCGCGAAGAATTATAGACGTCCATCAATCAACATATTTTGTTTTAATATAAATAGGAGGGGTGGTAGAATATTTCCCTTCATGTGATGTGTGCTCCTTTTTTATGTTTTTTGAAATATGTTTATTAAAAGTATTAGTTGAGGTAGTGTGTTGAATTGTGATGGTTCCTTTGCTTGTAAAAGCATAGGCTAATTAAATTAAAGTCAAATGTAAGTTAGTTTTATTTTTATTTTTTGGATTGCCTACCTCTGTTTGGAAAAGAATATAAAATTATAGTTGTATTTATTATTGTAGCTTGCAAATTGCAAAGTCATTATTACTTGGCATGTTTCCAATGTAGTAGACCAACACTATCTTGTAATATATTCATGTCCAATAGTATAGTATGGGTTGAGAGACTATTTTAATTCAATTGTGGGCTTCATTTTGAAGCCTAGTTTGGTCATTTCTTAAATGTCTATTTTGACCAAAGATTCTCTTTTTATAGGAGTGGGCCGTGGGCCCATTCCACTCACATGGGTTGCACGTTTGCTTCTTTCATCGTCACGTGCCATCATTCTCTATCCCCTTTCTATTGATTATATATTCTCACAACCATGAACATGCATGAACCTATTTCTTGTCTCCCCTATTCTTATAAAATTTAAATCAAATATATTTAGATAGGTTATTCACATTTATAGAAATGGTAATGTGGTTATTAATCATTCGTTTAGTTGTTTGTTTGCTAGGTAAACACAAAAATCCCAATTGAAATTCGGAGTTTCTTTCAATTTAGGATTTGACGTAATAGTAAGATCAATCACATCGAACAGTGTTGACGTTATAGTAAGATTGAGAAATTTTTGACTTAATAATAAGATCGAGATTTATGATAGTAGAGATTTTGGATCGAGTTTTTATCCATGTTGATATTGCATTCTTTTAAGGAATATGTTTTGATTTACGACTATTAATTTTATTTTTTTGACTAAATCGATTACATGATACATGTCAAGTCATGATTATTAAATCTAATAATCTGTAATTAGCTGACAACTATTACAATTAGTACCAATTATAATGAAAGTAGAGAAAAATTCGTATATTGTCAGTGGGAGTGGAACCCAAGACGTTGAGGTCTCAACTTCACCAATTGAACTAAAGTTCATCAACATATTTATAACTATTAGTCATGCTTAGTATAAGATAGATTGATAATAATGAATGACATAACTTGTCGATTTATAAAGAAAAAAAGTGCAATAATAAACATAATAAAGACAAGGACAGCATCAAATCTTTAACAAATGTAACAAAAAATAATTAAAATTAAAATAATAAAAATAGCTGACGGGACTAATAACTTTTTTCTTTTATTTATATAATGTTTGTAATTTGGTTGACTAGAAAATGAAGAATTTTGTGCCTTAAGTTGCGCAAGAGATGGTGACTAGCTTTCAGTCTTTCACACTTACGCATCAACGACTATAATTAATTTGTTAGACGTTTGGGTAATGCTGTTGCTCATTTAACTGCTAGAGCTGTTCTAGATGCTCAGGGGCCTGTTCATGAAATCCCGGTCAACCTATTGTTGCTTTGTCTTCTAACATTTTTGTTTCTGATTAATGAAATATTGTTTCTCTTAAAAAAAATAAAAAATAATAATTTGGGCTTGCAATTGGATTATTTTTTAATTAATTTGCCCACATTGTACATCGTTGTAAAGTGAGAAATCAAATATTTATTTACGTTCTAATTGCGTAATAATTTCACAAAATATACCATTTCCGAACAAAATAAAAAATGAAAAAGAAAGGAAGGTAACTCATGTACTAAGGTAAGATAAGAGTTAGATTAAACATCTTCCTATCTGGCTTAATTACTGATCAAGATTTTGTGGCCGGCCAATATTTAAAGATTGCTTGTACATAAGAAAATTAAATAAATAAATGTAATAATTCAATTGCTATTATCTCTTTGTTTCTGCTTATCTTCACTTTGCTTAAGTTCAAAATTGAGAATTAACAACAACAATAACAATAGTAGTAATAATAATAATATGAACATGACTGAAAGTATTTTTTATTTTATTTTTTTTCAATTTGAATCGCATGTGCCAATCCTCGGTTTTAAACGAATTGCATGTTACTGAAATCAGATCCAAATCGTGTTGATTGACATTGTAGTAAAGGTGATGGATCATGATTGAATATATCAATAATTTTTAAATTATTGACTAATTTCAGACTTAATAATTATGGAAGAAAATTATTGGCTAGAATCTTCTGTCCCATTTGAGAATAATTTTTCCTTTGTTTCACTAATCAAGTTGACTTGTATTCAACGGTCATTATGAAAAAAATCCCTTAGGCACGTAAATTAGTTGATTGATGAAAAGTGTTATATTGGTTATTTAATTGGATCATTATTTTTCTTGCATGAAAAATTCAAATTATGTTTGACATGATGATTTTTAAGATGATTATCACAACTTTAGTTTAGTAGAGTAGATATTTCAAATACTATATCAAACGCATCTCACAACATTGAGTGTTATACTGTCGTCTGCAAATGTTGATTTGAAGCCATAATATTTTTTGAACTCGTACATGACTGACTATCATACTAGCCTTCATCACTCTACAAAATGTAATATGTCCATGACTACCTATATCGTCTCATCATTTTTCCTCTAAATCTGTTTTTGTTGCCAATTAAAATGCACGATAAAAATTACCCAAACTCGTGCAAGTGTATCCACACCCCCAAACTGATTTGACTAGCGACAAACACGGCCCGTCCAAAACAACTTGGAGCTCCGGTCTGTGCATATCCATGCAAGACCGAATTAGGCGGGTCGAGGTGTTACGAGGTACCCTTGATCCAAAGCCTACTATACGCTCCTGGTTTCGACTCTTGCTTGCTGGCCTGATTGAATATATCCCATTATGGTACATTTGTTGTTGTTAGCTGTAGAACCAACAAGGCAACAACATATTGTTGATCATAGGGGTCATTTACCCACTCCCAAAGGCCCATGGGAAAATGGGCTCTAACCCACCTACTGCAAAAGGCCTAGAATCTTTAAAAGGAATAATGATACGGGCTCAGATTAGTAAATTTTGAGCTTGTAATGGACCTGGCCCAGCAATTCGTCTTAGTGGGCCGAATCCACACTTGGGCCCATACTTCACCGGCCCGTTTGTTCTTTTTGCTTTGAAACCATATAAACAGACTGTTTGTGACATATGGGTAGTGTGCAGCCCAAGCCCAAAAGCCTTGCTTTCCTCCATCACAGGGCAACTTCTCATTATGTATTTTTTTTCTGTAGGGTAAGTATTAAATAAACAATATTAATAATCTTAAAAAGAAATGCATAGTGCTTCAAATGTTTAAAGAGCCATCTTTCATTTTGAAAATAAAAATTTACATTATCAACATTTCTTATTTGCTTATATGTCAACTTTTGAACTCTGAATTTATAGTCCTTAGCATGTCATGATAGTTCTTCATTATTTGATGATAATATATCTATTATAATGTAGACATTTGATAGTAGATGAAAGATGGAAGCATTTATGGAGTGAGGCTAAATTTGTACATAGACAATTACAATGTAACTAATTCATAAATTTAATTAAAAAAAGAAGAAGTCAGGAGTTGGGAATATCCTAATACTTAATAAATTAATTTTTCCATTTAAAGGGATTAATTTGTTTTAAGAAATTGGTCCCATCCCTCCCAAGACCCTACAAAGACCTCTAGAATAGCCCACATCTTAAAGCTCCCTTAATGCCTTTAAACTAGTCAAATTTTGTAACAATTGAGGGATCAAGATCAATATATCATCATAGGCATGCTATTTATGCCATAAGTGCTACCATAAAATATGCATAAATTGAAAATTCTAATCTATACTCGATCTAAATCCAAATGTAATTTTTATACAAGTGAATTATAATTGTAATCTAATTAGTTACAAGTGAAATACACTTTGGTCTGCTTAATTAGATTCTAAATAAAATTTTCCGTACGTACATGTGTAATTCTTAAATGAGCCGAATATATTGCTCCCCGTCAATTAGTTGCCTTTATATCATATTATTTGGATGGACAAGTGTGCCCTAAAAGTTGGATCGAGAAGACGAGAACAACAACTATAACCAAAAGAATGAAAAGAAAATTAATTAGCTAATGCCCACTCCTGCCTCCGGTTTATTAAACTAATTAAATCTCTTTAAGCAACTTAAATTTAACCATTTTGTACTAAGCAATGAATTGAAATAAGTTTCTCTCCATACATAGGGCATGCATGTGTTATACTCCCTATGTCCCATAAAGTATAAAATATGGTCACTATTCTACTTTTATTTATTAATAAAGTGTCTATTATGCCCTTAATTTTGTACTTAAAGATGTTAGAATTTTCTTTAATTTTTTGTCATACTCAATAATCTTAATTTGGTATTAAGCAATCAATCTGAATTATTGTACTATATGTAAGGCAAGTATAATTCTTTTTTACATTTTCGTGGAATATATATTTGGTAAAATCTTTTTTAAGTAAATGATATATTATCTCTAATTTAATTTTAGAGTTACTTTTTTTTCCCTTAAACTAGAATAAACATAGAACATGATTTAAATAGAAAATTTGGCTGTTAAATTTAAGGGCAATTTAGGAATAAATGATGAAAATATTGACTTTTCTTAATTCCTGATAACAATCAAAGGGCTTTTTGGGACAGGGAGTACTATTTTTAAACCAAAATGACATCAAATATCGGAAGAGAAAGATGTGGACAACGTTTCTTGCATGGAAGAAAATGAAGCATAAAAAATCAAGGATAAGCGAAGACTTTAGTTTTGGAATTAGAATTCAAAGTAAAGCAACAAAACTTGTAATTTGGGTCAAAATATCTGAAGTCAAATGTACACATATTTATTTATGAGAACCATTTACACCAGCATAGAAGAATATGAATTGAATAAAATTATAAACCAAAAAAAAAAAAAAAATGGAATATTTGCCTTTGTGACATTGGAACAATACAAAAAACAAAAGAGAAGCAAAGTAGATATGTACATATCTAGATTCCCTTTGCAGCTTATTAGTATATATAATATAAAACTTTTACCAATTAAGCTGATTTGGACAGCAGCTTATGAAGTTGAAATATGCCTTCTGCTGCATATAACACAATGATCAGAAATCAATCTGCTTATAATACTTCCTTCTTCAATCTTCAATTTGCTACTTTGTCTATTCCACAAATGGACCCCGTAACTCGACACACTAAGCTGTCGGATCTTAGCTTCGATCCATTTTGATCCTAACCGATCATTAGGCCGGACGAAAAACCCTCCGACCCGGGTCCAAGACACCGGATAAAACGCCATCCGTGGCAAAACCGTAAAATTGAACTCTCCTCTTTTTGCCACTCTAGAGACCAAATATGGTCCGTTATGACCCCATTTATTCCCATCAAAAGATAAAGCAAATTCCTCAATAAACTTATAAACAAGTGGATGTTTCTTATCAAAAATAAGAACTGCATTATTCAGTCTTGTCCAATTTCCATTCATATCAGTGCTTTGTGCTCCAATCGAATTCCTTAAACCCGAAAAATCTCTCAAGAAAATAAAATCAGTATCGAAATATATACCACCATATTTATATAAAACTGAAAGCCTAATCAAATTTGATAAATTTTGTGCTAGAGGGATTTCACCTGAATCTTTATTTCCATTCTTGATATCATTAAACCAATCTTCAGCAGGAGTGTTCTTGAATAAAGTCCATAAATCAGGACTTATTGCTTCAACATTGAAACCTTTATCAATCAAAGGCTTTAATATATTGTTACCCTTTTTAGAATCCATTGTGTTTGATAAGATGATCAAACAACTTCTGGGATTCGTTTCGAATAAGCTCTCCAACCCGAAAAACTCCCTTTCGCCAAACGAATCCACCGGTGAAATCCATGTCATGAATACTTGAACTTTGCATTTATTTCCGCCAAAAAAGGTTCTAACTCTAGAATCAAAGTTTTTGGCCAAAGCAAATGTCTCGAAAAATCCCAACTCTTCGATGATTGTTTGATCACTTGTTTTAACATCGAAACGAGGCATCAAATATCCATTATCACCCTCTCCTGTTGATTTTATTCGAAGAACTCGAGATCTTTGGTGAGTCTGCAAGTGATGATGATTACTTCCATTCTCAAAAGCATCTAAATGTAGTGAAAAATTGGATATGATACTGTCGGCGTAAATTAAAGCTAAGATGATTAATGCAACAGTGATGGTAGAAAAGATGTTGCATTTCACAGGGGTATACCTTACAGAATCAATCATCTTTTTCTTCGACCTTTTTCGCGACGAACTCGATTTTTCCAATTTGATGAACTGCTAAGAGAAGAAGAAGCTAGGAGAAAGTATATGATAAATTTTCATGGCGGCCGTTGAGGAATAACAAAGAAAAAGATAAAGAATTGAATATAATGCATGAAGAAATGAAATCTTGTTTGAGCGTGATTCTTTAAGATTAAATTAAGGAGTTAGTTTTAGAAGACTTTTAGCTGCCACAGGAGACTTCCACACACACAAACAGTTTGGGTCGCCATAGGAGACTTTATCACTTTTATTTTCTATAGTCTCATGATGTGTAATTTGTTTTGCATGGGATATATATATATATATATATAATTTGGATTTTTTTTTTTTTTTTGGCTTAGTAGAGAGAATTGGAAATTCGATTCATTTTTTCATGAGAAAAGGAAGAGTTACAAGCATAAATAGAAAGTTTTGTGCTAAATAAAAAGCTTTGAGAGTTACTATCATAAAACTCTTATCGGACGTAATCATAATTCTTACCTCTAAAAAAGCAATCATGTCACTGTAACTCCACCAAAATATCAGCGCGTCCATTATAATAGAAATTGCACAATAAAGTAGTGCACGAATAACCAATTTTATTTCAGTTGTCGAAGTTATTATTTTTCATGTAAAAAAACAAATGTCTGAGTCTATGTAGTTTTTTTTTTTTTAAATAAGAATAAAGAAAGGAAACTAGATGTATCACATTTACAATTTAATTTAGGTGAATCATAGAAGTTATTAGTTAATTAGCAAATTATCAAATAACAAAATTCATTTTACGGTAGAGAAAAACAAATGCCGGATTAAACAAATTATGACGCGTTTGGTAGGTATCAAATTTAATAAATCAATATGTATCGTGCTTTGTGGAATCTTTTCATTGATCAAAATTGAAAAGTGATTGGAACTTTACAAAGAAAGAGAAATTATAAATTGATAGGAATTTACGCCGAAGTTTGGCCAAGCTAATGATACAAAACGCACAAAAAAAAAAAAAAAAAAACAAGAAAACCTTAAATAAGGGTACATAAACACGAAAAAAATCAGGGTGATTGACGGCTTTACCCCCTCTTATAATGTTTAATTACAAAAGAAACCCTCTTATTTTTGAAATTATCAACACCTCCATACTGTGAGCTAATTGTAAAGTTTTCACGAGTTAAATTGTATGAAATTTTTAATACATATGGGATGATTATTAAAAGTACATTACATTAAAGGGTCTTTATGTAATTTTAATAATAGGATGGAGTTTTTTTCTCTTTTCTAAATACATTATAACAGTGGAGGGGCAGGTTTGTGTAATTTTCTCAGACAATTAATTAGAAGTTTCGCACCCAGCTTGACAACATTGAAAATTCAAACTTGGAATATAAGAATAAAAAAAGTAACTTGAACATAGTTTTTCTTAGTCTATTCGTATACGAAGGATCAAGTCATAATCATGAGAAATTCTGTATTTTTGATTCTCGCCGATTTCAATAGTAATAACATTTCAAATAAGTTTCAATAACGTATGAATTATGGCCAGTTGATGAAGTCTAAGGTTTCATGACCAAGCGTTGATATAAATGTATAATCGCTTTCATTAAAAAAAAAAATAAAAATCGATTACGTATATGTTATGTACTATCCACAGCCAAATAAAATCTTATGAAAAGAATAATCTTTGTAAGTCAGAGTTCCTACTGGTTTTAATTTTGGAAGTGTCCAAGTGTATCATTTTTTATTTTACTTTTAATTTTTTGGCGGGTTTGACGGGTCGGAAGATAGACGAGAAAATACATAAATTATGTAACTATTGTTTATATTATTGGAGGAAATATGATATTTTACATCTTATAGCTTGGCCTCAATTGATAATGTCAACATCCCTCGTAACAAAATCACTTTCTGGATATTGATGTCCTGATAGTTGATTGCTCTTCAAATAATGATTCAATTTCTTGCGCGTGTATTACTTATGATGTTTAGAAAATTCTTCCTTGCTTCACTTTTAATTAATCTTTTCACAATGCTTTCTTTATACAATGCTTAATCATGCATTCGATATCCATAAAAAGTAATTATCAAAAGGAAAAAAGAAATCCATTAAAAGTGGTAATTGGAGTCATTTCCTGTATTTGATAAATCATATATATATGTAATTCTCATTGACGAAATAATTCCAGGAAAATCTATGTTCCACCTAATCCAATGATACTAGTATCTATCTTTCTCACACAACAAAGTATATTATGTGTATCCTCACTCACACTTGTACGAAATATATAGACACATAATGCACACTTGAACCATTAGACTGCATAATTTATCCTAATAATGTGTCTCAAAGCAAGAGGGAGACATTGATTGGCTCTCACTCTTATAGATGAGACCTTCATCGGTAGTATATGGGTAATTCTATGCCAAATAGAGCACAATGATTTGAGTGTGAATTCAGTGTTTATCTTTCTCACACAAGCGTGTGTAGAGACCGCACACAATATACTTCACTGTGTGAAAGAGATAAACCCTAAAATCCATTGGACTTGATGTAGCACAGATTTTTCCAAAGTGTATAGTGAATTCAACCCCTGTAAACTTGATTCACTGTAGAATGACAACTTTGTATGGCCTACTCAAATTCTACTCAACATAAATTTCGAAAGTGACAATTATATTAAGAGAACCTAACAGCCTCGTAAATCTTGGATCTCCAAAATTGTTGCCCCTACTTTCCGTAATTTGCTTTATGTTAAATGTTTTCCTGCTTATTCAACATATCCGTACTTGCACAATTTTATTTCTCAAACTATCATGTGGATCATCGTGGAAAAGACATGCCAAGTTTAGCTTGATTCAAAGATGTTAAAGATACCAAATGACTAATAATATGAAAAATCACGCTCTTTTTGTTTCTCAAGGTAAGTCGAGCCAGACTCAAGACTAATCCCTCGATGTATTGTCAAACGCAATTGCATATACAAGACTTCGAAAACACGAGAAATTGACATTTAAGCTAAGAATATTTGGAGCCACACTCTTCCTACATCAAGAGTCAGACAAAAGAATGTTCAAATATATATACAGAAGAGAAATTACCATGAAATTGATTGACTGCATTAGGGAGAAAAGTTACCGGCGAAGAAAGAAACTCTAACTACACATAATTCCTGTTAGGCATTGTTGGGGTTGACAAACATTTTTTAAGCTGATTCATTTAACAGTTTGCTCATTCTCTGTATGCTGCCAAGATGATATAGCCCTTCGAGCTGTTAATGAAATTCGTCCTTTACCATACGTGTTCCGTTCAGATTTCAGCCTAAATATGAAGTGAATTTTATTTTTATTTTTTCGTAGAACCAGAAGTCCATAGCTAGTCTAAAGGCAAAACGAGGGCAAAAGATTAATGATCTTTACCTGGGAAAGTTGGAATGCTTTTGTGCTTTGACGAATCACCTTGATTGGAGGAAGCATTGCTAGCTCTGCAACCTGTCAGGTCAGTTCAGACAACACAAAGACTCAGTCCATCTGAGGAGAACAACAGTAGAACTACGTGCTTGATAACAATGCCAAGGTTGACAGCAAGACAGTGAAAAAAGTTATAAAATAGGGTTTGTATGGAGGGATATCTAACAAACATCCAATGTTAACAGCAAAAAGTGAAAAAATACTACAGGATTTCAGACACCATAATAAAATCAGACTTTCGAAAGAGAAGTTTACAAGACAAACAAGGACAGTAAAGAAGGATAATGGATTATGGATGGGACATATCGACTGAATCTAAACAGCTAAAAAATCATGTGTTAAAAAAACTTGTTAATTAACAAGAAATGGCGTTTAATTACAATCAAAGCATTTCCAACTATCAAAAGAAGTAACAATACGTCATCTAGATGCATATTATTTCTTAATTCTCACCTTCAAAACAGGAATTCTGAAGCAAGGATGAGACAGCAGTGGAGAAACGAAGCCATTCATGCCAACTTTCCTTGTTTTTCACTCCCAAATCTGGTGCAACCAAATTCCAAGAAAGGAGTGGTTCATCCAAAAACAATCACTACCCCAAATCTTGAAACATCCACAAAACCCTAGTCCAAGCAACCCAAAGTGTTTTTGAGCAAAGCAATCAGATCAACCATGGAAAGCATTGTCAAAAGTTCCCACTTCTGAGGGATTTTGTTTGGAGAACCCATTATTTGCTGGTTGTTCTTCTGATCCAGGCTTGACCGTGTCCCAGATAAACCCATTATTTTTCTCTAGAAATAGTTTATCAATATCTTTATCTGCAGCTATCGAGTGAGGTGCAATATAAGATATGTAATTATCTGCAATAGCCAAAGGAACAAGAGAAAAATTAGTAGCAATTTCTCAGTGACCCGCATAATGTATCCGTATTAGCAATGGATGGAGCAAGTTCAGTATCTGCATTGTACAGTGCATCAAGGCTAAAAAAGGGAGATAATGGTGAAGTGCTACAATTAATATTATTCATAGCCTAGATAAGGTAGTTGCAAGTTGCAACATACTATAAAATATGCGGCCCGTATCTGTCCACACAGTAGGTCTATTTCTGTGTAGTCATCAGAAGCCAATATATTTAGGAGCACATATAATGGAATCAGACAAATTTAGGAATGATCCATCCATGATGTTCCATTATGTACAAATTGCACTAGTGAAAAAGCTTCAAGATGAACTATTTTGCCAGAAAGAGAGTTCCATGTCAAGCAATGTGGCATTGATCATTTCTTAAAGAGATCATTAGAAAGATGTTGAAGTGATGAGTACTAATACAGAAAAACTTGTGCAACCTGCACACATGACATAAACACACGCACCCAAGTTTAAGATACCACACACACAGGACTTGTTTTATCAATATGTTCCACCTTCCTTCAGAAAGCAAGAAATTTATCCATCTATTCCATGATGTTGCACTCTAGGAAAACAAAAATGTTAACATAAATAAAAGTGGTCCGAGAATGGTGATCATTCTAATGCTGACAGATATCATGTCTGATTTTAGTCCTACCAGAACCCAATTGCTATTCCCGTCTTCATGATGTTAAAAAGAGTGAGACTAGAACAGCGATGCAAGAGAATGAGGACAGACACAATTCATCGATTCATCATTTGTTGTGCAAACTAGTTAAACATCAAGTGAAGTTGGGCAAAGGAAGACAAGTCTACTTTATAGTTTGTTTGTGGCAAAATATATTCTGATGTGAATCAAACACAATTATGTAGGAAGATTCGTTCATGGACATCTATGAACATATATCTCAAGTTGACATGTTTTCCTTCCCCAAACAGCCGAAAATTATACATTTGCATGAGTAACAACTCATTTACATTAGTTCAACCAATGAATAGCTTGAACATGAACACCATCCCAAGGCTGTCACCAAGTCGATCAATTTATATTGTAA
Source organism: Buddleja alternifolia (assembly GCA_019426215.1). Taxonomy (NCBI): domain Eukaryota; kingdom Viridiplantae; phylum Streptophyta; class Magnoliopsida; order Lamiales; family Scrophulariaceae; genus Buddleja; species Buddleja alternifolia. The sequence goes on from CM033398.1 coordinate 41,277,413, forward strand.
ATGTATTCTAACTTTGACACTTGATAATTAAAAAATAATAGATTACCTACCTAAATATAAATTTTATGAATTGCTGTAAAAAATGACCATGAATACTACTATTCTTCTCGTCTACTCTTTACATTGAAAATGGCAGAAACACCAATGAACAAAGGTCATAATAAGCTCATTACTATCAGCCACATTACATGACAAACATCAGAACTGAACCTACTGAAAGTCACTACAACAAATAACCGTTTAATCCATTGCTTCCAGAAGGAACAGGAGTCCCAAAAAGAAATAAATTTACTCTGACTAAGAGGTCAAGACATCAACAGAAGATATAAGGCCCCCCAAACCCAAAAGAATTCTAAACTGGACGGCATCTAGTGGACTAAATCAACAGTCAGCATCAAACAAATTCCCTAAATCCATTGGAAAAAACTTTTCTCGGCACTTTCAACAAATACCCAGTAAGAAAGTCAGGGCATAATATACAACTTATATATGAAATTATATGGACATATACGCAGTTCTCCTCATCAAAGCCACGAAAAACATACTGCTCAAAAACGAATGTAGCTTGATATAAGGTGCCCTGGATTCTTTATTGCATGATATAAGGGAGATTTGCCTAAGGACTTACCAGCCAAGCTACGAAGAGCTTTCTCTGCAGCCTGTTGCTGGGCATCTTTCCTTGTTTTGCCCATTCCAACACTGATTTTTTCGCCAGTAAAGAAAACCTACACATTGATTCAGCTCATTAAACCTCAGAAAAGTCAAGTAACTCGAACAAACACTGTCCAAAAGTTAGTCAAAATATCCGATTTTTAGTTGATCAAGTATTTGGTAAGAAAGGTGAGCCTAAGCAGCTTTGTGATTATTACAAGAGTTCTATGAACTAGATACTGCAACCTTTTAACAAAAAGAAAAAAATGAGGAGTTTATGCAGCATGATAACTATATTTGCAACCTAAAAATCTATGTAGATTGATTCTTCAAGTTGTCATTCACATAGACAGTGCTTAAAAAGTTTGCATTGCTCCAGTACTCAATGACAATGTCATACAAGGGCTCCCTATTGCAGTTCTACTCCAGCATGTTTAACGGATAAATCCAAATGACACCTACATACTTAGAACTACTGTGTGGTATAAAATACATGGCACTAACCTCTACTGAGAACTGTAAATCATCACTGGTACTCACAACAGGCCTAAATTCAACCTGAGCAGCAATGAATAGAAGATGAGATCCAAAGAGGGAAAAGAAAAAGGATGATCAGAATTATTAATGCTGAAAAGAAAGTATTACGGTTTACCTTTGACCTGCATCTCCTTCCAATTTCCTGAAGCACACTAATAAAAGATGGCAGCGGATTCATTTTATCACCATCAGTTTTGAGTTCTTTATTATTGGAGGATGACTGGTTTTGAGATGCACCAAAGCCTACGAAAAAGAAAAACAATTATATAATTAGGCAACACAGAAAATGGTCTATTATAGTAAGCACGTCTCATATGAGCAATTAATAGAAAGAAATATCATGAGGAGACATTCATACATAAGCTTTTAAATGTGAAACAGAAAAAACCATCATGGACAGAAGATGCAACAGAAACGACAGAAGAAGTATTCTCATTTACAGGAGAAGCTACTTTACAGGATTCCGGTCTTATCATTTGATAATAGCTTTATTACACCTTTTCTATTGGAAAAACTCACACATTTTTATATTTTAGGCATATATTATTATGAATTAGTGTCTTCTGGTAGGACTTTCAAAAAATAAGTTGTAGACCTAAAAGTGCAAGGAGAATTTTGTTACCCATTCCCTCACAAAAAATTTCAACCATAACCAGTAACAGTAGCAATATCTGAACATGAATAAATCAATACCTGCAAAGTTTGGTGGCAAAAGGCTCTGCCTCCGGATGTCATACCCTGACTTAGCCTGCATAACAAAGAAAACTCACCCATGTAAAAATTGTTAAACAAGAGAAGAGCCAATGAAAAGATAAACTATAAATGACAAGTTTGCAACCTCTTCATTTTTTGCTTGAGATACATGTGTCACTTCAGCAGGAACTGAAGATGAGGTACCCTGACTGAGTGAGTTCTGGTTGCCTCGCAGTCTATCAGATGGATCACACTCTGTAATTATTCCTGGGGCTCGGCTGTTGGCATGTCCTCTGGTAGTATCTTCTTCCATTAACCTGCCTCCTTTTGGTTGCAGGAGGGGTGCCTGCCAAGGCAATCTAGACAACAGAGGCGGTTCAGTAGAAGCTGAATACCTGCCATCTCTTCGAAATGGGTCTCCAAGCAAACTAGGTTCTGCAATTTAATTTGGAAAAAAACAAAGAAATATCTCAATTGTTATATGGTAATTTTGGAAACCAAAACATATCAAACACTCATGGAAATAAGATCAGCAGAAACTAAATGGAAATATCATAAACTATCACACATGGTGTTCATCACCATGTGTTTAGTTCTCTTAATCTATAGACATACAAAAAAAAAAAAAAAAATACATACTTTCAGAAGGTAATACTGCTCTTGTGGGTGCTGGAGCAGTAGCATTTGCAACAGATAGAGGGAGCTTAGAACTTTCAGATTTCCACTCAAGGTCATTAGCCATGGGATAAGAAACAGCATCCACAACATTCTTTTCTTCCTAGATAAATGAGAAAAGACAAAATTGCAAATATCATTAATAAGTGCAAGTGAAAGGATGAAGATAAACTAAGCACAAACCAGTTGTTCTCTTTCATGTTTTGTCAAGTAGAGATGAACATAATACAGCATAGCGAAAATAAAGAGCTGGTACAAGAAACTACCAGGGAATGCAATCTTTGCCCAACTTCAGGTCCATTCATTCCCTCGGAGATTGGAATATTAGGGTTTCCATTTGATACAAAATGAGCATCCTGACAAGTAACATGTGTCATTACTAATGAAATCCAACCGTAGATTGACAGACAAAATTGATATCTGCATACCTCTGATATCAGGAAGCTGCTCACATCTGGTGCACAAGGTAAGTTCACAACCTCATCTTCGTAGAAAATGTCGGATATTCTTCTTAGTAGATTTTCGTCGAACTCTCTGATTGTTCAAAGAATAAGGAGATGCCATAAAACATCAATCAAAGAATACTAAAAGGAAAAAACCTTCCAGATCTACTGACCAAGAGCTGTAACAGAATTATATAACTCACTTGAAAAAACCTCCTCTGACATTGCATGCAACATTTCTTGCTACACAAAGGACAGGAACAGCATTTGCAGTCTACATGACGAAATATTTTCCATCATTATAGTCCCAGTCAAGTGCTGAGCAATTAAAACCATCTTAAATACAAAAGTGGAGTTACCTCAGCTTGTGGAGCATAATATGGAGTGAACGCAGGCACTACATGTACACGAGGCTGGTCCTTATCTTCCCACACCTTTAACCGATCATCTATTACCATTGCCATTTTCGGATGACAATTGCCATTCTGGAACACATTGAGCAATGATTTCCTAGCCCCTACGATGAAGTTTCTCTAAATAGATTAATTATATGGGAGTGGAAAAAATATTAGAAGATGAAATTGATGTGACCAAGATCAAGATGGAGCGCTCATAAGAAGAAACATCTGAAGGAGTTAAAGCTAAATATAAACAATAGGAACTACTTACTCACAAAATTATAAAAAGAGGTATCATGCAAAAACCAGCTTAAGCATAGAAGTGAAGCATCAAATGGAATAATATTTTCCAAATCCAACATACCATAACTAAACTAAGTATAAGGACCCAAGCGTACCTAGGTATTCAAATATTAATAAATCCTGCCTGCAAGAATATGGAGCTCACCTGATTTGACGCATACAACGCGGTCCAGTAGTTGCTTTGAGCTAATCAAATGTGCTTCCGGATCAAGCAGCCTCCACATTTCCAGAGCATAATCTCTTTCAGCCATAGTACAAACATAAACTTCAAATCTTTTCCGGCCTTTTGCAGTTAAGTAATTTTTCAAATCTTCCCAAGCAGGTCGTAACCTGACTAACACACTGGTATCACGATTCTGTGCAAGAGAACATCCACAGTAAGAAAGCAACGAAACAAATCAAATTAAATATTATTATGATAAGGTATTTACTATCCAATATCAGGTGATTCTTGGTAGGTTGATATCCAAATAGATTATATATGTGTGATTCGGTTGATATCCAAATAGATTATATATGTGTGTTATATTCTCCATCAACTGGCAACATTAAGCTCTGAATTGAGATTATTCAACTTCCAAAATTGAAATTATAGCAGCAAAAAACACAAGAAGAAAAAAGCAAATGAAACAGCTCCAGCAGTAATTCTAACCTCAGGATTAATACGAGTAAGAACGACATTTTTCTCAGGCAACCTTACTACAGGCCGAACAACACGATGATTCCCATCAGATAGCAAAGGAACTTCCTCATGCTGAATCTTAAATACTTTCCCACCATCCACAACAGAGTCAGTTTCTGCATACTGCTTCAACAATGCCCGGTCCTCAACGTATCTCTTCATCTCAGCTGTCATCCCAGATTCCCGAATAGGGTCACTCTCACGTGCAATCCAACCCATCAAAACATCAATTCTATCTTCAAATGACTTCATTGTGTTGGCAACAATGAGAGTTTCATCGAGATCAAATACAATTGATAAACAGCGAGTATTCAACATCCATAAACATGCATTGTACAAACCAAATGGCACCGAGTAGCACCAAAAGCATGGAAATTTCTTCTGCTTGCTAGGCATCGCCACTAAATGAACCTCCTCGTTACCAAGCAACACAACTGCCGTCTATATAAAGTAAATAAAAGTTACGTCAATATCAGTCAGACAGACATAAATTATTGTCACCAACATACACAATTAACAATACAATGTTCAGTGCAAAACCCCAGGCAAGTGCACATCTAAGTTTGGCAATGAGTGAGTGCCAATAAACCCGAGCATTTTACAAACACCACAACCAATAACGAGATCCATATTATTAGAAATTCACAACCAACTTAGGTTGCTAATGCACAAAAATTAATAATTCACATCTCTAATACAAATCACAAATGTAATTGCAACAAATAAAAACACAAATATAATATCAAACGACCGTCATTCTTTCGTCTAACTATCAGAATCAGCAATACATATTTAAAACCTAAAAGTAACGCAATGTCCACTGATAAAATAAAACGAAGGACCGAACGGCAGACCTTAAGCTCGTAGAAGCACGAAGCGTGGAGATTGATCAACGGAGAAGGCTCAGGATTGGAATTCACATTGCCGCTAGAGGTAGGCTCGAGCTTGCACCGCACAGAACCGTAGGAAATCGTCTGAAGAACAGAGAGAGGATGACATCTCTCACTATTCTGAGAAATATGGTGAATCCGAATTTCATTATTGGGGAATTGAAAATTCCCATCCTTCACTGGAACAGTTTCAAGCTCCCCTAAATACACATCCCCATGATAAACCACAGATTTAAACCCTAATCGGCTCATAATTTTTCGAAAAAATACAACAAATTACGCCTCTGAGTGAGAATAATCAATAAATTAGGGAAATCATTTTGAGATGAAAAATTACTCGCACTGCATGATTTCTGCACTCTTCACTTTCTCTCACTAAATACTAATTTCTTCTCTCTAGAGAGACTCTCTCTCACTCCCTCTTCAGGCAGCGGTTTCAAATGAAGGGGGGTGTGGCTTTATATAGAGTGTTTGGAGGCCAGTTACATAAACTTAACCCTGGTTTTCGTTGTAATTACGGATATGCCACGGGCTTTCTTACGTATTATTTCAGGTAAAATAAAAGTAAAGTGGAGGAGAAGATCATGCTTTGAGCGAGGTCGATGGGAGGTGCTAGTGTACGCGCGTCCATGTGAGGTAATGTGATTTTGTACTATGTGATTATGTTTGCCGTTGATGACCTTTTTCGAATCTTGATTGTTGAAACTTTGAAATGGTTTTGGCATAGATCGTTGGGTGATCTCCACTATTCTAATGTATATGTTCATGCGAGATCCATATGTATATATTTATATGCGTGGTTGAGATCAACTTGACATTTGAAATTTCAGAACTTCCCAAATATGACCCGCTTTGGCATGGAAATTTTGGTCATCTAAATATATTTGTCGCACCTCATTAACTACACGCACAACTGATTTTGTTTCATATGCGAGATCAGATCTCAAATTCGTCGTCGTAGTTATATATCTTTTAAATTAAAAAATAAAATTCATGCTACCACTCAAATTACAAATACAACTCAATTATTACGTGATTTTCTATTAAAATTACCTATGCTATAGCTTATAATTTTCCATCCACATAGTATTAAGTCAAAAATGTGGCTCTAACCATTTTCTCCACATGGTAGAAGTTAAGCAATGAGCTTAAACTCGAGTACCAATTGAAAAATAATAATTATCTTAAGAAATTGAACAAAAGTACTATACAAACAAATATAGTCGTCCATCGAATATTAATTTCGTTTCTTTCATCACTATACGCTATAAAAAGTGGTACTCAATTTGCTGGGGCTAATAAATTAAAGAAAAATTAATTTAACTAGTTCTTACTTGTCTTCTCACTTTAAATCAGAATATGGTAGATTCAAATTTAGGTCACTACTTTGGCATGTCAAAAAGTTTAGATAATTATATTTTTAATGCGGTAGGATCACTAGAGGTTGCTTGGTGGAAATTTGTCAAACTAAATTTAATTTTGTCGTTCCAGAATAAGTGATTTACCAAATTTTAAGCAGTATAGAAAATATTGCAGAGAGACTTGATTTCAACTCTTAAGACATTAAAAACCGTGTGTATTTTTATTTAGCTAATAAGTAATAAATAGGTTGTACAATGATTAGCCCATGATTGTGTAGTGAGTTGGGCCTAATGTTGGGCCGGACCCATTCCTCTACACTTTAAAGGGCATGCTATTGTATTATTTTTTAATAGTTGCCCACAAATACTTGCATTTACTTTTTTTTTTTTTTTTTAAAACCGCCCTACCGGGAGGGTGTTTTCGGACCCCTCATCCCTTCTTTATTTCAATTAAAATAGAGCAATAAATAAAGGGTACTGACCCCCTCACAAGCATATCTAATAAAAATCCAAAAACAAGGAGTACTTACTCCCTTACAATCAAATATGAAAGAGCCATAAACAAGGAGTACTAATCCCTTACAAAAAGAGCTAATAAAAATCATAATCTATTCCATATAAAACGAAAGTTAGGAAAAAATAAATCCATCTTGACATGAGATTGAAGCATACCTGGAATCTCGTCATTCAACATCAAAGATGATTTAAGATCATTACATGCCTTGTTTGCAAGCATATCAGCTGCCCCATTTCCCTCTCTATAAATATGTGTAAACCTAAGGTTCATTCTAGACTTCATGACTCTAATTATTTGCAGTAGATGTTGAAGAATCCAACAACCAGGTTCTGAACTAGCTATCATGTGAATCACCACTTGTGAATCCAATTCAACCCAAACGTTAGAATACCCTTGCGCATAACACAACTCCAAGCCCTTGCAAACCCCATGCAGTTCTGCGTAATTATTTGTAGCAACTCCAACATATTCAGAAAAAGCAAGAATAACTCGGCTATTGTGATCCCGTATAAGCCCTCCCGACCCTGCCTCGCCCGGATTTCCTTTCGACGCCCCATCCGTATTAAGTTTTACCCATCCGAGCAACGGTGGAAACCATTGAACTCGCACAGCTGTAAGAGTGGTTCCTCGACCACGATTGACGCCTAAATACTCAGCCAACATATCTTCATTTTTAAAGTCTTTAGCCTTTATGATCCCATGATGACACAACAAGCGGATATATTGTTCAACCCGAAGGCGAATCCTCAGAAAATTAACTCGAATCCCCTCATGTTTTGACTTATTACGATCCAACCAGATAAACCATGTGATTAAAACCGGAATTATAGTTCTCACACTTCTCGATCCCACTCCAATTCTCCAAGATTGCCACCAAGTATGTATGTTATCAGTTTCTGGAATCTGAAATTGACATAAATTTGCGAAATAAGACCCAATTTCTCGAGCACCCTGGCTATGTACGAAAAGATGCACCAAAGTTTCAATCTTCCCCTCCTTACAACAAAGACATTTTGACGCCAATGCATATCCCTTCCGCTGCATTATATTATCCACAGGTAACCATCTATGTAAGAACCTCCATGCAAACACAGACATTGATGGACGGATTCCCTGACTCCAAATATCTTTGAAAACAAGTTGAACCTCGGCTTGTGCACGAATAAAATGCCATGCAGATTTTAAAGTGAACTTACCACTTGTCGAAAGCCTCCATATCGCCTTATCTGTAGAGTTTTTATCAAAAGGGATCAACACAATACGACCAACCATATTGATAGGCAGAATTTGGCAAAGTTTACTACAATTCCACTCACCATTTTTTCAGAAATTCGAAACTTTATCCATAGAGTTATAAAGGTCTTGAGCCACCTTACACAAAGCTCCTTCTCCAAGCCAGTTGTCGAACCAAAATGAGATATTCCCATCGCCCAAAGACCAACCGATGTTTGGCTCAGCAATATCTCTAATACGCCCTAACCGTTTCCAAGTCATTGATGCTGAACATCTTACAGGAGCGACCACAGGGTGAGCTTTTGCACAATACTTATCCAACATAAATTGAGCCCAAATAGATTGTCCTTCCCTCAATTTCCACCAAAGTTTAATCCCAAAAGACTCCACCATATCACTAATGCTTCGGACCCCTAAACCTCCTTCATCTTGTGGATAACAAACATTTTCCCATGATGACCAATGCTGTTTTTTCATATTTGTTGTAGAACCCCAAAAGAAACGATTAAAAAGTCGTTCAATACGATGAATGACATTTTTTGGCGGCTTTATCATTTGCATAATATATAAGGGCATCGACATTAAGACACTCTTGATCATAGTAAGACGTCCTCCATGAGTAAGCATAGACTTTTCCCATCCACCGATTCTCCTCAAAATCTTGCTTATAATATTTTCAAACACCGAACCTCTTCTATGTCCTTTGTATAACGGAGCCCCTAAGTACCGAAATGGAAGTCCCTCCTGCTCAAAACCCGTTATACTCTTAACGATTCGAATCCGCCCCCTCGACACATTTTTCCCCATAATAAAAGTGGATTTTTCAATATTAATCAATTGACCCGAGTCCGTCTCATATGACTTAATAAATCCCATCAACTGACTCAAAGCCCCTTTTGTGCCTTTTGAGAATATAAGAATATCGTCTGCATATGCCAAGTGACTAATCATGTATCTCCCACCGGTTTCGTAATGCATTCCTAAAGTTTCATTAAAAAGCTTATCCAACCCTCTAGATAAATACTCCGCAGCTAGAACAAACAAGGCTGGAGATAACGAGTCTCCTTGACGTAACCCCCTGGTAGATTTAAAGAAACCAGTACTTTCACCATTAATTAATACTGAGAACCAGCAATTCTCCACTGCATTTCTAACCCAATTAATCCATGAAGTCGGAAACCCAAATTTCTCCAAAACCGAGTACATGAACGGCCATTGAACACGTTCATATGCCTTGGCCATGTCTAGCTTGATCATAATATTCCCACCACCCTTTTTCCGTTCTATCTCATGACACAATTCTTGAGCTAATAGAATGTTATCAACAATATTTTGACCTTTCATGAATCCCGTCTGACATGGCGAAATCACTCTATGAAGAACTTCCGACAATCGGTTAGCCATGATCTTTGTAATAATCTTATTACTCACGTTGCAAAGACTTATTGGCCTGTAGTTTTTCCAAGATTGTGGCGATTCTATCTTAGGTATTAGGGAAATTGTTGTGGACGAGTATCCTCTTGGTAAAGGTGATCCCGAGAAGAAGTCCATCACTGCCTCGATCAAGTCATCACGAATGATAGACCAACATTTTTGATAAAAAAGAGATGTAAACCCATCAGGCCCTGCTACGCTATTAGTATCAATGCCCCATACCGCCGCTTTCACCTCTTCCAACGTAGGCATGGCGCTCAAATAGTTTTTATCCTTCTCAGATAATAAGTTTGGAATACAAGACAAATTCGGATCATCAAGATTAACATTAGGTCCCGAAAATACCTTTTCAAAATATTTCGCCCCTGATTTACGAATTGCATCCGGATCCTCCATGATTTGGCCTTCATCAATGATTCGATGTATCCGACCCTTACTACGTTTCCTCTTGACCCATGCATGGTAAAAGTTTGTATTTCTCTCCCCATCTTTTAACCACTTGCATGCTGCCTTTTGGCGCCAAAATTCTTCCTCCACTGACAATTTCTGAGCAAACATGGCAGCCGCCTTGTTCATTGCACATAGCTTATCTTCTGTTGGATGTTCATCATACTCACGTTCACATCTTCGAGCCTCATCCTCTGCTAAATGGACCGCCTCAAACACATTCCCAAAAACCTCACGGTTCCAAATTTTTAAAGATCCTTTAAGCCGAACCAATTTTTTATGAAATTTATGTAATCCCTGACAAAAGATAGGTTCTTTCCACGAACCCTCCACTAAATCCATAAAATTCTCGTGTCGCACCCAGACATTTAAGAATCGAAAAGATGATGGACGAATTGTAGTATCATCTTTTAAAGAGAGTAACAGGGGATTATGATCAGAGAATTTAGAACGTAACAAATGTTTGACTTGTGTATTCGGGAACATTTCTTGGAACTCCCTTGTGTATAGGACACGGTCTAACCTCTCAAATATACCCCGTTTCGCAAACCATGTAAAAGGAGATCCCTCATAACCCGCATCCATAAGATCACAATCCAAGATCATATTAGAAAAATCTTCCATCGATCTGCGCTTAGGAGCAGCCCCTCCTCTTCGTTCATTTGCATGCATAATGATATTAAAATCACCTCCAAGAATCCAAGGATCTCCCCTTGGCTTAATGCTACGTAAATCATCCCATAATAATTGTCTCTCCTCCCTTGTACACTTAGCATGTACCCAGGTGCAATATATTATTTTCCGTAGCATTAAGGATTGGATACGTACATGCAAAAATTGCTCATGGTTAGCTAATACATCCACATTATAATCATCATTATAAAAAAACCAAATATGATTGTTATAGTTGCTTATGATATTGTTCAAGCCAAATTCTTGAGATATTTGAAATTTATCTAAAGGAATTTTCGGTTCTATAAGAACAAGGAATTTTAAACTGTACCTTTGACAAAGTCGTCTAACACGAGCCACCGACTTCTTATTTCCTATCCCTCTCACATTCCAAACAAGAGCATTCATCATTTAGATTTTCGAGGAAGAGTAGCTTTAGTACTTCTTGTCGATCTTCTATGAGTTATAAATTTTTGACTATTATCATCCCCTATAGGTAGATTTCCATCTAGAGATGTCGCCCTTCTATGTTTCTTAGAAGAGACTTCATGCCATTGTTCAACATTAGCCTCGGTGTTCTCGTATTCCTCATACAGATCCACATTCATAGACGAAACGACCACTTCTCTTCCGAGAGTTATTAATTGCATTTCTCCTTCAGCTTCCTCATTAATGGAAGAAGATCCACTAAAAAAAAAAAGAAGCTTTTTATTTCCTTCAATATTCCTAAATTCATCCTTCTCCAAATCCTGGTTATAAAGACTACTAATATTCGCTCCATCTTTACCTTGATCCTTCTGCCACGTTTCTTCACCACTACTTTCACTTTCTTGGTCATCTTCAATATTATTATCCTTTTCTTGATAAATCTTGTTCAATTCCTGGAAAGTACTTGGAATAATTTGATCCAAATGAGGTGTTTCTTTAGCAATAACAGCATCTCCACAAACTGCTTGATCCCTCTTTGAATTCTCAATCTTCTTCCTTACTAGATCATGAACGCCACTTCCCTAAACATGCTTGGGATCCCTCAGCCTTAATTCTTCCCCACTTCCATGTGTCCCCATATCATCATTTCCTTTAGCAGATGCCCTCTTTAATATTGAAATGGGATTAGTATTGGTATCCCCTGTAGAAAGAGAGGTCCCTTCCATAGCTTGTTTTCCACGTTTTATGTCCAATATTTTCCGCAAATCCACTTTTTCCTTCCATTCTTGATTTTCCTTTTCTCCCTTGTTCATATCATCCGAATCAGAATGTTCCTTATTAACAAAACACGCTGCCATAGAATGACCCTTATGACGGCATATCCTACAATACTCGGGTATTCCTTCATATTGAATTTTCAAAAGTTTATTTTTGCCATCCATCTGAATTGGTATGTCATGGTTGAGTTTCTCCAACACATTTAGTTCCACACAGATTCTCGCCACAATCGGGTTATCAATTTCTACCGTGGCTTCATCAAGCTTTAACGGCTTTCCTACCAGACTTGCAATATGAAACAAGAATTGACGATGAAACCAATGAGGCTTAAGACCAAAAATTTTAATCCAAATCGGCATAATTGGAGATTCTTCATTAGGATCAAAATTGGATGTCCGCTTCAAAACTCTCATCGGGAAACCATAGAAATACCAAGTTTGTTTCATCCAAACCCTAGCGTAGTCATTAGGGTCAAATAGTCGAATCCACACGTGCTTGTGATCAAGAACGCCAATCTTAAATCCACTTTTCAGGTCTAGGTCCGCAAACTTTGCACGAAGTCGTGTCATGGTAGGGTAACCGTGGGAGAATTTTCCCACGAGGGAATATTGGTATGGTGCAGCCATGAATTCATCTTCCTCTTTAGATAAAAAGATTGTTTTCCTGCCATTAATTACAGCTGTTGTGCCTATCACTTTTGAATCAACTCCATGCACAAATGTTTTTTTAGCAGCACGTGCAGCAATCTCGTGAAGACGGGTATTAGATTTCAATTTGGTAGCATATGTAACCTGTTGTGATTTGATGTTGGCGGCGGTCGGATCCACGGCCAGACCAGAATGTTCCGCCGGTTGCGGAGTCGCCATACGTGTCTTCAATTATTTGGACTTTAAATATTTTTTACAATGGCAAACAAAACTTGATTATATATATATGCTTAGTAAGATTTGAAGATAAATTAATAATAATAGAATATATAAAAACTAAGTTATTCAAGTTCCACTCAATTTATACTCATTTGAGATTAATTCGATTTAACAATCAAATAAGAGTTTTTAGTTGGATAAAAAATTATAACCTTGATCAATCTATATTATTATATATTTGAAAGGGGTGTTTGACTTCATGTTGATCCAATTGAACTCAAATTCTAATTTTTTAAAAATTAAGAATTTTTTATTACAATGAAAAATTCTTATTAGTTGAGTCAACTTTCTAAATTTAGGGAAACTGACAACTTTAATCTATATGTTTAATTTGTTGATTGCCATAAGATTCAAATAATGTTTTGTATAACTTAGTAACTTCCATAATTTGAGCCAATCAAGCTAAAATTTAAATTTTTTTTAAAAAAATCCTTTTTTTATTAAATGAAGGAAGTATCAATCAAAATCAAATTATTATAAGTATTAATGCCCATAAATTAGGCTAATCAAAAGAATAATTGATTCGCCCATGAGGTCTTGCCTAGTGATAAGATTGAGGCCCCATGCCTTAGAGGTCATGGTTGGTTCGATCCCACCAGACGTGTGCGTTATTTATCTTCTTATGTTGTAGCTCGATGTTACTAGTTTGTAATAGGAAATTGCTAATTACGATTGTTGATTCGATATCCAATGTAATGACATAACCGTTTCATTAAAAAAAAAAAAAGAGTAATGGATTCTTTTGAGATTTAAATTCCTACTTTTCTCAATTCTCTATAAATTGACATTTTCTTTTAACTTCATAACCGTGTCTATGTCCATAGTACTACATGCAAGTTCATAAAAGGTTTCATTTTATTTCTTATTTTTCTGTTATTCCTCTCAATTTTCCTTCTTTGTTTTTCGGTTTTTATTTCTTTCTTAGGTTTAATCTATGGCAAACACGAGTCGCATGACTTGCATGGATATAGAGCTAGGAGAATGTGGCAGCAGAACAATTATCTTCTCTTTATTTTATCCTCTTTTAGGTTTTAGTGCGTGGATACGAAGTCTAATTAATAGTCTTTTATGACAATTTCCCCTCTAATATTCTTTATGTAATTTGTTGGTTTAACCAATTGGATAGTAGTGTGGTGCTTACGAACTTACGATTCATGTAAAAGTTATTTCCACATCTCTCTACATATTTTGGTTATGTTTGGGATTTATCTTGGTGCTCTCATTTCATATACCACGTCTATATTTGAAATTGTTTGTTTTATGTGTTACCAATAAATAGATGGATAACAATTTTTTGTGTTTGAATTTTATCTACTTTTACATTATTTCCTTTTGCTGCATCCCACGTGCTACTTGTTTTTTTCTCATTTTTTTCATGTTATGTGAATTTTCTCTGTTTCTTTGTTATCGTATTTTGAACGTTTTGAGTTGATAATTTTATGTTTTATTTGCTACTTGACAATAGTAAGTCTATATGTGGCATTTAGTTCACATTTTCTTTGGATTTTTGTGTATTTAGCCTATGAAATGAATGTATACTTGTTATGTGGTACTTTTGTAATCATCTCGCTAACTCTATTCATTGCTGGGAGGGTCAATTTATAAGACACACATATATATATAGTTATATACACACACGTACACACTATCGGCTTATTCCATGCTACCCAAGTGGGTGTGTACCCAAGTGCATTTCAAACCGTTGGATCATGATCATATCATCATTCCACTTTATGACATCATCATGTGCACATCTAATGGTTGATAAATACACTTGGGTATCACCCACTTTGGTAACATGAAATAAACCCACACTATCCCATGTGTTTGTCAAAAGGATCAGTTGTTTGGTATTTAACATAGTTTGAGTCTTTGTACATTTTTTTTTCTAATTCTCAATTTTCCTTTGAAAATTTGCTTGATTTTGTTTTTTCTACATTATTCAGATTAAGACAATCAGTTCGACAACAAACCTTTTTAATTAAATAAATTATCAGACTATCCCTTCAATATAACAATGAAAATATCTTATGGTATTAGTTTTATTGATTGTTGTAAGATCAAGAGATCAAAGAATATCTAATTTCAATTTATTGATCTTTTCACAATGAAAAAAAATCTTATTATACACTAATATATATATATATATATATATATATATATTATGTTATTATTTATTTGATCTTTGTAATAAATGAAGACATACCTTATGGAAAAAAAAAAAGAAAACTCATGCTGATATTTCTATACTTTTTTATTTTTATTTGTTTTTCCTTTAATATGTATAGAAGTTATCACACTCAATTTCCTAACACCTTAAAGAGAACACTAGCAATTCTTTTGGTTTTCATTAATAAAAAAATTAAAAGAAAAGCTATAAATTTTTGAAAATATCTGTTCTCTTTTCTTTTCCGTTAATTTACTTTCAGCAACATATTAGACCTTTTCTTATAATATAATCAAGTTTCAATATTTAGATATCATGACTTCTGCATTATAATGATGTTGGTTCTTTTGTATATTAGATAATTACTTAAGTTTCAACATTTTATTAAAAAAATATAAAAGACTATTATTTTTGTTTTCCTTTTGATTGTGTTGCGTATTTTTAAACAAACTAGATTAGGGAAGGATTTCGAGTAGTCGATCCAAACCCATTGATAATTCACAATTTAGAATTATCTACTAACCCCTGCCTATATATGCTAATGGTGGTTTAAGTCTTACAAATATTTTCGTTATGCAATGTTCACGATCAATTAAAAGATAAAATGCAAACTCAAGCAATTAATTAATACTTAAAAACTCCAGTACAAAAATATACCTTCATGAAGACTCCCTCGTTGGAATCTCTTCAATTATACAACTTTGAACACGGATGGGATCGAACGCCTTCGAACACTATCACTAACTATTTTATACTATGAAAGTACAAAAGTTACGCCTAATCTAACTATAACTATTCCTACCGACTACGATTATTCTAGTTGACAATTTAAGGAAAAAAGAAAACTTTTTGCAAAATTGTGTGTACTCTTCCCCTTTTCCTTAGCATACATATACTCCCTGCCTTTCTTTTTCGGTTTCTTGCAGCATCTACATTCTCCACTTCCTCTGAAACTGTCACCAACTTCTTCTTTGAATTTCTTTGTTGGCGCCTGTTTTATTGTTTTATTGGATCACCTTATGGTCTGCATTTTCTTTTCCGTCTATCTTCTTTTATGATTATTGGGCTTTAGCTACATTTAGCCCATATTCTTTTCGAATTAGAGCTTTCGAAATTTGGGCTCCATTATTTGTAAACCCAATTTGCAAGCCCATCTGCTTTTGTCGGGATTACCCTTTTTTGGGCCTTACTCGCATCATACGCCCAAATCTAATTTTTGCTTAGGTGTAAACAAATGCCCCCTAATGCATATGAATGTTTTGAATTTATATGTATTAAATAACATATCCTATTTTCGTTTATGCATGCACGTTTCAAACTCGTGAGTATTAAATTATACACGTATTTTTAATTATGCGAGAAGCGTTTCGAGTTCGCGGGCGCTTAAACGACAAGTCTAGTCCTTAAATGACCACTATATTCTTTTAGGAGACTCTTGGCATTTCTGGCGGCTGCCATTAATGGTAACGGACGTGTCCCTTCCCTGTGAATGGTCGTTTCTCTAGTCCATCATTACTTTTTAAAGAAAGGGCGCGTCGGGTGTTTATTTCATATATATATCCAGTCTTTCCTTTTTTGCTATTATCACAAGCATTCATCTTCTCCCTTCTGTCTATTGAGAGCAAACAACAAAGAAAACTATCTTTGTTCTCATCTTCCTCGAGCTCTTTCGCTTTCTCTGTCAGACTTCATCAATGGCTGACCCTCGCCGTAATCTCGATCTTCACAATCTTTCCAATTTGGTTTCTCGAGAGACCCACCTGAATTGTAAGGATGCCCAGGCTTTATATGCCATCATCCAAGATTTCATGGGTCACTATCGAGATACCAAGGTATCTATCCTTAAATGCACCCATGAAATCCCCTCTTGGGCTATCTTGTGTTAGGGCGAATTGATTGCTCATCTAGCTCTCGGCCTCCGTCTTAAGCCTCAAGCCATTAAGCATTCTCCTTCAGGCAACCGTAATTTCTTGGGTACCTTCCCCTCTTTAGGAGCCGTCAGCCCTTTATTTCTTTCCAAGCCCGTCGAATTTGCTTGGAACAACTCGACCAAGCCTATTAATGGCTAGATGGGTGCGGTCGACACATTTCCATGGTTCAAGCGGTTGGCCCAATTTTATACGAAATGGGATGGGAATCGAGTCGTGGGGCATATTTGAATTGCCTGTTACCCTATCCTGTCTTTCGAGCGGGTCATGTCAAATACTCTGGCCTACTCCTGGCATCCTTCCTACAACTGTTTCGTTCTCCCCCGAGGGTTCCAAACGGTGACATTGGAGGACGTTGCTCTTATTACCGGTTTGCCCCCAAGTGGCACCCAACTCTCTACCGGGGAACTGGTGGAAGGTGCTCCTCAATTGTTCGAAACCATTGAGCATTGGTTGAGGATAAATGGGAAGAGTAAAGGCTCGAACATCGCCTATACCAACTTGGTCAAACACTTCGTCAACTCTGCCTATCCCGTCACTTCGGTCGAGGAGGTGCTATTTTTTAACTTCGTAGCTGCTTATGAACGCTGGTTGCGCCGTGAACAAAACCGTTCTTATTTTATCGGCCAACGTTGCTTCCTCCTTTGGACCATTCGAATTGGCCCCCTTTTTGCTGGCGTATTTCTATCGCATGATGTTTCAACTGCATTGCGATCCTTCGAATGCCAGCAGGTTGTCAGGTCTTCTATGGGCCTTTTTGTACTATCCAGAATTGCTTAACATCAAATCGTTAGGAGCCCTTGAAGAACAAATTCAGGCAGAGATCAAACGTGGTTAGGGATAGCAACGGGACCGGGTCTAACGAGTACCCGTCCCATATGGGACGGGTATTAGTCCAAATAAATGGGACGGGTATTAGTCCAAATAAATGGGACTGGGTCCGGGAACGAGTATAAAAAATCAAGACCCGACCGAGTCTAGGACGGGAAATGAGTCCAGGCGATACTCGTCCCGTACCGGGACCCAGTCAGTATAATAAATATTATTTTATATTTATTTGGTTGTTTATTGAATATATAAGTGATTAGTGAATTAGTTTGATGATGTAAACTCAAGTATGGAGTTGACTTTATTTTTTTGAACTCGTTTTGTATTTATTTTTGCATTTAAGAATCAGATGACTTGTAGTGGATTTGTTTACGTTGAATCATCAATTCGATGTAATTTTCTTATTTTATATGTTCTAAATGCGTTTGTGAGAATAAGATTAAAAAAATATCAAAAAATAATAATCAACTAGGTCCAACGGGAAGGACCCGGACCCGCCGGGAAATGACTGGGTTCGGGATGGGTCCGGACGGGCTCGGGAAATGACCGGGTCCGGGTCTAAATTTTTTTTAACGGGACGGGAAATGAGTCCTGCCCTACCCGTCCCATTCTCCTCCCGTTGTCATCCCTAAACGTGGTCCCAAGAAGACCATAGAGTATCAATTTAGGCCCATCTCGACGTGGGTCTGCTACGGGTAGGCCACTGTTAACTTGTTAGTTCCTCTCGAAAGGCCATCATATCTCCTGATTTTGAGCACCATTTTCAATCCCATTCACGCGGGGATATGGTGCCCCTTCGTCGAACTTCGGCACGGGCAGGCAGTAGATCACTGGGTCCACATTGCTCTGCCTTTCTGGTTGAGGTCCATCGATTCTCTCAACCTCTGTACGAATGATCAAGGCCATTGGAGGTCCATTTTTTTCTCTCGAGACCTTTTAGTATCTGATAATTTATCAGGCGTCGAGGTCTACAATCCCCAGGTAATTTCTATTCTTAGTTTCGAATATCGCTTCTTCTTTTATTTAGTTTTCAAGACCTTCTTATTTGATTATATGTTTTTCGTATTACAGCTCTGCTTGAGGCAATTTGGCATACGCCAAGGTTTTGCTTTACCTTTTTTGGGCACTCTGAACCGCCATTGGTCAGAGAGATCTTACCATCCGTCTACCTCCAATCGCGCCAAAGCAGAGAAAATCATTTGCGAGAAAATCTCTTGCCAGATGCCTCTTTCCTTCATTCCTGCTTATTGCAGGGTCATTCGAGTGGATGATTGTTTCCTCGATTTTTGGAACTCCGCCCTTAGTCATTTTTTCTTGAGGCGTATCCTTTGGAAACAAATTGTTGCTTTTTGGCAACTGGTCACTGGTGCAGTCGATTTATCCCCAATTTCGAGCCATCTATCACCTAAGGTCATAACATCTTAACTTCTTTCCTTTGTGTGTTTTGAATGCTTTACTTACTTTGCGTTTAATACTTCTTTCTTCTTCTTGTCTCAAATAGGATTCGGATTATATCATCCCTTATGCCCTGGCTTCCGAGTGGAGTTTCGAGCATTCCATTCCTTCTCAATCTCTTCCTTCTTCGGAACTTACTCAGCCATCAGAGGTGATTACTTTCACCGCCAGGGTGGATCCTTCCGCGGGTTCTTCCACCGGGGCCGAGTCTAGACCGAAAAATGTTGTGATTCCGGGCCCTGTACCTCAGAAACGCCAGGCCCCTAGGTCTTCTCAAGTTATACCTCCTAGCATCCTGGTCGAAGATGCAGCTGTTGAGGAGACTGACCCTTTCGCCCTGAATGACGAAGTTCGAAAACGCCTTCGGTTAAACGGACATGCCGATATTGATGGTAAGTCTCTTTTTATGACTTCAAGTGTCTTTTCAAAATTTCTTATGAATTTGTATTGTCCTTCGAACTTTTATTTTCCTAATGAATTTGAACACATTTTTGTATAATGTAGATCCGGTTGGGGGTTTGAGGGGAGATGACTCTCCTGACATACCTTCTTCGGAGCGGCTAGTGCAACTGAACCGGATGACGCCCCTGCAGCCGAGACAGAGGACCCCTCTACACTTATAATGGGGAAGCCACGTTTTGAATCTTCCCCGGCGGTTTCCGATTATCCAGAAGTTGAAGCTCCTGATTTTGTAATGGAGTCTACCGAAAGTAAAGCCTTAAGCCTTCGATACTTTTCTAGACTATTCCTTATTCAAACTGCGACTCACTCCATTTATTTCTTCTACCAGGTCCTCTCGAAGAAACTTCCACTTCTTCCACTCGGGAGAAAACCATAGACCGTTCGCTAGATGTTTCCCTTAGGCCTTTGATTGTTCAATCTCAAGGTAAACTTGGTTGTTTTGCTAGCTTATTCACTATCATGAGTTTTCGATCGAGTCAGTGTAAATAAAGTTCTTATGTTTTTTCTTCGAGGGCCAACTACAGACACGACTCCAATCATCTCGCCACTACCTTCTTCCCTTCGGTTCTCTTACTCAGCCCATGGAGTCTCGAGTACCATATTCGTGGACCCAAGAATCCTTAGTAGCCTTGGGGCGGATGGCGTGGGGAATTTTGATTTTCGTATTCTGCGAATCTCTTCCTCTTCGGTGCAACTCAAAGAAATTGTGGAGGGACAATTTTCAAGGCCTTTACTCGAAGGTATATTTTGTGCATTATACCGTTTTACCAGTTTCACTTTTCTTAGCCCTTTTTCAAGATATTCTTGCGATTCTAGGGGCTGATGATGATCTCGAAACGGTCACCCTTGACCAAGATCCCATGCCTGTGGATTCTCGTTCTGCCCCTTCCAAATCGAACATAGCGGCAGCTAGTACCTCGTCTCTGGAAGGTATAATCTCGAACCTCTCTTTGGGGTTCAGTCTTTTTCTTTGATTTTAATTCTTATAACGTTTCTTATCATTTTCAGGTACTGAAACAAACTTTGAGGAGTTGGCACATTCCTCCTCGAATATGACGGCCACCCCGAGCTCTCTACTCGAAGGTATGGTTTGTCTTTGGCCTGTTTCTTAGGCTTCCTCTCTATTCACCATTACATTCGAGTAACATGTTGTATCTTTTCAAGGTACAGATATCCTGGAATTTTCTCAGGTTGGTTTTAACGAAGTGCTTCACGACATTAGGGTTCGACCCACTGATCCCCTATTGGTCGAAAAGTTGAAGTTTTATCTTGACGGGGTCTCTTCAAGGTTATCCGAGAAGTGGCTACCGGTCTTTCAGTCGACGCGTGAAGTGCTCGAAACCAGTCTCGACAACCTTTGCGCCTTGATGGTCCAAGGGATCAACCCTTTCGAGGTGGAAGTATCCGTCGCTCATCATCAACAACTTAGCCATCTCCAGGATTGGATTGCTGCCTTGGAGGACGTTCGGGCTACTCATCTAGATGAAATCGCCTCTTTGGATGCCCAAATGGCTACTCTTCAACCTCGAAGAGAACAACTTATCGATTTGGCTACTCAAGCCGAAGAGGATGTGGCAGCCCTCAATGGTTAAATGGTTTGATTAAACCATGAGCTTAAGAAAGTTGTTAAACCAGCCCTCCAAGAACCAGACGCTTTTGAATCCTGATTGGATATTTTGTTTACTTGTTCGAATTTTCTCAAATCTTAGATTTTCTTTTGATTTTTTTTTGTGTAATCATCGGATATTATTATTAATGAAATTTTTTGCCGTTTCGGGTAATCTTTCGAGTATAATTTGCTTATTTACTTCCCATATCGTGGACACATAACTTTTTAGATATCGTGCATTTAGTGCTCGACCATAGTCAATTCCATCTAAGTAACAAAGTTTATATGAGTTACCCGTTAATTTCTTTGAAATCAGGAGTGGTCCTTCCCAAGTAGGTGACCATTTACCATAAAAATTGTCTTTTGAACCTTCTGGAAAAATCATTTTCCACACTAAGTCTCCCTTCTCGAAAGACCTTTTTTTTACTTTCTTATTGTAACTTTTTTTTAACTATCTTCTTTTGAGACTCAATTTGTCGTAAGGCTGATATTTGTAACATTTCATGATCTAACATTTCAATGTTCATGTTTTCAGCGCACTCCTTTGATGTGAGTAGTATTTGCTCCAAAATTCTCTTCGATTTTATATTGACTTCTATTGGTATCACTGCCTCATGCCCATAAACCAACTGAAAAGAAGATATCCCAAGACTACCTTTTTTGATCGTCCTTAGGGCTCACAAAGTATCGATCAACAATTCATGCCAATCCCTCGGATTATTGCTTATCATTTTCAAAATACATCCCTTAATCAACTTATTGGATGATTCGGCCTATCCATTTGCTTGTGCGTAATATAGTGTGGAATTGAGTAGCTTTATCCCGAATTGAGTCATAAATTCAAGCATTTACATGCTATTAAAGACTCTCGCCTGATCAACTGTGATAGATTCTGGGATTCCGAATCTAGCTATTAGGTATTCCTTTATGAAGTCGATCACCTGCTTCGAATTAATGTTCTCGAAAGCCTTGGCCTCGACCCACTTTGTAAAATAATCAGTTGCCACCAAACTATAATTGTGCCTTTTAGACGAGGTCGGCTTAATTTCACCAATGATATCCATAGCCCATCCTCGAAAAGGCCAGGGTTTGATTATAGATTTTAATTCGACCGTAGGTTGCCTTAAGATTTTGCCAAATTTTTTACATCGCTTATATCCATTGGCGTAATTTATACAATCTCGTAGGATTGTAGGCCAATAAAATCCGTACCTGTGTATCAACCGTTTCATTTTATGGCCTACTTGATGGGCACCACAAACACCTTCGTGTGTCTCAGCCATTGTAATCAAAACATCTTCTAAATTAAGGCATTTTAACAAAAACCCTTGAGAATCTTTCCTATATAACTCTTGACCGTCATAAAAATAATGGTGGGCCATTAACTTTAATCTGTTCGAGAAGCCTCCTTGAGACAGAGTCTTAAGATATTCAATAATTTCGAGACGCCAATCATCTTTTTCTCTCATAATGTCTATCTTGTTAATGCTTAACTTTCTTTGCTCGAAGGGTACTAACACTCTTGGTTCGAGTCGGGTTGATGTTTCGAGTAGACATGGGTCCACCTTGTGTCCCGATGCTAGCTGGGCCGAATCATTAGAGTTATTTTCTCTCGACACATGAGTAATTTTGATAGTTTCGAAATGTTTCAATAATTCATGGACTCGGGCAAACGAGGCTATGGCCACTGGGCTTATACATTTGAATAATCCTCTTACTTGATTTATGATCAATTGGGAATCACCTTTTATTTCGATGCTTTTAGCGTTCATCTCGAGTAACACTTCTAACCCCAGAATAAGAGCTTCATACTCCGCCATGTTATTTGTGCAATCTCTTTCGATTTGGGCGTACATTTTGGTGATTACTTTATTTGGGGATATAATGTATATCCCAATTCCCGCACTATCTCGAGTGCTGGAACCTTCGAAATATAAAACCTATGGTACTAAATTTATCAATTCGACCTCGAAGTTATCGGGCATTTTCTCTATTTTCGAAGAGTGATCGGCTAGGAAATCAGCCAATGCTTGGCCTTTTGTGGTACATATACCAAATCGAATTGGAGTAAGTTAAGACTCCATTTACTAAGACTACCTTTTACTAATGGCTGATTCATCATGAATTTGATCACATCTGTTGGTGAGACGATCTCTATAACATATGTGGAAAAATAATGCCTCAACTACACCGATGCGAAGTAAAGGCTAAGGCACCACTTCTCGATCGAAGCGTATCTCTTCTCGGCGTCATTTAGTAGTTTGCTTAAGTAAAAAACCGCTTGTTCGAACCCTCTATCATTCTCTTGTACTAAAAGGCAACCAATCGAATGCTCCGCTGCTGATAAATATAATCTTAGCTTCTTTCCTTTTCGAGGTGGGATTAATACTGGGGGTTGTGTTAGATATCTTTTTATCGTTTCGAATGAGTCTTGTTGTTCTTTTCCCCAAGTGAAGTTTTCTCCATCTTTCAAACGTAAAAGTGGGGAAAATGCTTCATTCTTACCCACTAGATTCGATACAAATCTCCTTAGAAAGTTGACTTGTCCCAGGAAACGTTGTAGTTCCTTTTTTGTCCGAGGAGGTTTTGTATCCAAGATTGCTTAAGACCTTGATTATAACAACACAATTCCCCTCCCCCACTTCCTAGGAATCTCCTACTCTCTCTCTCTCTCCCCATCCTCTTTCTTCACATTAAATATCCAAGTTTTTTTCTTCTCTCTCTCTCTCTATATATATATAATATGTATATTCTCTCTCCATCTTCCACCTTCCATTAAATATCCAAGTTTTTTTCTCTTTCTACTAGGTTGTCATGTCTACAAAAAAATAAATATTATAAATATTTTTTATGTCTTTTCTCTTTGAATAGTTCTTTTTACATATAACAATTATTTTTTATTTTTATTTTTATTACACAAAATCTTATTCAAAATATTTCAAACTAATAAATTTTTGGGGTATCATGTTTGTGACAAAGGCATGAGAAATATAGTATATTCCATATTTTTTCTTGTCATATTTGAGATACTTTTCAAAAAATATTTAAAAAATGTAATATACTTAATCTAACATTCATTCTTATAGAAATCAATAAAAAAAGACAGTTTATTATAATAATAGATGTATGAGTAATTTTCCCTAATAAATAAATTATGGAAATCAACTGAGATGAAAAATTACTCGCACAGCATGATTTCTGCACTCTTACTTTCTCTCACTAAATACTAAGCCTTTTTCCCCCCTTCTCCCTAGAGAGACTCTCTCACTCCCTCCTCAGGCAGCCGTCTCAAATGAAGGGGTGTGTGGCTTTTTATAGTGTTTGTCTGACCAAACCCTCCTTGTTCTTGATAAGGTGTCAGACCAAGTCCTCTATACTACATGTTACACCAATATATACACACATATATATATATGACATGTGTGATAATAAGCAAAGTAGAGTATGTACATGATTATAGTCAAGCTATTAAATCTCGGTATCGGTGTCGATATCGAGGTAATAAATTTAAGAAAACTTTGATAGAAATTTTGGGAATATTCAAATTTCGGTTTCACTTTTAAAGAAATCATGGAAATTTATAGAAATACTTATAAATTTACAATGAAACTTTGTGTAACTTTAAATATCATAATCACTTATTTTTTACATTAATAATATTTCATGTATAATATATGCATAATGAATCTTGTTAAATAGAATGACTTGAACCTTTTGTGAAAAATATGAAATAATGACAGTAAAATAATAATTAAATAACATAAGAACTTCATTAAAATAAAGTGTACCACCATTTTAGTAAAAGTTATTATTCAAAACTACATCAAACTTCGAAGAGGATTTTCATCAAATCTTATTTTTTAAAAAATTGTGCTCAAACTCGAATTTTTATTAACTTGTTGCCTAATATCACTATCAAATTCATATTTAAATTTATTTGCTTATTGATTTACATATTTGGTTATTTATTATTTTTTCTTTTAATATGAATGATCATTTGACTATAATTTTTAATTATAAAATATTCTAAAAAAAAATATTATTCTAAATTTCAAGAAATTTTGAGGGATATTTAATAAAAATTATTTTAAATTTGAAAAATTTCGGATTTCGACAAAAATTCGGGAAGTTTTGAAAGATATTATACAAAAGTGGATCGAAAATTCGATTTTGTTTCTGGACCCTCGTAAACCCAAATTATCGAGATTTCAGGCAAAATTTAGAGATTTCGGGCGAAACTTAAGACCTTCATTATAACAACACAATTCCCCTCCCCCACTTCCTAGGAATCTCCTACTCTCTCTCTCTCTCCATCCTCTTTCTTCACATTAAATATCCAAGTTTTTTTCTTCTCTCTCTCTCTATATATAATATGTATTTTCTCTCTCCATCTTCCACCTTCCATTAAATATCCAAGTTTTTTTCTCTTTCTACTAGGTTGTCATGTCTACAAAAAAATAAATATTATAAATATTTTTTATGTCTTTTCTCTTTGAATAGTTCTTTTTACATATAACAATTATTTTTTATTTTTATTTTTATTACACAAAATCTTATTCAAAATATTTCAAACTAATAAATTTTTGAGGTATCATGTTTGTGACAAAGGCATGAGAAATATAGTATATTCCATATTTTTTTCTTGTCATATTTGAGATACTTTTCAAAAAATATTTAAAAAATGTAATATACTTAATCTAACATTCATTCTTATAGAAATCAATAAAAAAAAGACAGTTTATTATAATAATAGATGTATGAGTAATTTTCCCTAATAAATAAATTATGGAAATCAATTGAGATGAAAAATTACTCGCACAGCATGATTTCTGCACTCTTACTTTCTCTCACTAAATACTATGCCTTTTTATTTTTGGCTTCTCCCTAGAGAGACTCTCTTCACTCCCTCCTCAGGCAGCCGTTTCAAATGAAGGGGTGTGTGGCTTTATATAGTGTTTGTCAGACCAAATCCTTCTTTTTCTTGATAAGGTGTCAGACCAATTCCTCTGTACTACATGTTACACCAATATATATATATATATATATATATATATATATGACATGTGTCATAATAAGCAAAATAGTGTACGTACATGATTATAGTCAAGGTTTTAAATCTCGGTATCGATATCGATATCGAGGTAATACATTTACGAAAATTTTGATAGAAATTTTAGAAATATTCAAATTTCGGTTTCAATTTTAAAGAAATCATGAAAATTTATAGAAATACTTGTAACTTTACAATGAAACTTTGTGTAACTTTAAATATCATAATTACGGATTTTTTACATTAATAATATTTTGTGTATAATATATGCATAATGAATCTTGTTAAATAGAATGACTTGAACCTTTTGTGAAAAATATGAAATAATGGCAGTAAAATAATAATTAAATAACATAAGAATTTCATTAAAATAAAGTGCACCGCCATTTTAGTAAAAATTATTATTCAAAACCACATCAAGATTTTAAGAGGATTTTCATAAAATTTTATTTTAAAAAAAATTGTGTTCAGACCCGAATTTTTATTAACTTATTGCCTAATATCACTATCAGATTCGTATTTAAATTTATTGCTTATTAGTTTACATATTTGGTTATTTACTATCTTTTCTTTTAATATGAATGATCATTTGACCATAATTTTTAATTATAAAATTTTCTAAACAATAAAAAAAATATTTGAAATTTTGAGAAATTTCGAGTTTCGATCAAAATTTCGATGGATGTTTGACAAAACATAATTTTAAATTTCGAAAAATTTCGGATTTCAAAAAAAATTCTGGATGTTTCGGAAGATATTATACAAAAGTGGATCGAAAATTCGATTTCGTTTCTGGACCCTCGCAAACCCGAAATTTCGAGATTTCGGGCGAAATTTACGACCTTGATTATAACATCACAGTTCCCCCTCCCCCACTTTCTAGGAATCTCCTACTCTCTCTCTCTCTCTCTCTCTATATATATATATATATATTCTCTCTCTATATATATAATATGTATTTTCTCTCTCGCGTCTTCTATCTTCACATTAAACATCAAAGTTTTTTTCTTCTCTCTCTATATATTTATATATATATATTCTCTCTCTATATATAATATATATAATATGTATTTTCTCTCTCCATCTTCCACCTTCGCATTAAATATCCAAGTTTTTTTTTCTTTCTACTGGGTTGTCATGCCTACAAAAGAAATAAATATTATAAATATTTTTTATGTCTTTTCTCTTTGAATAGTTCTTTCTACGTATAATAATTATTTTTTATTTTTATTTTTATTACACAAAATCTTATTCAAAATATTTCAAACTAACAAATTTTTGAGGTATCATATTTGTGACAAAGGCATAAGAAATATAGTATATTCCATATCTTTTTCTTGTCATATTTGAGATACTTTTCAAAAAATATTTAAAAAAATTAATATAATTAATCTAACATTCATTCTAATAGAAATCAATAAAAAAAGTATTAATCGTCAAATGCAATAAAGACAGTTTATTATACTTACATACTAAGTAAAGAAAAAAAGACATGCACCCTATGATATGTTGCTAATAATAATTGAAATACTCAAATAAAAAAAATGATATCTCTCATATTTTAAGCAGCTAATAATCCTCATTTGCTAGCATCCTCTGAGTGGCTTTCATGTGTAGAATTATCTGAAGAAAACCTTTCAAACCTTTGTGGCGACAACATTTGTGCCTGAGTTTACAATATCACATATATTAACAACTAACTTAATGAAATTATATATATAAAAAAGCTCAATGTAAATTTATATACCTGTAGCAATTGTGTCAAGCTAACAGTGCCATGTTCTTCATTTTCTACATAGCGAGGCCGGTTATTGAGTTGTTGATGAATATTTGGATTAGTCAACTATTATGAAAAAAATTCATGTAAGTTAGAAAACTGCATGATAAAAAAATTGAAAAGTAGTATAACATCAGAATTTTGTATGAAGAAATCAATTGCTTAATCATTTTACCTGCGATAGGTGGGGTGGCGGAACATAGGCCATGTTCAGGTCAGTATGAGACAAGCTCAAATCGGTATAAGTAGCATTCTTCCTCAACCAGAATAATATAATTGCACGTATTTTTATTTTTTTGTAATAGTATGTTAAAAGTTAATACAACTCCATAAAAAGTTCATGCCACAATTTTATCAATTTTATACTTTGAAAAATAAATTTTATTGTAAAGAATCGATCATCCATGCATGAACTAAAAAACAATAAGGTATCAATGCTAGAAAACTTATCATAATTTTACTAGTAATCCATACGAATCAATCTACTGAACTAATATATATCCTACAATATTATTAGTTTTAATTGTAAGAAAATTAAAATCAGCATGTAGTATCGTAACCCTATTTTATTTTTATTTTTTATCGAAACGTAACCCTATTATTTAAACTTTTTGAATTCCTACTCAATTTGACAAAGTATATCATTTCATTCATAATAAAGAAAAAATTCCATAAAAGAAAATATTGATTTTTTGAATGAGACAAAGAGTAGAGAGAAGATGGAAAGAATATATGGAAAGAGAAGCACGGAGGATGATTTTTAATGTTTACGTTACACCAAAAGTGGTATAGGCGATTAATGTCACATGTCATTAATGTTTATGTTACACCAGAAGTGATTTCATCTGAGTGTTTGAAGGGCCAGTTACATAAATTTAACCTTGTTTTTCATGGTAATTACGGATATGCCATGCGGTTTCACACGTATTATTTCAGGTAAACTTGAAGGTAGAGTGGAGGAGAAGATCATGCTTAGAGCAAGGTGGATGGGAGATGCTATTGTACGCGCGTCCACAGTAGTGAGAGTATAGCCCACTAAAAACAGAATAACATAGCATGTGTGAGGGTATCTCAGAGGAGTGAGAGGCCGTGAGTCTGTTACAGTGAGTGGAGAGGACCGTGGTTTCTTCTCCCACTTCCTATACTATAAATAAGGGATAGTGCAAACATTATCTGGTCGGCTCGAAGGACTCCACCATTGTACCCAGCGGCGGCATCACCCTTTCCGGCGACTCCATTGTACTCGGGGGCGGCGTCCCTTTTCAACCGACTGTTGCGTCCCCGATTCCGAGCAGCACCACCTTTCTCGGTGCTTCTCTCGAAGGCAGAGGCGATGACTACTGAAGCGGAAGCGGTGGCGACTGCGGTGGTGGCGACTGCGGTGGTGGCGACGTCGACGGCGGCGGCGTCCCAAGTGTTGCGTCCCCCTCCCTATTTCTGAAAGATTTTCGTTCGATCTATGTCTAGGACCTATAACTACCATAGCTGGAACTACAAGAGATCGGTGAGATGGAACAAGCACATGCAGACGCACGCCCGGTTCAAGAGGCCCAAGAGCAAGAAGAAATGGTACCGGGTTAGCCCCGAGTGCCAAAAAAGGTTCAAGAATGTACAGAACTACCATGTGGAATACGAGTGCAATGGACGGCGATATTCATCTGTTAATGTGGTTGAGTTGTGAGTCTTTGTAAGAGGAAAACTTGTTTATGTAGTTGTGGATGTTGTGAAGTAGTTAGAGATTGAAATAGTTGTAGTAGAAATGGTTTGATGTTGTAGAGAGATAGTTGAAAGATAATTTTGTAAAGATCGATTCTTATTATTGTTGTTGTGTTACACCACCTTAAATTGTACACCATCCTCCTATTTATAGATGTTATTAACATCTTCTAGATAGATCTAGATATGCCTACATATATAATTTTAGAACATTCTTCATACACATCTAGAGGCTTCTAGAGACTTCTACTATCATCTAGAATATTCTACACGGTTCTATAATATTCTATAACTTTCTACGAGATTCTATATTATTCCGGAGTGTTCTACTAGTTTCTACATTATTCTAGATAATTCTAGACCATTCTAGAATCTTCTAGAATATTCTAGAACTAACTAGATAATCTTATTCTAGAAAGTTTAATGTTCTAGATTTATCCAGAAATGTGCACTTATTTCAACACTTTTCCTAAGTGCACTTTTCTATGATTCCAAGTTTTTCTCGGAGGAACTCGAACCACTGTCTTGGTAAGGCCTTAGTGAAGATGTCGGCCAGTTATTCCTCTGTACTGCAGAAACTTAGCTTTATTTTCTTATCCGATATTGCTTCTCTTATGAAATGATATTTTATGGCAATGTGCTTAGTTCTACTGTGATGGACTGGATTATTGGTGATAGCAATTGCTGACTTACTATCACAGTAGATTTCAGTCGGCCCATCTTGTTGCTCTCCCATGTCTTCAAATATTCTTCTTAGCCATATCGCCTGACTAGTTGCATTAGATGCTGCTACGTACTCTGCTTCTGCAGATGACTGAGCAGCTGTTTCTTACTTCTTTGAAGCCCATGAGAATGCTCCATATCCGAATGTGAATGAATACCCTGAAGTGCTCTTCATGCCGTCAACTGATCCGACCCAATCACTGTCTGTATATCCAAATAATCTTACATCTTCGGTGGCCTTATACTAACAAGATTTTTTTTGAGATTTTGTTCATGATATCAAACTCCATTTTTTATCGTTTTATTCTGTTTAGTTTCTCTTATAAATAAGATTGTACATTGTTTAACTTTAGTACTTTCTTTTTAATTTACCCTGGTTAATTAGCAGTTGTTGTTCCTATAACAATATTATTTTTTTAAGTTAATATCATATCATGCTTTTCAGAAAGAAAAAAAATATATAATTACAATGTCCACCTAAAAAATATTTAAATATATATGTGTATACTCTTAGATAAAATATATAATCTTCTTACACTTTAAAAAAATACTCATTTATATATACATGTATAAAATAACTATTTAATTAAACGTATAACAATTTATTATTATCATATAAATTCAAAATAACAAGCGTATAATGTTTTCTTTGCTACATCAAATTAAAGTTAAAATTAATTGCTAACTTAAAATTTAAATTTAATTCATTAGAATAAAATTGTCATATAAAAATCATAAAATATATATTTTGAAAAAACATCTAACCATATAAATAAATTTAAAAAATATAATTAGGAAACATAAATGGAACTTCTTATTTGCAATACATACTTTGATATTTTCATAAAAATGATTAGCGGTAAAATAGCCTTTAAAGAAAAAATATAAATAAGAAATGGATGAAAATCATCCAGGAATTACCAATTTAACAATTACAATAGAAGTTTAGTACCAATTGAATCATTTATAAACACTCAAATACCACCAATATGATATTAATAACAAAATTGGGTATCAAAATAAATTTTACCCTAATCATACATGTCATCATGCATGAAACCAAAATTCCATTTGGCAACCAAATGGTGACACGTGTCACTGCCCTTAATAATCGTCTACACCGGGCGCAATTTAAACGATGATCATCTCTAGAAATTACAACTATTTTCAGTATAAGTGGGACTTGAAATACAGCGACGCACAAGTGGAACAGCACAACGTACTAGTTTTTCTCTGAACCTTGTCGCATATAATTAAAGCTCGAAAGCTTACACTGCAATTGAAAATTGCTTTCTTCAACGAAGACGAAGAGACAAATCAATCCGAGTCGTCGAAATATAGGCGATCATGTCATCAGATTTTAACGGTGAAGACTCAAGGCGGCTTTCATCGCAGCGTTTTGAATCGGCGCGCTTCGAGTCTTTCTCCGATTACGCTGAAAGCGAGCCGATGAAGGAAGGTGTTTTTGAGGAGGACTTAGGCGGCGAGGTGGCGGCGGCGCCAGAGCTGTCGGAGGTGAGATCCGGAGGCGGTGATTTCGCCGGTAACGGACCGGTTCTGCCGCCTCCGGCGGACATGGAGGCTGAGGAGGGTTTTGCTCTCAGAGAGTGGAGAAGGTTAGTTTTGAAAGTAAAACGTTTGTGTGATTACGTCACTGCATGCGTGTTTTGCTGCTTGTTTTTAGATCAGTAGAGTCGAGGCGAACAAGTTGTTCATGCTTGTAATATGTATTGGAGCTTGGTTTGGTTTGAGTGTTAGTCTAGCTGAACTCAAATGAGTTTTAATCGAGCTGAAGTCAAGTCGAGCTCGAGGAGCTTGAATTTTTTTATGTATTTTTTACTAATCGAGTTGAGCTCGAGCCTAACTTCTCAAAAAAATAATAATTATTCAAGTTTGGTTTAATATGTTAATGAATCGAGTACAAACGAGCTTTTGCCGAATGATCTCGCATTCTCGATGCGATATGGAGCAGTTTAGTTTCGTTTTCAGCCCTACTTGTTTTTGGTGTTTGATAAGCAAGAGGATGAAGCGTTAATTACATATATAAAGCTATTAAGAAAAAATGAAAATTGGAATCTTTTAACTCTCTGATGCTAATTGCTATCTATGTCATTCATGATTTAAGTTTTCTGCAAAGTTGCTGTACTTCACATGTTTCTGGAGCTGAAAAACTAATTAATTGTTTTGAGGATTTTTCATGTTGATTGACATAATATCATTGCTATTTTTGAGCTGAGATTTGTTGCTTTAATGTGCTGTGTGATGTAATAATGAGAAATTGTGCTTGGGACATTTATTTGAATATATGGACAAATTTGGGGTAAAAATTGTTTCAGACAGAACGCGATTCGACTGGAGGAGAAGGAGAGGAGGGAGAAGGAGGTGTTGAAGGAAATAATTGAGGAAGCCGATGAATACAAAACAGAGTACTACAGGAAATGGAAGATTAGATGTGAGAATAGCAGAGCTGTCAACAGGGAAAAGGAAAAGGTTAGGCTAATCTGTATGCTTTATGTTGCAAATTGATTTGATTCTGTGGAGGAATGGAACAAGAATAGGAATCGGTTTAAACTTGAATGTTCATTGTTTCTATTTTTGATTCCAATGACTCTATATCGTATCGTATCTTTTGGCAACTAACAGAGTGGGCGATCTAGACTCCATTTGGAGATTTAATGAAGGAAAGTGTAGAGGGAAAAACAAAATCACTAACAATCATCATTCTCATTTCTCATGTTTTTCTTTTGAACCAAGAATATCTATTATTTCGACTTTTTTCAAGTGTAAGCTGAAAATCATGACAAAAAGTAAAAGGTATCGAAAACTAAATTTTCATCGTGTTTCCCTTTGGGCAAAGTAAGTGACATTTACTACAAGCTAAGAAAGCATAATAAATAAGCTAATTTATATTATGGCTGTGATTGCAGTTATTTGTTGAAAGTCGAGATAAATTCCATGCTGAGGCTGACAAAAGTTACTGGAAGGCAATTGCCGAACTTATACCAAACGAAGTTCCAGTTATAGAGAAGAAAGGCAAGAAGGCAAATAAGCCTTCCATTCTTGTGATTCAAGGCCCGAAGCCAGGCAAGCCGACTGATCTATCCAGAATGCGTCAAATACTTGTGAAGCTCAAACACAAGCCACCCGGTCACATGATGTCTCCTATAAATGAACCTGGAAAAGATGCTAAAATTCAAGAAACAACTCCCGCTTCCGTCTCTGAGGTTCAAGCTGTATCTGCTGTTGCAAAGTGAAATTGCCATATCGTAAATTTATGCTGATTTTCGAGTGATCTTTGAACTTGGATGATAGTATACTAGTTTTCTACAACTATGTCATGGTTGACCTGTATTTGATTGAAATATTTGTTTATGTTTCGTTTTGTAAGTTTGCTTCTGTGTATAAATTGATTTTGGTGTAATGTTCATAAGATGTTCTTTCCTCTATATCCATCTCCAATTAATGATGAAGGACAAGATTATTACATCATAGAATTCAGCAGGTGAACTGAAAAATGATTAAACTAAAATGTGAATTCAGAATCTTAAAAACTTGCAATTTGATGCCAAGAACTCATATGGCAATCTCATATTAATAAAAGTGCCCCAAAAAATCTATCCAAACTATTTCAAAATTTGACCGGCTTAGCCAAATATTAAACTGTGTTAACTAGAATAAAAGAAAAAATTTACAGATTTGCAGTGGACAAAGAGAATGAATATAATTAAACTAGGGGGTACTGTATTGGGTATAATTTGAACTAGCATTGCTTCATCTAGGAACCATCTGTGTAATAGTATGAGAACTTTCCAATTGAGTTGAAGTCATAAAAGGACCAGCTGTTTGTTTGCCTTTGTCTGACCGGGACGAAATCTGCAAACTACCACCACCACTCGATCTCTCGAAACTTTCTGGTCTATATAATCCCGGCTCAGATAACAAGTTCTCGTTAAGAATAACATCGGTTGAGAGCATCTTCACCACTTGTTTCATATCCGGCCTTTGATGAGAAGCCGCTTGGGTGCAAAATAGTGCAACTTTAGTGAACCGCATTATTTCATCCTTAGGGTAGTCCATCAAATCTTGATCAACAATCTCTAGAAGTCTGCCTTCTTTGAACAGTTTCCAAGTCTGCAACAATATTTTCATATCAGATTCCTATAGGCTTATACAAATGGGATAAGGTTGTATTTCGGCAGGTATACTAACCGTGCCAGTAAAAGCGTGACTCAGGCACGACCCAGATTATAAAGGATATGACTGCATTTAGTATACTAACTGGGCCAGTAGAAGCGTGACTTGGGCACAACCCAGATTATAAAGGATATGACTGCATTTAGGTCCTAAGCCAAGCTGCACCTACTTGGAAGATCAGATCCTACGTAGTTTAATTAGTTAGGTTGAAACTATTAGGCCGTACTGAAGAGTCCTCCGATTTGTTAAGGGAACTTATGTCGATTCTATAGAGCAAGTATTTTTACGTCGAATGTGATACTCAACAGGTGAATATAGGAGAATTGGAGAGTAAAACATGCAACTCTTTTCAGGTTCTACTTGGAGATAACTATATACATACTCCATGGTGCACAGATAGGAGGCAAGCATGTGGATACCAAGGATGACGCCACGTGTCATTATCTCTGTGTCGGTATTCCAGGGTTGTAGTCTCGGGTCATGCTATACCCTACCCTACTCGGATAAGCGGATCTTCTGTAACATTGGGTGTATTCAAATGTTTCAGGGATATATTGGTAATTTAAGAACTACGCCTAGATTAGGCATATCAAATGTTTAGACAAAAGACGCTACATGAGACGTACCCATTCGAGCAGAACAAAGAAATCGTCTCCAAAACAAGCCTTACTGCTACTCTTTCCACTTATTATTTCCAGTAAGAGCACCCCGAAACTATATACATCCGCTTTCTTCGTGAGTTGCCCCAACAAGGCATATTCTGGAGCGAGATATCCCCTGTAATGTAATGCAAAGTAAGACAGGAAATGATTAAAGGTAAAATAAATTCAACAGAGATTTGCACTTACACTGTTCCTGCTACTCGTGTGCTAACATGGGTGACATTATCAGGAAATAGCTTTGCCAATCCAAAATCTCCAATTTTGGGTAGAAAGTTTTCATCCAGAAGCACATTACTAGCCTTTATATCTCGATGGACAATGCGTGGCTCAACATCCTCGTGAAGAAATGCAAGACCAGAAGCTGTGCCCATGCATATTGCGGCTCTTTTGGACCAATCAAGTTCAACATGTTTACCCTTTGAGGCTGAAATCAATAACTTGTATTATGATAAATTGAGACATTAGCAACATTTTCTTAAGAAATATATGTATAACTTGCTTTAGACGGAAACTTAACGATTTCGACTTCACACAGGCAACTAATGACTTCTTCGCGCCAGTTATGAACTTATGATGCCAAAATTTCATGATACAATTAGCATAATAAGGTAAATTATACAAACCAACCCTGAAGTAAGGTCTAATTACATAAAACACCCTTTATCGCCTCCCAGCATTACTTTCCATCTATAATCGAGCGGCTAGCTCATGAGAAGCTACCCCCCTGGTTAGTGCCCAAGTAGGACTATGGACCGTTGAATTACACATTGATGATGTCTTTACTCTTATGACGTCATCATATTCTCATCCAACAAATCACAATCTCACTTGGGCAATGCCCTGACATGTATAATGCAGTCCCTTAACTAGATTATTATAAACACAACCTACTCTTTCAACTTGTGCTGCAGAATATTTTTCTTCATTTATTAAAATTATCCACAGTTATGATCATTACCAAGTAAAGCGCTGGTGAGGCTGTTGTTCTCCAAATATTCGTACACCAATATTCTATTCTTGCCCTCAACGCAACAACCAATCAGCTGAACAAGATTCGGGTGTCGGATATTTGATATCGAATTAAGCTCCGTCAAGAATTCATCAGTTCCTTGCTTGGATTCAGCAGAAAGAGACTTGACAGCAACTTGAGTCCCATCTCTCAAAACTCCCTGCAATTGCGTAGAGTGCCATAGGGTAAACATAAAGTAGAAAAATTGGCCAAGGGGAAAAAAGGCTGTAACTTAAAAACCAACTACAAAACGTTATATAAGTTATTGACTTCAAAGTTCAAACACACCTTATAGACTACGCCGAAACCACCTCTACCAATTTTGTTCGAAGGATGAAAAAGCCCCGTGGCCGATCGCAAGGAGTTATATGAAAAGAGCTTAACATTGTTGGTGGCAATTCCTGACCAACAAAGAAACCATGAAACGAATAAACATTAGTATGTCGAACTATAAAAACTCCATGATTGACGACAAATGACAAGGGAATTCTAAAGACTAAAGCTAAAAGTTTAACATGAAAATATGTCCTCTTTATCAATCTAAATCGAGAATAAATTGTATCAGCCTGAGAACAATGAGTTAGAAAATGCAAATATTGACTTTCAAGTATCAATTCACCAGTTGCAATTCAAAGTGCATAAATATTTTAAGATTCTCAAGTTTCAATTATATATATATATAGTACTTCATTTGTAATGTAATAATAATAGACTAATTCTCAATCTTTTGGGGTTTTTGTTGTGGAACTCAGAGTCATATTCCACCAAATATAGAAATAGCGAGGGAAATATTGTACTAGAAAACCACACTAGATTTAATTCCCAGGAAAGATTGGAGGCGTCACAACGGTCGCGCTTAAAACCCAACCTCCTAGACAGAATTAACTAGACGAATTTAATAGCACAATATAACACTACAACTATAACTAACAATGGCTACTTGAAGAATAGCACAAAATAAAGAACACCAAATTTAACGAGGTTCGGCTAATTTAGCCTACGTCCTCGGACCCCACCAAAATATTTCACTAAAGGATTAAAGTGAAACTATTACAAACTATAGAGGAAGAAAGAAGAAATTGCTAAAAGACTTAGGCAATTTGGGATGTTTTCAAATGTACATAGGTGGTCTCCTTTTATAGGAAAAAGGGACCACCCTTTACAACCATTTTCCAATGTGGGATAATTTAGCTTCTTGAAATGAAGCCATCTTCAACAAATCTCCACCTTGGCGAATTTCAAACTCTTCAATCTCCTCGTCAAACGGGGTCACCAAAACCAATCTTCAAATTTTGACAATGTTGATCAAGTCCAAACAAAATTTGAACTTGATTGCAGTCACAACTTTTGTCAACATATCAGCAGGATTCTCAGTAGTATGGATCTTCTCGATTCTGACTCCACCTTCTTCGAGTATCTCTCTTATGAAATGATACCGAACATCAATGTGCTTCGTCCTTGCATGATAAACTTGGTTCTTTGCTAAATGGATAGCACTTTGACTATCACAATGAATTTTGACATACTTTTGTCCAATCCCTAGTTCACCAAGCAACCCTTGAAGCCAAATTGCTTCCTTTACAGCCTCTGAAATTGCCATATACTCTGCTTCCGTAGTAGACAGAGCAACCGTTGACTGTAAGGTAGACTTCCAACTGACTGGTGCTTTAGCAAGAGTAAATACGTAGCCTGTAGTTGATCTACGCTTATCTAAATCACCAGCATAGTCTGAATCGCAATATCCGACTACATACTGACTATGTTCCCGCTCAAATATCAAACCAACATCAGCTGTGTCATGGATGTATCGCAAAATCCATTTCACAGCTTGCCAATGTTCCTTTCCAGGATCATGCATATACCTGCTCACAACCCCCACTGCTTGGGAAATATCAGGCCTCGTACACACCATAGCATACATCAAGCTACCAACAGCATTTGCATACGGTACTTTTGACATGTATTCCTGTTCTGCATCAGATTTCGGTGACAAAGCGGCGCTAAGCTTAAAATGAGGAGCAAGCGGAGTACTAACTGGTTTTGACTTTTCATCAATGCCAAAACGCCTCAACATCCTACTCAGATATTGTTTCTGAGTCAAACAAAGCCTCCTCAATTTTCTATCTCTGAAAATCTCCATGCCGAGAATCTTCTTCGCCTCACCTAGATCCTTCATCTCGAACTCCCTTTTCAAATGAGTCTTCAACTTCTCAATTTCTATTAGACTCGGGGAGGCAATCAACATATCATCAACATACAGAAGAAGATATATGAAGGATCCATCTTGTAGCTTGTGCAAATACACACAATGATCGTATTTGCTTCTTGTGTACCCAATTCCCATCATAAACTTGTCAAATCGCTTGTACCACTGCCTCGGAGATTGCTTCAATCCGTACAACGATTTTTGAAGTTTACAAACCAAATTTTCATTTTCAGCAACTTTGAATCCCTCTGGCTGAGTCATATAGATTTCCTCTTCCAAGTCTCCATGTAAAAATGCAGTTTTTACATCCAACTGAACTAGTTCAAAATCCAACTGTGCTACCAAAGCCAACAAAATTCTAATGGAGGAGTGTTTTACAACTGGAGAAAACACCTCATTATAATCAATGCCCTCCTTCTGAGCGTAACCTTTGGCCACCAATCTGGCTTTGTAGCGAACATCACCTTGGCTAGGAAATCCATCTTTCTTTGCAAATACCCATTTGCATCCAATTGCCTTCTTTCCCTTCGGGAGACTGGCCAGTTCCCATGTTTGATTCTTATGAAGGGACTGCATTTCTTCACTCATGGCAATCCTCCACTTATCTTTCTCTGGTCCTTTGACTGCTTCAATATAAGTGGTAGGAACATCATCAGCGGCA
The DNA here is from genome assembly GCA_019426215.1 of Buddleja alternifolia. Classification (NCBI taxonomy): domain Eukaryota; kingdom Viridiplantae; phylum Streptophyta; class Magnoliopsida; order Lamiales; family Scrophulariaceae; genus Buddleja; species Buddleja alternifolia. Next base: position 41,316,928 of record CM033398.1, read on the forward strand.
ATTGCAGATGCACAAGCCACCATATCATCAAAGCGAGCAGGCTTTCTGATTATCCTCTTTGGCTTGCTAGTTGCAATTGATTCAAGTTGCTGTGGAAGTTCTTGGGGTTGAACTTCCTCTTCTTCAAAATCTCCTTCTACCGTAGGAGAATGATCAAGAGTTTCTTGATCTGCTGGGACAACAAACTTTTCAAACTCCACCTGTTTGGGAGTACCATCCTGCTGTTCTGCATTCACCTTTTCCAACACGGTAGATTCATCAAAGGTGACATCCCTGCTAAAGATTATTTTCTTTGTTTCTGGACACCAAAGACGATAGCCTTTTATACCAGAGGTGATCCCCATGAACACAGCTTTTTTTGCTCTAGGATCCAACTTTGATTCCTTAACATGATAATATGCAGCGGAACCAAACACATGTAAGGAATCATAATCATCAGCAGGCTTTCCAAACCATTTCTCCAATGGTGTTTTTCCATCAATAGCAGTAGATGGTAGACGATTAACGAGATGACACGCATATGTCACAGCCTCAGCCCAAAATTCTTTACCCAACCCAGCATTGGATAACAAACACCGAACTTTCTCCAGCAAAGTCCGGTTCATGCGTTCTGCCACTCCGTTCTGTTGTGGTGTATGTCTAACGGTGAAGTGTCTGACAATGCCTTCATCCTCACAAAATTTTTGAAATGGACCACTCCTAAATTCTCCACCATTGTCTGTACGGAGACGTTTGACCTTTTTATCAGTCTGAGTTTTCACCATCTTTTTCCATTTGAGGAATACCTCAAACACTTCATCCTTCGTCTTCATAGTATACACCCAAACTCTCCGGGAAAAATCATCAACAAAGGTTACAAAATAGTGTTTCCCTCCCAAAGAACTCGTTTTTGAGGGACCCCATACATCCGAATGAACATAATCCAAGATACCCTCAGTATTATGGATTGCTGTTCCAAATTTAACCCTTGTCTGTTTCCCACGAACACAATGTTCACAAAACTCCAATTTGGAGTATTTCACTCCTTTCAACAATCCTTGATTTATGAGGAGATTCAAGGATTTTCCACCTGCATGTCCCAAGCGCATATGCCATAGCCTAACTGCTTCTGAATTCCGATCATCAACAGTAACTGCTGCTACTGCACCCACAACTGTACCACCCATGTAGTGATACGTATTGTTGTTCTTCCGAATTCCCTTCATTACCACGAGTGCACCAGAGATGATCTTCATCACCCCATCCTTAGCTCTTACTTCAAAACCTTTCGATTCTAAAGTTCCAACGGAAATAAGGTTTTTCCTCACTTCTGGTGCATACCGAACACCCTTTAGGGTTATGATTGATCCATCGTGATTCTTCAAGCGAACTGAACCAATCCCAAGTGTAGTAAGAGGAGCTTCATTTGCTGTGAAGACAACGTCATTTTGTTCTTTGAAATCAAAGAACCAATCCAAATGTGGTGTCATATGATGACTACATGCTGAATCCAGCATCCATACTTCAGAAGCACCGCTGGATGATGTCGCCAATGAGAAGTCCGATTCGGCATCATCACACGCGGTTACATTTGATTCCGCTACGGCCTTAGAATTGCCCTTAGTTGTCAGCTTTGGGCAATCTCTCTTCCAGTGTCCTGTTTCTCGACAGTAGGCACACTCGTCTTTGCTTAGTTTATGCCTGGACTTGGATCTCCCTTTCTTTCCTTTGTTTTTGTTTTGTGAACGACTTCTGACGAACAAAACCTCTGCATCTCCGCCTGAACTAACTTGCTTGTCCTTCTTTCTCAGCTCATAACTGTACAGGGCAGCACAAACTTCGCTAAGAGATACAGCAGCCTTCCCGTGAAGTAGAGTGGTTTCAAGAAACTCAAACTCCTCAGGAAGGGATCCCAGCAACATCAGAGCCAAATCCTCGTCTTTAAAAGTCTCATCCAAATTGATCAAATCGGTAACCAGTTGATTAAAACTGGTAATGTGACTATTCATAGTGGAACCCGAAACAAATGTGAAGCGAAAGAGCCGCTTCTTCAAATGGAGCTTATTCTGACAGCTTTTCTTCAGAAATTTCTCCTCCAGTGCCATCCACAATTTATATGCCGAGTTTTCTTTCGAAAACGCATATCTCTGCTCTCTGGATAGACACGAACGAATTGTTCCACATGCCAACCGATTCATCATACTCCAATCTTTTTCCTCCATATCATTTGGTTTCTTTTCTTCAATAGCTAAGTATAGACCTTGTTGAAAGAGTGCGTCTACAACTTCGCTTTGCCACATACCAAAATGGCCTGTGCCATCAAAAGACTCCACTGCCAATCGCGTATTCGCCACAGTGGTTCTCGCCCAAATGGACGACGACGATGCTTTTGAGGTGTCTTCCATTTTTGGTTACAAATTATTCTTCAAGAGCCCTCCAAATGCGAAAGCCAAATAGCCCGGGAAAACTTTTCTGATGTGGAAGATCAGATTAAACTGCGACCACAGAGCATACTCAGAATACCCGAGCTCTGATACCACTTGTTGTGGAACTCAGAGTCATATTCCACCAAATATAGAAATAGCGAGGGAAATATTGTACTAGAAAACCACACTAGATTTAATTCCCAGGAAAGATTGGAGGCGTCACAACGGTCGCGCTTAAAACCCAACCTCCTAGACAGAATTAACTAGACGAATTTAATAGCACAATATAACACTACAACTATAACTAACAATGGCTACTTGAAGAATAGCACAAAATAAAGAACACCAAATTTAACGAGGTTCGGCTAATTTAGCCTACGTCCTCGGACCCCACCAAAATATTTCACTAAAGGATTAAAGTGAAACTATTACAAACTATAGAGGAAGAAAGAAGAAATTGCTAAAAGACTTAGGCAATTTGGGATGTTTTCAAATGTACATAGGTGGTCTCCTTTTATAGGAAAAAGGGACCACCCTTTACAACCATTTTCCAATGTGGGATAATTTAGCTTCTTGAAATGAAGCCATCTTCAACAGTTTTAATCATTGTTAATATCATGAAAATACTAAAGAAGCAACCAGAAAAAGGAACATAAATAAAATCGATCGTACCTGGGGCTTCCGTCGCAGTTTTATCTTTGCAGGAGTCAAATACACCAAAACAAGTCGAAATCCCCATTAATTATACTTCTCTTCCACGTTTGTCATAAATATTCAATCTCTTAATCACGTCCCTTGATTAATCCAATCAACCAACCCCCTATAACTGCAACACCACAGATAATCACATATATATGTGTGTGTGTGTGTGTGTGTGTATATATATATATATATATATAGAGAGAGAGAGAGAGAGAGAGAGAACACAGCTGAAGAAGTTGTACCACAGAATATAGAATAAGAAGTGCTTATGTACCTAACAGACCATCATGAATTAAATAATATGATATTATCACAATGGTTTGGTTATTGGTGGATGGATAAATAGCCGTTCCATTTGCATCTGAATTGGGAGAGTTTGACAATGGAAAAAGGAGAAGATTGAATTGACGGCATAAAAATGGAAGAAAAATTCGGAGGGAAAGAGAAGTCATGTGGACTTCCCGCGGCTTTTGCACTTTGTCACCGGCATCTGCCGTAAATTTATACAGTTCCCTCTCACACGGCAAATTCTAGTCCGCTCCCGACTCGACCAAATTCATTATATTTTATAAAACAACTCCCACGTCTATATAGTGAAAATTGCATCAACTTCTCTTGAATTATAGATATTTGGCATCTATACCCCTTCATATTTACTATATTGACATGAAACTCCTTTTTTCAATTTTTTCATTAAATTTATTAATAAAGGGCTAAAAAAATCCTAGAAATTTGCCCATAAAAAGGTTAATTTAAACAGTGAAAAAATACAACTTGTAAATAACATATTAATAAAAAAGCACATAATAAAGTATCTTAAATTAAAAGATTTCTAGAAATATAGCTCTAAAATTCCTAAACTTTAAATTAATGAAATTTCCAATTTAATTATGAATTCTTTTACTATCCGGAAAAATACTACTTAAAATATTGATTTTAACTCTACTAATTCACTAATGCGATATTTCATGAAAAAAATGTGTTATTATTTTAATTATGCTAATTTAATTTATTATTTATGGCAATCTTCAATAGAAGAAAACTAGTGCTTCTTTTTGTTTTTTCCATATTGTATTTAGTATGATTTCACATTCAAGATTATGATTTATGGTGATAATATGAGTGTTCTTTATTTTTCAATCAAGATTAGCTTCAAAAAAGAAAGAATGAATATTATGTTGTGCTATTTTCTTAGCTTTGAACTTTTGTTAAATTATATCATTGTTCTTATGAAATAATCATAAATTATTATTATTTTTTCACAAATGTTATTATGTCTATTTAAGACCAAAACCATATGGTATATAAGAGGTGCATTTACTTTTTGTTTGTAATATTAATTTTTCAAATATAATATACTACTAAATTAGCACCTTTTTGTAAGAATTTGTTGTATTTTATTATGAAGAAACATATTTGAATAAATAGAATTTTAGGTATATAAGATTTGTTAGGTTCTTCCTTTTATATTTTTTTTTTGAAAAAAAATAATAAGAAAATTAGAATTATTTGGAATACATTTGAAATATGTTAGTGTATTTAAATAGGTTTTTAGATCACAAAGGAAATTCACGGTTAATCAAGAGGATGTTTTTTTAAGAGTTTAGAGTTCTATTTCTAGATTTTTTACTTGTGGATGCCTCATTTTTTTTTTTATGTCATTTCATGATATTTTGATAATTTTCATTACCCAACAAATTATAAGTGAAAATTAACTTTTTAATTTTAAAAGTAAAGGGTATTTTAGTCTTTACCAGTAACTATAAAGAAAAAAGTGAAGGAGGGGAGGTCAATGTCAATATTTTACAAGTGAGGGGTGTGAATACCAAATGTCCATATATAGTTCAGGGAAGGTCAATGCAATTATCCATATCTATCTATCTATCTATTTATATATATTCTTGCATGTATAATCACTCATGATCAAGGTCTTACGTTTACCTCGAAACCTCGAAATTTCTATTGAAATTTCTGGTTTGCGAGGGTTCCGAAGCGAAATATCACTTTCGATTCAATTTCACAAAATATCTTTCGAAATTCGACCGAAATCCAAAAATTTTGCTGAAACTCGAAATTCTCCAAAACTTAATAATAATAATAATAAAACACTGTTGTTAAACATTCATCGAAATTTAGCACGAAACTCGAAATTTTTCGAAATTTTGAAAAATATTTATTTTTTTATACGTATTAAAAATTTATAGACGCCAAATTCGGTTGAAAGTCTAATGCATTCATTTCATAGTATGTCTCTTCTCCTAGCTCCTAAGAACAGTAGAGACGGCCTACTATTGCCATTATATGTACAAAAGAAATAAATTATTATCCAACTTTAATTGTATATATTAATAAAAGTAAAGTAATCATTTCACAATCTAAGCAAATAATTATAGGAATTTATACTTTTGGTACAGAGTAGGTAGATATAAATAAGTAAGAGAAAAACACATCAATTTTTTCTATTCTTTTTTTCTTAAATGTAATTACACATTCAGTTTGAGAGCCGCGAAAGATAACATTAGTGAAACTTTTGCAAAAGGTTTTGATGATACTATTTAATAAGATTCATTATACATATATTACATATAGAATATTATTAATGTAAAAGAAGCATAAGTATAATAATTAAAATTACCAAAAGTTTGATTGTAAATTTTCAAATATTTTTATAAATTTTCATGAGCAGTCAAAATTTCGAATATTCACTAAATTTTTATTGATATTTTTGTAAATTCACTTCCCCAATAATTATACCGAAATCAAAATTTAAGAACTTGCTCATGATGACGACAACATTTCAACACCCACAAATTCGTCATCATTTCATATTATCCTTTTCCTCCGTTCCTACAATACTATTCTACTTGGGCTGAAATCTGTGGCGGTTGTTTAAGGTTGCTAACAAGTAACAATAAATAAAGCACCACAGAGAAAAACAGTGTAAGTTAATAGTGTAATCCTGAAGTTTTTTGCTAGCCACTCGTACATTCAGCACACATGTCACAAGTATCCCATGCCACAAGTATCTTCAATATTAACCTATAATGTTATTTTACAGCACTAGTCAAAAAGGTGAGATACAGAGAGATACGTTAAATGATTCTATTCAATCAAACAGATAACTTGTAAACTTATTTTTCTTTTTTTTGGTGAGAACGATGACTTGTAAACTTTATAATTACTATCTTCCCATAAATATATATTTCATTAGGATTAACTGATTATTATTTAATCATTTTAAATTAGTATATTCTAGGCTAATGTCTAGAATATTGATTGAAATATTGACTAGGGAAGGATGCGGATCGGTTAATTCCGAGGCATCCAACAACCATGTATGGGGTCCACGTAGTGCGAGTCGAGTCGAGTCGAGTCTAATAAGTTGGTGTTCAAGCTTGTTGAATTATTATTGAGCTTCAGATTTTGTGTTTAAACTTTATTTGATTGTTAATCGAGTCGAGCTGAACATGTCGAGTTCGAGTGACTTGATATTTTTGTATATATTTTTGTTATGTAATCTGATTTGAATGTTGATTCTAATCAATGGTATGAAACCCAACCCGAACCGTCCGATCGGACCGCTCAAAATTGGAACGGGTCACAAAAACGGTCCGGTTATGTCAAAAAACCGTTCAAGGTCAAAAACTGGCAGTTTCGGTCAAAAACCGTTCGACCCGCCGGTTCAACCGGTGAATCGGTAAAACCGGTGCTAAAAGTGATGAACCTATTGAAATACAATAAGGGCTCTGATACCATGTTGATTGACATGGATGACTGCATCGAGCTAAAGAAATTGAAGAGAGAGATATTGAATGTAAATCTTGTATATTGAATTCTGAAATGAACAGTACAAAGTTCAAGTCTATGGCAATGATGTCATTTTATAATTCCAGTTTCTACAGATATTTAGTCAATGGCATTTATGTAATATTGCTTAATTAGCTAGTTAGTTAGACGGTTAGTGGTAGAATTAGCTTAGTAAGTAAGCTTTCTAAAACAGTTAACCATGTCAATTAACATGTTAATTGACATGGATGACTGCATCGAGCTAAAGAAAGTGAAGAGAGAGATATTGAATGTAAATCTTGTATATTGAATTCTGAAATGAACAGTACAAAGTTCAAGTCTATTTATGGACTTGGTCAACTGTTTTAGAAAGCTTACTTACTAAGCTAATTCTACCACTAACCGTCTAACTAACTAGCTAATTAAGCAATATTACATAAATGTCATTGACTAAATATCTGTAGAAACTGGAATTATAAAATGACATCATTGCGCTTATTGTATTTCAATATTCCCCCTCAAGTTGGAATTTGTAAAAGGTTGCAAATTCCCAACTTGGAAAGTAGAAATTGCAATTGAGGTCTTCCTAGAGCTTTTGTAAATAAGTCTGCAAGTTGTAGCTTTGTGTTGATATAGCTAGGTGCAATCATTCCTTCCTGCAATTTTTCCCTCACCAAGTGGCAATCAAGTTCTATGTGTTTAGTCCTCTCATGGTACACTGGATTAGAAGCTATATGCAATGCTGCTTGGCTATCACAAGCTAAAGGCACTGGTGTCAATCCTGTTACCTGAAATTCTTTTAACAAATTTAGTACCCAAGTCAATTCACAGCAAACAGAAGCCATAGACCTGTATTCTGATTCAGCTGAGGACCTTGAAACTATATTTTGTTTCTTCGTTTTCCATGATATCAAAGCACTTCCAAGTTTGATACAATATCCACTAATTGATCTTCTAGTCATTGGGCAAGAAGCCCAATCTGCATCACAAAAGGCTTCTATCTTGAGCTCATTGTCTGCTGCAAAGTATAAACCCTGCCCTATGGTTCCCTTGACATATTTCAGCACCTTATAAGCCATTTGTAAGTGTGGTTCTCTAGGTTTTGACATGAATTGACTGAGAATATGTATGGGGTATGTCAAATCAGGCCTAGAAATTGTAAGATAAATCATCCTTCCAATCAATCTTCTATACATGGATGGATCTTGCAACTCATCACCATCTGTGTTATTTAGTTTAAGGTTTTGATCCATTGGAACACTGCTTGGCTTGACTCCACTCAAACCAGCATCATTGATTATGTCTTGAGCATACTTCCTTTGGTTCAAGTACACACCATCTGTGTTTCTGATGATCTCAAAGCCTAGAAAGTACCTCAAATCTCCCAAATCCTTGATTTTAAACTTATCATCAAGTAACCTTTTCAAGCCATTTATGATTCCTTTATTTGTACCAGTCATCACAACATCATCAACATAAACAAGCAAGGCAGTGAAATCACCATTATCAATCTTTGTGAAGAGAGAATGATCACATTGTGACTGTGTAAAACCAGCTGAAATGAGTGTTGAGGAAAACTTAGAAAACCACTGTCTAGATGCCTGTTTGAGGCCATACAAGGACTTTGTTAATCTACACACTGGTTTGTTCAAGTATTCCCCCTTCATGGCAAAACCTGGAGGGAGTTGCATGTAGACTTCCTCATTAAGCTCACCATGCAAAAATGCATTGTTAACATCTAATTGAGCCAAGTGCCAGCCCTTTGCAGCTGCTAAAGCCAATAAGACTCTGACAGTAGTCATTTTGGCCACAGGTGCAAAGGTGTCATGGAAGTCAAGGCCCTCAGTCTGTGTGTATCCCTTGGCAACTAGCCTAGTCTTGTATCTTTCAATGGAACCATCTGAGTTATATTTGATTTTAAATACCCATTTGCACCCTACAACTCTCTTACCTAGGGGCAGTGAAGTAATGTACCAAGTGTGGTTATCTTCCAAAGCTTGAATCTCTAAAGCCATAGCATCTCTCCACTTAGGGTTGGTATATGCTTCAGCATATGTTTTTGGCTCAGTGTATAAGTCCACAGTATGAGCAAAGTGTTTATAAGAGGCATGAGCATTAGTAAAAGAAAGATAACGAGAGAAAGGATATAAAGAAAAAGAAGATGAATCACTGTTTGAGAGAGTTGAAGCACAAATGTAGGCTTGTTGCCATTTGGGTGGAGCCCTCTGTCTGGAAGGTCTTGTAGACTGTGGAAGAAAAGGAAAATCATCAGATGTGAAGACTTCCCCCTCAGCAGGATGATTGTATACTGGTGGAGTAGGGAAGGAAGGAGAAGATGGCTCAAATTCAGTGGAATCACAAGGGAAAGGAAGCACAGAAGGGGAAGGAGGTGACATAGAAGAAAAGGGAAATATATGTTCATGGAATTTCACATCTCTGCTAATGAAAGTTTGGTGAGTATTAAGGTCAAGAAGTTTGTAACCTTTTTTACTGTGTGGATAACCAAGGAATGCACATTTTGTAGCTCTAGGAGAAAATTTGTCTTTGGCAGGGGTAGTATTGGAAGCAAAACATAGACAACCAAAGACTCTGAGATTAGATAAATCTGGTGGTTTGTTAAATAAAACTTCATAAGGAGTTTTGTGGAGAAGGATTGAGGAAGGTAATTTGTTGATGAGGTAAGTGGCAGTTAACACACAATCTCCCCAAAATTGAATAGGGAGAGAAGCTTGGAACCTAAGGGCTCTAGCCATGTCAAGTACATGTCTATGTTTCCTTTCAGCAATGCCATTTTGCTGAGGGGTGTAAACACAGCAAGATTGATGAAGAATGCCATGGGCCAAAAAGAAAGATTTTAGAGTGTGATTAAAAAATTCAGAACCATTATCTGTCCTGAATATTTTAATTGATGAATGGAACTGATTTAGGATCATTTGGTAGAAATTTTTGATGTGAGAAGGAACATCAGATTTTGATTGCATCAAATAACACCAAGTTGTTCTAGAGTAATCATCCACCAGGGTCAAGAAGTATTTGAAACCTTGATGAGTTTGAGTCTTGTAAGGTCCCTAAACATCACAATGGACTAAATCAAAAGCATTGACAGAATAAGATTCTCTTTTATTAAAAGGTAAACGAGTTTGTTTTGCTAAGGGACAAATGGAACAATCCACATGCTTAACATCATGTAAATCAGTTAACAAGGGTACAAGATGTTTCAGTTTATCAAAGGAGGTGTGGCCCAATCTATGATGCCACAACTCAGATTTATTTATAGGGGCTAATAAACTGAAAGAGTTGGAAAAAGTGTGTACTTCAGGGCTAGAAGTAAGACAGTAGAGACCACCCAATTGTTTACCAAGAGCCACTTGTGTCTTCTGGATGTGGTCCTACAGAAAGCAAAAATTAGTATTGAAGAATATTGTATAATTGGAGTCAGTGGTCAACTTACTGACTGAAAGAAGGTTATGTTTGAATGATGGAACAAATAGAACATTATGGAGTGTAAGGTGTGGTGTGATGTGGACTGTGCCTTTGTGAGTAACATTAGTTGATGCACCATTAGGAAGGTGCACTAGATGAGGATTGTCAAGTTTAACTGGTGAATGAAGTAAATCAAAGCAAAAAGTGATGTGGTCAGTTGCACCACTGTCTATGATCCAGTCAAGGGGATTGTGTGAAATGGAAAGGCAATGACTGATACCTGCTAAGTGATGCACAGGTTCTGAATTGTGGATAGTTTGGTTATTCAGGAGGGAGATTAATTGGTTGATGTGGTCAGGAGTGAGATGTGGACTAAGTGGAGAAGATGCAGAGACATGAGATACATGTTGCTGTGGAGGATAACCATTGTTAGCACAGAAATTGACTGCTCTCAAGGAAGGTGAATTGTGTGCCACATTGTTACTGTGAGATCTCTGAAAATGAGTTCCCCCTTGCGGAGAATTTCTTCCATTTTTCTTACCCTTTGGTTTCCAGTTTGGTGGGAAACCATGCAACTTAAAACACTTTTCTTGAATATGTCCTGTCCCATGGCAATACTCACAATGGAGTTGTTTCTTATTTGCAGAATTCCATACTTGAGTACCATTATTCACCATAAGAGCAGCTGCAGCATCATCCATAGGGGCTGATTTGTTCCCATTCAATAACCAAGAAAGTGATGGATCACCATTAGGAGGCCGAACAATTGAACCAGTTACAAAACCAGGCATGTCAGATGAATGTAGCTGAAAATGAGATGGAGAAGCCTTGGATGAGCTGGATTCTCCAGCAGAAAACGATTGATTCTGTGTGCAGATTGGATCCCCTTCTTCAGGTTTTAGAATATCCCCATTCACAAAACCTAGCTTATTCTTACATGATAGTGCAATTTCCATAGACCTTCGCCATGGGATGTAATTCGCTGCTCCAATTAGGGCTTGAAATCCGCCATTGTTGGCCATTCTTGAAGCTCAAACAGAGAGATGATGAAAGTGATCCAAAAAGAACAAGAAAATAACTCGATTGAATCGGTGAAATGATTCGATTTGAATCAAAGATGAAGAACAATGGATCGATTATGCTCTTGTGGACTTATACACTGAACCAAAAACATATGCTGAAGCATATACCAACCCTAAGTGGAGAGATGCTATGGCTTTAGAGATTTAAGCTTTGGAAGATAACCACACTTGGTACATTACTTCACTGCCCCCAGGTGAGAGAGTTGTAGGGTGCAAATGGGTATTTAAAATCAAATATAACTCAGATGGTTCCATTGAAAGATACAAGGCTAGGCTAGTTGCCAAGGGATACACACAGACTGAGGGCCTTGACTTCCATGACACCTTTGCACCTGTGGCCAAAATGACTACTGTCAGAGTCTTATTGGCTTTAGCAGCTGCAAAGGGCTGGCACTTGGCTCAATTAGATGTTAACAATGCATTTTTGCATGGTGAGCTTAATGAGGAAGTCTACATGCAACTCCCTCCAGGTTTTGCCATGAAGGGGGAATACTTGAACAAACTAGTGTGTAGATTAACAAAGTCCTTGTATGGCCTCAAACAGGCATCTAGACAGTGGTTTTCTAAGTTTTCCTCAACACTCATTTCAGCTGGTTTTACACAGTCACAATGTGATCACTCTCTCTTCACAAGGATTGATAATGGGGATTTCACTGCCTTGCTTGTTTATGTTGATGATGTTGTGATGACTGGTACAAATAAAGGAATCATAAATGACTTGAAAAGGTTACTTGATGATAAGTTTAAAATCAAGGATTTAGGAGATTTGAGGTACTTTCTAGGCTTTGAGATCATCAGAAACACAGATGGTGTGTACTTGAACCAAAGGAAGTATGCTCAAGACATAATCAATGATGCTGGTTTGAGTGGAGCCAAGCCAAGCAGTGTTCCAATGGATCAAAACCTTAAACTAAATAACACAGATGGTGATGAGTTGCAAGATCCATCCATGTATAGAAGATTGATTGGAAGGATGATTTATCTTACAATTTCTAGGCCTGATTTGACATACCCCATACATATTCTCAGTCAATTCATGTCAAAACCCAGAGAACCACACTTACAAATGGCTTATAAGGTGCTGAAATATGTCAAGGGAACCATAGGGCAGGGTTTATACTTTGCAGCAGACAATGAGCTCAAGATAGAAGCCTTTTGTGATGCAGATTGGGCTTCTTGCCCAATGACTAGAAGATCAATTAGTGGATATTGTATCAAACTTGGAAGTGCTTTGATGTCATGGAAAACGAAGAAACAAAATACAATTTCAAGGTCCTCAGCTGAATCAGAATACAGGTCTATGGCTTCTGTTTGTTGTGAATTGACTTGGATACTAAATTTGTTAAAAGAATTTCAGGTAATAGGATTGACACCAGTGCCTTTAGCTTGTGATAGCCAAGCAGCATTGCATATAGCTTCTAATCCAGTGTACCATGAGAGGACTAAACACATAGAACTTGATTGCCACTTGGTGAGGGAAAAATTGCAGGAAGGAATGATTGCACCTAGCTATATCAACACAAAGCTACAACTTGCAGACTTATTTACAAAAGCTCTAGGAAGACCTCAATTGCAATTTCTACTTTCCAAGTTGGGAATTTGCAACCTTTTACAAATTCCAACTTGAGGGGGAATATTGAAATACAATAAGCGCAATGATGTCATTTTATAATTCCAGTTTCTACAGATATTTAGTCAATGGCATTTATGTAATATTGCTTAATTAGCTAGTTAGTTAGACGGTTAGTGGTAGAATTAGCTTAGTAAGTAAGCTTTCTAAAACAGTTGACCAAGTCCATAAATAGACTTGAGTTTTGTACTGTTCATTTCAGAATTCAATATACAAGATTTACATTCAATATCTCTCTCTTCAATTTCTTTAGCTCGATGCAGTCATCCATGTCAATTAACAGAACCGGACGGTTCTTAACCAAAACTTGAAATCTTTATTTTTTCAACCCAAATCTGAAATTAAACTCAAATCTGAAACATTTTTTCAACCCAAATCTGAAATTAGCCCCAAATCTGAAACCTTCCTTCTTCGCAAAAGATCGAAATAGCAAAAGATTGAAAGAAAATTACGTAAAGAAAAATAGATAAGTAAAGAAGAAGAAGAAGAAGAAGAAGATTAGGAAGAAAGAAGAAGAAGAAGAAGAGGAGGAAGAAGAAGAAGATTGGGAAGGAGGAAGAAGAAGAAGAGGAAGAAGAAGAGTAGCTCACAGTCACCAAGCGTGTGTGAGAGAAGTGAGAAAGACAAGTTCTGATTTTTGACTTTTGAGTTATATATATTATATATATTATTATTTTGTAATATTTATATATTTATATATATATATATATATATATTATTGTTTTGTAATATTAATTTTATATTAATTATTATTTATTGCATAATTATGACGTCACCGGTTCGACCGCGATTGACCCAACGGTTGAACCGGTGACCCGTGACCCGGTCATTTTTTCGGTTCGCTGTCCGGTCCGGTTTTCAGAACACTGATTCTAATCTATTGAATGAATTTGATCAAGAATGTAAAAGCAAAGAGGAATGAAAATGACTCAAAGATTTAGAGTGGTTCAAACATCAATGTGATGTTCTACATCCACTTTGGCACACACCAGAAAGCTTCACTAATTTCAGGAGAGAAAATGTTTACAAGTTTTCCAATAATGAATTTCCAGCTACTTTCTATATATATACAAGTGCAATCTATTGCTCTACATATACATACATAACTGCCTCCGTATACACGATTTAATTTGTTTCCTAACTAAAAAGCTAGTTACAACAATATCCAGCTTTCCATGTTGATTGAATCCTCACCATTCACTTTAATTGCCCTTCTGCCTGGTTCAATTTGCTTGGCTAGGATTAATCCATTCCAGCTGCTATATAACTACACTCAACAATTTTATTATTTTTTACTAATCTAATCGAGTTCGACCCGAACTTCAAACTTATTGAACTCACAAAAGGTTGTTCAAATTTGATTTGATATGTTAATAAATCGAGCTCAAACAAGCTTATATCGAACGATCTCAAATCAATTATCAAATAGTTTGGTTCGTCTTTCGACCTATTCCAGACTCCACGTGTTGAAAGTACAAAATTTGACAATAAAAATTAAAAACCATATTTGTTAATAGCTGGAAGACAACGACAATGATTGACTCCTGAGAAATCAGTAAAATTCAGACCTACAGAACCATTCAAAAGCAGGTAATAGTCTAAATAGATTTTGTTCTTAATTATAGGTAGTCAATCATCCTATGCAGTTTCAACATTCGACTTGAGTTGAAAATTTGACTGCAATGGTTCAATCTTGACAAATTTATTATTGATAAAAAAGATAATAAACTACTAATCTAGAAGGATCATACATTTTTTGCTTAGTAGCTCCGTTTTTCCATAGTAAATTAGAAAGGTCAAATATGAAAAATAAGACGCGGAACGAATATTTGCCGGCTCTTGCTATTAATTTCTGATAATTCTATTTAAAACATATGTCATCAAGTTCTGGACGTGGGTACACACTATAGTTTATATATTTATGAGGGCCAAATACAAAATGCCCTCAAACTTTTTCTATTGTTGTATATAACCCTAACTTTAACACACGGTTTGATTTAAGGAAATTACTAAATAAACGAAAAGAAAACAAATGAAAAATCATTTTCTTTTTCCCACTCTTTTTCTCGCCAACATGGTAAGGAACAGAGTATTATCTCATATTAGTGTTAGATTTTCTTTCCTATTTTTGTTTCATTTTCATTTTTTCTAGTAACTAAACAATGAAAAATAATTTTTCTTGTTTTTTCTATCCCTTTCCCTGATAATTTCCTTGAATGAAACAGAGCATACAAGATCAAAATGGTCTCTCATGAAAATTCATAATTTATGCCAAATTCTCCCATCCAACACATTTAAGCACTATATTATCAAATTCCTTTCTTAAAAAATAAATTTATCAAATTTAAGTATTCAAAATGAACAAATCATCTACATCTTGTCATTTGTGAATTAACAAATCATGAAAAATCATTTTTATTATTTGAAACTTACTTAATTAAATCTTATCAACTAACAAATTATTTATTTTTTGTTATCCGTAAATTTATAACTTACAAATAAACAAAGCTTTTAATTTAAAGAAATAAATCAACAAATTATCAATTAAGAAATTGTATATTTAAACTATGAGATTTTTATTTTTCAGTTGTATCATACTCAATAACTCAACTTTAAGTTATTTAATTGTATCAATTAACAAATTTTATTTAAATCTTAGTGAAGTTTATAAGATTTGCAATTTCTTACAAATCTAATATTGAAATTTCTTACAAATTTAATAAGTTCAATAAGAAAATAATTAATCAAGTAAGTTTATTTGATGCTTTAATATTGCAAGGTTGTGTTTGAGATGTAGCATTTGACATAACTCATGAATTTTTATGAGAGACTGTTTTAGTACCTTTTAAAATTTAGGGGTATATGCGACAGTAGAAATAGTTTAGGGGGCATTTTGTATTTAGCCCTATTTATAATTGAAGATTTCAATTTTATTTTTTTTGGTAGTTGAAGATTTCAATTGATGGAGAACATAAAATGAACAAATAACCATAAAGGGAATTGTCATGATTTGGACCTGCAAACTAATATATAATCACACCACTAATTTAATCAAAATTTTGAAATAGTAAAATAATGTACCTTGTGAATTTCAAATCATGAAATCAGTTTTTTCTTTTTATTGGTAACTAGTCAATTTAATTTATTTATTCTTTTAAATTCCAGAGCAGGAAATCAGGTTGATACATGCATAATTTCAAACAAAATAAATCAGTTGGTCGCTGTAATTTGTTTTCATAGTAAAATTTTAATTTTAAACGTGAATCAAAGTTGCCCATCACATTTCACAATTTAGGGGTGTACATAAACCCGCTCAACCCGCCCGACCCGCTCAAACCGACCCGATCCTCCCGAAAACCGCTGGTTTGAAATTATTAAATAATTGTGGTGGGTTGAGAAAATTGCAACCCGCCACTTTCGGGTCGGGTGGTGGTTTTAAATAATTGTAACCCAACTTAACTCGCCACCCGACCGCTAATTGTATATGTCATATATATATATATATATATATATATAAAGAGAGAGAGTTAAAGATTAACCTTAAACCCTTAAAACTATATAGCATATATATAAACTCTAATAAGAGTGGTTTTATTCATATTAATATAAAACATTTTATTTTTAATTTGAGCAAATAAATTATTTCTTTTGAATATATGTTTTTACATGATTTGAACGAAGATGTAGAAGTATATTTTGATGATAAACTTATAAGATAATTTAATTTTATTAATATTTTAAAGTTTACAATGATTTTTATTTAATAACACCACTTATTTTTGTATTTCTCACCAACTCAATTTTTTTTAGTTAAATGTACAACAAATATGTTATTTAATTTCTTACTTACTAGTTGAAACTAAAAGTAAGTTGTAAAAACTATAATTATAATTTGATAACCCGCCAACCCGCCCGCTAAATACATTAAACACGACCGACCCGAACCGCTCAGTTTGAGAGGATAATTATGCGGTTTCGGTTTGAGATTTTGTCAACCCGCATATATCGGGTCGAGTTGATTTTTTCCTTTAAAACCGCCCGAACCCAACCGCGTACACCCCTATTCCACATGAAAAAGAAGAAGTGAACCCCAAAGTAAAAGCTTCAGTCTAATTTATACGTGTCCTGAATGGATATCCATTTTGCTACACGGGGTAAAGTCCTACACATCGTAGGAACCATTTGTTATTACAAACTTCCGCCAAACAAGAACACGAATAAGAATTCGAACAAACTGAAAAACGTAATAACGAATAATCGAGGCGAGAGAACACTCTCTTTCCTTAATGCAAAATTGCCACACTACAGATGGTATTGTTTATGCAATAGCGTCCCAACTATACAACGATTAATTTATGAATTATGAACCACTTTTAATTCAGAAAATCAAACGAACTCAAGAACAACTTGAACTTTTAGAGAGAAGAATATATGAGATGAATGCTTGATTTCGGTGTAAAAATTTCAGACTATGGAGGAGCCTATTTATAGGCTTTCAATTCAGATAAAACCATATAAGCGAAATTAAATTTGCCTTTAAAATTATATCTGTAACAGCAGAAATAAATCTGGCTGTTACAGATAGGTGACTGTTTGAATATAGAATTCAAACAGTCCTTCTAGAAGCAGATTCCAAACTGAATGAAAAAGTGGCCAGCTTTTTCTTAAAAAAACGTTTTTAAGCTTTTTCAGCAATTTCAGTAGTTGGATTTTCAAGTTGGGGAAATTTTGGAGCTCAAATTAATTAAATAAAATTCAATTAAATTTGGCCCAAAAAGATAATAAAATTGAGCCCACAAGCCCAAACCACAACCTATAAGCCCAAGCTCACGACCCTCGGATCTGGACCCGAGCCCGATCCAGCGGTGGCGGCACGCGCGTGTGGTGAAACGGACCATGGTTAGGTTCTCTTCCCCTACAAACCACAAAGGTGAGAAGATCCAAAGGACCAACCTTTTACCTCAAGTCAATTGTATATAAACTCATTCATCTTATGATTTTAATACAACGTGGGATATCCACATTCAAACACCCCACTTAAGCACTTAATTTCTCATTCGTTACTACTCTAAATTGAGAAATTCGAAATGCTAAACTTATCTACTCACGACGTAGATTAATATCATCCAATAATATTTCGTATCTCAAATACGTACGGTGTTCGATTCATATGCAAAAGTGGTGGTTACACACTTTTTATACATACAGTATATCCAACACCATCTCTTGAGAGTGCGACACGAAGTGCTACGCATGTGGGACCGCTGCTAGAGCCCCAACACGTGGTGACCTTAATGAATATTCATTTTGTATCGTAATTAAAATGTTCAGTTTCAGGTCCAACTTTAGTGGGATTCGGAGGCAATCATAGTGCCCAACGGCTGGTGACATTAAGGTTTAACTTTTAAGTTGATGACACATTGACACTTTAATTGTATTTTTACACCTTAAACTTGCACGCTTTATTTACCCATGGTCTTTAATGTCTTTCGTGATTTTATTTAAAGATAATGAAAATCCATTTTCATATTAATCATCAGTTTAGTGAGTCTCATAATGTGATTTTATCATAATTTTAAAAATATTAAAACTTTTTTTAAAAGTTTTAGATGAAAGAGAATATTCTGACTGGACAAACCCGGACCAATAGTTTTTAGTCATGAGTTACGCAGACTCTATAAGATTCCAAACAATGAGAAAACAGTCACAACTTGTGACACCCTTAAATTGAACCCAGATCCTTCCAAAATTTTAAAACCTTTTATTATGAGATAAAACTTAAATGTATTCAACATTTTTAATTTTAGACAGAGAGGAATAACCTGATCCGACAAATTCAGGCCGATAATTTTTAACCATGGACCATACAGACCTTATAAGACTCCAAAAAAAGAGAACAAAGTCACAACTTGTGATAACTTAGGATTGAACTCAAAACCTCCAATACAAAAGTGAAAGCTGATACCAGACCAAGAAGCCGTGGGTTAAATGTATTCAACTTTAATACATATATATATATATATATATATATTTTGGTATATACTTTAATAAATATATATTAACGTTATATGTAAAGTTTGATTCTCAAATGAAGATCTAAAGTCTGTCAAGACACATGACCCAATAATAGGCCCAATACCAACAAGAGAATAGATCTCCATGTGTCACCTCCTCACTCACACCACAAAATACCGCCCTTGTCATTGCACGCACACGATCATCCCAGCCCAAAGCATAAAAGAATATAGGCAAATAAACCGGCTACTCTCACTAAAACAGGATATTTGTACCACTTTTAGTCCAAAGCAGAGGTGCTCTTAACCGGCTACTCCCGGTAACCATCTAAAGTTGGCGTTCTATCTCATTTCGTACTATTCTCTTCTTTTCTTTGATTCTCAACTTCTCTTCTCTTCTCTGATTGACTGATCACCGATCGCTTGTTATCTTCTAGGTTTGCTTCTCTTCTTTATTATTTGCATTTTGTATCTATATATTTTGTTTCTGATTTGTTTCGCCGAAAATTAGTTGTAGAATATTGAATTTGTTGTGTGCATTTTTTTTTTGCTTCAATTTTTTATGCGAAATCCTGCTCATCTTTGCTCTGCTTTTTTCGTCATAATTTCTTTTATGTTGTTTGCTTCGCTATTTTTTTTTGTTGTTGTCATAAGATGCTAGTTAATTATTTTATTGGAAATATACTAATCTGTATTGTTTAGCTCGGTTAAGCTTTTTTTCAGTTGATATATATATGTATGAGTATATATAATTCTTTCTTATATTTACGTAGTAGGTGATGATGGAGATAAACTGTAGATTTTTTAGTTTTTAGATTTAATTTTGGCTGTTTTTCTTATAATTTCCTTTTTCTTTTTTGGTAATTTATGTTGTTTTTTAGTTTTCAGATTGTTTGGTTGAGGTACCTCGTGCTGCATCTGTATTACTTAGCTATTTCATTATTTGTTGTTGATGGTATGTAGTTCAATTGACTGGTTGAACTGCTTGTTTGTGTAATTTGATTCGACTTCGGTAATTGTTTTTATTTCTAGCTCATAAGTGGCTTCCTCATTTTTGTTTTGTGGTTAGTTTGTGGAATCGTATGGTGAGGCTACACTTCTATAATGATTATGGACTTCATATGTTTAACATTGAAACTCTATGTTTTTATTATTACTGTGAAGTTGTAAATATAGTTTTGTGTCTGATGTGTATATCTATGTGTTATGGCTTGTAGAGATGAAGACTGGCTCAAGGAGTAGAGGGGCTGTGAGAAAGGAAACGAAAGAAGTGTTGAAGCCTGTTGACGATAGGTTGGTATTTATTAACATATATTGTTTTGTGTTACATGTATCTCAGATGGTGTATTGAGGTGGGAATTATGTTGCCAAGATTTAAATTGGCTAATGAAGTTACGATTATCCTCACCATTCATCATATCCATGTTTCTTCTTTTCAGGAAGGTGGGGAAAAGGAAGGCTGCCCCCACAAAGGCAGATAAAAGCAAGGGTAAGAAGGAAAAGAAGGCCAAGAAAGACCCAAACAAGCCCAAAAGGCCCCCCAGTGCCTTCTTCGTATTCCTGTATGTATTACATTTCTTCCCATATGAAAGTTGTGTTCCATCTGTACTATTTGGAGCTTGGTCCTAGTTTTATGGTTTTATTGTAGTGAGGAGTTCCGGAAGTCTTTCAAGAAGGAAAATCCTAATGTCAAGGGCGTCTCAGCTGTAAGGATTTTCTACTGCTGTTAAACCACATAGTTAGTTTTAATTTGTAGTTCGAAGATTGATGGCTTTGGGGGCTTTCCCAATGTGTCTACCTGTAGGTCGGAAAAGCTGGTGGAGAGAAGTGGAGATCCTTAACTGAAGCTGTAAGTCCTAAATACATATGACTTAAATATCTTTATGAAGTTCATTGTTTAGACTTTAGAGAATTAGCTAGAAGCACTAGTTACTAGTCAATCCTATTTGTACTCATGCTCATTATATCTATCTATCTATATATATATATATATATATATATATCATTACTATGACTATTTTGACATATGATCTATAACCTTATAATGGGCAAAGTACTGAGGTCACTAGACAATAAACTTTTATTTTACTAGGACATCATTTATACTTGGTTGACTGTTTTGATTGACCTTGGAGGCAATGCTATGAGTCAATGATTGGTCAATCTTGTTTGTGAGCATAATAAATTAAAACAGATATTAAATAATGGGCAAAGTACTGAGGTCACTAGACAAATAAACTTTTATTTTACTAGGACATCATTATACTTTGGGTTGACTGTTTTGATTGACCTTGGAGGCCATGCTATGAGTCAATGACTGGTCAATCTTGTTTGTGAGCATAATTAATTAAAACAGATGTTGAACGCATGGAAATTTACTGTCAACATCATTTTCTAGGGTCATTTATCAGTGAGGGAAATATGTGTTTCTTTTCTTTTATTTGAAAGAAAAATACTGGAAACAACATATTTATATTGACAAGTTGATACTTGCATAAACACATTTTTTGCTTTGAGCTTAAATCGTATGTGATTCCTATTGACAGGAAAAAGCTCCATATGAAGCTAAAGCTGCAAAAAGGAAGACTGAGTATGAAAAACTTATGAATGCCTACAACAAGAAGCAGGTGAATATATCCTTTACTATTTGTTTCACTTACTACATAATTGGTGCGGAGACTTTTCACTTTTCTTGTAAGCTGTATTTGTAAAGTCTTATCCATCCTCTCATCGACAGGAGAGCTCTGCTGATGAGGGTGACGAAGGATCTGAGAAGTCGACCTCTGAAGTTCATGATGATAATGAGGAGAGTGTACAGGTGCGGTTAACAGCAGTTGGCCAGAACTTTATACATTTATGCATTTATATTCTTTATCTGATGCCAAATATGATATTCCAAAAGTACTGTGCTTAAGTATTCAAAATTTGGTTGTGCTGTGTGCATTTTGGTTATGCAAGAATGCAGGATCAGATAGAAAAAGTTTGCTAGCATGCGAAGACTAGATTACATGTTGTAAAATCAAAGCATGAAACTAAGATTGAAGCTTAAGAACAAGTTTGAAGTCTCGTTCTAACTTATTTCTGAACTCATAATGTTTATTGTTCCGACAATATGGGGTTTCTCTCTATAACAGTCTAGTTTTTCAATTGAAGGATCCTTTTACTTATTTAGGTTATTCCTTCTCTCCCGTCTCTCCGTTTATAGTACAGGACATCAGTTCAACTATTATCGATGAATTCGTTGATCAGCTCGGAGATTTTCTTATACAATTACAACTTCTGTGTTTACGGGTTTCTCCGAACTAATATCATGTTTTTTTGGTTTAGGTTTGATTAAAATTTCCTCTTATAAGTAATGATCTAATATGTCGTCTATGCAGGACGATGAGGATGAGGAGGAAGATGACGAGGACGACGACGATGATGAGGAATGAAATTGGAGTAAAAGAGTTTTACGACTTTTGGCTGTGTATGTAAAGATGCTTTCTAGCCTACGTCTTGGACAAATATGAAAACCAAACTCGAAATTTACCTTATGTTTTGTGTAGTTCCTCACAGTTCACTGTGACTATTGTAAGTCTTAGTACCCGTGGTTTGTTTACACGATCGAACTGCCAGATGTATTACCGTCGGTCAGTTAAGTTGTAGCATGAAATTTGTGAGTTTGCATACTTCTACTTGCTATGTCCTCAGTTTAAGTTTCGGTCTCTGTAGCACTGTACTGCTAGTAACCCCACCGCAGATTATTCCATGAGCTCGACTTGACCATTGTCGTAGGGTTCAGGCAGGCTCAGGGGTGGCAATTGAGACTAATATTGGTGTTAGAGATTTTTGGTAAATAGTGTCGAAGAGTAATATTAGAAAGTGAACGATCTTTCTTACAGTACTATAACTGCAGATGCTCAACAAATGATCGAACAAGTTCCTCGGGTGAGAAGAATGTGCAATGCTTGCAACAAAATTGTTGATGAACAATATTAGATTCAGAGTATGTACATATTAAATTGCCAATCTCGAGAGTCAAATAGAATATTAATATCATCCATAGTGGTCGGGAACCCCATGAGACAAGTTGCAGGATCTCAGATTATGGCTTACAATGAAATAGGAGAAAAGCAGGTAAAATACAACATAAACCCTTATATAATGAACCAAATTGATATTTATAGGTTCGTGGTATGATGTTCAAGGAGATTTGAACACTTGTCATAATTTAAGTGGAGTCGGGTGCTCCTTTTTAACTGTGCACGCGAAGGCATGAACCTCATTGATATTTATAGGTTCGTGGTATGATGTTCAAGGAGATTTGAACACTTGTCATAATTTAAGTGGAGTCGGGTGCTCCTTTATAACTGTGCCCGCGAAGGCAAGGGTCCGTATATGATGTCGGGGTAGAACAGTTTGACCCAGCGATGTGTCCTGAAGTTTTTCTCAAAGAGCATTCTGGTCATTTGGTTATTCTATCCCTAATCAGAAGTGATCAACTTTCATTAAAATAAAATAAACAAATAAAAAAATACAACCGGGGTGACAATCATATTGTTTTCATTAGATTTTGGAATTCAACTAAGCTCCCATATCTCTTATCAAAAAAAAAAAACTACGCTCCCATATTTGGGCTGTGACTGATCTAGCAAGAACTGATCTATTTGTATGGTATTTCACATCTTAATATATGATGCATATTAAGATGCCAATTCTGTCTGCAGGCTATTTGAGCTGCTATTACCAACATGTATTTACAATTACAAATGTGAGGATAATCGTCAAAAGTAATCAATGTATAAACAGAATCATATATACAGCGATAATTTACATTCTATGTACAAAAAAAAGTCAACAACTTCGTCATAGTTCACCGGAAATGAGGATCATAAGAAACCATCATGGTATCTGGAACAACGAGAGGCAACTTCTCAATATAAATGAATAGTCTCTTCAGATTTTCCCTTGCAAACGCAGATAAATCAATAATATCACAATTGCTAGTGTATATCCAAAGTTCCCTGGAATTCACTCTCTTGAGACTGTCCCGACAGAATGGACACGACTGAGATCGAGCATGCCTGCACCAAGCGTAGCATGATCAATTGATCTCAAAAAATAACGCAAATTTATTAAGAGGAGCACATAAGTCTACTTACCAGTTCCTATAGCACTTCATACATAAGGAATGACTGCAACTAGGCAAGACAACCTTGGTATTCATTTCCATGCAAATCCCACATTCTTCCTCTCTCTCGATTTCAATTTCAGACAGCTTACCCTTATCCATCTCATTCCGTCTCCTATATTTGGTTTCACAAATCTCTCTCTGTTTCCTCTCTTCAACATCAGTAATCCCTTTATGAAGTTGCAGTAAAGAGGGGAATATCACACCTATCCAATGTATTTCAACATTAGAAAATCACTTTCGAATGGAAAAAGCACAATTTTCTAACACCGGATGCAATTTTTGAACTCACCATAGAATTCCCGTATACTAGCTTTCCTCTCATGAACAGACATGGTCGTTTTGCCATCCTCATATGCCTAAAATTACCATCTTCTAATCAATTTTCTATGGAATGCAATTGATTAGGCAATATATAACGCACATTACGCAGAAAATACAAGAGTACCTTGCAGATAAGAATCCTAATCAGGCCAAGGGCACCAGCAAGGTGACAATCAGTCCATTGAACAAGGAAAAGAAAAATGTGGGCACAAGGGCTGTATGATAGTCTCATTTGAAGGCAGGCACCATCATAATCCCTCGGATAATCCGATGCCCTACGTATCAAGAAAATAGCAAACTAATCAGTGAAAGAGCAACGTTCGTGTCCAATCAAACTCCGAAACATCCTTATTTCTTTAACAAAAAGTGGGATCAGATCATTAGGTACAATATGTCAAATGCAGCCACTGATTTGCAAGAAAATAAAATGTAAAACTAAGAATTTAAAAAGATGTGCATATTAACAACCCCTCTAAGTCTCTAACCAAGGGTCTTATGGCAAGCTTCTGAAGATATATGCCTTGAAGCTATGATATTAAAACTTTTTGCCTACAAAATCTCATACCACAAGTCCAAGATATAAGTCATAAAAGTTACTAATATTAATCCATTACAGATCATTGTAGACATACATGTGTATATTCATAGAAATGATTTTAAGTTCTGGATTCAAAATGTAAACTCAGCCATCTTAAGAGTAAATTCATTTGGGAGTAGATATAGTAGAACCTGATAAACCTTAGATACAGAGAAGACATATATATATATATATATATATATATATATATATATATAAACCAAAAAAAAACTCAAAAGTACAGAAAGATAAATCAAAACAGTCCCCACAAAAACCCAAAAAAAAAAAAGCAACAAACTAATTGAGAATGATTAGAATGAAAGTATACATACAGGGTGTTGGCATGTTGAATATCAGCTTCAAGTGCTTTGAGTGAATCTTTATAAGACTTCCTCATCGCCTTAAATCTCTTACTCCCATTCAATTTTCACCTTTAATTTCCTCAATATATACAAGACTCCGCCTTTTTCACCTAAAACCTTCAAGTAGTAAAAATCAAACAAAACCCACAAAGCATATGATTAAAAATCTTGAATTCTATATCTTTTGGAAAGGAAAAAAGAAAAAAACATTGAAACTTGTTAAAGGAGTAAGGTTTAGTTGGGGGTGGGGGGTGGGGTTACACAAAGTTCACCCACATCACAGGTCATACTTTTTATCGCCACCGAGTGTATATAAGAATTTTCATTTTCGCTTAAACCCCAAGCTTCATACGTTACTTATTTCTCTTAGCTTGTTTAATTATTTAGGATTTTTTTGGTTTTCCATTAAATATAGTGATTGAGAAAGGAACCAAAAATTGCTCAAATAATTGTGTGTTTTAGTTGGGTGCCGTGTTTTGTTTGCTTTGCCTAATTATCTTTCTATTTTGTCCACAACATTCTAAAGATAACCTCAGCTTTACTCATTACTTTAACCATAATCAATAAATTAATCCATAAAAACAAGAAATTGTATTTTTCTAATCATCATCACTAACCAAGAATAATACTCCTTCCTCCAAAAAAAATATCCACTATTCCACTTTTGTCTGTCCCAAAATGATTATCCTTTACTATAAATATATGTATTTATTGTCTAATCTGACTATATTACCCTTCATTTTTACTTCTTCATTTAATTAAATCGTTGTATGTTTTAAAAGGAAATACTATTAATTGTCTTTTGGATTATGGAAAGGGTATTATAGGGAAATAATGGACTTTCGATAATTCCTAAGAAAAGTCAAAGGAGACATCTTTTTTGGGATGGAGGGAGTATGTATTATTAAACTCGTACTAACTTCATTAAATCGGCACTTCTTACCATCTTCCAACTTTTCTAAATAAAATTATACAATTTTGAAATCCAATGTGGTTCACTTTTCCTCAACACTAGATGATATTATATCCATCATTAATACACGGAAAATTACACAAACTCCCCTCTTATAATGTGTACTTACCTAACAATTCCTTTACATTTTATAATTACATAAATACCACTTCATGTAAAATACTTTTTTACAATTACTCTCTTTGCGTTCAGATTTTTTTTAACAATTTAACCCAAAAAAATCATACAATTAACTCGTAGAGGTCTTGAAAATTTTAAAAAAATAAGAATCTTTTTGGTAATTACACATTATAAGGAGAGATATGTCCATAATTATCCCCTATCAAAACGAGAGAGAAGAAGACAAGAGATGGTGCGATTCTCGTGTGTATTTAATAAAGGAGTGAATGAGAGGGCAACTCAACCGATAAAACGACCTCGTACGTTAACAAGTGTCGGCCATGCAAGGCTACGCTTGTTTTACATTGGTGCTGTTGCTTTTGGGGGCCTTTTCGTAATTGGCTCAATTATCGAAGTTTTATTTGGAAAAAATGAAAATGAAAAAGACTTGAGCTTTTGGCAAAATTACAATGGACCTACATATAGTGTGTGTGTGTGTATATATAGTGTATCTTTGGATATTTTAGAAGTAAAAAATTGGCGGTGCATGATTTAAAGAATTTGGTTGCTCCTCTTTATTA
The DNA here is from genome assembly GCA_019426215.1 of Buddleja alternifolia. Classification (NCBI taxonomy): domain Eukaryota; kingdom Viridiplantae; phylum Streptophyta; class Magnoliopsida; order Lamiales; family Scrophulariaceae; genus Buddleja; species Buddleja alternifolia. The sequence goes on from CM033398.1 coordinate 41,344,059, forward strand.
ATTGATGAAAATTCAAAGTTGGTTGAATGTGATTCAAAATTGTATATATACATTTATATATATATATATATAGTGTATCTTCGGATACTTTAGAAGTACAAAAATTGGTAGTACATGATTTAAAGAATTTGATTGCTCCTCTTTATTAATTGATGAAAATTCAAAGTTGGTTGAATGTGATTCAAAATTGTCTACTCCATCTCACATGCACAAGTACTTTGGATCTTATATTCAAATTTGATATTTCATCTTGTATCCCAATCTCATATTTATACTCCACGAGAGAATAACATATTACATGTTTTTTTTTTAGGAAAGACTTTTATACACTCGTTATACATATATGAAAAATAAAAACGATATAGAATACCAATTTGGAACTGAACCGAGAAGCAAGAGGTCAAATCTAATGCTAGACCCACTTGCTTTCAGCCCCTATGGTCCATTAGAAGAAATAGAGAGAAACAAGAATAATCTAATGTCTTATGGGGCTATTTTATGTGTAAAACAGTATTACATAATACATATCCAGAATACAAAATAATATAGTGAAATGTTAGGTGCCAATGACACAGACATGGTAACCTCTGATTGCTCAAAGAGAATAACAGGATTAAAAATAAGAAAATTGAGCTGTATTCTTAGAGTGCTGGATAACCATTTGCTTGCAATACCAAAATGCTGAAAACAGTGACCATATATCATGTCGATTACTGATTTGTTTAGCCTAATCAATCTGTTAGTGGAGAAAAATTCTTTTTCATCCTCACACACAAAAATTACTGTCAACATGATACAATTAGGACCATTTCGATCCTATAAGACTCGATGTAGGTAAAAAAAGACTCCGCACCAACTCTATGTGGAGCCCCTGTGCAGAATCCAGGATATATGCATTGGAAGCATACCATAGTCTTCTATCATTGATTGCTCTGGTTGATAAGGTTATTCTGTTCTATGTCATCAGGATCATGAATGACATGAGAAACATTTAATAGATTCTCTATTACCCGAGAAAAATGCATCTTGTATACTATTATCTTGAATGGAAGTCAAATACCTTAGGACTTGGGAGTTCAAATTTCTCTGGAGGAATCGACTGATAACAAGACTTCAGGAGGATCTTCCATCATGTCTAGCATCTATGTAGGCTATTTCACCGCAACATATTTTGGATCAACCACCCTGGCAGCAAAGACATAAGAAAAGAGGATAAATACATACACACCCCTCACTGCAAATGACCAATAGAAGTTGAAACAAAAGATGAAATTGTAATATGCTTTTACTGTCCGGAGAGGCTATGGGCGTTAGGGTGTTTTTCGTAATTAGGGGTCTATCCGTCTATGTAATTTACCTTAAGAAAAAAGTTCTTGGAACACAATGTTAAATTCAAGAATTTCGTCCACCATAGCGTCTCTGCCTTTTCTGAAAGGAACATAATGCCTCTAGAAACTCATCTTCTCCAAAATCAGGCCAAAGTGAATCTGCAAAATATAGTTCTGTGTAGGCGAGCTGCCACAATAAGAAGTTACTGATTCTAAGCTCTCCACTAGTCCGTATTAGCAGATCGGGGTATGGAAAATCAGTGCAGTTTGTTTCGAGCTCCCTTTCAACTGAAAACTCGTTGATGTCCTCGGGTTCAATGAGCCCATCCTTTACTTTGAGCGCAAGTTTTTGGCAAGCTTGCACCATATCACTCTGACCACTGTAATTAACTGCAATGATGAGGTGAAGTCGTGAGTTGTTCTTTGTAATTTCCATTGCATCAGCTAGCAATACCTGTAATGGCTTTAAGAGTTTAGAGGAGTCCCCGATAAGTGAAATCCGAACATCTTCTCTGTTAAAACCAAGAAATGAATAAGAAAATTGATATACTGATCAGCAGCAGATGCTTATATCATAAGAGTGAGAAATAATAGAAGCAATGTCAATTACGCATAGACAATTTGTGACGGATTCAACCTAAGTCATGGCCAATGGAACATATTTGCACGACAAACATGGAAACAGGTTGAGAAGTAACTTGTTCGTGGTTGTACCAGCATAAAAAATACATCATGCATTCTTTTCGCTTGCCCACTAAAACAAAAGGCAAAGGAAAGCTTTACAGCAGAACGGACTTGATCTATAAAATAACAAATAGATTGCATAGTTGATAACTCAAAAACCACAGGCAAGCATTTTAAACGATCAAAAGAATGTTTAACGGCACTCTCACAACAAAAGACGCAACTTGCTTATCACCAGCGCTTTTCGAAATAGTAAACAATAAATAGCATTACGAAGAATTCACTAGAAAAGAAAAATAGGATATAAGCATTTCGCAATTTTGCACACTTCAACATGTCAAAATACGTATTTCGTAGGCAGCATTCGATACCTGACAAAACGTTGGAGTTCATTTCTCAATCCTCTCTCCAACAATCCCATTAAGAAGTCCGTCTCCACCTAAAACGGAATCAACAGAAACACTTAAAATCAATAACAATGTACCAGGATTTGCTATCAACTTAAAAATCAATAACAAAGTTTCTTTACTTTGGGGCGAAACCAATTATCAGATGAGAAGGCGAAAACCGTAAGAACCCTGACGTCCCACTTGCAACACAGCTCAACAGTCCTCCTCAAGGCCCGTACTCCGGCCTCGTAACCCAACCCGACGGGCAGCCCCCTCATCCGGGCCCACCTCCTGTTCCCGTCCATGATGATTGCTACGTGCCGTGGCATCAACTCTCGCAGCAGCCCCGGCGGAAGCACAGCCGAATTTCCATCGGCATAATGACTTGGCGGCGGTGGCGTCCCGTTGAGCATGACGTCGTTGCCACTGGCGGTGGCGGAGGAAAACACTTGCGAAGGGAGCTTGATAACAAGTGAGCGGCGCGGCGCGCATCGGATTCTGAGGGGCGATGAGGAGAGAGAGGGGTTGAGGTGGAGAGAGAGAAACGCCATTGGCGCCTGATTTGGAGGTTTAGGGTTTCTAAAATTGGAGGGAGGGAGACGTGAAGTGTATTTTGAAGTTTCCTTTCAACTGATATATATATCCAAAGTGAACGGTCGTGGAGCAGAGGCTGTTCAAACGACGTCGAACCATGCATATAACACAAAATATTTCAGTTTTTTGTTTTCCTCGTGGTTGAAACTGTTGATTGAGTTATGTAAGAGAATTGTGCGAGTTTCTGAAAATTGTCCTCCACTTTTCGCACATTGTAGTCATTATCCAGTAACATTTATTAAGTAGAAATAGTATAAAAAATAATATCCTTGTAAAACACAATACTTAAAACAAAAAAAATTGACCAAAAACATTTATAGAACTCATATATCAATTGTTAATAAGTAGAAATGATCACACAATGATGAATTTCATTGACGATACAATAGCTAAGGCCATATATATACTGACGAATATAATATTTATGAAGTATATGTTCCTTTTTTGTAATTATAAAATATATGTTGATAAACAAATAATATAACGGATCATATTTGAGGCTCCCCAGACTTAGGGTCCCGAGATAATCTTCACAATTACGTGTATATGTAATAGTAGACTCCCCACATGTAAATCTTTACCTATGAGTTGAAGATCACCCAGAATTTCAAGTCCAGACCAGCAACCCCCCAAATATCACCCACCTTAAATGCTAATGAAGCTATGCTTTATAACTATATAGGAAAAATTGCAATTTTGGTACCGCAGAATAAAGCAAGTTCGCAAATGGTACCACACTTTACAGTTTTCTCACTTTTGGTACCAAAAATATTTTTTTTCCTCAATAGTAGTGAAAACCACAATTTTTCCGTTAACTTTGACGGATTTTTGACATGTGCAGACAGCTGTGCGCGTCTTCACGAGAAAATTCATAATTCATTGTAGAAAGCTCAGATTCATGAACCGTTTTATTTCCATGAAACTAGACACATAGGGTATCGCACATAATCAGGAGACATCACAAAGCCAGAATTTCACACCGTCAAACTTGACCCAGACCATGCAAATCACCCAAACGGTATATTTTCCCCCAAAAATCCAACATGTATCACTAACCGGTACCCTACCAAAAGTGGTACCATTTGCGAACTTGCCTTATCCTACGGTACCAAATTTGCAATAACTATATATAAGAAAAGAACATATAATTTATAAGTATTAAATTTGTCCATTCATCACGTGACTAGTTAGTTAGATGGGAGAACATTGGGCAGTCGAAAGATAAAATGAAAAGAATTAAACAACCATGATGGCATCCTCAAAAGTTTGTTAAACATAGACTTAAAAATTAAATAAATAAAGACAACAATGTAATTTCGTTTATGTAGGTAAGACGTGTGGTATACAAATTACTGAACTCAAAAATGTAGAAGTTAACTCATTACATAAATGGTAATATACGAAGGTAACAAATGTAGTATACTAAATACAAAAGTGTCGGATGCTTACCAACTTTAGCTTCCATTCAGTTAAGCCCCATCGAGCAACTTTTGGTGGGAATCAACGAGGAATTTAGTTGGAGCTTCTAATTGACCATCAAGATTCAGACATGATGGAGTTTGAAGTTGAATCTGCAAGCCAACATTTCTCATTTCACAACATTTATGCCAAGTCGAAATGACCTTAGATGAATGAGTCAAATTTCAAATTCAAAGAAGCAGAAGGAGTGTTCTCAGATTATCCTCTGGTCCAGCATAAACGATTAAACAGCATAATTTTCCTGGACTGAAATTTCCTTTGGCACTTTTAGATTTATCTTGTTTGTATTCCATCCAGCCTTTTCAAGTTGTAGCCAAAAACCATCAAACTTATCATTCAACTCGGACAAGCTTTGCTCAAGTTGACTGGAGACATCATCTGACTTGTGCCAATTATGATGGAGCCAGTATGATTGCCACACACTTCGTAATACTGATAGACTCGTAGCTCCCTCCTGCATAAGTTTCATGTTAATAGATTTGAAAATTATAAGGTAAAACTATTTTACAATTTCATACCTTAAAGGAGACAAAGACCTCAAATTCTGTCTGCAGTTGGTTCACCACAAGAAAATATTTCTCCTCTGAATATAGTTTAAGAAGCATCCTCGCCTGTTCAAAACAGATGAACTTAAAAATCTAGCTTCGGGAGGACAAATACACCATTATCCAATTCTTTGGTTCTGGTCATAAAATTATTTACTTAGGAGTACTTTGTCGTGAAATGTCAACTTCTACTCTTCGATAGTTATTCGGAGTCGTATCTTCTGTGTCATCTCAAACATTTGAGACTTTAAACACATCCATTATCACTTTCTAGTGAATGTATAAACTAAAATAAAAAAGAGAAGGAAATCATTTATAAGAAATGAGGTCATACCATTGAACCACGTTTCATTCCAGTAACCATCTCTTCCAAGGACACTCCAAAGGTAATTCTTGGTCTAAGAAATCTTTCCCACACTAGGATATTTTCCTTCCTGTTGCAGTCACTGATTCCTGATCCAAAGGAGAACTATTTATCCTTGCTAAATAAAGTACTAAAGCCGGTGACAAATAAGCATGAGCTTACCTGGAACTTTTTGGTATAAAATATGTGAGTTGACCAGTATGCGAGCACGCTTGAGATTTATCTGTCAGAAAATGAACAGTTCATAAGTAAGAATATTTCCTTCACAAATGCTATGCAAGTCTATCAGCTTGGTTACGAGAAACTTGTATGCCCATATAAAAGAAAACAAAGAAACTTTCTTTTGAGCAATTTAGCACATACTTTTGTACTCAATACCATCCCCTATTCACGAAGTAGATAGCATATCTTACTGTGTTAAATCGCAGAACTGAGAGGGACAGATAGCGGAGCCAGAGATGTAGAAGCCGCATGCCCAACCATGTTGAAATGAACATAGGGTAGGATGATGCAATACCAGGTGTATCCTAAATTGTGATTCTGATTAAGCTATCAAAAAATAATTGCAATGCATTGAGATTTATATCCAGTAATACAGAACTGAAGTTATAGATACTCCACATACCAGAGCTACTATGCCTAGAGCAAGGCCAACCAGCTCGGCAGCTACTTCCCAAACTTCTTCCTGCCCAGTATAATTTATAACCACAACATTCAGTAAGAGTACAATCTAAATTTAGTAATAGTTCCCAATCAGTGACCATGTTGCCAATGCCTGCAGTTTAACACAGAATGTATGTAGCTTCCTTAATATCACACTGAAATGTGACTAAATTGGTTCAATGCTCACGACATATTATATTCTGAAAGAAAAGCTTATTAACACTAAGTTTATGTGGAAGAATTAATACTACATAATTATCTTGTTTCCTGGTTCTCATAGTCATGTCAGCTACAAAATTCAGAATAGCTTATTAACACTAAGTTTATGTGGAAGAATTAATACTACATAATTATCTTGTTTCCTGGTTCTCATATAGTCATGTCACCTACAAAATAAAACAAGTGTGGTGGTTTACATTCCACTCTCTTTTTCAAAGAATAATACACATCAACCCCTTTAACTGAAACTAAAAATCATTTTACAAAAATACATATGGAGATCTGCACAATTCAATGATGCAAGCAATATGCTACCAGGAGAAAAGAGAAAAACAATGGCCCACCTTGGCTGATACCTCTCCCAAATTTCCAGAGATAGCAAAATGGTTCTGTATCACCCGAAATGAAGGATCTCTTAGACCCCTTCCCACAGCCTGCACAATAACAACCCATTTGATAAACCCTCATATCTATCTCAAACATACTTCACATACTCTTCAAACAAAAATTACTACTAATAAGAAAGCCATAGTTCAAAGTTACAAACAATCTGATTTGTGGATATTCCATTTAGGATTCATCACGAAACAACCTCAATGCATGTTTTCCAAAATGGGCATTCGTCAGTGCGTTCTTGCAATTAATGTCAGTCAATGTATTGGATAAAAGAATATGGTATATGCTGCATTCCAGAAACATTCAGTATTTCAGTAATTCTTTGGCTGAGACATTGAACACATCAAATCCATGTGTTTCCATGTGTTTCAGCACTACTTGCTGTTCTGCCAACTATATCCAAATTGGAGAGAGATCTGTTCCTGACTTCCAATACAGAGGCCCCATTCGTCCAAATACAAACAACAGAACATAAAAATTGTCCCAAACAGTTAAATCTAGAACAGGTTTCCAATGGACTTGGGACAAATTTGAGAGCAAGCACCCAAGCGAGCACCCAAAAATTTAGTAAATTTACCTTGGCAAGATTCCCTAGTGACGCCAATGGCAAGAAATAAGCAGGATATAACTGGGTACTGAGATCAAAAATGCTGCAACATATGATAATATTTTCATCAGAGTACACCAATTAAAAACACATATATTTACTTGAAGAATATAAGAGCTAACCTCCCAGTGCTGCCAATGAAGTCTGCATACAAGCGCCATTGTCTAGGATCATCATCAAAAAGATTACCAAATCTTCCACCTGAAATTGGATAAGCAGATCATTATTTGCAATCATAAGAATCGTTTCCTTGTATTTAGTAGGAGATAACCCAACCAATGAATAAGCGCCCAACAGCGCCAATGCCATCCTTTGACACCCATCTGCGATCACAAAAAAAGATGATCCTACTTTAGTACATTTAATACCAGCTTTCAGCAGAACCTCACAGATTATTCAATCGAATCGGCATGATGTGCCCATCAAAAATTGAACTATACTTTACTATTTACGTTGCGGCATAATACATTCAGAACAGTAGTAAAAGCATACTGAAAAGGTCTCAGCAAAGAAATCATTTATTGAGGATGCACGCTATTACGGTATTACCTGATGGCAGCAGCAGAAGCCGCAGCTGTAGTTCCTGAAAATGAGCCTACTCCAACAGCCTATATTTAGACTGCAAAACTTAGTACGAGTCTTTGAGCCCTAAGATTGCTGGTTTGGATTGTAGTTAATAACTGCTGTCATCATAAGTTTTAAAATGCTCAAATATTGGCTACTGACTGAAACAAAATCCAAAAGGTCAAAACTATCAAATTCAATTAGAGCATCACACACTAGGGTAATTGTTTCTAATAGAAAACAAGGATCACAGAACTAATTTGAAACAATGCCCACAAACAATCCCATCATAAGCAAATAGGAAACTGTGCTGCAAAATAATAGACGCTATGGAAGGTTCCCTCGGAGTAATAAGCTTTAAGCACTTCTCATAAGTAAAAATCAACTAAAATTTCATGGGATGATTCTGTAGAATCCTATCGCCCTGAAGAAAGAAGTCTAGAAATGTTTGCTCACTTCTACTACGGCATACTCAAGCAAAATTAAAGGTCTGAGTTAGATTCACATGCCTTTAAAAGACTGGAAGTGACCAATGTATGACATATCCACCCTGTAACATTAGTTGGGAACTGAAGTAATATGTAGTCCAAGTAATCATCTGAAACTGAATCTGCATTGTAAGTTGGAAAATTAATTCAAACAACACCAACATGCTCGAGAGCTCTACAAACTACGAAGAAACTGTTTCAATTTTAATTGATGGAATCACCTAAATCACCTAAACGACATTAATCTTTTCCGCAAAAGTAAATAAAATATCTAGTATAGCAAGCAAGATAAACAACCTGGGAAGCCTGCAGGCAGAACAAAGTCTTTGATGACTTTCGGAAGCCATGACAAATCCGTGTTAGGATCCACAGCACGCAAATCTCGCAATGCATTAGTTTCGGTCAAAGGTTCCTCAAGGATTGTTCTGATTTCGGAATCACTTTCTACAATATATCTGGATTCATACAAAAGTATTCAAAAGTCAAGTTTCACTATATTAGCGCTAATAAAACACAAATATCGTAAAAAAACAAATGGAAGGTAAAATGTAGCTATAGCCTATATATACAGAAAATTAACAAAAATATTGAAAAATTGACTCAGGCTAAACTTAGTGAAACTTGTACTAATTACCTTTTCGTGGTACCGTTGCCGTACTTTTCCACCAAAATCAGATGCGCTTGATTTTCCTCCCTGCAATTAATCACAGCAAAATATTCATTAAAGGAATTTTATATTACAGAATTTTGAAGTAAGAATCAGCAGTTAATGCTTACTTCGAGGATCGGCAGTCTTCTGCTCCGGTCTTCGAAAATTTACAAATGACCTGAAATCGATGAACTGATCTCGCCGGAACTGAATTTCGCCGGGAGTCAATGTTGAAGCTCCGGTAAGAGATTCGCAAAGCGGAAGCCATTTTTGAGTGTTTTTTTGGGTCTTTTTCTTTACTTGCTTTAGATAGTAATGAATTCGCGGCACGCCATTTATTTGATCGTTTATTATTGTTTGTTTTGTTATCTTCGGCTTTAGATAGTGGGCCTATGGAGAGGGATACTAGAAAATCGAGGCCCACTGGACCTTTTCTCCAATTTTACATTGTCTTTTGTTTTTGTTCTTCTATTTTTGGTTGATGATACTAATCTATTTAACCGGATTTTACGTCTGGATCGAGTCCAATGGTTAAATTATATAGTTATGTTTCATCTCTTTTACACAATTGTAGGTAAAGATCACACACAATATTGTGTGAGATAAATAGACACAAGAACCGTTGAATTGGTCTATCTAGCATAGGACTTTCCGTAATTCGTGGGCCAAGGCCGAGTCCAATGGTCAAATTGTATATTTTATGTTCATCTTTTTCATACAATTATATGTGGAGATCACACACAATACTGTGTGAGATAAACAGACACAAGGACCATTGGATTGCTCTAGCATAGAATTTTTCGTGATCCGTGTGGCCAAGTAAAACCGAAAGCTGATTGTATCACAAGAAGCTGATCTCCAGGTATAATCAGATCACCAGCAAAAACTCAGATTTCAAAGAACTGATTTATCAGCATGTACAAAATATATGCGGATGCTAAAATAATTAAATGAACATCGCGGAAAAATATTACAGCATTTACTAGGGCTAATTGCATTATTCGTCCGTTATCTTTACCACTTTTGGATTTTGGTCTTTTTTTTAATTTCGATTTGCAAAGTCATCTGGTAACTTTCAAAATTTTAGCAATTTTAGTTCGATTTTGACAGGATCGACCAATTTCGCTGGAATTTGCCACTTATCAGAAACGTGGTGCTGACGTCTATTTAGCATGCCATCATATCAATTTTGTCCAATCAGCATCATATGTGGCAAAATTCCAGCCAAATTTGTCGGCTCCGGTCAAAATCGGACTAAAATTGCCAGAAGTTTGATAGTTACCCGACGACTTTGCAAATCGAAAAAAAAGGGACTAAAATCCAAAAGTAGTAAAGATATGAGACGAAAAATGCAGTTGGCCCGCATTTACTAGCTAGATATATACTGCTGTCACTAGCACTTTGTTCTTTTCTCTTTGGATTGTCCCCAAAAATTCTTTGGAATTCCTTTTCTGCAGCTGTGATCAGACGCTTGACAGTGTCGAATGTAGTAAGCCTTATGCTGCATCAGAAAAATAAAATGGAATTACTCTACATATGCACCGATAGTTTGTTCCAATTGTTGCTGGAAACATTTTTACCAAAACTAATACCGGACATGTTCTAAGACCGAAGAGATTATCTCATCAAGCAAGCATTTTTCTCCTAGGACATAAACTAGAGGGTTTAGAGGAGAAATGTTAGCCAGCCATGAACTTACAAGTTAACGTCAAATGATTTTGCATGCGAAGCGCAATAATTGATACTAACCTGAGTATATAATTTCAAACACAATTCCATTCTAAAAACTGCTATTTAAGTCAATCAATCCCTTTGGAGGTGAGCTTCAATAACTAAATCCACATTCAGTTAAAAATTTATTTATCAGCAAGAAAGAAAGAAAACTCAGTTAGTCTCATAAAGAAACTATTGTCATGAAATCCTGCCCAAGTTAAACAATTTAAAAATTGAGAAAGAGAGAAAGATTCGATTTGAACCTGCTGTTTGGTAAGGTCTTTAAAGCATAGGGCACAAAAACCCTATTCAATTATAGTAGTATCGATAATATATGTGTGTATATATATATATATATAATATTTGCTTGAATTAGTCATAAGTTACACAAAACTAGTATAATTTTGATTCCAAGCACAAAAACCCTATTCAATTATAGTAGTATCGATAATATATATATATATATATATATATATATATATATATATAATATTTGCTTGAATTAGTCATAAGTTACACAAAACTAGTATAATTTTGATTCGAAGCACAAAAACTATTATGTGTGTATATGTAATATTTGCTTGAATTAGTCATAAATTGCACAAAATTAGTATAATTGTGATTCCAAGTACAAATATTACTATATATCTAAAATTGTACATGTATATATCATTAGGTATATATGGATTTTTCTTTTGATTTACAACATGGGAGATAGAGATAAAATTGAACACTAGACATCTCACTTAATCATGAAAACTCGATGTAATTTAATTTTAATCACATGGTCTTTAGCGAACATTGATGAATCTAGGATTGATCTTTTTAGAGGGCTCAATAGGATTATGGGGAAATTTGAAACTAATATCACATAAAAATTAGGGAAAATTATTAAAATTATAATAATATTTTGTATCTAAAAATCCACAAAAATGTTGATAATCTTAGAACTTTAGAACTTTATGTTGATAATCTTCTAATTATGATTCTTATCTTAAATTTTCAGTTTTTTCATCTTTTTTTTAAAAAATTAAAGTCTATTTTTAGATAATTGCCATACTAAAATAAAAAATAAATTATTTAAAAATATTTAATGTTAAGAAATTAAATTTATATTATATGATTTATCAATTTATAAATAAAAAAAATTGATAGAAAAATCAATTGATCAATTATAAACTTTATAAATGAAGGGTAATTTAGACCAAAAAGTTATTAATCATAACTTTTGGGTTTTTTGGAATAAAAAATTTATAGAATGAGTTTTGGAGATTGAAAAATATTTTCATAAATGTTTTGGATACAAAAATATATTTTAGGGGGTTTTAGTACTTTTCCCTAAAATTCAGTGGATTTCAGATTTGATGTACAATAATTATGTGGGACAAAAATTTACTTTCACTATTTTCTTTTTAAAATTATTTTACAAAATATATTTTTAGATGGTGGACGACAATTCTTTATAACGTTATATTTTTCTTTCGAATTTTATGCATTTTTCTTTTATGACAACAAGTATTTAATCAATCAATCAGATTGCAGTCTAGTATTAATTTTTTATTAATTTTATTCAATTGCATAATGAAGCGTATGAATAATCGTTGCAATTTTTCCTTTTCCATAAAGCTAATAAAATTATATCACTAGCTCTTAGTGAGCGTTGCAACTTGATATAGCTTAATTGTTTTTCACAAATCATAAGTTTTTCTACAAGTGAGTGTTATATACTTATATTGCGTTACTTTTTCTTTAAAAGCATCCCACCTTAAAATTTCATGTCTCTTTAATTTTAGTTATTTTATCAAAAGTTGAAAATTCAACTTTCTTGTTCCGAACCCAAACTATTCACATTGCTAATTATATTACATGATTTGTCATTTAAACAATGTACATTTCAAAAAGAATGAAAAATGCACCCGTAAACACAACTAATATTTATTTAATTGAGTTCGCTTATAATACATATATAAGCTAGAATTTTTGAATAATTGTAAATACAATATTCATTATTGGAAAATTACTTACAACTCCAGATGCCATTTTCCATTTATTGTACATAAAAAAAAAACCAAGAAAATAATTCAGGGAAAGAAAAAAAAAAAAAAAAACAATCCTTGAAGATAACAAACAGCTACTCCCAAAATCTGGAGAACTTTATAAACTATATGGAAAATTCTAGCCCACTCGCACCTGTAATTCAATCACTTCATTTTTAAGATATATCCAATGAATCCCAATGATACATCATACAGAGAACTACCACAGTTCATCTCCATATCAGTGCAAGCAATAATAATATTATTGAACACTCAAATGTTACCATTCAAATTCTCATGATTCCTTGATCACCATTTGTTTGGTCTGCAAACAAATTAAATCAAGAAAAAAATAATTAATTTAATAAATTGTGACGTTTTACGTGTTTATCAAAGATTTATTTCTCATGATTAATGCTTACTAGGTGGTACTCAATACACGAAAAAGCAAGCTCCAATAACAACGTAGCACAGCAGAAGAACCAATCCCTTTATGTAGTGGGACGTCCCGTCCTGTAAAAATTGACAAAATTTAGTGATTATGTATTAATTAATAATATATTGAAATTAATCCAGCGTTGTACTAAGACTAAATTTACCTGTAACGCGAAAGCTGTGACGAGGATTGATAGAGCAAGAGAGCTTGTTTCGAGAAGATTGAAATCAAGATCCATTCTTACACCGATGATCCATGAAATGATTACACTTAAAGGGATCTGAATATGTCGAGAATTAACCATAATTAATATATAATTTGATTATTTTATTGAATTATCGAAGAAAATTTCGACAACGGTTTTTAAATAATGATGGTTGATAATCTTACCACAAACATGGCAATTTGAGTTGCTGAACCTAGAGCAACACCTAAAGTTATATCCTGCATTTTTCACAAAATACACACGGTAAATATTATTAGTATTTTTTAAATAAAGCAATAGTAATCAATTATTTTTAAGAATTAATATGAAGTTAAGTGAAAAATTAATTTATTATAAGTACTGACCAATTTGTTCTTGAATGCAAAAATGATGGCACCCGCGTGTTCTGCTGCATTTCCAACTATTGGTAGTAGAATCACACTAATGAAGCTGACAGATAAGCCCCAAGAATCTGAAGCCTCCTGCACAAAGAAATAAATTCAATATTAATTACTAATATTGCTTCCAAAGTATTATTTTCCAAAAAATAATTGTAATATAATATACTTAATAATTGAAAGAACTGCAAAAGTTTTGTTATAATGAGTTCAATAAGTGAACTTAATTTTCTTTAAAGCAGTACTACTTACTTCAATTGTGGCCACGACATATTCTGATAGAAGAGCTACAACGCCGGTCATTAAAGCTAACCAAATAAATGCACCCCAGAACCCAACTACTGCGGACTCGTCCGATACAACATCGTCGCCATCATCTTCTTCGTCCTGAATTTTTTCATCACAAATAAGTACAGAATATCTAACCAATTATAATATAAAAATTTGTTAGTCTTTTTGTACTTTCCAAGACATTCCCGTACAATTTTATTGCCCTAAATGTTTTATACTTTTCCTCACATGATATAAAGAAAATAAATAAATAATAGAATCAAATTTAAGCATGAGAAACCTTTGCTCATTTATTCAATTATTTCTATATAATATTCAACAAAAATAATAAATTCTACAGAGCTAATAGGTAATGTTAGATAATATAATATTTTTCCATATCTTTCTAGTATTTATGTTAATTTAGATTTTTTTATGTTTCTTGTATTTATCTTTTCCTTGTTTATAGTTAGAGTTTCTTGTTTACCAAGTACATGTATCTCTATAAATATGTTACTCAGTAATACAAGTTCCCCACGGGATTTTCTCTAATCTAACATGTTATCAGAGCCATGACTTCGAGCCATGGTCTCTCGATCTCTCGCTTCCGCCGCCATCCACAAAGTCGTCGTCCCCGTCTGACGCCCCTTATCTAATTTAGTTTTTCTTTATCTAATTTATTTTTTTGTTTCTCCTATGGCCGCCTTCGTCGCCCTCTCTCTTAGTCGCCACCGCAGCCAACTTCTTCTCCCTTATCTCGTTTTCTCTTCTTTTTGTTTTCCTATGGCCGACGCCGCCTTTAGTTTTGTTAATTACCGCCGCTCACCATTGGAAAACCAAGACTTGGAGCTGTCGTCGCCTCTTAAGGCCGCCGCCACCTTTTATCTTTATTGCCGTATTCTTCTCAAATTCTCTATGACCGGGTTTTTTTTGGTCCAGTCTCAACGTTCAAGAATCTCACGTTTCGACTGCGGGGGAGTGTTCGATAATATAATATCTTTCCATATCTTTCTAGTATTTATGTTAATTTAGGTTTCTTTATGTTTCCTTGTATTTATCTTTTCTTTATTTATAGTTCGGGTTTCTTGTTTATCCAGTACTTATATCTCTATAAATATGTTACTTAGTAAAAGTTCTCTATGGGGTTTTCTTTAATCTAACAGGTAAGTGCAACAAAATATTGTCTGTTTATTTTACTAATAATTTTGATCTTTTCACTTTCTTATGTTATATTCTAGATTAAATTAAAAAATTACAAAAGGGATTTTAATATACCTCTTGTGCCTCGAAAAATCGTCGATGAGTCCATAACTGGAAAACTAGATAAGCAACATATGCAATCAGCATCAGAATGCAACTTGCTCTCGACAGCTGAAGTGTGCCAACTGCTGTTAATTCTGGAGACTTTCCCGCAAACTTAAACATCAAAGGTAGTAAATGGCACAATAATCCCAGCAACAAAAGTAGTGAGTTCACATCCGCTTGTTTCTGTAATAAGTTGAAGCACATAATAAATTTAAGAAGTTAATATTCGAATGTGAATTTCGATTATTTGGAGAATAATTTACTTATTTTATTTAATTTTCTTACTCTGTCGAATTTTTGTTCTTTCGATATATTGGCAATGCCACCACAGAAAAGAGAGGTCCCAAGGACTAAAAGAAGGTTTGATAGTATAGAGCCTAATAGAGAGTATTTTACAACATCTACTTTGTGCTTAATTAGAGCAAGTATTGCTATTATCAGCTCTGTGGCATTTCCACATGTTGCATTTAGAAGCCCTCCAACTGCAAAATTCAGAGAAATAAGAAGAGAGATTTAATTATCAATTAATTAATAATAATAGGATATGAAAGTATAAAAGAGAAAAATTAAAATATATTTAGCAAAATAAAAAAGTAGCGATTTAAGTTTTAATTGAGAATATAGACAATAGAATTATTTAATAAATCAAGAACAGACATAATTTATTATTTTGTCTCTTCTTGCGGAATGATTGATAAAAACAGTTATGGATGGAAGAATGAGAAAATTATTATATATATATATATACATATATTATTTTTTAGATAATCGATTACACGAATCAGGTACATCATATTAATCATCAATCAACATATAGTACTAACATTAATTTACAACAACTACCAACAAAACAAAGAAAGCATACACACTGTTGGTGGGAGTAAAATCGAAAATTTCTAATATCTTGGGACAATAGCTTTGCGAGTAATAATTATTCTCTAATTAACATTATGACAGGGTCATAGATCTTAAACAATAAAAATGTTTTTTTTATTTTCCCGAGAGATCATATTATCATATTCTAGATTCTTGATGGGGTTCGTTCTAATTAATTAATTGACCAATCAGATCAACTAAGTATTGCATGACAGTATGACACGTAGAGCATTGTTCTTATCACTAAAGTATATCTAATTAATTAGTTATATTGCTCAACTCCAAAGGAAATGTAGTGCTTAAAGATCTTATGTGCCATGATAACTTTAAAATTAGGCAAATGTCACAGACTATCAAAATTATTGGACGTTGAAAAGGAATAGTTGGAAAGGTGGCCTAAAATGGACTATTTCAGTGCCATCTTTTAATTTGCAAATTCACATATACATAATTAATTTATTTTGCATAAAAAGAGCTTAAACCAAATTAAATAAAAGAAAAAAAAATTGAGATGCAATAATTGATCACCTGTTGGCCCCGTGTGGAAAGCAATTTGCCTGCATTTATTTAATTTGTACAAATGGAGAGAATAAGCTGTTAGCTTCTGCTAAATAATTTATAAATATATATATATATATGTAGTATATATAAATAATTAATTATTTACGTACTCTGTGAGAAAACTAACTCGTTCGGCAAGCGGTGTCAGTCCGAGTAAACTCAAGCCAAATACCCATGCCTGTTTTCAAGAGGATGCATGTCAAATTAATTACTTAATTAATATATATATATATAATTAAATTTAATACAAGTGAACATATAAATTATAATTATATATGAATGAGGGGAAAAAATTAGAAAAAAACCCAAAAACAATTACTACAAAACTATTTTTTGGAGAACCATGCAATTATATATTAATTTCCTTAATATTCCTGCACACACACACACACACATATTAATTATATGTATGTGTGTATGACATTGCATGCCTTAATTAATCAATTGCTCATTAAGTTTTCCAAATAAAATGATTTAATTCACAAACTTACACTTCCGAAATTTCGATATTTAGCAACAATTGCAAAAGGGATAGCCAGAAACAAAACCGCAAGCTTAGTCCCCAGCAAAACCTCCTGAAGATTAGCCAAAAACACTCTCAAAAACCCGACCCGAACTTTGGACACCAGAGTAAGATCCGATTTCTTCCGAAGTGAAGATGAAGACATGTTGTGGGCTGTACGGCCATGCTTCATTTCCTTGTTCAACAATTTAATATTTCCATTTTCCAATAGCCATGCTTCTGGAGATGCCATTTTTCCCCTCAAAATATATCTGATTTTCTGGACTTCTTTTTTTTTAATTAATTATAAGAAATCTGTATATTTGGTTTTGGCTTAAAAAATAAAAACTACACACAGAAAGCTCAACGGCAAAACCAAGGCAATAGAGATGGATGGTACGATGCACACGTCGCAGTATTACTGATAACTTTTTGTTGGGTTCTGTAAGTGAGTGAATGATAATCTGTGTGCATGTGTGTGTATATATATATACGACATATATGTATGAGGGGAGGGGATCTTCCGCGAAGCTGCAGGGCTTTTGTTCTTATATAAGTAATTTATAAATTTAGATTTTCACAATTAATTGGTTTTTTTGATAAGCCATTTGCAATTAATTGATAATAATGAATTTAATATATACATAGGTCGGCAAAAAATCAATGACATAAAATAGTGATATATAGCATTTTTCATGAATCTATACACTATATCCAGAGTGCATCGGTGGCAGTTTGTATATTCTCATCCCATCTAGTGAGTTCTAATTGAGTTTCATTTTATTTTTTATCAATTTTATTTAAACTAGGTTCTAGCTGAAGAATATTTCCTCTACATTAAGTGCTAGAGAGTTACTTTGGGTCAACAATAATTTAGGACGTACATAATAATACCCAGTTATAATAACTACGATATCATGAACATTAAACCATTTCGTACTTTATTTTCGAATCTACATATATATTTATACATGTATATATAAGGGAAGATTGCAATATAAGTGCATAGGTCTTCTTACAATTCTTGCGCCATTTTACACAAACTTATAAAATTAGTGATCAAGATCATACTATTTTTCATTTTTAGACTCAATCGTTAACAAATGAACGAAAATCATTAGTTTGTCTTGTACGTGAACATTACTTAATTTATTTAAAAAAGTCCAGTATTTTGTAGAACTTAAGAAAGAAACCACTTTTTGATTAGGGTTTAGGGTTGTAAAGTTAGGGGATATATATGCAATTTATTCAATTTATCCTAATACTACATTGACACGTGCATGCCACTTGCGAAATTCCATATCCGTTTCCTTAACATATGCTACCAAAATTGCAAAAAGGAAAAATTATATTGGGATTATTATGCAACTTATAAAGACAATAAAACTGAAATTGCAATAGACCTCAATCTTTGGGACTAATATTGCAATTTACCCAATAATTTAAATATAATTTTGAATCCTGTTGCTAATAATTAATTATCATTAACGAAAACAATATAAACTATTAAGAGCTTTTCATCACTAATTATATATAATTCATATCAAATTGAGCTAAAATTAATTGAGTTGTACTCGATGTGGCTCGCAAGCTCTATTAATCTAAATTTATATATAACTAATTACCTGTCTAAGAGCAAATTATTAATCAGTAATTTTACTGTAAAGAATTTAAATTTTTAAAGCACAAGAAGAAATTAGTCATAATTAAATTGAATAAAACCTTGAAACTGAATTTAGCAGCTAAATCCGTCCTGTATATTTATGGGATATTGGGATGGCAATATTAATTTCCAACGCAAATCATCCAATTCCAACCGTCGCCCAGAAAAATAGAGATAAAAACTCATTTCATGCAGTTATGGTTTTTAATTAATATGATATTTAAGGACTACAATCGCTCACATTCACGTAGTGAGATCCATATGAAATAAAGGCTTGGAGCCCTAACTGCCACGGACTACCCGACCCAGTGCAACTGATTCCCTATCAGGTGGGGCCCAATTGAGGTGATTCTAGTATATATCTATAAGATGTATTGTGTAAGATTTTTATCGTAAACTAATGTAAAATAGATAAACACATATTATACACTCAGATTACGATTTGATCTGTCGTAGAATTATCAGGATACTTGAGACTTGAGAGTATGGGGACCCATGAACTACTGATTGTCCACATGGACCCCACCCTATTGGCAGAAACTCTCCGCCAGCACTCAACTCAACATCAACTTATATATTGCGGCGCCCGTAACGAAGTTTTATCCCGTGTACGGCCCGTGTACGTAGTTGTTATTGAAACTTCCTCGAAATTTCTCACAACCGGCCATCATGGGATGTTTTTGTAGTTTATTGTGATTAAAATCTGTGGTATATATCACGGTAGAACAAAACAACAGTCAACAAACTTCTATTTCTTGTTATCTATGAGATATCGATTTCTTGATGTATATCTATTTTGCTGCTAAAATTGTTTTTATATATAATTGAGAATGAGAGTATATTCGTGGATGGAACTATCTACCTATATTTATTGTTCTGGCAGGTAAAAGTGTTTCTCAGTTGATTAAAATATTAGTTGTTACGTGGAGAACTCGCTAACTCCATGTCTTCTCTAATCCTCTATTCTATATATATATATCACCTATACAAATAGTTCTTCTCTATGCTCGGATGAATTATACCACATCAACATTAACACACACACACACACATATATATATATATATATATATATATATATTGTAGTATTGTGATATAATATGGACCTTTTGATATATTTCCGTAAAAGATTATTGTTTCGATGAAACCAATTAATTAACTGAGAATTAGGAGCAGAAATAGGGAAAGGTGACAAGAAGTGTTACCAAGACAGCATTCAAAACCACAAAGATTGTCTTTCTTAATGTTTTCTAAATTATATGTAGAAAATTTCTAGTTATTGAACTCAAGTGGAATTCAGTGATTGGTTATAAAGCATGCAAGTGAATTACACTTGAATCAGCCAAACATGGTTCATGTTAGATTTTCCGATGTATAAATTATTTTGTTCTTTTTTTTCTTCTGTTTCCCAAGGTGTTCTTAAGCCCGAAAACTCAAAATTAATCCCTCGAGATAGTGTCGGGCGCAATTATTGAACCTCTCCCAAGGAAATTTTCTATGTTTACAAGGGTTTGAACACAAGACCTCTTGTTCAAGCAGTATATATATATATATACACGTGTTTCAGTAAAGTTTCTGTGGTACAATCAAAACAAGTGTATACTATTAAACCTAGTTCTTGATTGGAGGTCTCTGATTATATTTATTATGCATTGAATTTGTTTCTGCAATTATTCACAAAAGAAAGACATATCTCGATAGCCACATTGTGGCCTCTTATCATGTTCTATAGCTCGATGAATTATAGCAACATGTTCATATCACGACAACATTAAAACTTTCAGAGCCTTACGTACATATAATTGAAGAGGTTTCGATATGCCAAAATTTGAGCTGGTTCTGCGAAGTTTCCTATATTTCCATTTCAACTGTATGTATAACTGCAATCTTGTTAAAATCATAATCCACGCATAGAAGATATGTTGCTTTAAAATTTGGAAATTGTAAGGCTATCTTCTTTGGGTAATTAGTTTGAGAGCTTTTCGGATTCAATTTCTGATATACCAAAATATGGTATTTAGCCCAATAATGAAATGTTATAGCATGTGAGGCCCAACACAGACCCAGAAATCGGCCCATAATGGAAGATCCGCATGTTTCTAAGTGATTCGGGTCGGGTTGTTCACTAGATATGAGTCAAGATCCTGACCGTTCATAGGCACCACGTGATCGGTGCGACCCACTTATCGCTGTTAGATCCATACAACACTTGCATCTATAAATACCCCCTCATAACACTCATTGAGGGGGGCTGGAGAATACTCTTTCCAGTTTTAACCTCGTATTTTCATTAGTAACGAATCTATAGATTGAGAAGTACGTTCCTATACACTTATAAATTTGGAGACTAGAATCGTTCACCGAGTACGACCCTATATATCATCATTAATATAGAACTATGTTGGTTTGATCCTAATTAGGTACGTAGGTAGCTTAATCATTATTAAGTGCAGCCATAAATATTCATCATCATACTCGTAGAGTAATTCGGGTTATTCCAGACTGAGAGATCTGAATCCCTGGATTAGGGTTAGATCAGTTGGCGCCGTCTGTGGGAAACTACTTTGAGGTTGCTGAGACTTGTTATTAGGAATGGAGGCTGGCAATATGAAGACTCGTTCAGCCCAGCAAAAGAAAAGGATCGTCAGACTCGTAATTACGAGCAGCCCAGCAAGAGAAAGGGATCGTCAGACTCGTAATTACGAGCAGCCCAGCAAGAGAAAGGGATCGTCAAACTCGTAATTACGAGCACCCAGCAAGAGAAAGAGATCGTCAGACTCGTAATTACGAGCAGCCCAGCAAGAGAAAGGGATCGTCAGACCCGTAATTACGAGCAGCCCAACAAGTGAAAGGGGTCGTCAGACTCGTAATTACGAGCAGCCCAGCAAAAGCACCCAAAGATGACAATCGTCGTAAAATTCATATAAAAGATAGAATCGAATAAACGAGCTCAGACTAACTCTTGAGTCGTACGTCGTGAACGACCCAAAATAGATGATCTTAGAGAGATCACATTTTCAACTCTTTAGTCTAATTAGACTCTAACTCTTGAGTCGTACGTCGTGAACGGCCCAAGATAGATGATCTTAGAGAGATCACATTTTCAACTCTTCGTACGTCGTGAACGACCCAAGATAGATGATCTTAGAGAGATCACATTTTCAACTCTTTAGTCTAATTAGACTCCAACTCTTGAGTCGTACATCGTGAATGACCCAAGATAGATGATCTTAGAGAGATCACAATTTCAACTCTTTAGTCTAATTAGACTCCAACTCTTGAGTCGTACGTCGTGAACGACCCAAGATAGATGATCATAGAGAGATCACATTTTCAACTCTTTATTCTAATTAGACTCCAACTCTTGAGTCGTACGTCGTGAACGACCCAAGATAGATGATCTTAGAGAGATCACATTTTCAACTCTTTAGTCTAATTAGACTCCAACTCTTGAGTCGTACGTCGTGAACGACCCAAGATAGATGATCTTAGAAAGATCACATTTTCTACTCTTTAGTCTAATTAGACTCCAACTCTTGAGTCGTACGTCGTGAACGACCCAAGATAGATGATCTTAGAGAGATCTCATTTTCAACTCTTTAGTCTAATTAGACTCTAACTCTTGAGTCGTACGTCGTGAACGACCCAAGATAGATGATCTTAGAGAGATCACATTTTCAACTCTTTAGTCTAATTAGACTCCAACTCTTGAGTCGAACGTCGTGAACGACCCAAGATAGATGATCTTAGAAAGATCACATTTTCAACTCTTTAGTCTAATTAGATTCTAACTCTGGAGTCGTACTTCGTGAACGACCCAAGATAGATGATCTTAGAGAGATCACATGTTTTACTCTTTAGTTCTCAACTCTGGGTTCGTACGTCATGAACAACCCAAGATAAAAGATCATATTTTTAACTCTTAAGTCTAATTCGACTTTAAACTTTGATGTGAAACACAGATCATATTTGTAATATCGCTATTTAGTGAAAAGTTCAGATTTGCTTTTGATTTTTACTTCCTCGGTAGTAAATTTAAAGCCATAAATGTCTCCTCTTTAGTAATGATGAAGTGGGGGGCTTAATGATATACCAAAATTTGGTATTTAACCCAAGAATGAAATGTTATAGAATGTGAGGCCCAACACAGACCCAGAAATCGGCCCATAATGGAAGATCCGCGTGTTTTTAAGTGATTCGGGTCGGGTTGTTCACTAGATACGAGTCAAGATCCTGACCGTTCATAGGCACCACGTGGCATCATCGGTGCGACCCACTTATCGCTGTTAGATCCGTACAACACTTGCATCTATAAATACCCCCTCATAATACTTATTGAGGGGGGCTGGAGAATACTCTTTCCAGTATTAGCCTCGTATTTTCATTAGTAACGAGTCTATAGATTGAGAAGTACGTTCCTATACACTTATAAATTTGCAGACTAGAATCGTTCACCGAGTACGACCCTATATATCATCATTAATATAGAACTACGTTGGTTTGATCCTAATTAGGTACGTAGGTAGCTTAATCATTATTAAGTGCAGCCATAAATATTCATCATCATACTCGTAGAGTGATTCGGGTTATTCCAAATTGAGAGATCTGAATCCCTGAATTTGGGTTAGATCAATTTCCATTTTCAAGTTTGAAAATATTTTAACTGTAAAACCATGCATCTTATAAGTTGATAAAATTCTCTTTGGAATTAAACGCCGTTTTATGTAACTTAATTTTATCCAAAAAGTTTTTAAGCACGTTACGAGTCATGTTATAGTGGACCGAGTGAAAAAGAGCTGATCCACTTTCTATATATAGATTACATATACGTCGTCATCTGAGAATAATGCTGCAAACAAAAGAAGTGATTTCCTCGAAGTTTCGTCCAAACAAACAAACCTGGTGCAATAATGCCACACATTTTACTTTGTGTACCTAAATTGTTTGACATGATATTGCAACTTGAGTCCATTTGAAGTATCTGAATTTTTATGATGTCATTATTGCGGACATGTGTTGGATTCTTTTATTAGATCATATATTCTGAAATTTTAATTAATATTGTACTTAATTAATTCTATCTTTCTTTTACCTCTATCCTTTTTCCCCTTACGCTTATCATTCTGAAGTCTATATACACTTAACCAAATATTTTAGAACATTTACTGTAGGAACTTTCTTGTGCATAATGGTATAAACTCATCTGAAAGAGTTATCGAGATTTTGAGTTTCATGACAATATTACAATCTTTCATGTAATAAATTCATATGAATCTACCATTCATATGTTATTTTTAAGGAATCTACGTATTGTACTAAATGTTATTATTAATATTTAGAGTTTGAAGATCGGGAAATTCTAGCTTACTCTCAGCTCAGCCACACCTAAGTATATTTGACAAAATGAATGACCAATCAATATATGACAAGTGTAATACAGTCTCCTTGTTAAATACATTTCGGTGTGATCGGGCAATGAACGGGCTAGAATTTTCCAATCCGATGAGCTCTTAAGATATTCTCTTTTTGATCACATGATTTTCCAATATCTCTACATTCTATATTTGTGGGAAGAACTAGTTCCGTGTTTAGACTGGCCGGTCAAGAAACATTATGCCATATTGCCGTGCCGTGCCGTGCTTATATTGTAATTGTATGATGAAAGTAGTCAAATTCAGGTCTTCAATGATTGAAAGAATGATACTATTAATTATATCGATCGTACCAATATAAGTACGATAGATAATCGTTTGGAGGTCAACCAGAGTAGCTCTTGAGCTTTAATATTCAACCAAAATGGAAAAAAGTTTAACCATGAAGTCATCTTAAAACTGGAAAAATTCTCGGCTAGATCCAATTTGGCCACACGCATGTATGTTGCCCAAGGGGAGTGTATTACACTTGTCATATAATTGATAAGTTATTTTATAAAACACACATGGATTTGATTGGGCCAAGAGCGAGCTAGAATTTCCCCTTAAAACTGAGTTCTTGAGATTTCAAACAGTGACCCAATTTTAGCATATTTTTACTTATTTTTAAGGAGTCAATAAATTTCTAGACTTTAATTTATGAATTTGATAGGGAATACAATTTTACTTGGGCCTAAGATATTTCATGGGTCATTAGGTATGTGCAAGAATAAATTAATATCTAAGGATTGCCCAAGAAACCTAGGAAAGGCCCAAAGCTCATAAGTGAATAGTAATCTTAATATATAAATACCCCATGTATATCTAAAATGAGCCATCTAAATCTAATACACATATAATACTAATCAAAATGAGATAAAATACACACATATAATATATCTCTCTCTTAGTTGAAGAATATTCTCTCTAGTTTTATATTTTAAATATCTCTCATTCAAGCTGCTTCTTGCTCAAGATTAAATAAATAACATCGTATCATTTATTGGTGATATCAGAATTTATAAGCATGTAATTTAAAATTTTCATCAAATATATATTTCTTGAAACATCTGATACTTTCAGATTTATCGACAAAAAACGTCCAAAGAGGGAAAAAAAAGAAGAAGGTCCAAAATGGGTATATGGGGACTATCCCGAGAACTTGGACTGGGCCAATGATTGGTGAATATGTTATTATAGGCCTTTATATCTGTGTTGTGTTCCAAACTGGGCTGGTAAAGGGATTGAAAGAGCCCAATCTATTCTACACCGTGGACCTAGTTTTATTAGGGCTGAGATTGAGTTAATAATTACAAGCCTAAAGACTTAAATATAGGGCCGTTTAGTTGGCTGGCTCTTCAGTCCATTTCTCATCTAAATTTTTGTCTTATCTTATTTGTATACTACGACAGAGATACAAACACAATATGTAACCAAAACAAAAAAAAGATACAAACACAATATAATGTCAATTTTTAGACATAGATACAATTTGAACACGATGTTTATTTTCTTTTTTTCTCGAGTAGCTGTACATTGGCTCGTGTCTGTGGGATGATTTGTCGGACAGAGACTGACACAATATGGATAGGGGAAATTTCTATTCTTAGATATAAACGAGTGAATATATTTAGAATGATTTATCGAAGTGTTCGTGAAGTTTATATTTAGAATGATTTACAAAAGTTGGACATATTCTATCTTCCAACGTAAGATGGTCATTTATATATAATACTCACCAGGTCCTACACAGTAACAGAGTGAGTGAGGAGAGAAAATGGTCGGGCCGGGTCGCCCGAAGATGGTACTATTCGGGTCGTCGATAATTCAGCAGAGCTTCAAGGTTGGAGGATGGGGAGCTATTCTCGCTGATCTCTACGATCGCAAGGTACCTGTAACCTCATTATTATACTACTTCCCCTAATTTGCCAAACATAATTTAACTCTTCTTCATAATCACTAGTGTATGGTAGAAAATTCTCTTAGTTCCTAGTAAAGGATAGTTAATCCACAATTAGAATACGTAGCGGACGCCAGTAATTTTGAGAAATTAAAGAGCTCTCGATAATTCGAGAAACTAGTAAAAATGAAGGTGCTTTTAGTAAAGAGAATTTGACCTAGAACTTAGTTTTTTTTTTTTTTACCCACGGGTGTCCGGCCAATTTTCGCGCACCTCTACTAATCCCCGCTCGCGGTTCGTGGCTGTCGCTGGCCAAACATTATTTGACAACGCGGGCTTGGTTTTTAACCTAGAACTTAGTGAAGAGGGAGAAAGAAGGCAAAATAATAGAAGATCATTAATCGTCAGCAGTCAGTTTATAGTGAGGCAATCATAATCTTAATGAATGTGTATCAGCTCGTGATAAAATTTGATGTACTCATATGATATCAATGAACATGAGCATTCTCTCTGCTCGTTGCATATTTTGAGGTACAAAGTGTGCAAACTAATATCATAACAATATGATAGATTATATCAGGTCTATCGAACAAGTTCTTGCGTTTGTTGACGAGTCCTTGAGTGTTTTAGTTATCAGTAAATATTCATTTATTTTTCTGGTCATGTGCAGGCAGATATAATACTACGAGGATACTCTGGGTGGAATTCCAGGCTTGCTCTTCAAGTCTTGCATCAAATTTTCCCCAAGGTATGTGCTCGGTAAAGATTGTTGTGGTAAAGTATTTCTTGTGCTCAAATATGTCGAGCCATCCAATTTTCTCGTTAAATACTTGCTATTGCTATTGGAATATCTTCAATTACTTGAAAGCAAGAAATGTTTTTGTTTCAAAAAGTCGACTCGTAGTCTTTCGACTTTTGTTCTTGCATTTGTTGCAACGAACACATTTTTCTTGACAATTGGAATTGTGTTCAGGAAGCAGCTGTTCAGCCTTCTCTGGTGATAGTATATTTTGGTGGTAATGATGCTATGCACCGTCACCCTAGTGGATTAGGCGCTCATGTTCCTCTTCCTGAATATGTTGAAAACATGAAAAAGATTTATCTTCATCTCAAGGTAACATAATGCTATTTTTACTTATTAATTCCGTTCGCTTCAAAACTCATACAGAAGAGGGGGGGTTAGGCACAGAGTCGCAGACCCCTACTCCTCTACTGAAACATACATAAAAAAACTTGGTTGGAAGATTGTAAGGCTTTTTCTCCTTGCACGAACTCCATAGCAAAAACAATAAACAAAAGGACCGAAGGCTTTGTCATACAATTTATCTGCATGATTTGTCAAAAGATGCAACTTATTGTTATCTATATGTTTTGCTTGTTATGAGGCCCATGTCAAACCATGCATTTATATGGAATCTGTTAGTTCAAATATGAGTGCTTAAATTGAAAAGAATGTGCGTTCTGTTTTGATTTATATTACTTAATCTATACCTAGATCCTTCTAGACCCAAAATAGTCCATGTTTTCCAACAACAGGGTATGTTGTATTCTGATATTAATTAGCACTATTTGCAGAGTCTTTCGGAGAAGACACGAATAATTTTTCTTACTTCTCCTCCTGTCAATGAGGCAATGATTCGTGAACATTTTGGGTGATCTTAAAAGCTTAAACTTAAATTTTATTTGTTTCAATCCGTGTTAAATTTAACCATTTATGAATTTGATGTTTTTCTTCTCCTCCTTGTCAAAACCAGTAATGCACACGATAATCAAGACCGGGCAAATGAATCCTGTCATGCCTATGCTGAAGCTTTAGTAGAGTTGTGCAAACAATTAAACATTAAAGTCATCAACCTTTGTACAGCAATTCAGCAAAGAAATGACTGGGCAACAGCTTGCTTAACGTGAGTTAGTGCTTTATGTTGTGTATGCTTCTTTGTAGTTCTTTTAGTTTAAAATCTTTTTGTAAAACTCGACCAAGTTATCTGTGAATTTTACTTAAACATGGGATTAGAATCTGATTATCATTGTATTTAGATATGAATTTACTGTTCTATACAGAGACGGAATCCATTTTTCATATGAAGGGAGCAAAATTGTGGTGAAGGAGATATTAAAGGTAATAAAAGAGGCTGATTGGGAACCAAGTCTATATTGGAAGACAATGCCGAATGAATTTGCAGAAGATTCACCATATTACATGGTTCATCCTGATGGCAAAACCACGATGAACGCTTCTAATGTGATTTCTCGTTGGAAAATTGAGTATACGATGAATGGCATTCACTCAAAGCTTTGAACTTAAGGTCTTTAGTTCCATTTCCCCTACACTCTTGTATCCATAAATATAATGCAGAAATTGTATGGTCTTTTGACGTTAATAGTGGCATGCCTATGCTGTCGCAGTTTTCACTTTAGTGCTAATTCATGTGAAGGGTCATTTTAGTACTATATTATCTGTTTCATTTGTTCTGGATGGGTTTGTCTACTCCAAATTCTACATAGTATTTGAAATAAGAAATTATTTCATTAGAATTTGAAATATTTTGATTTCATGAATCAGCTACGTTCTACACATCACGCTTTATAAGTAATTTTACATTCTGGGTCACTCTGTTTTCAATGCTCAGGGGAAAAGAAAGAAGTCAACCGAATTAGGTCATTTCACTTGCTTGATATTTTTCAATAAAAATCCTCTTATCTTTTTTGCACCAATTGAGCTCGAGTAACTTGATTTTTTTGCACTTATTTTATCATTTTTCACTAATCGAGTTGAGTGCTAGCCAAGCTTCAAACTTATCAAAACTCAAAAGGTTGTTCAAACTTGGTTTGATATATTATCGTACTGAGCTCAAATGAGTTTTTCCCGAACAATCTTTTAATCGAGTATTGAATAGTTTTGTTTATCTTTCAGCCCTAATAGAATTTTATACCTATGTTATTACGGGCTTTATATCTGTGTTGTGTTCCAAACTGGGCTGGTAATTGGAATGGAAAGAGCCCAATTTACTCTCGCCGAGAGTGGAACTAGTTTTATTTGGGCTGAGATTGAGTTAATAATTACAAGACTAAAGACTTAAAAATATAGGGCTTTTAGTTGGCTCTTCAGTCCATTCTAGTCTAAGTTTATTATATCCCTAAATTTTTGTCTCTATCTCCATGTCCATTATGTATTCTTATTCTATCTCCCCACGTAAGATGGCCATTTATATGTGTGTGCGTGTATCTATATATATATATATATGTATACCCACCTGGTCCTACATACTCACACGGTGGGCGAGAAGAGAAAATGGTCGGGCCGGGTCGACCACAGTTGGTACTATTCGGGTCGTCGATAGTTCAGCAGAGTTTCAAGGTTGGAGGATGGGGAGCTATTCTCGCTGATCTCTACGATCGTAAGGTACCTGATTATTATACAATTTCCCCCAATTTGTCAAAGAGAATTTTAACACTTTTTGGCTTTTTTGTTTCTTCTTCTTGATGATCACTAGTGGATAGTAAAAGATTTTCGTCGTTTCTATAGAAAATCATTTATCATAATCTTAATGAAGGTTTACTAGTGTCATAGCAAACACGAAAATAAATCCATAAAAAGATTAAACGACAAGCAATTGCGAGAAGTGGAGAATTTTACCATTAACGAAAGAGGTATAGAATGCAAATTTTACTATTAACGAAAGAGGTACAGAATACAAAGGATGCGATTAGTCTGTCAAGAGTTTAGACTAAACCTAGTTCCTGATTCCCCGCCAACCCCCCACATATATTTCACTATTTTCGATTGCTTCGCCCTCTGCAAAACAGTCATTTTGATCTTGAGTCTTCTGCTTAAATTTTAAGATTAGGACTTTACATATCTTTTTTTTTTTTGGGTTACAATCATAAATAAAATTTGATGTACATGATAGGAGAAATTGTCATGCGTAGAATTGACATCAAATCCGTTTTAGAGTATTCCAATTTATGGATTTGTGAACGAGAGGAAGAAAGGATTCTCCATGTTGGTTGCATATTTTTGTGGTAAGTACTCAGTAAGCAGAGTAATATCGTAACAATATGAAAGATTTTCACCTTCATCGAAAAAGTTTTTGTATCAGTCTATAAAGCTCCTTGAATGTCTTAGTTACCAGTAAACTTTTTTTATTTTATTTTTCTGGTCATATGCAGGCAGATATAATACTACGAGGATATTCTGGGTGGAATTCAAGGCTTGCTCTTCAGGTCTTGCACCAAATTTTTCCCAAGGTATATGTGTTGTGTAATGGTTGTGGTAAAGTACTTCCCCGAGTCGTATATATCGAATCATCCATCTTTTTCATTAAAAAATATGCTTTCGCTATTGGAATATATTCCGTCACGTGAACGTAAAAAAGATGTTATTGTTTCGCAGAATTAGTTCGTCGTTATGCAACTTTTGTTCTTCCATCATTGCAACTCATACATTTTTCTTGACAATTGGAATTGTGTTCAGGAAGCAGCTGTTCAGCCTTCTCTGGTGATAGTATATTTTGGTGGTAATGATGCTATGCACCCTCACCCTAGTGGATTAGGCGCTCATGTTCCTCTTCCTGAATATGTTGAAAACATGAAAAAGATTTATCTTCATCTCAAGGTAACATAATGCTATTTTTACTTGTTAATCTCTTTCGCTTCAAAACTCTTACAGAAGTGGGAGGGTTAGGCGCATACCCCTACGCAGCTTCGCTTGTACTGAAACATATGTAAAGAATATGGTAGGAAGATTGTAAGGCCTTGCCTCCAATACGCGAACCCCATAGCAAAACAATAAGCAAAAGGACCGAAGGATTTGTCATGCCATGTATCTGCATGATTAGTCAGAAGTTGCAACTTATTGTTATCTATACTTTTTGCTTGTTATGAAGCACATATCAAACGATGCATTTATATGAAATTGCATCTTCAGAAAAATAACAAAAAAATTAGGCTTTTAGTTCAAATATTGAAAAGAATGTGCGTTTTGTTTTGATTTATATTACTTAATCTATACCTAGATCCTTGTCGACCCAAAATAGTCCCAGTTTTCCAACAACTTTGATATGTTGCATTCTGATAGTAATTAGCACTGTTTGCAGAGTCTTTCGGAGAAGACACGGATAATTTTTCTTACTTCTCCTCCTGTCAACGAGGCAATGATTCGTGAACATTTTGGGTAATTTTAAAAACTTGAACTTTATTTATATTTGTTTCTTTTCGTGTTTGAAATTGACCATTTATGAATTTGGTGTTTTCTTCTCCCCCTTGTCAAGGCCAGTAATGCACATGATAATCAAGATAGAACAAATGAAACCTGCCATGTATACGCTGAAGCGTTGGTAGAGTTGTCCAAACAATTCAACATTAAAGTCATCAACCTTTGTACAGCAATTCAGCAAAGAGATGACTGGGCAACAGCTTGCTTAACGTGAGTTCGTGCTTTATGCTGTATATGCTTCTCTGTAGTTGCTAATTTAAAATCTTTTTGTAAAACTCGACCAAGTTATCTGTGAATTTTACTTAAACATGAGATTCGAATCTGATTATCATTGTATTTAGATATGAATTTACTGTTCTATACAGAGACGGAATCCATTTTTCATATGAAGGGAGCAAAATTGTGGTGAAGGAGATATTAAAGGTAATAAAAGATGCTGATTGGGAACCAAGCCTATATTGGATGTCAATGCCGAATGAATTTCAAGAAGATTCACCATATTACAAGGTTCATCCTAATGGCAAAACCACGAGGAACGCTTCTAATGTGATTTCTCGTTGGAAAATCGAGTATACGATGAATGGCATTAACTCAAAGCTTTGAGCTTAAGGTCTTTAGTTCCATTTCCCCTACACTCTTGTATCCATAAATATAATGCAGAAATTTTATGGTCTTTTGACTTTAATATTGGTATGCCTATGATGTCGCAGTATTTGCTTTAGTGCTAATTCATCTGAAGGATCATTTTAGTACTATATTATCTGTTTAATTTGTTCTGGATGGGTTTGTCTACAAATTCTACATAGTGTTTGAAATAAGAAATTATATCATTAGAATCTGAAATATTTTGTTTTCTGAATTAACTTTATCGATTTTAATTTCATGAATCAGCTAGATTCTACACATCACGCTTTATAAGTAATTTTACATTCTGGGTCTCTCTGTTTTCAATGCTCAGGGTCAGGGGAAAAGAAAGAAATCAACAGAATTAGATCATTTAACTTGCTTGATATTTTTCGATACAAATCCTATTATCTTTTCACTTGCTTGATATTTTTCAGTACAAATCCTCTTATCTTTTACGACATTTATAAATGTGCGATTAATGTATAACTAATAGGATATGTGGAGAATTTTTTAACTTTTTGTTTACAGACACTATTAAAATGATGTACCTCTATTTCATTTTCTTTCTTTAGAAAATTTCAGGGATATGAATAGGTCATGTACTATTTCGTGTGGTTATGTAGTCAATTTCAGGAAATTATGTTTGCTAGTTTTTCTTAGATTATTGAAATTTGGATGAACTTTGATTACATTAATATGAGTGTAGACAATTAAAAATTGTAGTCGGTTAAATGGCAACATGTGAAAAATAATATATGAGACATCAATCTAAATGCTTCTATTTATATTTTTGAGTATTTAATCAAATTCTAATTCTTAACTTAAATAGTCAAATAATTGATATTCTAAATATTATATATTTCAAGTCAATCTAAAAGAACCATGTGCCTAAGTATATATTACGGTAAATCAAATCATATTCTATGGCAGCTCAAATCATATTTTCAAGTGAAGAAAATAAATAGCTATCAAATATTGAGGACTAATCGAACTATGCCACCTCATCAAATAATTATGGCAAAAGTCTCATCACTACACCTTTAAATATTAAATAGGGATTCAAATTCAAGAATTATAGACAACAAAATCTATTGAAATTCTCTCAACTTAAATCCAAGAAGCATGAAGATGTTCTAGGCGTCGTTCAAATCATTCAAGGCGGTGCAAGGTGTTCTAGGCGACAATCAAGACGTTCTTGGTGGGGGTGACATTCAAGGCGTTCTAGGCGGCGTTTGCAATGCTTTCTTGCGACCATCAAGAAGTTCAAAGCGACATTCAAAGCATTGTCGGCGAAACTCATCAAATAATATCATTTAATTCGTGATTTCGGTGCTAAGCCCACAAATTAACGTTATTGAAGTTCAATCCAATTTGGAGTAGATCAAGGTGTCGAACTCACCAACAAAATCCCTTAAACAATAACACTTAATTCGATATTACGACGCGAAGCGCTCGAATTAATGTAATTGGATGATAAATCAAGTATGAAGGAGATCAAAGCGCCAAGCTCCCTGCACCTTCAAGAATTCAAATTCCAAAATCACGTTGTCAAAGTGAAGAATCGGAAGATTTAAATTAGAGATTGTAACCTCTTATTTATTCAGTTCAATAAAAAAAAATTGTACAACTTGTCATTGTTTGTTTATATTGTTATCAAAAAATAAAAAAGTTTATATTGCATACATTAAAATTTGTTGCTCACAATGAGTTCAGCTCAAATAACTTGCCATTTATACACAAATCAGTTTTATCATTTTCTAACCACTAAATTCGAGTTGAAAACTTTTCTTTAAGCTTAATTTACATGTTTAACGAATGCTTTTATTTCATATCTTCTTGATAATATTACTTTATTAATGACTTTTATATATAGTCTACGTACATAATTATAGTTAATTGTAAATAATTAAAAGTAAAACAAAAAGGAATGATAAACAAAGACGCCATTTCCATGATTTTCATATATGGGTATATTTGTCATTATTTATTTAATAAAAATATGAGATTAGGTTTATTTGTTTTATTTACTAAAAAATCAATGGATAAAACGAATAATTTGGTCACCATTACGTGCCTCTTTTAATAAAATACAATGAGATAAAATGCCTTTCATCCATATACGAATCAGAGAATTCTTAAATTATCAACCACCAAGGTTATTGATAAAAAAAAGGAAAAAACCACCAAGGTAAAAATCGTTTATATAAATATTCGGTCAATCAATAATTACCTCTATATTGGAGGTGTTTAATCTGTTTGGTATTCTACCCAAGTTGATGCAACATACATTTGTTTTTTTGGACATTGGATGTCCTTGTATATCATGTATTATTTGTTTTGGCATAAGCCTCACGAGTGGTCAGAGCCTTACGAATTTGTCCTTAAAAAACGACTCGTTAGGGATAGGGAAGCTTGAGATTTATTCCCACATACGACGCCAAAATGATGTGGCTTGAGTAAGGGACGTGGCCTCATTCCTACAGATAGGGTCAAAATGATGAAACATGCACTTATCTTCTCAGACATCGATCGTCATTGCGCGAGGTATTATCTGCTTTCACCGGAATCTCACGAGTTTGTCCTAAAAAGACATTTTTCTAAGGAGAAAGGAACTTGAGACTTATAAACATTTCAAGTTTCTCATCTCGATCCAATGTGTGACGATAATTGCATAGATATCAAATAACTATAAATTGTTCTAGACATTGCATATCCATCGAATTCTCCTATGATTTTTTTTTTTTTTTTGATAAATTGAAGTCTCCTATGATCAAGTTAAAAAGGAAATGCTACTTAATTTGGTCCATTTTCCAATAGTCCTTTTCACTTATGGAAAAAATAATAATAATTCTGGCATCATAAAGGAGAAAAGTAAAAACCTATCCAAAAGAAATTTAGGTAAAATGCACACAAATTTCCGGTAAAATGCTTGTTGGAGTGTTTGCTGAGAAATTTCAAAGCTAATGAAAGAAGCCTAGCGAATATTCAAACAAATTAAAGATAAAACATGTTTACGGTCAACACAAGCAAATTTTATTATAATATTTAAAATAAATACCATCCTATGGTTCCATCTCTTTTCTACGTGGACATTGAGGTGGATAAGTTGTTTTTAATCTATCTTGCCATGTAAACATATTTCCATATTTATGTTATTGATAATAATTTCCTATTATATGTATTCTAGATTATTTGTTCCATTATTTCATTTATTATTATAAATTGAATTTCAATTATCTGATTTAAGCTCATTTAACGCTATTGGATGATCAAATCAAATTTGGAGGAGATTAAAGCGCCAAACTCAACCTTCAAGAATTCAAATCCCAAAATCACCTTGTCGAAGTGAAGAATCAGAGGATTTAAATTAGTTATTGTAACCTCTATTTTATTCAATTCAATAAAAAATTATTTGTACAATTTTTCTTTGTTCGTTTATATTGAAGGCATTAAAATTTGCTGCTCAAATAACTTGACATTTGTACACAAATTAGTTTTATCATTTTCTAACCACTAAATTCGAGCTGAAAACTTTTTTCCAAGCTTAATTTACATGTTTAACGAATAAGTTTATTTTGCCGCCCTATTCATGATCAACTTGAGAATACATAGAAGGATCTTCGGAGATTACTGTGGATGACGAATTTTTTAAGCTTTTTTTGGGCCTTAAAGAAATAATAATAATACTACTATAAATAATAGGGATAATTACATTCACACCCCCTCAATGATGGGATAATTACACAAACCTCCCCTCACTAATTAATAATTACAAACACACCCCTCATGTTAAAGATTTCTTAGAATTGCACTCATTGGGCCTTAAAAAAAATACTATAAATAATAGGAATAATTACATTCATACCCCCTCAATGATGGGATAATTACACAAACCTCCCCTCACTAATTGATAATTACAAACACACCCCTCATGTTAAAGATTTCTTATAATTGCACTCACAATGAGTGCAATTATAAGAAATCTTTAACATGAGGGGTGTGTTTGTAATTATCAATTAGTGAGGGGAGGTTTGTGTAATTATCCCCTCATTGAGGGGGTGTGAACGTTGTGAGTGCAATTATAAGAAATCTTTAACATGAGGGGTGTGTTTGTAATTATTAATTAGTGAAGGGAGGTTTGTGTAATTATCCCATCATTGAGGGGGTGTGAACGTAATTATCCCTAAATAATACTCACAGTACAGATAGTAACATGCAGCCATCGGCCCCTCAATGAGAATTGACTTTCACCAAGGCCTGCCTAACCTACCAGTCCAAAGCTCCCATTTTTCCAGCCTTCAACAAGTGAGCGTTACCCTTTTTTTCAGCAATCAGTATCCCCTTCGTCTAAAATTAAAAACAAGCGCGCGTTACCCTTTATTCTCGTTTTGATATCATATCAATCAAACACAGTGAGTTAGTGAGAGATAGAGAATGGTGGGGCCGGGTCGACCACGGTTTGTGTTATTCGGGTCATCGATAGTCCAGATGTCCTTAAACATTGGAGGCTGGGGAGCTATTCTTTCTGACCTTTACGACAGAAAGGTATCTACTACTACTACTACTACTATATTTGTAATATCAGATGATGCAGAATGCTATAATTAGCTTTTATATTATTCTTGTTTTTTTCCAAAATTTTTTTCCATAGGCAGATATAAGAGTACGAGGATATGGTGGGTGGAATTCGAGAAATGGTCTCGAAGTCTTAAATCAGATTTTCCCGCAGGTATTTTCTTCTCTTACTGAAAAGTAAAGTTTTGTTTTGTTTTTACTTTATTGCTTCATTATTATTGTCATTGCTTCAACATCAATTCTTGCCACTCAAAGTATCGAATCATATGGCGCGATTCGTATTGTGATTATATCGAGACTGATTAAGAATCACTTGTTTACACCATTTATTCTTCAATAGTTTGCTTATAACACATAATTTTTGTTGATGATTGGATATTTAATTCCAGGATGCAGATGTTCAAAATCCATCTCTGGTAATAGTATATTTCTGTGGTAATGATGCAATGCAACCTCACCCGAGCGGCCTAGGCCCTCACGTTCCTCTTCCTGAATATGTCGAAAACATGAAGAAGATTGCTCTTCATATCAGGGTAACATAATACTATTGTTATATCATTTCTCCCTGATTTCTGAAGTGTTACAACTTGTATTTATGTTAGCTGCTGTTTGATTACTTTATCCCTTATCAAACTTAAGCTTCAATTATGTGGTTATGCCTTTCTTGACCAACTTGGAAACGCGTAACATAAAATTATTAGGCATTGAAGTGAGTATGTTAGTGAATAGAATTCACGTATACGGCTTAAAGTTGAAGAAAAATGTGTTTTTCATTCCGAGCAATTCTTGCTAAACCCTTCTAGAACACTTGTGAGGACATAAAGTTGAGATTCAGGCTAAGAATCTTTCTCCATTCAATTTTAAGGCCATGTTGATTCATAGTACTAGAATGTGCTGAAATATTGAGGTTAATAATCTTCGTTCCTATGTGTCGCATGCTAAAGTTGGCGCAATAAACATTTCTATTCTCTCAGGGGTTCCCTTATTTAAAACCGATATTCATTGTTACCCTATATTCTTATACTAATTTGCACTATTTTTAGAGCCTCTCGGAGGAGACAAGGATAATATTTCTTACCTGTCCTCCAGTAGACGAGGCAATGATTCGCCAATATTTCGGGTAATCATAACTTAATTTGAGATTAGTTTATTGGTTTTTTGTCTTGGAATTTAATCATCTTAAAAATTGGTGTCTGTCTCCATCTCGCTCTCTCTCCCCCCATGTTCCAAAACCAGCAATTCATTCGATAAGCAAGAACGCACAAACGAGGCCTGTCGTATATATTCTGAGGCTTTGGTAGAATTAGGCAAACAAATGGATATTAAGGTCATTAATCTCTGGACAGCATTCCAGCAAAGAGATGATTGGGCAGCAACATACTTAATGTAAGTCCATGCTTCATACACTACCAACTCTGATACTCTTTAATTTTCACTCAAAATGTTTTTGGTTCTGACTAACTGAAAATTGGGACATATGATTCAATAATCAGTCGAAAGTTTCTCGATTTTATTGTTTAAAATTTTTCAACGGCGTTTCATGAAGAATTCGAATTAATTGTTTTATGAAGGGACGGAATCCATTTGGCATCAGAAGGGAGCAAAATTGTGGTGAAGGAGATATTGAAGGTGCTTAGAGAAGCAGAATGGGAACCGAGCTTGTATTGGATGTCAATGCCAGCTGAATTTTCAGAGGATTCACCATATTATAGTGTTGGTTTCGATGGCAAAACTACCGTTAACATCTCTGATGTGGTTTCTGATTGGAAAATGGAGTGGATGGATGAAAAAGAACTTGAAGCTTTCATCTTAAAGCCTAGAGTTCCAATCCCTTTCTAAGCAATATATACTGCAGAAATTGGATTATACTTTGGCAACATTGATTGATATCTTCCCACGGATTATGGGCATTGATGTGTAGAGATATTAAAGGTAATAAAAGAGGCTGGTTGGGAACCAAGCCTATGTTGGAAGTCAATGCCGAATGAATTTGCAGAAGATTCACCATATGACATTGTTCATCCTGACGGCAAAACCACGAGGAACGCTTCTAATGTGATTTCTCGTTGGAAAATCGAGTATATTGTAAATGGCATTAACTCAAAGCTATTATCTCAAGGTCTTTAGTTTCATTCCATTTAAACTCTTGTATCCATTAATATAATGCAGAAATTGTGAGGTCTTTTGATGTTAATATTGGTATGCCTCTGCTCTCGTAGTGTTTGCTTTACTGCTAATTCATGTAAAGTACTATATGAACTGTATTCTACACGTCTAAATGCGTTATAAGTAATTTTACGTTTCTGAGTCTCTCTATTTTCAAATTTGATGACCATTGGCTCAGGAAAAGCAAAGAAATCAAGGGAATTAGATCATTTAACATGCTGGATGTTTTTCAATCCAAATTCTCTGTTACATAACCGTGTAACACTCTTTGTCACATGCATATATGTGCAACATGCGTGTAATGTATACATGAGTTATTCATACATAGATAATAAAAGATCTCTTTCCAAATGTTTAAAATGTTGTACCTCTATTTCATTTTCCTATTTTGGTAATTTTCAGGGATAAGAATTGGTAATTGGTTATTGATTTATTTCCGGTGGACGGTGGTTATGAAGTCATTTGTTCAAATGAAAGTTGCGTGCTTTATTCCGAATGACATGAGACTTTGGTGTAAAATAATTAATTTGAGTGAACAAATTAGTGCTCTTGTC
The DNA here is from genome assembly GCA_019426215.1 of Buddleja alternifolia. Taxonomy (NCBI): domain Eukaryota; kingdom Viridiplantae; phylum Streptophyta; class Magnoliopsida; order Lamiales; family Scrophulariaceae; genus Buddleja; species Buddleja alternifolia. Next base: position 41,383,441 of record CM033398.1, read on the forward strand.
AAATTTGAAAGGACGGCATGCGAATTCAATTCTCAATCTGAAAAAGATAGTGAAATCAATTAAAAAGACGGCATGCGATGTCGATCCTTAATCTGAAAAAGATAGTGAAATCAACTAAAAGGACGACATACGAAGTTGATCATATATATGAAAAAAATGGTCAAATTGTCTAAATTTAAAAGGTTGACATACGAAGTCAACCTTATCTCTGAAAAAGAATGAAAAAATATTAGGTCAGATGGTTCACAAAGAACTCGACCCTACCTCTGAATATGAAAAAATTGTTAAGTCGGACGGTTCACAATAAACCCGACCCTATCTCTAAAAAGAGAAAAGTTGTTAAGTCGGAAGGTTCACAAAGAACTCGAACCCACCTCTGACAAAGATGGTAAAATTGTTAAGTCATAAGGTTCACAAAAAGTCGAACCTATTTCTGAAAAACGTATAATTGTTAATACAAATGGTTCACAATCAAACTCGATCCTATCTGAAGATGAAGAAGTTTTATTAAAAGGACTTCATACTGACAAAAAGACCTTACATCTATAAATACGAAAGTAAACAAGTTTCATTGTTTATGACAAAAACGAGGTCGAGATATTCTATTTCAATTACAAGAACTCACATATCGTCAACTCGACCCTAACAACCTATGAAGCTTTCAGTCATCAGCTTCATCACCATCCTCATTTGATGCATCAGTAGGAGCTAAGTCCCTGAACTTATCAAACTCGACATATGCCTCCTCAATAGGCAATCAAGCATCAACATCTTCACCGACATCCCCGCATTCCCTTCTTCTTCATCACCGTGGATTAGCTCGGCAATCGCACAAGGATTCAATTGTCTAAAATCAACGGCCAAGATGCTTTCTAGAACGCACAAAGGAATGGCTTCAAGCAAAAGACTTTTTTTTCTACTTCATCAGTCATGATTGCACCTCGTGATCGTGCTTCACATTAACTAATGAAGTGGGGGGATTAATGATATGGGTAAAAATCCACTTTGACAAAAGTACCCCCCAAAGTTAGCTTTATCCCCCAAACAGGCCAAGATCCACTCGTTTTAGTTCGGTTTGGGATGACCCGACCCGTCCGACCTAAAACCTCAACCACAGATTGGTAAGACGTGGATCTTAGAGATCATGATGACACGTGTCTTATCCCTATCCGCACAAGGTGGTCTCTCCTATAAATACCCCACTCCATTTATCACTTTGGCGGTAAGTCTTTTATTAGTCCACATTTATTATAGCGACCTCGATTCTTTAGTCTATATTGACTTGATCTAAGGATTGAAGGGAAGATATTGAACATTATTAGATTTTGTAACATTCCATTTTATAATTTCAAACATTATAATTTTTTTTCTTCTACATTTCGAGGAATGAGATCGGTTTTAATCATGATCCACAACATTTTCAAGATAATTAACATTACCCACGTGCTACACACTTACTTTTTCCTAGTAGTAATAAATTACGGGTGATATTTGGCCATCCTTTATGTGGATACATACATGGAGGTCCCCGTGTAAACATTACATGAAGAAGAATATAGATCAGCCCGGGAGCCGGGCAGGGGAGTGGTTAAGAATCACCCTAGTACTACTACTATAAATAGTACTCTCACAGGCAGTGACATGGAAAAGCCGACCCCCAATAAGAATTAACCTTACCTTCCCCAAGGCCGAACCTACCAGTCCGAAGCTCCCACTTTTCACAGTTAGTGAGAGAGAGTAGAGAGAGAGAAATGGTGGGGCCGAGTCGACCACGGTTTGTGTTATTCGGGTCGTCGATAGTCCAGATGTCCTTAAACGTTGGAGGCTGGGGAGCTATTCTTTCTGACCTTTACGACAGAAAGGTATCTACTACTTGCTATTTTTTTTTTTTATTATTTCCATTCTTTTATTTTATTGTTTTTTTGTTGTTCTACTTTTCGAAGAATTTAAATTCCAGATAGATATTTGATTTTTCTTTTCTCGATGTTTTGCATAGGCAGACATAAGATTACGAGGATATGCTGGATGGAATTCGAGAAATGCTCTTCAAGTCTTAAATCAGATTTTCCCCCAGGTTATGTATAATATACACATATATATATATGTCTTCTTCTGGAACTATATAGTATATACATATACATTACATATCTGTTGATAGGTTTGGTAGATATTATCTTCTCTTACTAAAAAGTAACTAAAAATCTTTTTTTTTTTTTTCTGATTTTGCTTCATTTATTACTTGCCATTTATTTATTTTCTGTGATTGCTTCTTCATTTCCGACAGTCTCACTGCAAACTATATACATTTGCTATTAATTAATAGGTTTCATGGAAATTATCTTCTCTTACTAAAAAGTAAAATCTGTTTTCTGTTTTTGCTTTTAATTTATTACTTGACAAGTCCAATGGTCCTAGTATCTTTCTGTGTATTGTGGCGGTCCAAGATACGAGAGAGAGATTGACGGAAAATTCACATTCAGACCATTGGACTCCGTCTGATATAGATTTTCTGTAGTTGGTTTCTCATCAATTGTTTTGCTTATAACACACAATTTCTGTTGATAATTGGATTGGCTCCAGGATGCGGATGTTCATCCGTCTCTGGTAATAGTATATTTTGGAGGTAATGATGCAATGCAACCTCATCCGAGTGGCCTAGGCTCTCACGTTCCTCTTCCTGAATATGTTGACAACATGAAAAAGATTGCTCTTCATCTCAGGGTAACATAACCGATAACATTATACCATTTCTCCGTGATTTCTGAAGTATTAAATCTTGCATCATTTGTGTTTTCTTCTATTCGATTTCTTCATCCTTTATCAAAATGTGGTTATGTATTTCTTCATCAACTTGGAAGCGCATAAGATAAAATTAGGCATGAAGTAAGTGACTGTGCTAGTGAAAGGAATTCAAATATATTGCCTAGAAGTTAAAGAAAATGTGTTTTACATTCTTATACTAATTTGCACTATTTGTAGAGTCTTTCGGAGGAGACGAGGATAATTTATCTTACCTGTCCTCCCGTAGACGAGGCAATGATTCACCAATATTTGGGGTATTTTACCTTAATTGAGTTTTATATATTGGTTTTTTGTCGTGAAATGTAATCATCTTAAAGAATTGGTGTCTCTCTCCCTCTTTATGTTCCAAAACCAGCAATGCATTCGATAAGCAAGAACGCACAAACGAGGCCTGTCGTATATATTCTGAGGCTTTGGTAGAATTAGGCAAACAAATGGATATTATGGTCATCAATCTCTGGACAGCATTCCAGCAAAGAGATGATTGGGCATCAACATACTTGCTGCAGTAAGTCCATGCTTTATACACTACAAACTCTGATACTCTTTAATTTTCACTCAAAATGTTACTGGTTTCGACTAATTGAAAATGGGGACATATGCTTCAATAATCAGTTGAAAGTCTGTCGATTTTATTTTTTAAACTTTTCAATGGCGTTTCATGAAGAATTTGAATTAATTGTTTTGTGAAGGGACGGGATCCATTTGGCATCAGAAGGGAGCAAAGTTGTAGTGAAGGAGATATTGAAGGTGCTTAGAGAAGCAGAATGGGAACCGAGCTTGTATTGGATGTCGATGCCAGCTGAATTTTCAAAGGATTCACCGTATTATAGTGTTGGTTTCGATGGCAAAACTACCGTTAACGTCTCTGATGTGGTTTCTGATTGGAAAATGGAGTGGATGGATGAAAAAGAACTTGAAGCTTTCAACTCAAAGTCTAGAGTTCCAATCCCTTTCTAAGCAATATATAATGCAGAAATTGGATTGTACTTTGTCAACATTGATTGATATCTTCCCACGGATTATGGGCATTGATGTGTAGAGATATATGTAGTATATGAGATAATTATTATTTCACAATCTTGTATTTTAATCTCTTAACTTAAATTATTTTCTTGTAAGAACCATTGATTTGGAGAGGGCCATATTCCATATATGTACCAGAAAGAGTGTAAATAAAATTCCTCGGTTCTTTACTATTAGTCAGAAATTTCTTTTATGTTATCACAGTGTTTACAGTGTTACAGGGTTGAGGTCCTGGTTTAGTGAAACACGTGAAACGTGATTGTTAGGAGCTCGTAAGAGTACATGAAAATATTTGTATAGAATGAATGTGAAATGTTCGTGTGACTATATAGTTACAAATTTATATGTGACACGAGTCATTGAGATTATTTTGAAACTCGAATTCCACGGGGAGATCTAAGAAACGCCCTTGAAACATTAAAATTTGTGACCTGTAAAAATATAACAAAATTTCATTACAAATTCATGCGACTTTAAACAGTAAATGTCTCCCTCCCACCTACGCAAGGTTTGACAATCTGCCGAGGCCTAACCAACCCCAAATTAGTCTGTGCCTTTTTCCTTTTGACTGGGAAAAGGTGGCTCAAATACCAACCACCAAATCTGAATGAATTAACGAATAAACAATTGGCTCTCTTGTCTCACGACAGAAAATTCTAACCAAATCCAATTTGGCAGAACTCAAATATATTTTATCAGGAGAGTTAATTACACTCATATTATTGATCACAAATTAAGTGAAATACACTTAGATTCAGCCAAATAAAGTTCGGGCTAGAATTTACTTGAAAGGACAGACTTACACATTTCATAGATATACGGAATGCAATTTATTGTAAAACGGTTAATTTATTCCAGACTAATGGTTGATACTTGATAGCTCTCGAGAGTCCAACTCCCGAAAAATATTAACCACAAATAATGTTATAATATTTGTGGGACTCATCGAAATATATATATTTTATTGTGTTAATACATTTTGTATGGTGAATAATTTACGAAAATTGAATTCTCGAAATCACCAAATATCATCCCGGACGAGTTAATATTATTCACATGTAAATAATTGAAAGTTCCTAAAAAGACCACAAAAAGAAGTGAAAAACTGAAAGTACCTAACTATTGCTATTTAGTACCTCCACCACCTACCCACACAAATAGAAGAAGCCAAAGCTGACTACTCATCAACTCCTTTAAAAAAAAAAGGAAAAGAAAAACACAACACAAACCATATTTGCAGAAGAAGAAGAAGAAAAATGGTGGGTACGGCTCGTCCTCAGTTTGTGTTATTCGGTTCATCCATAGTTCAGATGTCTTACAACGTTGGAGGTTGGGGTGCTGTTCTAGCCGACCTTTACGCTCGCAAGGTACGTACGTAGCATCTTTTGTTTTGTTGGAATCTTGTAAGAACAAAATTGTGAGAAATGTTTTTATGGAGTTTGTTGAAGAAAATAATTGATTAGTATAAAATTAGAATTTTATGTTAACAGTAATTTGCTTGTGATTTATATATAGATTAGAATCTGAGGTGTTGTATATATAGGCTGTTTTGGGTAATGGGAGGGACCAATTCTTTTAGGCATAAGATGAACAAATCCTTTAGGTGTGTTCGGGTTGAAGGATTTGAAAGCTTCGGGGTTCGAATTCATCGACAAATTCATTGAGCTTGTTTGGATAATTTCAAGTTACAGTGGATTTCAATCCATTGGAACTCATTTTGAGCTAGTTTTTCAATCTTCATAGTGGATGTCTAATTACTCCAATTTCGTGTCATTTGAAATCGTTCTTCCAAATCCATGGATCCATACACAACCTTACTGAACTTTTGGCCTTTAATGGTTTGTTAAAAGTTTGTCCAACTGATTATCCTCTAGTATTTTCATATAAATTGACCTTACAATAATTATTAAGTTTCTGAGAAATTGTTGAAGGCGGATGTGATACTGCGAGGATACTCTGGTTGGAACACAAGGATGGCTCTTCAAGTCTTGGATCAGGTTTTTCCCAAGGTAAACATTAGATTCTAAATCTAGTACAATAATTACGTCGCTCGACTATAAGATTCACATTTAAAGCATTTATATATCTCTCATTTATGGGTTGATTTCAGGATGCAGCTGTTCAGCCTTCTATGGTTATTGTATATTTTGGTGGTAATGATGCAACGAACCCTCACCATACTGGCCTCGGTACTCATGTGCCTCTTCCTGAGTTTGTTGAGAACATGAAAAAGATTATTGGTCACATCAAGGTTCGTTTCCGCATTGTTTTTCCTTGTGATTGCTTATATAAGTAGATACAGTCCAAATTCCTCTGTAACAGAATCACAAGTCACACTTCCTGTTAGATGCAAAGCATGTGATAAGTGTACTGAATAAGTTGAATCGTTATGCCTCTAGAGTTACATTGTTCTTATTTTCTATAATGAAAGAACATTTTCTGATAATATATTTCGTCAATTTTCAGAGTCTTTCAGAGAAGACACGGATAATATGTCTTAGTTCTCCTCCCCTGAACGAAGTCAGAATTCGCGAAATTTTTGGGTAATTTCTACCTAAATAAGTTTGATTAAATGGTTTTAGGGTTTGATCAAAGTGATGTAATGTTACCAAATATTCATTATTATCCCCAAAAATCAGGAACGCGCTTGATGATCAAGCCCGAACAAATGAAGGGTGCCGTATATATTCAGAAGCTTTAGTAGAATTGTGTAAAGAAATGGATGTTGAGGCTATCAATCTTTGGACTGCAATTCGGCAAAGAGATGATTGGGCTAATACTTGCTTTATGTAAGTGCACTCTCCATAGGCCATTATTTTTCGCATAAATCATGTAATCATCGTTTTTATTTGTTTATTGGGTTCCTTTGTGCAGAGACGGTATACATTTATCAGCAGAAGGGTGCAAAATTGTAGTAAAGGAGATATTGAAGGTCCTCAAGGATGTCGACTGGGAACCGAGTTTATACTGGTTAAATATGCCATTTGAATTTCCAGAGGATTCACCCTATTATGTTGTTGGCCCTGATGGTAAAACCACTCTAAATGTGACTAATCATATTTGTACTTGGCAAAAGGAATGGCTCAATATTTAGTCCCAGCACAGAAACTGTAGAAACCGGAGGATTTGATTTCACAGGCGAACGATTCGGATGAGTAATTCATCATTTTCATTGAAGTTGTTCTCTATTCTTGTGCCCATTTTAGTGTTCCTTCTGTGATCTTTTTTGCCCTTTTTGTGTCTCTGTACTTGACAGTTGATTTTCACTTGCTATTATTAAATGAGAAGCAAGAGTCTCATCAATTTGAATTTAATGTTTCTTATATTTTCTATTTTTGAACCATCAGATGACAAAATTCTTGTTTTATAGTACGACTCCTTAAGATCATTGTATTTCGATTCAATTGCTGACTACCATACTTGGCTATTACCAAAATGATTTATTTCATGTCATCCATACTCAACTGTATATGTGAACCATTATATCGTATATGATAAAGTGAAATGATAACATCATCATATATGATCAAATGACTCACAGTGGACTTGGGTACATATACTCACTTGGGTGACATGGAATGAGCCAGCCGAAACGAAGTGAGTACGAGTGAGGTTTCTTGTTACGCATAATAAGTTCAGATGCAAAAATCATGTGCATTGGTCAAATAACTAGAAAATCTAGAGATATTTACAGAGTGAACAAGAAATATAGCTGCTTGGTAAAAGATTATGAAAACACATAGCAATAAGATTGCTGGAATTTCTTTTCTTTTCTTTACATATTACATCAAGGGTAATTCTCAAACCAATATCTGACATGCAATGAAAAATTTTACAACTGATACATACACCAGGCTGGAAACAAGAGAATGTTCATGCAAATCACGACTAGGACAATATAATTGGTTCTTGAATGATGTTAGTCTTTTCTTCAGGCAATGAACATGCATCTCAGAATTAAAAAAAAAAAAAATCACTCTAAAATAAATAATAAAATGAAGAACTCCCGCAGATTCAAGTGTTAGATTGGTTCACAGTAACTTGTTCATGAAGAAAGTTGGAACCGGCCACTAGGCTTTTTTCTTCTCCATCCCTGAAAGTTACACCCATACATCATCTTTAAGCTTTGAATCATCCACAAAAGAAAGTACAAATAACACCAAAGAAATTAAAGGTTAGCAAAACTTACAAAAGCTGCATAATATACAAATGTGAGCCCTGCTAGAATGATGAATGCAATTTGAAACACGTTATACCTGCAACCAATAAAGCATTTCTAGTACCACAATATTTCGATACCAAAAATGTATTGAATAGAAGAATAGAGAAAATGGTAACTGACTTGTACAAATATTTGATTCCTCGAAGAGATTGAAGGGTGTGGCCAAATATTTCTTGAGCTGCCGTAGCTTGGGCGTAATATGCAAATGCTGTGGCGCAGAACTGAATCACACTGAACCACAGCAATGAAAATAATAACTTCAAAATTTCACCAGGAAACAGAAATACAAGATGTGCTCATCAAAGTACATAATAAATGATAGGAAAAAAAAGTAAAAAATAATTTAGTTTCCTAATTCATTGAATAATATTCACCGGGCCTTATACACAACAGTTATAACAGCAGTTGCTAATTTGACAAGTAAAATTTCTAGAAGAGCCACAACTATATTCCTTTTCGACATTGCTTACAGACATCCAATAATTTTATGAATCTGATGTGCCAAATTCAAGTCAGTTACCTGATTGAGCAGAGAAGAATGAGCCCCACGTTAAAAAGAAATGAGTTCATAAGTGTAGCTCCCCATCTGAAAACAAAGAGCAGATGTCAGGCAATAACCAATAAATGGCGGAGAAACAAAAAGCAAGGAGAAAATAACAAAATCTTAAACAGAAAACAAAAAACACATACTTCATAGGATGGATTGTAATAAAAACCAGTTTCAAGCCAAGCATCATTGCCCCAGCAATCACAGCAAACAGAAGATAGAAGCAGAAAAACGCAAATGCTGCAGTTCCCAGAAGGCCTAAAGCAAAAGAAACCAGTATCCTTTCATATGTCATTTGAAAGATTAATCACAAAATAAACCACCAATGGAAGTTTCTCCGTTACCCCAAACGTCATCCAATTTGATGAAAACCTCATTTAGAAATGGAGAGAGAGGAGGGTCAATCAGCAAATATATCACTATATGTGCAATCCAGGCTACTGAAACAATCAACCTGTTCACAGTAATGAACTAGTTTACTAACAGCCAATATCAGGGCAAAACCACTAAGCTTGAGAAAGGCGGGACTGAGAAAAGGAGATCCGAAATGAGTATTACAGCAGTGCTTACCCCAGAACTCCGAGTACCAATTTGGCAAGGTAGCCAAGAACAGTCATAGCCCAATTTGCCTCAGCCTGAATTAATTAGGCAGCATTGTCAATAGGTTTATTTTTGTACTTTATTTGTTTCCTTTTCCCTCTCTTCTTTTTTTGGTTTTTTCTAAAGACAAATTGAATTAGATATTCATCTCTTTCATTTATTACCTTTTCACCTTGAGGATACATCTCCTCCAGAGCCTTGACGTCTTCTTCCAGAAGAAGTAGCTCCTGCAAGTCAAAAACACTTATATGCATAACAAGTGACAGATGTATCTAAGTGCAACAGAGAGGATATATCTTCACAAATGGAGGAAGAAGAAACCCGATGACGGAAGGAGAGAGCAGAATGGAGAAGAAAGAAGAAAGCAGCACCAAATGAAATCAAATCATATCAGCATAGTTACTGTCAAAGGACATATATTTGAAAAAGAATCAGATAATTACTATACAAAGAAGAATATTGAGCCCATTCATTATGCCTTGTCATAGGGTCAGGTATGTGCATTTAAAATCACAATCCACCAACAACGGTAACACACAGTAAAGATTTCAATTGTCATCATGAGTTTAAAAGATACATTAACAGCTGTTAAAACATTCTCCTCTCACCAAACATTTAAAGCACTCCATCAAACACGTCCAATCAAATATGCAAGGTCAACTGGAACAGTACTCGATCCATACATTAAAACATCTCATTTAGCACGCAAAAAGATGATAGAAAAGAACAGGAAAATTGTAAAGATAAGAGAAACCTTTTCTACAGATTTCACATTTTTGCGCCATTTTCTTCCCTTACTGCCACTCCTTTCTTCCTGGTGAAGTGCATCAGCTGCTTTTTTCAGTTCTCTAGCTTTCTTTCCCAGTTCAGTTGCTTCCTACATAAGATGAGAATTCAACCTCACATGTAAATTGTACATATTGACTCCAATTGCCAGTAGATTAAAAAATTGTATCCTTATAGGTCCACATGGAAACATTTGAACACGAAGAAACATGAATACCTTGATATACTGTGATCGCGTTATAACAGCCTTCGGACGCCGGACAAATGAAAATATAAGTCCCAGCGGAAGGCAAGCAATGCCAACACCACCAAATATCTGGGGATTACAGAGAAAACTTAAGCACAAAAATTTAGAATGAAATGAAGCAGAAATATGTTCAAAGAACCAAGAAGCTCAATCACTTGCAGCAAACAATGTATAAATCCGAAAAAATACACTGGTACCACAATTCCAACCAAGTGAGCATCTGTGTGTCTTCCTGTCCAGTTGAACATATAGACACAAGTACTATGCAAGATATCGAAGCACGAATATAGAGCATGAAAAATCTCATATCACATATAAAAACGAGAGGAAACATGGAACACTGCCACCAATAGATGTTGGTTGTCATATATTTTGTAAGGGGGCATACAGTGAAAAGCACAGATCCCACGATTGTGGCGAGAGCAACAACGTATTCTGGGAAAGTGGTGCGCATGGTCCAAGTTGTCTCAGATGAAGCATTGGCAGAATAGGCAGAGCACTGAAAATGTGAAAAGAAATTTAGTCAGAGTCAGGAAGAGAAACTAAAAGGCGACTTAAATGATTAATATATTTTGTCTGACCTGTCTAGCTCCACTTCCAATACATTGTTGACCCCTGGAGAAGTCCCATGATGCTGGGAAGGCCTCAGTGGACGAGGATAGATGCCTAACAGTGAAGTCCACCTTTCCGATAAGCCCTAGAATATAACCAATTAAATATTACACCAAAGTAGGCCGTCTTTAAAGAAACTAGATCGACTCATATTCCCAGAGCACCCTCCAAGATTTACAATAAAAGAAACAAATAAACGTGCTTACTGTGGACAAAGCTTGATTGCATCGACGGCACAAATTTATGCACAAATAACCAGTTCATCAAGACCGCCACAGAAAGATCGACACCATGTCTAGCAGTAAATCATTCCGTCCCATGTAAATACTTACTTTGCGCATATTAGCTAAAGATTCTAAATTCCGAATTATCACAACCAAAAATGAGAACAGATTCCAAGGCAGGAATCATAATGCCGGATTACATCATCAATTATTACGAAAGGAGGAACCAACAAATAAAAATGATATTATCAGTTAACCAAAAGAACATAGACAACCAAAACGAAGCATTGACTTGAGAGACCATGAGCTTTAAGTTTCTCATTGCACACTACCAACCAATTGGTAAGAGTGGCATCGCCCTAAGATATTTTGTGCAAGGTCCCGGGTCCATACTCGGTCTCAATCTTATTAAAAAAGAAAAACAGAGTTTCTCATGGTGCCAATATTTGATCAGTTGAAAATCACCACGAAAGTCACACTCAAATAACCCCATTCAACTACAATAAATTGTCACCATCAGGCAATGAATGCAACACCTACAGAATACAGGTACAACCAGCAAATAATTACCGCAGATCAAGCCTACTAACGAAGGTCTAATTAACTAAACTATAAAGGCAACTCAGTGCAGTCAGAATCAAAGTAAGCTGAGGGTTCTCAGATCAGATAGCAAAGGGAATTAACTAAACCTGTCACCTTCTACACCCTACAGGATCATATGCTACGCTACTTTAGACCCGTAAAATCACCAAAACAACAAGCAATTAGCAATAATTTTGCTAAAAGAACTCACCGTATAAAATTCCCAGAACAAGAGCACATACAACAGCTGTCACAACCACCCAAATCAACGCACTTTTCACCCGCTTCCAAATACTCCTAAAAACAACCCAAAAAACAGAACAGAAAACCACAACATTATAGAAATACTAAACAAACAACAAAACGCAACTAAATAGAATAGAGAACTGATAGTAAGAAGAAGCCCGAACTTGTCTTGGTCGCCTTCGTAATAAAACATAGCGAACGGAATGACGAAGAAAACAAGGATTGCGTCGACAATGTAAATAGCGAGCCACAAATCCTTCATCGGGAGCGTGAGGTTGCACGCGCCGTTGTAAATCGCGTGGCGACAGGCCTGCCGGTTGGCCACGTCAGCAGGGAGCATGAGAATGGAAATGGCGGCGACGGAGAGCCCCAAAACGACGACGAATTTGGGGAAATACGCCTGGTTCGCGTCATCGGGGTGCTGGTAGTTGACGAGGAGGTACACGTTGAATAGGAACACCAGCACGCACACGATTATCGCCACGATCACTAGGGCTAAATTGAAATCCCCCATTTCTGGGCGGGTGAGAAATCACACCGTTACCCTATCAGAAATTTCTGATTGATTCGAATTAGGTTTTGGATTAAGGAAATTTAGATCTATGTTAGGAGGATTTTTGAATTTTTTTGTTTTTGTTTTTCTGATTTTGAATAAAAGAAGAGAGAAACGAAGAAGCTCGGGGTTTGCTCCGGTGACGGGAAGGTAGGTTGAATGAAGGAGGAGGAGGGAGGGGTTTGACGGGTGACGCGAAAAGACTGAATTAGCCTTGAGAATTTTTTGAATGCGGGTTTTAATGTTTGTACATTTATGTGCGTGTTTATGGAAGGAAGCAATTCAATGGTGAAGGGGTTTTCTGGTAATTGACAAATTGGAATTGTTTACCAGCGAGGAGGACTTGGCAACAGCCTGTCACAACGAGGCTTTCGGACTTTGGGTGCTCCGTTGGTGGCCCGTTAAGAGTTGCAATATAGATCCTACCAGGACCAAAAAGAAATGCACTTCGGATCTTATATTGTAAACGGTGCTGTAATTTTTTATTTCACTTCACATATGACTGCCACGCATATAAAATATTTTATTAAATAAAAATTTTGAAATGAATTATATGTATTTATCGTACAAATATGATATGCAATTCAAGATTCAATACCATTTTGCAATAAAAAAATTTGTGTGAAAGCAATGTGCCACATTGGAAAAGATACGCCATAATTTGACATTTAAAATTGAATAATGTTGTGTTCAAAAAAAAGTATTGAATAATTTTAAAATTTTGACATCAAACCAATTATTTTTGTTCGAGTTTCGAAATTTCAATTTTCAGTTTGATCAACCGAACAACGAACACCCTACTCAACGTCAATTAAATTATATAATATATTAAGAGGGTGTTTGGCTAAGCTTATCCAAATTATCTTATAAGCTCCTACATCTTATAAGATATTTTAAGAGTTTATAAGATATATTATCTTATAAGATGTTTAAAAAAAAATGAGGTTGTATTACTTTTTTAAAAACAACTTATAAAACCAAACATCTTGGCTGTGTTTGGATTTATTTTGGGCTGGGTTTTTCACCAAATCCCAGCCCAAAACTTGTTTGATTTGAACTTTTTTGGCCAAATATGGGGCCCATGTTTGGCCAAATATTTTGGCCAAAAAATCTCAAAATTTTTTTGTCCCTTCCCTCAACTCTTCTCTTTCTCTTCGGTCTCTCTCTCTCCCCTCCCTCTTTTCCTTCTCTCTCTCTCCCCTTTTAGTTTGTGTGTGTGTGTTTTCGTGTGTGTGTGTCTGTGTGTATTGTTGTGTGTGTGTGTTTTCATGTGTGTGTGTGTCTCTGTGTGTGTGTGTGCGTGTGTGTATTGTGTGTGTGTGTGTGTGTGTGTTTGTGTGCGTGTGTGTGTGTAAATGTGTGTGTATTGTTGTGTGTGTAATTGTGTGTGTTGGGGGTTGGGGAAGAAGACACTGTTCCCCAACCCCCTCTTTTTTTTTTTTATTTATTTATAAAATACTATATGAATAAATAATTATTTTAGAAATTATATAATTATATAAAATAATCATTCATTTATATTATAATAATTTTAAAATTATATTATAATATATTTTTCAATCATTAAAATAACTTTTTCAGACAAAACTTGACATGATTTGACTGCTACAGTATTTTTTGTTACCTCTGAAAATAAAATCAAACACATTTTCATCAAAATAACACTCAAATGTTACTTCAAAATAACTAATCAAAACACATTCTCGCAAAAAATGATTAAAATACTAATTTTTCAAAATAAAACCAAACATATTTTCACCAAAATACACAACTCCCAATAAAATATTTCACCAAAATTTTCTCCAAAATCACCCTCCAAAATAAAACCAAACAAAGCCCTTATGTTTTAATCTTATTAACTGTTTTTTTTTTTTAAATTACCAAACAAATTTATAGAGTTTATAAGCTCTAAAACATCTTCTAAGATGTTTAGAAAAACTTATACGCATAGCCAAACACCCTCTAATATCAATAATAAAAGTTTAGTTAGACTTCCATTATATTTCACAAAACAAATCAACTCCCTAAGTCATTTTATATCAAATTTTGTACAACCATATCTCATCCTACAAGTTATCAAGATCAGACGAAATGAGCCGATATACTTCATGTCGATACACTAACAAGGTTTTGTTTTCTAGTAATTAAGAATTTCACTAGAATAAATAGAACATATAACCCATAAAGAATTAACCTTAAGTAAACTCAATGCCTAAAACCTCTCATTACAAGCTATAATTTGTCTACGCACATAGAAATTGGTTGCGGAGACCTATACTACACAAGATAAACAGTTCTGCATATTCATGAGAAGGTACTTGCATACCCCTTGAAGGCCCTCCAGATCCTCTTCGGCTAATGATCTACAACACAAAAACTTGAAGTTAAACATCCCAGGCCTCGGTGTTTCGAATCCAAATAGAGTCCGGCTTCACATTTGGCACTCCCGAAATCCCGATAATAACCAAAAATATAGGAGCCTGTCAATATTTGCCACCTAAATTTGAAGTTCCTTTTTATTTTGTGTATAGAAGCATATGGACAGAAATAGCGTGCAATTTAAAGTTACATTCGACAGTTGAGAAATTTTTCAAACGTTTGATACTGGTTGCCAATCTGCTGCTGTAGTTGAGGGGATGGGGATAGTCCTCGTTGAGTTTGGTTGTTGAAGATACAGATGGATAGAATCAAGACTGGAAACAAACAATTGAAAGAAAACAAGAAATCAGGGTTGATCAGACCAATAAATTTGGTGATACTGTATAAGATATTATCATTTAATCATATTAGCACATCCTCCTTACCTGCAATTTTGAGGAACTCTCCAATGTGACGTAGATTGTTTCAAACTCGGTGGCAAAGACAAAAACTGTTTCCAGTCCTCAAGCAAAATTCTGAGATCGTGAAGTTTACTGTTCAACCCAAAGCAACAGTTTGCATGCATCGTACAAACTTGACATAGATCTTCACTAGGTTCACAAAACCCTCCAAAGTAAGCAGTATCCAAGAATCTCAATTTTAGGCCCATTTCTGTGATGAATGAATCATTCTTAATTCTATTAAGAACATCTTGATCATGTAATCCAGGGTACATTAGGCGTGAGGAGTACCAGAACTTGTAAAACTCTATAGACCGGTTATTTGACCTTACAAACGTGAATCCTCCATTAGGCTTATTTTCTATATCATCCGATCTGCCAGAGAAATGATCACAAGCTATCTGAAAGTCGGCGTCTGGATGAAAGTGAGGGAATGGATCTCTGAACCACATAACATCTGCATCCTAAACATAAGAAACCAAATAATGAGTTTAGAGAGAATTCCAAAACCCACAGCAAAACATGACACGGTATAGCACCTCAAAAGTACCTAGCCTAGGTCGACTGACTGGTTGCCTATTGATTGACCTCATCAGCAAACAACAATTTCCATGTAGAATGGCACATGATTCACTACCGACAAAGGCAGTGTACAAGGATGCAAGTGGATGCAAGAATTGTCAAGCTTGTGACTAAAACTTTTGAGATACAAGAACAATAACAAAAAAAAAAGAAAAATTAAGTTTCATGTTTCCAAATTGAAGTTTAAATAGCCATATTTAAGAACTAATGTGATTGGAAAACTTCAAATGAGCATTTGGATTTGAGAAAAATGAAAAAAAGTCTTCTACATTATCAGAATCAGCAACAACCAGAGAGAGTTCATATCACACGGGTAACAGATATGCCTTATCATTTCCAAATCTCAAGATTACATCAAATTGATAGTTCAACCACTTACTAAATCAATGTTACACGACTTTCTAAACCATAGGGTTGTTTGGCATCCGAAACAAAGTAAACCATTTCAGATATGGATCCAGGATTTAAGTGTGTCTGTGTGTGGATAGATATATACTTATGTAGGAGGGGAAGAGAGAGAGAGAATACCGTGAAAACAAAGTTGTACCCCATTTCAAGAACAGACAGTAGGAAATCAATTCTTCTCCACATCATCTTCAAGTAGTCTGGGGTCATAAAATAGGCCTCACGTGAAAAGTCAACCCCTTCAGTGACAAGGGCAAAACAATGGGAGTGTACAACCAAGCAACGAGAAAAAGCCTTTTGATCTAACGCAACAATCACCAAATGGTTAAGTAGACGGCGGGTCTGCTCTCCAATTCTAAAGCTCTCAAGAAAGAGATCGACTACTGAATTCGGAGCTGCCCATGCTTCATTTAGGGCTGTCAAGATCACCGAATTATCTTGCATAGAAGCATCCTTCAAAACTCTTTCAAGACTACACTCCTCACTGTCCTACAACAAATATGAAATAGAAGCACGAAAAAAGCATGATAAACAATCACCATGATAAACCAATAGACAATCAAACAAGATAAGCCTTGATTTCTCAAGATAAACACATAATCACGATATGGTAAGCGTAACATTGAAAGCAAGGTAATCAAGTTTCAATAAACAACATAAAAAATTTATAGACAAACCATCTAATGTTTGAACCATTTCTACGCTTCGCTAACTATTTCGAGCTCTGGTAACTTGAATTATCGTCAAGATTTTGTTAGCTACATATCAACTCGTCTGCTCATGAAATAAATCCCCAATTTCCTAAGAAGGTTCAGACTTCAGACATCATAATTGTATTTTGATAACAAATCTTTTATCTGGATATTAGCACCTCTTAATACATAATTGGTAATACTCATTAAATGAAGGGGAAAAAGGAAAATCATAAATAATCATTAAATTATTTTACTAAAACTCTAAATCAGTCTGTAACGTTTTCGTTTCATTTTTAATTTATTTTCAATATTCTTGACAATTACTGGTCTGTAAATAGTGCGACAGAATAAAACAAGACAAAAAAAATGAATTAAATTAAAAATGAGAGGACAAACAGTAGAATGAAATAGGAGACTAACCGACGGAAGTGAACCGACGTCGTCGAGCAAAGGGAACGCGTGATTGGCACGCGGTATTCGCGACTCCGCAGCTCTGTAGAGGAAGAAGCAGGACACCAGCGCCAACGCCGCCAGGAAGAGCGCCGCAACCGCCGATCGCCGGAGGTCGGAGGGCAACAACTCCGGCGCCAGAATCATCGCTATAAATGTCAATATTATTTTCAGATGAGAGGAATGATGTAGAAATTGTGCTGCCTTGATGAAGGACATCGGCATTGGGCCATCTTTTTTGCTCTGTTGGGCGGTTGCAGAGATTTTCAGTAATTGAAAAGGACAGCACGAGAGAGAGAGAGAGAGGTGTAACTTTATCTTACACACTCGAGATTATAAATCCATTGATTACGTGAATCGATTTAGGCCTTTACGAAACTATAATGGACAAAGTTGACTAAAATCTAATTTGATGGTTCGTGTGTATATATTTATGTATGGATCGTGCACAATAAAATTTAGTGTTTAAGAGAGATATAGATACAAGGATCAACGGTGTGAATTATTGTTTATTCCATGTTATCAAAATAAGTATATAACTAAATGAATTTTAAATCGTTGAATCATATATGATGAGTTGGTTATTGCGCTTTATAACATCTATCATGTATAATAAATAAGGGAGAGGAAGGGATGGGGGGGGGGGGTCCTTACAAACTTGAGATTATAAATCCATTGATTACGTGAATCAATTTAGGCGTTTATGAAAACTAATAAATAAATCTAATCAAATTTAATAGTTCGGGTGTGTCTATATATGATTCGTACACAATAAGATTTATTGTCCGAGAGAGATATAAATATTAGGACCAATGGTGTGAATTATTTTGTTCCATTATACTTTAAAATTTGTGTCAATAGTTCGAGTGTGTCTATATATGGATCGTACACATTAAGACTTACGGTCGGAATAGATATGAATTACTTTGTCATGTTGTACTATAAAGTTTGCATCAATTACCCAATAAAAACTTCAAATACCCCATAAAATGATTTAGATGCTCATGAATGCCCTTGAGTTGTCTATGTTGAAATTTATGTTGCACCCCCTGCTACAGACTATAGTATTTTACCTCTTTGTCAGGGGCGGATCTACCCTTTGCCAAGGGGTGGCAGTGCCAAAATTTCATTTTCCCCCCTAATATAAATATATTTGCAAATTTTAACTTTTTAATTATATTAGTGCCCCCTCAATTTTGAAAGTATTAAATGCCCCCCCGTAATTTTGAAAAATTATTTTTTTACCTTACAAAATTTTTTATATTTGAATTTCGCCCCCTCTCAAGATCGAAAAATATCACGTTTTCTCCTTTTACTTTGAGTTCACCCCCCAAAACCCAAAATTCTGGCTATAACAAAAGATGTATAAAAATATAAATTATGTCAAAAGTTGTAATTGAACCTAATTAGTTATTATATTTGCCCCCATAAATATACCGTACCGTACCGCGGGGGGCAAGCCCCCCTCACCCCCCTCCGTAAAATACCTAGTGCCCCCACTGAGCCCAAGTTCTGGATCCGCCACTGCTCTTTATACTATCCAATTTAAATTAATTTGACTTAAATTTCTATGAAATGCTAACTTTAATAAATAAATCAAACTTCAATTACATAAAATACTAAAATATAATTAAAATAGTATAACAAGAAATATTAAACTTAAAAACTATTTCACAAAATTTTTGGTATTAATACATCATTTTTTTAAATAAAGCATATCTTTAATAATTACTATTATAAGTATTTTTAATTCTCATTTGTTAAGCACAATATTTTTTTTTAATAAAGCCGACACTCTATTCAAGTATTATATTATTATTATTAAGATAAAGTAATATAACTAATTATATTATGTTTTATAGTATAATATGCACGATGCATATAACTATTTCTTTGCATACTTTTTCTTAATCTTAATTCGTGATTATTGACTTCTTTCTTTATAATTAATGCTATAGTGTGAATAAAGCTCAAAATAAAAAAGAGGAAAAATTCATGATATACAAATATGTTTTTTTACTTATTACATAGTAGAAGATGACGAAATCCATTAAAACCTCCAACTATGGGGAGAGGTCTTCAAAACAAATTATTATTAACACAAATATGTTTTTTTACTTATTACATAGTAGAAGATGATGAAGTTTATTATTATTATTAAGATAAAGTCATAAACCTAACTATTTTATCTTTCATAGTATAACATTCACGATGCGCATAACTATTTATTTGCACACTTTTTTTTAATGTTAATTGTGATTATTGACTTCTTCCTTTATTATTTCTTTAGTAATTAATGCTATTGTGTGAATAAAGTCCAGTATAAAAAAATATAAAAAAAACCCATGATATTGTTCTTCTATAGTTATATTGATCTATTAACACAAATTATTATTTTTACACTACATAGTATACCAGAAGATATGAAGTCTATTAAGACCAACGGAAAATTCTAACCCGCTCCCGGCTCGGCCAGCCCCATGTGTATTTTTTGAAATAACTTACCAATATATATAGCAAGTGTAATACACTCTCCTTGTTAAATACATTTGGGTGCGGCCAAGCCGGGTTTGAGTTAGAATTTTCCTAAGACCAACAATGGGAAGAGGTCCTTCTCGGACGTGACAGCTTGCTCATCAATGCAACTTAACTTAAGTCGTGTTCGTTCAAGAAAATGAATTTGTATTATTTTAGGCACTCAAAGAAAATAATTCAAAGGGTAAAATATACTTTGCTTCCCAAACTATACTCCTCATAATAAATACTTTGAAATATTAAAAAATACATTTACCCTCTTTTATATTATAGAAATGTCTTAATTACCCTTAATCATTATTATTCTTCTTATATTTTTATTTTTCCACCATTTTTTCATTTTTCATAATTTTTCTATTACATACATTAGTTAAAAATTATGCAATATAATAATTGGCAACATTTTTAGTACTAACGTTAAATTAATTTAGTGGCAACATATTATATTAATGTTTGACAAAATTTAAACAATGCATTTTCAAAAAATTAAATTATTCAAATAAATTTAATATCTTTTAGGTATATCTTGATAATGATACATCATACATGTATATAAATATACACACACACACTCTTTTAATACTCTAACTTACTAGAATATATGCCTGAATTAATTAAATTCAAACACGTCATATTTTGACAACAAATATTTGTATTTTTAATACTCTAATTTACTACAATACATGTTTGAATTAATTTCAACATATATTGTAGTATATTAGGGTATTAAATATACATTATATATCTATCTTTAATACTTTAGTTTACTACAATATATGTTTGATTTAATCCTAACATATATTGTAGTAAATTAGGGTATTAAAGATACAAATATAGTGTCTAAATATACAAAAAAAAATTGAAATATCTATCTGGAATAATTTAATTTTGCGGCGATGCATTCGTTGAATTTTGTCAAATATTAATATAATGTGTTGTCACCAAAGTAATTTAATCGTAGCACTAAAGATTCTTTTAATTATTATTTTAAGTAATTGATATTGATGTAGTGTGCAAACTTTAACTAATCCATGTATATAAAAAAAATGGTGAACAAATGAAAAAATAAGAAGAAGAATAATGATCAACAGTAACTAAGGCAATTCTATAATATAAAAAGAGTGATTGTATTTTTTTACAATTAAGGAGGGTATTTGTAACGAGAGCCATAGTTAAGGAGGGTAAAGTGCATTTTACCCTAATCTAGACCAAACAAAAATCAAGACTTGTTAGATTAGTGGTATCAACTTTCACTTTTATATAAAAGGTTCTGAATTCAATTCAAAACTATCACAAGTTGTGACTTCTCCTTATTTGGCGGGCTGTCACAAGTTATGGCTTCTCCTTGTTTGGAGTTTTTATAGAATTTGCGCGGCCAATGATTAAAAATTATTCGCTTGAGTTTATCGGTCAGAGTATTCACACGTGTAGGAAAAAAAAGAAAAAAAAAAAAAAAAAAACTATCAAATCACACAAATTTGGGTTTTCTCAGAAATGGAAAAACGAGACAAAGTTGGGTGTATGTACTCAGTACTCACCAGCCAAAAATTCCAATTGCCAATCCAAAGAATCAACTGCCGCTCTGCACACGAAATAACCAAACAGTCCATCCCAATCAATAAACCCCCGTTCCGAATAGAATTACAGTTATTCAGGTCTCTTTCATGGCCTCTTCAAATCAGAATCTCCCACCTATAAATGACACACATTAATTCCACCCAATCCATTCTAGGATTTTCTCTCGAAATCATCAATCCTGTTCAGAAATCTCATTACCTTTTTACAGAATGGAACAGCCACCGAACGGAGGAGAATATTCCGGCGACGCTTCTGGATCTGCGCCGTCGGAGAACACCCTAGAGTCGCCGCCGTTGCCGTTTCCCCATAGGTTGCCGGAATATTCCCGTAACTCTTTCCACGGAGACCGTTTCGATGCGATGAATAATGAGGGTTCCTCGGTGATTGGAGAGGATTCTAGGTCTTGCTTTGTTGTTGTGATCACGTTCGTGTTCTTTGGTAAATTTCTTAATGTGCTGGTGTGATTTTTTTTAATTACATTTTAGTTAATAAGTCTTTTTATGTTAAATGAGGTTTGTAAATGATTATATGCTTGGCGAAGTGGTGTTGTGATTCTAATTACAGAGACTTGGATTTCGTATCTGTATCGTAGGGTACTGATGGGAGGTTTATATGGTTTTGGTCTCTTACACGTCGTATCATTAGTTTTTGAGGTTGTGTTACCTCAAGTCATACCAATTGGTTTCAAGGCCTGCATTGATTCTTTTAGTTGCAATCCTGTGGCACGGTGGTGCCATACTACAATGATCAGCCATGTCTAGATTGAGGTAGCACAGCTAGCCCGTCTGGGACGCAGAGGGTGATACCAGTATTGGATTCTGTGAGCGGGGCTAGCCAAGTTAGTAAAACCTGTATGGGCACCAGTATTCTGAGCTTGGTGGATTGTTATGATTCTAATTAAGGTCACATCATATCATGGGATACCAATGTGAGGGTTATACGGTATTGGGCTCAATCCTAATTGCCAGGTATAGAACCTGGATCCTACATCAGTCTTTTCGGGTGTCGATGTGGGGTTTTTATGGCATGGTACTCTCCCACATCAACTCTAGCTTTTGATGAAGAGCTCTATCATGGTCATATCAGGTGTATGTTGTAATTGTACCTGAAGAAGAAAGGAGCAAATAAGATTTTCTTAAGGGGGATGCCGTAAAACTTTTGAAACGAATTTTATAATTTACTCGTTAACTGTGATTTTGAATGCAGAAAGTATTGAATTTTTGATATACATGGGGATTTATGGGATTGTGGTGGTTTCATAGTTGGTCAAAGTTGGGATTTGTCATTTTCTAATGTTTAATTTCAAAGTACAGTTGGAGTTTTGATCTATTGGATCTTTAACGAGTTAGTAAAAATTGGGGGACATTTTTTTATCTAAATTTCGAAACACACTTGGAATTGAGGATTTCTTGGGCTCAGTTTGGATGTGTTTTCATTTCATTTTCAACCTACAGTTCCTAAAATATGTGGGAGAATGAGTTTTTTGATTTTCGTGTGAAAATATAGGCATTTTTGGTTGTGTTTCTGAAATTTGTTGGAATTGATGAATTGATGATGTATGAAATGATTGAGTTAGTTAAAAATAATGATTATGTGAATAATATATATAAAATAATAGGTAATAATATATTGATTAAATATATTTATAAGTAAAAATGATAAAAATCGATCCCAAAAAGAGCATTAAAAATATTCAAAATGGGTCTTAAAATGTGCACGTGCCTATGAAGGTTAAAACCATGTATTTTATTCCACCATAGCACCACAATTGTTGCCGAAAATGTGGACTCTTAGAAGGAGATGTGAGAGAAAGAAAAATGTGAGTATGATTTGATAAAGTGCAATGTAGTTATTGGAGAATGTGAAAATAAAAATGAAAATAAGTTTATTTTCGGATGAGAATGGTGAAAAGTGTGTATTTTTATTTTCAAATTAGATTGAAAATGAAAATATTGGTTAGAAAACACAAACAAACATAGCTTTGGTTTTTTAGTTAGTCAATGCTGAGGAAATTTGTTGGTAAAACCTCTTTGTCAATTTTTTTACTGGCCTATTTCATTAGTTTTCAGTATAGCTTTCTATTTGGGGAACAGGAAATAAGGTTGTAGAATATTTAGTTATGTATCTTTGTTCTGTTTCTGATTTCAGTAGCTATGACTCTGACATTTGGGGTGTATGCATCTGAAACATTGCTGCTTGGACCCAATTCATCAATATTGATTAGACCCAACCGTCTATTCGTGGAGTCTATAAAGGTACTTTGACATTCATAGGTACACTTAGTTTGTTTTATATATATATATTATTGACTAGTATTGTGTAGGTGAGGATGCCTTTATACTTGTATTCTCATTTTCTAAACATCCTGTTCTAATTTAATCACAGCTTGTATCAGGTGGTAGAACTCGATGCAGTCAAAGGATCAATGCTATATGGGTTTTATAAGGATCCACCTCTTGATGTTATGATTACATGGTCTGAGACTCACAAGATCGCTCTCCCTGCCAGTACTCACAAGGTGAGTCTAGTATAGAGTGTTTTTAACCTCGACTTGAGTGTCTTTATGTTTCTGGGTAAGTAAACGTAATTTTTAGTTTTGACTCAGTAAATGGTGGAGTGATTCTTCATCTTTGCACCGTCGTCATCTACAGGAATGGATATACTATTTCAATGAAGGATCTCAAATAAACATATCTTATACCGTGAACTCGCTAAGTTCATCCTCTCTTGTTCTTGTAATTGCACAAGGTAAACCTCAGTTTCTTAGTCACAGGTTCATTTTGAAGTCACTGCAACTCTATTAAAATAAGATACATTGTTTGACATTATTTGAGCATGTGTTTAGGAAGGACGTGAAAAATGCGTTTGCCTGTGACTGATAATTACAATAAGTCACATGAGAGAATGTTTGACGGTCGCAAGTTTGTAGCATGTGCAAGCTTAGTTTTATCTTGCTTATCTTGCTTAGTTTTTGAAGATAGGAGGAACAGAAAAACATACACAAACATGCTTCCTTTCTTCACAAGCTTTATCGTTTTTCTCCATAAACTTGTATCACGTGGTAAAACGTCATAGAGTGCCGTGTTACTGTTATTTCTATCCATTTCATAGTTTTGGTTGCAGTCCCTTTGCATTTTTTTATAATAATCTGCTAAGTATGTCCTGATAATGGATGTCAATGTCACAATGTGTGTACCAAATTGGAGTGAAAAAGATGCTTTTGGAACCATACACTAAAATTAAATACTTGAGACTTTAGGGACCTTAGATCTGAAGTGATTCTGTTCTTCTGATTGTTCTTTATTAAAAATTCCAGATGTAGTACTTGTAAAACTAAGAACAGACCACGTCACTAGTACTGCAACTGCTTGTAGCTACTTTATAGTGGCTAAAGTTCTGCGAGCGTTTTGATAATATACTATAGTGGCAATAACTGTCCTCATAATAATGACTGTTTCATGGTTCCACATGTTGCTTGTTTCTACCTTTTATTGAAACTTGATTGCCAAGAGTTGCGCCAAAATATGAGTTCCCTATATGCTTGCGTGCATTTCTTAAAATATTTTTATTCGAGAGCAGATTGATTCTGACCTATAATGCCTAAGAATAGACAAGATAACTCTCCCAAGTACCGGGAATCTTCTGTACATAGTTAGTCTCCTAACACCTTCGGTCATGTATAGGCATTTCATGTTTGCTAGTATAACATTGTTTGTAATGGGGTTAATTACATTTATGTTGCCGTAAGCTTTCTCCTTTCATGCTGGCAGGGAATGAAGATCTTGCTGAGTGGCTTGAGGATCCATCATATCCATATAGAACATCATGGAATATCATTGATGGTGGGTAAAACAGAAACAATTGGATTTTTTCCTGTTTCTTGCATTATAACCCGATCAGTTGGTTCCTTGCAGGAAATGGCTCAATTCAGAAGGATGTGTCTAAATCTTCTTCCTACTACATTGCAGTGGGTAACTTACACACTGAAGTTGTTGAGGCAAGTGTTCCATAGCATTTTTTTCACTCTTAACTATTTGGATAAATGAACTTGCTTTTCTTAACACTTTGCTTGGGGGTGACTGAATCTATTGCACTTAAGTGAGGGATCCTCTCTCTGCAGAGAGACTTATTAGGACATGTTCAGCTGATGTCATGGTAATACAGGTGTTCTTGGAGTCCCATATTTTTCTGAGCATTTGAAAAACCCAACTATTCCACTAATGCATCACTAGTCAATTTTTAAGGATTATGTTTCATTTTTTCGCAATTGCGGTTCTGACTCATTACTCTTTGCATGACTTTTTCATTGTTGATATGTTAAACAGGTGCATCTGAATATCGGAATTGAGGCTTCTCTTTACAATACTACAGAGCCATACTACAAGTGTGCACTTTCACAGGGCCAATGTACTTTCCCACTTGATTTCCGGAGAGGAAATGCCGCTGTTCTTACCTCTCCTGGTCGGAAGCCTGTGAGTTCTTTATTTGGGATAAATAAATAAATATATATGCATGTCTTTTTTCCTCGTAAGTCGTAACAAATAGGTGTATCAATTTACACTGGAATAGAAATATTTACTCTCTCCCATGTATGGCAAACCTAATTTATTGGTTGTCTTGACTGTAATCACATAACTCCCAGAAAACCGAGTCAGTAAAAGAATGAAGAACTTGGAAGCAGAAATAGCTAAATAGCTGTTGCAATCTCCTTCAAACATGTACAGCCAAAGGCATGACAATTAAAATCAGCTGCAACCTCTTAGCCGTCAGTGAAGATTCTATTTTGTAAATAATGTTCCACGAAAACAACAGAGCTGTAGGCAGTATGTGAACCTGT
Organism: Buddleja alternifolia; assembly: GCA_019426215.1. NCBI lineage: Eukaryota > Viridiplantae > Streptophyta > Magnoliopsida > Lamiales > Scrophulariaceae > Buddleja > Buddleja alternifolia. Next base: position 41,409,789 of record CM033398.1, read on the forward strand.
AAGTTTCACGCTCGTGCAGGGAGTAATGGCGGGGTGTGTGTGCATGCGTCTGTGAGTAGAATTACCTTCCAAAACCTTTATCAGAAATAAAGTATTCATATCTAAATTCCAAACTGATGTTTAATGAGATGTATTAGAAGATAAATCAATGGGCGTTATCCTTCATCAATGTTGTTACTACATAGGCATGAATAGCAGGCAAGTCTGCAGTACCTTTGTCCGTGTTTTCATATAGGACAATTTATGCCATATATCTCCTTTTGGATTAAGCGCCAGTTTCATAGGGGCAGGCAAACAAATTTCTACTTGGACAAGGAACTTGGTGTTTAATCCAAATGGCCAAATTCTTTGCCCTCCTCCTTTCTTGACTGATAAATACATTGTTCATTTTCTTTAGAATGCATCTAATCAATGCCGTATGCCTTCTTAGAATTTAACAAAACTCGTCTCCCTCTCTATATTCTGTAGGGTATGGTTGGTGGTGACTGGCGTGTTGAACTTTCATATGGGCCTCGATGGATGACATACTTGATTGGCATAGGTACATTATCAATAAAACTCACTCAAAAACAAAAACAGGCCATCTCAAATATCTGTAATTTTATGAAATACTTTCGCAGGTGGAATGACTGCTCTTGTGTTTCTCATTAATTACATCTTGAACCATTTTCGCCACACCGAGCAAGACACTAGAAGAGATCAACTTGGAGATATTGGATCTGAGAGAAACCCTTTGCTTTCACACAAAGATGATAATTTCTCTAGTCAGGGTTCCTCTTACGCTTCGTTATCAGGGGACGAAGAGCACGTTGAAGGCGCACAGGAGGGAAAGCCAATTAAAGATGATGAATATAGCCAGCGTCTTTGTGCAATTTGCTTTGATGCTCCTAAAGATTGTTTTTTCCTTCCTTGTGGGCATTGTGTAACTTGTTTTGGATGTGCGACAAGGTAAACTTTATCAATCCCCATATTTTTAGCATGCTATGTTTTTAAGGCTGCATCCTTTAAAAGTTAAAACTAAGATTATGAATGAGTAAGATGACTAGTGAAACCTTTCTCCCAGTTCAATTATATTGGAATATGCACTTTGCACCAACTATGCAGATGGGACTGTAAAATGAATATGCCTCAGAAGATATTTTGACTGGCTTTTGAAGAACTGTACTCCCACGACTCTGATTCCAAAATTGTGGTTGTGGAAGTCTAGTTTAATCAAGAACTTAAAATAGTAATAATCTCACTCCCTGGAGTTAATGGGGCTTGAAAAACTTGAACTTTAATCAGCTATACACATTGTGTGATTGCTTGGATTTTCATCCTTTGTGAAGGGTCTCTTTTGGACAGAGTGAGATGTTGCAGTCTATATATTTGGGAAAAACCGACTCTGATCATGTGCTTTTGGCTTCTACAGATTGCTCCTAAACTATTACTATAAGCGCCGATACTTGTAAAAACCTTATGTATAATTTGACCTTAATTTTGCAGGATAGTGGAAGCTTCTGGAACTTGCCCTATTTGTCGTCGACGCACGAAAAAAGTGAGGAAGATATACACAGTTTGAGAAGCACATGAGTTTTTCTTGCATTGTCACTACTTGGTTAGTATTTCTCAGTTTAGACTGCTCATATTAACTCCCTTTCTTCATCGAGGGGCAAATTTTACAAATCTTTATGGTAGGTCTGAAAGTAGAATGTACAAAAGTTTTCTGCTCTCTCGCGGTGCAGTTTACTACAGACTGGCAATACCAAATGTGAGAAAGTGTTTGTACATGAACAGGCATGTATAGAACATAGGTTCTGATCCAATTATAAATGATCTTGATGTATTTATGCTGAAACATCTTCAAAGTTCAAAAGGTTTTGATTTTTACTGACATTGGTTGGATTTGAGGACCAAAATTTGGAGTTTCTTTTTCTTGCTACCTAGTTAAAATCTGAGTTCAGATGTCTTTTCTTTTCTCTTTTAAGTAGTTGTTGTGTCGCTTTCTATGTAGACAATAGATATGATACTTTTGTACATAAAAGGTTCGTTCAAATTAGTGATTGTCTCAATTTGAAGGAGGAATATTTGTTATCTTTAACTGTTCATGATCATGTTTTGCTGTTTACTTGTTTTTCCTTAAACGTCTCTTGTTGTATATATATTCTAGTCTCTGGATAAGATAATTTGGATTTTAGTCTCTGAATTGCCATCCATGTAAAATCAAAGTTGAAACATGAAATACACATGGGTTGAGAATTGAGCTTTCCAAGTAATTATGCAAACCACCATGACAATGGTCTAGTTGTAAGCAAGGTCTTAAATATCTTCTTTCGGAGTAGATATCGGTGTAGTAAATTTACGGAAATTTCGGAAATATTCAAAATTTCGGTTTCGATTTTAAAGAAATCATGAAAATTTCTAAAATTATTTGGATATTTGCCATAAAATTTTGGGTAACTTTAATTATTATTTTTATACATCTTTTATATCAATAATATTATATATATAATATATGGATAATGAATTTGTTAAATAATATCACTAAAAACTGTTGCAAAAAATATGAAATAAATATAATTTGATAGTAAGATAATAATCAAATTTCATAGGAACTTCATTAAAATAAAATGTGTCAAGATTTAAGTAAAAAGTTACTACTCAATACTACATTGAGTTTCTAGAAGGATCAAAATCGCTATCAGTAGTATCTATCCTACCTCTATTTTCATATTGCAAGTGAAAATTATTAGTTACATGTTGACAATATTCCGCTCATGACATGGAATGTTGGTAGTACTGCATTAATGACGATGATGATATATTTCTGGTGTTGAATCTTGAAAAATCCCAATGAGTACAACATACTCGACAGGAGTAGTAACATAAACTTGTGGCAAAGGATATGAGTAGGGTTGGTGTGACATTGTATCCACTGAGTATCCACTATGTGTTCAAAGTGGACACATATTATGTGAATTCGATCCATATTATGTGTATAAATATAATTTTCTAATTATATAAAAATTCGGCCAAAATTTCGATTTCGGTAAATATTTCGGGAAATATCGGGTTTCGGTCAAAATTTCAATGGATATTTGACAAAAATATTTTAAATTTCGGGGAAATTTTGGGTTTCAGCCGAAATTTCAGGAAATTTCAGGTTTCGATCGAAATTTTGGAAGATATTCTGCAAAATTGGATTGAAGGTTCGATTTCGCTTCGGAACCCCCCGAAATTCGAAATTTTGACCGAAATTTCGGTGTTTCGATCGAAATTTTAGACCATGGTTGTAAGTTCTCTATTTCCCTACTTGAAATATCGGTAGGGTTGAGTAATTATGCAAACCACCATGACAATTAGGATCTATTTTTTAAGATATTGGTAGGGTTGCGGTAACTAAGTTGAGTTATACGTACTAACAAAATTTTATCAAAAAGAACATTTCGTGATGGTTAGGCTCTTTTTATTGAAGTCATATTAGGAGTTTCACCGGAAAAGAACATGTCATGATGGTTAGGCTCTTTTTATTGAAATCGTCATTACGAGTTTCACCGGAAAAGAATATGTCATGATGGTTAAACTCTTTTTATTGAAGTCGTCATTACGAGTTTCACCGAACCTATCTTTTTCTTTCTTAAAAAAGAAAACTAATAACTCATAATGCAAGAAACAGTCAATGAGTCAATGCTCTGGTCAGATTGCAAACAAACCATAGGTAATTAACTGTGTATTACAATTGACAATTCTTGGAGATGAGTGCCCATGGTTTAATCTGTAATATTCTCTATGTTTACAAAGCTGTAAAGTGCTTCAACATCTGGTACACATAATTTGGGATTCTTAATGCTTTGTCTCCGAATAGCTGTGAGCACAAGGTTCTTCCGCGGCCCCCCCCCCCCCCCCCCCCCAACCCAAGAAAAGTTGAAGGAAAAAAGAAAATGGAACAAGTTTTACTTGGAATTTATTAGAAAGTGCAAACCTAACTAATCTAAGTAAATCATGCTAGTTAAACCAGTCCATATTGAAGCATAAATGTTCACGCTGTCACCTACTTGATGTACCAAACAATATTTTGGATTTATTTGCTGATTGAATTTATGTTTATGAAAAAAAAAAAAAAGATTTGCATCTACTGTACTTTATGATTGGTAGGGCCTAGGAGGCTGTGATCAAACTGTCTATTTTCACTCATAATTATTGCCATGTGATGGGAAAAAAGAAAAACAAAATTGACCGGCTTGTACGGTATTATTTTCATTCCTAATTGGAAATTGTAAAAAGTGAATTTTCAAACTTTGATTGATTTTTGTATTAAAAATAAAAATATGTTTGGATAAATTATTTTGAGTTATTATTTTATAAGTTGAAAATAAAAATATGTTTGAATGAATGTAATTTTGTGTGAATTTTTTTACGAAAAGACGTGATGAAAATAAAATTATATTTGGATGAATAGATTTTAGATATAAATATAATAAAAAATTATAAAATTGATTTGACATAAAATAAATTTGATTTGTAGTTAGTGATATAGTTATATATATATATATATATGCATAGGTATATGTATGTATAAAAGTTGTATGAATATATATAGTCATTCAAATTAAGTAGATATATAGATAGGAGAATAGGAGTGGTTGGAGAATTGAATTGATGAGATGGGAGTAGGAATACATTGGAAACATGAATTGAGAAATAAATTCCCCAAATTTCATGGAAAAAGGAAGCCGATTTCAAATTTGTGCATGTGGATTTTTTATTTGTTTCCCATGTTTTGGGCTTAGGTTCTCAAAATATTGAGAATTAAGAATCAAGACTAGGGGACAATAAGTTGGGCCAAACATATTTTGGATTTCAAAATAATTGAAAATTGGGATTTGAATTTTGAAAACAAAACCATACAAGCCCGACTATTCCAGTTTTGTTAGCCAATCCTTCTGGAAAAATTTTAATGTTACACATGATCTCAATTTAGTAGTTAGTACACTCTATTGGATGTAGGGAGGTGATAATAAAAGATTTATTGATCACCCCTATTTAATGGTGTATTGTAGGCCGAACCCATTAGTCTCAATCTATGATATAATTATCCTTTTCGCTTTTTTTTTCTTTTCATGGAATAAATAAGGCTTCGCAAGGAAACAAAGCTAATATCCTTTTCCTCTTTTTCTTTTTTTGAGGGATTTTCCTTTTTTTCTTAAATGTCTTGATTTCTTATGCTACTATATTTTTCCTACATGTTTGTTGGATAGGGACTCGTGCTTTTTTGGCGAGAAATGGAAATGTTTTATTAAAGGAGAATAATCATGTGTTCAAATTGATGAATTTGAATTTGAGAAATGAATTTAGTGAAATGATTTCGAATGACTTTGAAATTCACCATAATGACTAAAAAAATAGTTTAAAAGTAGTTTCAAAGTATTTGAAATTCATTGTAATTTCAAATCATCCAAGTATTTCATAGATTTGTTGATAAATATGAAATTCATGATTTTCAAATTCTTCGTTCCAAACAAACACTAAGTGACTTTAGTTTCAAATTAGTTCTTTAATTTTCTTCCCTTATTAAATAGAATTTTCAACAAGTACCCTTATCAAATGGGAAGGACTATTATTGGGCGAAACAAGGAGTGGGAAAAATTATTGAACAATTGTGAAGGATCATTGAACAATTGTAGAACATGCGGAAAAATCTATGCCACACCAATTGGTCTAATGATGATAGTGTTTATTTTTCTCACAAAAAATATATTATTTGTGATTTTCACATATATTTATGTAAAAAACGATAGACATATAATACATAATCAACCCAAAAAATGCGACTGTGTAAACCAGGTTCCCGAAAAATGCTCATTGCAATTTTTGTAAATGTCTTTGGGAAAAGTGCAACAAGCCTTAGTTTTTTTTTTTTTTTTTTAATCTTTACCTTTGCGGCTTTGCCTAATATTTCACAAGAACAAACGTTACTTAAGACATCTCTTTTACCGACGTGTAGTGCGTGGCCCCCCCAACATCAGTAAAATTAAACGTGTATTATCATTCCCACCTATACTGTAGGCTATACATATGTGATGCAGGTCTGTGCCTCTGTGGTATGCGTATTTGCCAATGATTCACTTACCAAGAAAATAGTATTTGTCTTAGAAAATTTGGAGATTCCCTCTGATACAATCAGAATCTTTATGTGTTCGTAACAATGACTCGTGTATGTATATGTGTATATATATATATATATTGGGCGTAAGTACTCTACTAATTTTAGGGGTGTAACTGAATCTAGTTGAATTGAACGATGAATTTCGGACAGTTCAAGCTTGTTTGAATTTTCATTGAGTTTTAAAATTTGTGTTTGAGCTTGATTTAGTTGTTACGAAAATCGTGCTCGAGTGAGCTTTAATCGAATCAAACACGAATCGAATTCGAGTAACTTGATACTTTTACACATATTTTATGATATTTTAACTAATTGAGCTGAACTCAAATCGAGCTTCAAAGCTTATCGAATGAAAAATTGTGTTCAAATTTGTTCTTTATGTTAAATGAATCGGACTCAAACAAATTGTTATCGATAAAATATCGAGCAGTTTCACTCGTTTTACAACCCTATCTACTGTGATTCTTTTATGTGTAGTAACATCCTTTGTGTGAACTGTGAACCTAGTCTAACTTATTCTTTCACCTTAAGGCAGTACGTCGGTTAGAAATTGACACTTGGGAGTAGGGTATTGTTCAATAAATTTTAGTCTTTAAAATGTCCAATAAGAAATCATGTTGTCTGAATAACTAAGCTGTCATCTATCCATGTTCATTTCAATCTTACATATAATCTAAGTCGTATAGTGAGATCATTTAATCATAAACTATATATACTTGTGGATGCTATTGTTCCATGTTAGGAGTTTGATTTGATTACTATTGTAAATTAACTAATCCCAATTTTATTTTCATAAAACCCAATTAAAGTTCAACACGTATTCCCTCCTCAACACCTAATTATCTCTCCACTTTAAGATATATAAACCCATTTATCATCTTGTTCTATTACATTTCTCACAATTAACCTCTTAATATTTAAAAAAAAATAAAAAAAAATGTCAAAACAAACATACAAAATTTGTTGTTGTTTCTTCAGGAGATTCAAACTGAAAGAAGCTGAAGTGCCTGCTGAGATCAAAGCTTTATTCGAGAATTACTCCGAAAACGGAGTTATGAATATCGAGCATTTTCACATGTTCTTGAAGGAGGTCCAGGATCCTGAGGATACCTTGACCATGGACAAAACAGAGAGTATAATGGACTCCTTCATGCATCAACACAAACACCTCCACATTTTCCATCACAGAAAGCTTCATCTTCACCAGTTTTTTCGGTATCTCTTGAGTGAGATTAACTCTCCTCTCCCTTATCCTCCCATGGTGTGATCATCTTCAAACTCATTATCATTTTTTTTTCCGGGATAATTGCATAAGATCCCGATAAGCGAAACCTGCGCCAAATTAGCCCCTATTTGTGTTTTATTTTATTCTGCATGCTCTCTCTATTTCGATTTTTTTGGTGTTGTTTTTCATCTTCAATGTGAATTCAAATGAAATTTTGCCCCGTACATGTTTCTAATAATTAAATAATTTAATTTGGGTAGAATCGAAAACATTTATAATAAAAAAAACACCAAAAAAATCAAAAAATAGAGAGTATGCAGAATAAAATAGACACAAGTTGCTACGCAAAAAACATAACACATGATAGTTTGGCGTAAATTTCACTTATCACGGACCTTATGCAACTATCCCTGTTTTTTCCTTCTGTTTTGATTGATTTTTTTTTTTTTGTTGTTGTTAATTTGGCGTGTTTTGTCCAGGTACACCATAATATGACCGATCCTTTATCACATTATTTCATTTTCACTGGTCACAATTCTTATCTTACCGGGAATCAAATCAGTAGCGATTGCAGTGAAGTGCCGATCATTGAAGCCTTGAGACGAGGCGTACGAGTTATTGAATTAGATATGTGGCCAAATTCCACGAAAGATGATGTTGATATTTTGCACGGAGGGTAAGCATTTAAAGTTTAAACTAATATCTAATGAAAAATCAGATCAAATCAATTTTGATCAAAGTTATTTGGACTCGTTATGTGAACTATAGCTCAGGTTTGTCGAGCTAGTTTTTTAGGGTATCCCCTTCTCCCGGAAACAAAAAAAAAAGTTCATTTTAATTAGGTCTGTATTTTTGGTTATGTTTTTATTTGTTTATCTTCCTTGTGTACAGGACATTAACGACACCGGTGGGACTGATGAAATGTTTGAAAGCTATAAGAGAAAATGCTTTTGTTGCATCAGAATATCCTGTTATTTTAACACTAGAAGATCATCTTACTCCAGATCTTCAGGAAAAAGTAGCACAAGTATGATTACAGTACTAACCATTTATCTGTTAAACTATATATGTATTTGTATCCAGCAAAGGCAATACTTTTAAATCTCAAGTATCCATTGCACAATTTTCTTTACGAAAAAAACAGACCAGTTAGGATTAACAGCTTTTTGAACTAGATTACTCTTCGTTATTTCTTAAATTAAAAGTTGACCAATTGATTTTTTTGTCTATATCTTTTTGTTTTGGATTTTTCAAATTTATAAATTGTATAATATGAATTTTATTTTTTTAATGGTCAATAATTTTATTTTATTTTTGTATAATATTTTTTTGTGTTTAACATGTTAATTATCTTTAAAAAAATACCTTTTTAAATTTAGAAATCAAACAATTTAAATTTTTTAAATTAAAATCATAATTAATACCAGTTATCTGTATAAAAATTTTAAATAATAAATTTCTAAACAAAAATAACAGAAAGCTCAAGGCAACTAATGAAAAGTTGGTGGAAGGCCTTTTGGATTATAAACTTTATCATAGATTGTTTTTATATAAAAATTTATTTTAAGGGGTTTTTACTAGTTTTTTCTTAAATTTCTTTAGAATATTTTTGAAATATCCAATTGATATATAATTTATAACCATAATCATAATTCACACTTTCAGATGGTCTCCAAAACATTTGGAGGCATACTCTTTCATTCAACATCAGAAAACTTGCAAGATTTCCCATCTCCAGAATCACTAAAGGGACGAATTGTTATCTCGACAAAGCCACCAAAAAAATATACCGAAACAAAGAGTTTTAAGGAAGATGATGGCACGATAAAAGTGCATAAATCATCAGAAGAGGTTGTATGGGGAGAAGAAATCCCTGTTTTTATAGAAAGACTCGATTCTAAGGATAAGGTGTATGATCGAGATGAGGATGAGAATCCTAATTTACAGCAAAATGCAGCACCTGAATATGAACATTTGATTGCAATTCGTAATGAGAAAATGAAAGGTGGGATTAAAGCATGGCTAAGAGTTAATTCCAAAAATGCTCATCGTGTTAGCTTGAACGAAGAAAAGCTCGAAAAGGCTGTTTTAACTCATGGAACAGACATTGTGAGGTGAGCATAAACTTATTAATAATGTTAATACTCTTTTAATTCCAATGATGCATAACAATGCTCAGCAATTCAAAAAATTGATTCTGATTTATGGATTTTTTCAAAGATTCAATCAGAGGAACTTGATGAGAGTATATCCAAAAGCTACAAGGATAGACTCGTCAAATTACAATCCTTTAATCGGGTGGATGCATGGCGCTCAAATGGTCGCGTTTAACATGCAGGTTGAGTTTTATTTATTATCACGTATTTAACATACTAACTGATAAAATCCAACCACTGAGAAAATTCTTTGATTTTTTTTCCCCTCCACTTTTTCATTTTCCAGCCATTCACTTATAATATCTTAGATTACATATATACCTAAGTTAATATTTTATCATACATTTGAAAAATAATTTCTCATGTATTATTTAACAAGAATAAATCTTTTTTTTTTCCAGGGACATGGCAGGTCTCTATGGTTGATGCAAGGGATGTTCAGAGCAAATGGTGGATGTGGTTATGTGAAAAAGCCCGATTTTCTACTAGAAGTGGGCCCTAATAACGAAGTCTTCGATCCTAAAAGACGTTTACTTGTGAAAAAAACTCTAAAGGTAAGTGACATTCCCCGAATATTTCATCTTTCTTTGGCGTTTCATCTCCATTTCTTTTTAATACAACTCATTGGTGTATGTAATAAATTTTTATGTCTAGGTGAAAATATACATGGGAGAAGGTTGGAATTTGGATTTTCATCGTACACATTTTGATTTATATTCCCCTCCAGACTTCTACGTCAAGGTACTCTACACTTTCAACTAAATTTCATATATAAGATTGACCTATGGACGTGCAATTTAGGAATTTGAAGTGGAGGGTAACATTATAAAATCCCATTATTTTAGACGTAAATATTGAAATTATACAGACTTCAAGGGGCGACTGTGAGGTCCGGCCCCTCTGGTTGACTCAGCATGAGTTTATATTGGCGAAATTCCTATGAAAATATTTGCATGCGGCTGTGATCTTTATATATTATACAGATAGGAATTGCTGGAGTTCCAGTTGATTCAGTTATGAAAAGAACAAAGACAATTCAGGATAACTGGATGCCTGAATGGAATGAAGAGTTTGAGTTCCCATTGACCGTTCCAGAGCTAGCATTACTTAGAGTGGAAGTTCATGAATTTGATATGTCTGGCAAGGATGATTTTGGAGGCCAAACATGCCTTCCTGTTTTTGAACTCAAAACCGGGGTTCGAGCCGTACCACTCCATGATCACAAAGGAGAGAAGTACAGATCTGTGAAATTGCTCATGCGCTTCGCCTTTATATGAAGGTTATCCCGTCTATATATATATATCTACGGTTTGCAATCAACATTTATGTTACGTTTGGTCTTTGAATTTTGATGAGATAAACACAGAGGAAAATGTTTCTCTCTCGCTTCAAATGACAGTTTTTTGTGCTTTATTTTGTATTACTTTTGTTGTACCTCTTCTTTTTCTCATCAAAATCCATTGCATAGACATGATGTTAGAAAAAGGAGATATCATAAAGCCGAAGAAGTGGTGTACATATTGTATGTGTTACAAGCATGAAGTTGAGAATAATAAGTTGCAATTGAAAAGTTGTACTTCTTACACTTCTCATCCAAGAATAGAAGTAATATGGTTGTGTGGTTCTTAGGAGAAACTCTAGAATAATCAGGTTTGGAAAATTCTAGATCGGAAAGGGCTTGGGTGTCTTTATATAGTGGAAGCTCACGTGAGTCTCATCATATTGATTTGTTCTAGGATTTCCCAAGACTAATCCGTGTAGGTGCACGTGTCACAAAAACGAGACAAAAAGAGTTCAATTCTTCAAATCAAGTGAATCGAGCTACTATCAAGGAATCAAGTCAATCAACAATTCCTCTCTTATATGGAATTTGAATAAGTCAAGTCAAGTGAATCGAGCTACTATCAAGGAATCAATAATTTCTTTAGAGTTCAACATATGCAAACTAACACTTCAACTGGATCCATACATATAAACTCAGCAAAATACTTACATAGCTCGGAAGCCATTAAAAGCTCTATTCGTTTAGCCTTACCTCACAAAAATTGCTGTCATGGGATCAAGTTTCCTTCCCCACAACTTGTAATAAAAGAAGCACCTTGAGGAAGTAATAAGATGCACCTCCTATTGTGGCATACTGCAACTTCTCAGTACCTTCAACTCTCGGAAAATCGTTATCGGTTGCTCGATTAAACCCTCCCGACAACCACCCCAAGTTCTTGTATCCCTCTTTGTGTAATTTTGATGCGGCCATCATAGACCTTTATGTACATGTACCCACAAAAGTTAATCAACACAACATTGCGACATAACAAATAAATTGTCTCTTTTAGACGTAACAAAGTTCATGTCCAAAAATTAACAAAAAAATATATAAAATTTTGCTCGGATCTATACTTGATCTCAGTCGAAGGTTAAGAAAATATATATTTACTTCTAAATGTTTTGATTTTTTTGTGCTCTACATGCATCGAGTATGCCAAATCGAATAGCTAGACCTATGCATGTGTGGCTAATATAAATTAAGTCATTTAATTGCCTTCAATCTTCATTACTACCATCATGTTGTTTTATCACGGACGAATTATGTCTGAGATAATTGTAGATTCTATTTAGTTATAAAAGTGTGTATGATTTAAATTACTAATACATTTTCAAGAAATTAAACTTAGCAAGACCATACTAAAAGAGGTAAATCAAGAACCATATTAATTTTCTTTTTTAAGGAACATTTTATTTTTAATTCTTGATCAAGGGATACTCTGACTCGACAAATCTGAGATAATAACTTTTTTAATCATGGGTCACGCAGACTACTCTCTTAGTAAAAAGAGAAAAATCACAACTTGTGACAGGTTGAAATCGAACCCATAAACCATATTAATTAATAGTATAACATTTCATTACCTTAGCCCCTCTCCACAAGCTACAAGCACCTTAGAATCTTTATCAGGAACAATTTTTTCCACTTGTGCAACAAAATCAGGATTTATCATTGTAAAATACTGTCCAGTCCACAGCCCAATATAGCCAAGATGAACCCATTTCTTCAACAGTGTAATAGGCCCATTATCCTTATCCTCCACGAACAATGGCACGTGCAGCGACCCTGAAACACGTGCCTTCTCTCTCTCCCACTCTGGCCTGATATCCAGCAATGTGTATCCTTGGGAATCCATTGCTGAGGCTGCATCTTTTGGTAGTATGGGGGTGACTGCACCGGATTGTATCAGCTCCTGAGCTCTGCCGCTTAAGACTGCACGCACTTTTAGAGAGAATGATCGCGGCTGAGGGGCGGCGGAGAGCGGTGGCCGGAGGTGTTTGATGTGGTGGTGTTTCAGTTGAATTGCCATGATATCTTTTCTTGTCCCTTTCGCGCCACCACTCTTCTTATCTTTTAAGTTTTAAGTGCTCCTCACTTTTGGATGTGGACTTGTTCTCTGAGTAAATATTTGTAATTACCCAACAACGCCTTTATGGTTTTAAAATTACATAGAGACCCACCCTCCCCCTCATTTACGAGTAATTTTATGCCAGATCATGTTCAGTGCTCCGAGCGTGAAATTTGTGTCTATCTCTCTCATACAAGTGTGTGGGGAGACAACACACAATTCACTTTACTGTGTAAGAGATATAGACACTAGAACTATCGAACTTGATCTAAAATAAATTTATCATTTACAACTAACCCCTGTATTTAATTTTTTTTTACAATTTAACTCATAAGAACCTTACGATTAGGCTCTTATAGGGGGTGTTGATAATTTCAAAATGAGGAATTTTTTGGCAATTACAATTATAAAAGGGGATATGTCTGTATTATCCTAAATATTAGAAAGAATTGGAAATAATTATTTCATGGGTTCCTATAATGAGAAAACTACTGTTTAGTATTTTTTCTTTCTCCTTATAATTTACATATTCTTTTCGTAAGTGGACTGCAAATTGTTGAATGAAAATATAGTGATTTAATTAAAAATAATTATGACATTATTTGCTATTTTAACACCTCGTGATTTCACTTAGATATTCTGAATAATATTTCGTGAGCTAATGTAGCAAGTGTCACATTAGAAAGCTATATAGTGATTATTATTGCAATACCAAAAGTCAAAATTGCGAAATTTCAATTAGAATCTAAACCAATCATACAAGTATATAACATGTCACAAGATTATAGTCAATTAGAATCTAAATCAGTCATTCAAGTATACAACATGTCACAAGATTATATTCAATTAGAATCTAAACCAATCATACAAGTATACAACATGTTACAAGGTGCAATATAATCGTCAAAAAATTTTTTGGTGAACAAAAGTTTGGACAGGGTCAGTTTCGATTACCTACCACGGGTCGGTCATGCTTTTGGGACCAGATGCCATTTATAAAAGTATTTACCTATCTTCGCCCAACACCAACCTCACATTAGCAGAGAAAATAGAAATCACAAACTTCAGACGTGTTTCTTATCAACTGAGCCAAAATATATTGACATATAATAGTTAATAATGTATAGCTTGAAATATCCCATCAATTAAATAACCAAATATTGATTAAATTATGTATCAGGACAGAAAAGAAAAAGACACCTTTCATTGAACAATTGTTTTTTTTTTTGTAAATTCTGGGGGAAGGAGTACCATAGAAGCCTAACCCGACATATCTGGGCTTATAGTTATAATACGAGGCGAAGTAGTGCCGATCAATGTTCATTTCCAAGATTAGATTTGTGTATCCATCCCAAAGATTGATTAAGAAAAAGGAAAAAGAGTAAGTCCTAGGCCTAGCAGCCCAAAATGGGTTCGATTAATCGTGTCACTCCAAGGTGAAGGGGGCCTTAGAGAATATCCATAGGGCCGGCTTTGATATAGAGTTAATAAAGGCCCACAACTTGTGAACATTGAAAGCCATCTTAATTTCTGAACGGGCTGAACCGCTAGAAAACTCACTGGGCCTCCAGAATACACGGCCCGTTCATTTAGAAATAACGCTTTTAGTTCACACTTTAAAATCCTTAACCGGAGCCTACTGTACTTACACCCGCTTTCTCAGAGACACGAATCCGGCAACGCGATCGAACTTCATTCCTACACTTTCACTCTCAGCTGAAACATTATTATAATTTACTTCCATTCTCAACCAATCTTTCAATTTTCAAAGCTCTATGAAACCTTTCTGAATTGCTCTCTATAAACCTAGGGTTTCCTATTTCGACGGACGCAATGGTGGGAAAAATTGCGAGGATTTCCCGACAGAAAATCGCCGGTCGAATCAACTCAATAAAGCACGGCGGCGGCGCCGACGTTGCGGTGAAGCTTAACCAGCTGCGGCGGCTTCGGGACGAGCTCTCGGCGGCGGACTCAGTGTTGCTCCTGGAATTTCTCCCCACTATTATTGACCTCCTCTCGGACCGTTTGAGCCCCGTCCGCAAATTCATCACTCAGTAAGCACGTCTAACAACATTCATATACGCATTTGATGAAAGCTGTGTGTTTATACGAGTCTATGGTAGGAGTTTGACACTGGTATCCAATTCTGCAATTTTGCTGAATGGAGACAAACTTGAAATGCTCATTGTGCAAGCTTTTGTTAATGACACTGTGTTAGTTAGTATCTGCAGATAACCGAGCCGGATTCATTTTCCTCTTCGTTAATATAACATATTGCTGTCGAGAGTCTTTTCATTTGATGTCAAAAGAGCTGCTAGTATCAAATATGGGAAAACATTTACAGGCAGTTTGAGTGCGAATTAAGTGTCTCCTTGTGTATTTCTGAGAAAATACTTTGATTAGAGTAATCAATGTTGTATACGGAAGCTCAGATCATTTGCAAATTGATTATTATGCTTAGTATATTTACAATTTTTAGTTTTACCATGAGTAAAAGTCATGTTTGAAAATTCATATTCTTTATCAGTTGTTCCGTTTAAAATAATACTTGTTATCTTCCTATGTTTTTATATGCATATGACATCATGAGTAAAATATGTAAAATGCATATGATGGATGTAATTATTTTAGTAGAAACTTGTAATTCAGTTGCATATTGGTTCTTTCTCCTCTATTTGGCGTACGGGTATTGTTTGCTGTGGATCTGGTTTGTTTTTCTTGTTGCATGTGACGTGATTAAGAGGAGTTCATGCATTCAAAGTCAGAGTTCTTAGCATGTTCTGTAGTGTTGTGAGTAAGCGGCTGATTCTATGCCAGACCGTGTCCAACAGGGCCGGTACATCATACACTATTGGATGCAGGGACAAGATAGTAAAAATCACTCAAAATGCTTGCATCCAATGGTGTTGAATAGACCGGCTCCATTGGACCGTCTATTCTAGAATTTCCCCGAGTAAACAAGTCAATGCTGAAAGAGTAGTGTCTGGTCCTTATTTTACACAGTCAGACCTTGATAATATTTCCGGCTGATATAGGTTGATTGGTGAAATTGGTTTGAAGCACTTGGAGTTGTTGCCTGAAATAATACCAGCACTGGTGGATGTTTTGAAAGACGATACTCCAGCTGTTGCTCGACAGGCCATCACGTGTGGTATTGATATATTTCATTGTTCTCTGGTCAAAATTACCGTCCAGGTTGGTTCAGATTTTGAATCACTGACGTAAATATCATTCAGTATCTTTCTTAGGAATGAACATATGTCCATATGGTTTATCTGATCCTGGTCACATATTTGTGCTTAATGGACGTTTTTCGTTCTCCCCTTTCCTTCTTTTACTGCACCATCTATATTACTTATTGATTTCCTGTAACACCAGAATAAAGTTTTTCTTAAACCACTTCAGAAGCTGAAGAGAAATATTTTTGCTTATGCGAACCTGCAGATAGTTGAAGTTATGATATCTTCTTATTCTTCTGCTCCTTCGCGTTGGTAAGAACCTGTGGCAGTACATAATATGCATATGTTTTGCTGTTATTACCAGGGCTTATACTCAAGTGAGTTCGATGAATCAATTAAATCATCATGGGCATCTGTTCTAAAGTTCAAAGATGAAATATACTCGATGGCCTTTAAAGTAAGTGTCACTTGGAATATGGAATGTGCATTTTTTCTGAATCGTTGTTTAACTACTAAACATATGTTAAGGTGGGAAGTGATGGTAGAAGGTTGCCTGCATTGAAGTTTGTGGAATCAGTTGTGCTACTTTATACCCCTGATCCAAATGGTTCTTTGGAGCCACCGTCTGATCAAATTTCTGAAGGTAAATGTGTTTCAATATTAAGCAGGATCATACTTTTTGGAGTAAGATTCTGCATTAGTATACGGGTGAAGTTGAACATGCAAACGCATATGCATGCATGAAGTTGCATGAGCAAATACGTACATATATATGCATATGTGTGTATTGGTACATAGATATGTGCGTCCATATGTATGAGCTGCTTACCTGTCCTGCAGGGAAGTTTGAGAAGTTCAATGTCTCATGGCTTCGTGGGGGACATCCTATACTGAATGTTGGAGATTTGTCAGCTGAAGCAAGCAAAAGTTTGGGTCTGCTGCTCGATCAGCTGAGATTCCCTTCTCTGAAATCACATAGTTATTTGATGATGATTGTGCTAATTAAAAGGTGTATAGTCTCTCTCTCTCTCTCTATATATATATATATATATATATATATGTATATGTCTCACTCACACACACACACACACTCTTTCTCTCAGCCGTTCTATTGGTTTCTCATTTCTATTGTTTTAGTCTTTCGGCAGTTGCAAGGAAGAGGCCTTCCTTTTATGGTCGTATACTGCCAGTTTTACTTCGCTTCGATCCTTCAAGCTCTGCTAGCAAAGGCATGCATCTTGCCGGGGTGCATCATGCTCTGAAGAATGCTTTTGAATCTTGTTTGGATTGTACACACCCTGGCGCTGCACCGGTATATTGTTTTCTATGATGCATATTCTTGATTTTGCCTGTTGGACCTTATGCTTACTCAGCAACCGTTTTTGGCTTCCACGACGTGCCTTCATATTCACATGGTTCCTGTATCGTTTTTTTTTCCTAATGGTTTTAATTATCATTCAGCCATTATTTAAATGTCATTTTCATTTATTAGGGGTAACTTTCATTGATACAATGAATATTTTAGCTGTAATAAGTCTATTCAAGTTGGTTTGAACTCCATTGTCTTTTAGCATTTTCGTAATTTTTCTAGATTTCTTTTGCAGTGGCGGAATCGTCTAGTGAGTGCACTGAAGGAAACTAAAGTTGGAAGACCAACTGAAGAGGTTGCGACCGAGATTTTGGAGAACAATGGAAGCACAGACTGGAGAGGTGATTCACGTACGACTAAAATTCATGAGGTATTTTCTTAAATCATTTGAATGTGTTAAGTGACATCCATCTAAAAATTAGAACATAATTCCACAAACTACTTACAGGATGAGAAACCTTCTACATCATTCAATATTGAACATGCTCATTCTGGGAGAAAAAGAACTGGAGTGCTAGATATGTCAGAGTTGACTGAGGATGAAATGTCTGGAAAGCGTGCAAGATCGACACCTGACAACTCAGAGGGATCTGGGCATGAAATGAGTGGGAGCCAGGACAGGGTCGTTTCAAGTGAACCAACACCATCAAGATCAGATGCGGATAGTGGACCTGTGCAGCAACTTGTCGCAATGTTTGCTGCATTGGTTGCTCAGGGTGAGAAAGCCGTTGCTTCTTTGGAGATTCTCATCTCCAGCATATCAGCTGACTTGTTAGCGGAAGTGGTTATGGCTAATATGCGAAATCTTCCTCCAAAATGCCCTAAATCTGAAGGGGATGAGGAGCTACTCCTGAATGCGAGTGCTCATCGTGATATGATTGAAAGTGATACCCACATCAAACATTTGTCTTTGTTGCTGAGGGACGTGCTTTCACAACCAAAATCTTCTCCAAAAAAAGAAATCGGAATTGAAGATCCCCATCAATCAGTATCTAATGAGCTTGAGGCATGTGCCATCTTCTTATTTAAATATAATTTTGTGTCCAATAATTACTTTCTCATTTTTCCTTAAAATAGCAACTCATGTTTTTTTCTTTTCTGAATTCATCACTGTAATAGTGTCTAACTGTGGATTTAATTGCTTGTTTATTCAATGCAACTTGATTGGTATTGCAGCAAACTCAAGAAGAAGAGGAACCACAGTTGAATGTGGCTGAAAGTGATGTTATATATGATGGCTCGAATTATACAAGTGAACAAGTAACAGTATCTATTAGTGAGTCTGTTTCTCGTGAAGAAATTCCATTTGCGACAGAGACCAGTTATACAGCTGTCACATCTGAAGTCAATGACATTGAAGGAGTGGAGAATGAAATTCCTGGCCTTGCTTTGTCCACACAGGAGGATGGATTGCCTGAAAATGCGGTTGTCTTTTCAAAGGGCTCAACTGATTTAGATGACACCAATCAAGAGAAACTCACTGATTTAGTTAGAACACCAATAGAATTAGCTAGGACACCAATAGAATTAACTCAATCATTGTCCACCGATAGGTCTGAAGAGCTTAGCACTAAAGAAGCGACCGCAGATGCAAACAGTGTCAGCTCCTCAACTGCAACTTCTGTTGGATTATCTGTACAGTTAGTCCTTCCCAAGATATCTGCCCCTGTCATCTACCTTGTTGATGAACAAAAGGATCAGTTACAACAACTGGTCTTTGTGCGCATTATCGATGCATATAAGCAAGTTACTGTTGCTGGAGGGTCTCAAGTCCGTTTTTCTATTCTTGCACATTCAGGAATGGAGGTAAACACTCTGACGTATGTCGTCCAGTATCTTTCTTTGCTATGCTTGCCACAAAATTCTTGTTATGATGTGTTTGTTTGATGCAGTTTCCGACAGAGCTAGACCCTTGGAAGTTTCTAAAAGCACATATATTATCGGACTATGTAAACCATGAGGTAAATGAAATTCTTATTATCTATTCTATTTCGGTGTAAGAGAGCTGGCATGATTCCTGATTTTCCAGTGTTTCGCACGAAACTTATTGTTGAGAACATCAGGCACTATAACCTACAGTACCACAGTGGTGCTTCTTGCTTTTGTTTGCTTTGCTGACTATGAACTTGTGGCTTTCTAATTTCTTTGGTAGAGGGGTGAGATAAGAGACAGTTACTCTAATTTATATTCCTCTATTCCCTATCATCTGCTGATTATTTTCTTATTTGTGAGTGGTTATGAATGACCTTTAATGGATAATGAGTATAGTGTTTCATTTTACATGTCCTGGAAAGGGCTTAGATGTGCTTTCATTCTTCTTCTGTAAATAAAGTAACTAATCATAAAAATTTGTTTGCCGTCTAGTGAGTTAGACTGAACAACTTGGAGGTAATAAGAGACAGAGATGGGGAGGGGCTTTTAGCATAGTTATTTTCTATATGACGATTACAGTTGTAAATTTGGAAATTGGGATATAATGTCAAATAGGTATCCACTACTTTTTATTAATTTAGTCCTTTTTTCTTGTTTGCTCTTGACATTATTTTTTTAAAAAGCTATTCCGTAGAACCTCTTTCATTCATTTTACTTTACTCCTCACTTGGTATTCTGTTTCCGTAGCCATCTTTCTCTGGCATGATCTTTACTCTCATCATTTTCTAAATGTGGCTGATTAACGTATGTCTCCAGGGGCACGAGTTAACATTGCGCGTCCTCTACAGGTTATTTGGTGAGGCGGAAGAAGACCGTGATATTTTTTCTTCTACAACTGCGACTTCCGTTTATGAAACTTTTCTTCTCCAAGTGGTGCACATATATGCTTCCATTCTTTAATTTGTTTCTCTTGAAGTTGATGTGATATGGAATGATGTTTCTCATCTCTGTTGTTCTTTCACTATACAGGCAGAAACACTGAGGGATTCTTTTCCAGCTTCGGACAAATCTTTGAGTCGATTGCTTGGTGAAGTCCCATATTTGCCAAAGTCTATATTTGAAATGTTGGAGTGCTTATGTTCTCCTGGTAGTAGTGATACTGATGATAAGGAGTTGCATGGTGGAGATCGTGTTACTCAGGGGCTCAGTACTGTATGGGGCCTGATTTTGCAGAGACCTCCAATTCGAGATGCTTGCCTTAAAATTGCTTTGAAGGTTACCATCTTTATACTAAATTTGATGTAGATGAATTTTACGGACTCAATCTAGTTTCTGTCTTCCATCTAGATTTTCTCTTCTCTATGAGTAGAGATCCCTATGTATATACATTTGGGAACAGCTAACTTACAACATGCATGTAGTAGAATACAAAGTCCAATTTTAAGACTTAAGTAGCCCTTGCCACCTCATCAAGAATGGTAGCCTGATGGTAGCCTTCAAGAATTATTTTCATTTTCTCGCTCATGAATCTACTGTTTCATAAACTGTCTACAAATGAAAATGCTAACTTAGTAAAAGTTCATTCTTTGTAATTGTTTATTATTGCAAAATTTCATAGTGCAGTGGGCATGATAATTGACTTGGCAATCGCCGAGTCCCTTTCAGATTAATGGTAAGGTGAATTGCAATTCCACTTAAAAAAAAAATCCATTATTTCAGTCAAAGCATATATTATCTCCCAGCTCGTTGTGATTGAGAAGTTTATAAGAAGCCTTCTATAGAAGAGTTTCTTTCTATTTGGGTAATCTGACTTTTACGTATTTTGATTTTTCAATAGAGTGCAGTTCATAACTTGGAAGAAGTGCGAACTAAGGCAATCCGTCTGGTATTTCATAACTTGCCTTTCACTAATACCCATTGTTCAAAAAGACGCAATTAAATTCATTTTTCGTGATATTCTGTTTTGATTTTCTAGGTGGCAAATAAGCTTTACCCTTTATCATCCATATCTCCAAAAATTGAAGATTTTGCAAAAGAAATGTTGCTATCAGTTGTAAGTGACGATCAGATTGGAATGAAAAAGGAGGCTGATGGAACCCATACCGAACTACAGAAGGTACAAATCCAAAATTGAATGTCATCAATAATTAAACTCTCTTACTAGTTTGGTCTAGTTCAAGTGTCTCAATGTGCAATTTCGGATAAAAATCTACTTGTGAAAGACAATAAGTTACTTGTTATTCCTTGAACTTGGACTTCAGAGCAGAAAGAAAGACAGAAGAATTAAAAAGGCAAGTGTCATATGATTGGTCTCTGAGCTGTGGTATCAGGTCTTAAAGGTTTTTTGTTAAATTGCACATTACCATATAAAGCATAAAGAAAACAAAAAAGAGATTCTAGCCATTTGAAATAGAATCCCTCCTTCCAAAAGAGATCATGTAAACAGAAGGAGAAAGAAGGCACTTATATCAGTCAGACAAGGTTCCAAAACTTCTATTTTATACTGACTGAAACCATTGAATCGCTTCTGCATTTTCGTCGCATTTATGGATCAACAAACCCGTTTCATAAATCTCACTCTTTTAGAAAATTGAAATTTGTGTATTATGTTTAGGATGAAAATCTTTCAATTGAAAATCCATCAGTGAGTTCAGCAATTAAAGAGGTTTCCACCGACACTTCAGCATCTGAAAGCATTCCCTCATCTACTGTAGCTGAGGTCCAGCGGTGCATGTCTCTGTATTTCGCATTGTGTACAAAGGTACTTATTGACATGTCTTATTTTGGTTGATCTCCAGGATTGCTGCTTACATGTGTTAATTGGGTAATGTCTGTGTATTTCCAACCTAATGTTATTGTGTTTTATTATCAGAAACACTCCCTTTTACGCCAAATATTTGATATTTATAAAGGCACATCAAAGATGGCAAAGCAGGTTTGATGCCATCACTTAACTCTATGCCAATGAGGCACTGTATATATGTTCAATCATGTTATCAGGTGGTTATGATGACCAATTATATGTTGGTGCAGGCAGTTCATCGTCAAATCCCATTACTTGTTCGAACTATGGGCTCATCACGAGATCTACTCAATATATTATCTGAACCACCTATTGGGAGTGAAGAGCTCGTAACTCAGGTCTTTATTTGTCTTTTTCATATATTCTTGTTAAGGCTGGCATGTGGGAAGTATGTTATCAGTGTTTACTCATCATTGCTTACGCTACTGCAGGTTGTGCATACACTCACGGACGGCACAGTACCTTCTCCAGAGTTAATATCTACCATTAAGAGGTTATATCATACAAAGCAAAAGGTAATCGTACATTGTCTACTTTTGTCTTTTCATTATTGCTAGCCTACTGGGGGATGTTCCTCTTTTTATCTATTGAGTATTCCCAATAATTTATCACTCTTTAACACTCGGATATCAGTAATATATATTACTTAAACTAATTGTGAGTCTGTTTCAAAATGTAGTTTCATTTCTTACAGTTTACGTTTAGTAATTGTCACACTTGACTAATCCTGGTAATGCATATTGGTTAGGTTTTTCTCTGGACAGTCTTAGAATTTCAACTTAGTATTTTTTCTATTCTAACTTCCGATGATTCTCTCTTTACAGGATGTAGATATTCTGATTCCCATATTACCATTCCTGACGAAAGATGAGGTAAATATCATATTATCATTCATATAAGCATTTTTAGATGTTTCCTATGTATAGTTTTTTCTTTTTGACACTGAATCCAACTGCTGCTAGTACAAATTTTATTTTCATCTTTTTGTACTGAAGATTCTTAGTAAGGAATACTTTTGTAGATTCATTGAGAGATTTTGAGCCACTGCATGTAATCTTTCAATGATAAAAATTTCCAAGGTCCTCTTTGTTAAATCTATGATTTCTCCACATCATTTATTGGCATGTAGGTGAGTTGTTGCAAGAGGCCAAGTTATACCTCATATTTGAACAACACTATCAAGAGAGATAGCTACAACTTCATTTTGTCCACTTAATTGTGCTTTCTATGGGTGGGTGAGGTGGGGTGGGGGGTAGTTAAATTTATTACTTCCATTATCTGGTCCTTTCTCTGGAAGACACGTTGCATTCTCAACTTGCTGCATAGTTCATAAAATTTCGAGTTCAAAACTGTTCTAGTGAATTGTA
The DNA here is from genome assembly GCA_019426215.1 of Buddleja alternifolia. Lineage (NCBI taxonomy): Eukaryota > Viridiplantae > Streptophyta > Magnoliopsida > Lamiales > Scrophulariaceae > Buddleja > Buddleja alternifolia. Next base: position 41,433,294 of record CM033398.1, read on the forward strand.
CTTTATTCTTCCCCAACCTGATTTCATTTTTTGTTTGTCATGTGCATTCTTCCTTCTTTTCTTGTACATTATCTTTCTGAAGAGTTGTCTTCTGCTTCTCAGGTTTTACTTCTTTTTCCACATCTTGTGAATGCACCACTGCATAAGTTCCAAGTTGTGCTTTCTCGTGTTCTCCAGGTAATTCCACTCTTGATTGCATCTGGACCAGGTCATATTATTTTACGTTTCTGCTTGTAGCAGGTGCATGGCATAGAATAAGACATAATAGAGAGACTTTTTTCATGGAATTGGATCACAAGAATCTGCATGTGTTCTATTCGCTCAATCTGCTTTGTGTAATTGTTATGTGTACCCTATCTTGTAAGGCCTTCTATCCCTTTTCTTGAAGGAAAGGGACATTGGCTTTGCAGTGTCGAGGTGTTAGCATTAATTAACTAGACCTCCCCCCTAATATTTACTGGTGTGACCTGCTGCAATACCAGTACTGCATTGTGGCCCATACACTCTCATTTTCGTAATTTTCTTTCTAAATATTTTTAGTTTTCACTGTGTCAAGTGTATTTATGAATTAGTCACACTCCGGAAAAGAGGCCATGAGTTAAGAATGAAAGTGTGATGTTCATTTTTTATATCATCTAGCTGTTTATTCTACCACCTAAAAGTTTCTTTAAAATGTTATTGCCCAGGGATTGAATCCAGTTCTCGCTCCAGCTGAAGCACTAATTGCCATCCACGGGATTGATCCTGAGAGAGATGGAATTCCCTTGAAAAAGGCAATATTTATGTTTCCCATGTAATTTAGTTATTCTGGATCTACTTGTTCACTGACAGCTTCTTGCTAAGCAGGTCACAGATGCCTGCAATGCTTGTTTTGAGCAACGACAGATATTTTCTCAGCAAGTTCTGGCGAAGGTCTTGAATCAATTGGTAAGGAAAAACTTCTAATAACTCGTAATGGTCTCGTCATTTTAAGTTCAACATCTTACACCCTAAAATTGCATGGTTGTGCAGGTTGAGCAAATTCCCCTTCCCATGCTATTTATGCGTACAGTATTGCAGGCAATAGGTGTTTTTCCTTCTTTGGTAAGGCACACGCTACTTGCTCACATCTTGACTTGGTTGATAACTTTGCTTGACGTGCTTGAGGCGCCTATATCCCATGTGTGCCCAAATTTAGAGATTTATTTGACTCCACCACTATTAGATGACTATTCTCCGGACATCCTTTTAGAGATGAAGAGGGTCTATGTTTCAGTTGTATTTATGTCAAGGTGTAAAGGTTAAAATTGTGTTGACCAAAGTAATTTAGGCTATAGATGAATTCAAAGAATACGTTACCCACTGCTTTATGATGGTGAATGAGCCCATTTATCATACTTCTTCTATTTCTGACTTTTTTAGATGACACTTTTCAGGTGGAATTCATAATGGAGATTCTTTCTCGTCTTGTAAACAAGCAGGTATCTCTTTAATCACGGTTTGCTAATTTCTCCTCTTGTTTAGCATGATATCTTATGTAATATTTATAACATGTAGATATGGAAAAATCCGAAGCTGTGGGTGGGATTCATGAAGTGTGCTCTTTTGACTAAGCCGCAGTCTTTTGGTGTTCTGCTTCAGGTGTGTGTTTTCCCACAGCAAATAATTGATGGATATTCTTATGCTTGCCAACTTCATAGCTATAGTAGGAAAAGTTTTTTGTCCTATGATTTTTCGCGGCAATATACTGTACAATTTTCTTGTAATGGAAACTATTGTCATAATCTTTCAGCTACCTCAAGCACAACTAGAAAATGCATTGAATAGAACGCCTGCTCTAAAGGCTCCGTTAGTTGCCCATGCAAGCCAACCACATATAAGATCTTCGCTTCCAAGGTTTAAAGTCTATATTGCAGAAGGATTGTTGAGCGTTTTATTTATTTTTATTTTTTCTGTTTTCAAGAGTTAAATGGATATCTTTCTTTTCCAGGTCTACTTTGGCTGTTCTTGGGTTGGTGTCAGAGTCGCAAACACCTGCTCAGAATCAACCGACTCAAACGCCTGCTCAGCATCAACTGACTCAAACGCCTGCCCGGAATCAACCGACTCAAACGCCTGCCCGGAGTCAACCGACTCAAACACCTGCTCAGAGTCAACCGAGTCAAACGCCTGATCAGAGTCAACCGAGTCAAATGCCTGATCAGAGTCAACCGAGTCAAACGCCTGATCAGAGTCAACCGAGTCAAACGCCTGATCAGAGTCAACCGAGTCAAACGCCTGATCAGAGTCAACCGAGTCAAACGCCTGATCAGAGTCAACTGGCTCAAATGCCTGATCACAGTCAACCGTCTCAAACGCCTGATCAGAGTCAACTGGCTCAAATGCCTGATCAGAGTCCACGGGCTCAAACTCAGACTGAAGAGACAGGCAATTCAGAAAAGGAACTGGTGATTGATAAGTCCAAGGAATCGTCTTCTGCCAGTTGATCCAAGGACTGAGACTTGTCTGAATGGTAACTTGGAACATTTTCTTTCACCCTGACATTTGTTTGGCTTCTGTTATTTCAATTATGATATGTTCGAAATTCAAATTAAGGATTTTAATTAGGCAAAAGAAATGGAAAAAACCAAAGAGAAAACTTTTAACAAATGAGGTGCAAAATTATATTTTTAGTGAGGAAATTAATTTCCTCACTGAAATCCGAAGTTCACAGATGAAGTTTACCTTTCTTCTTATTTTAAAGTCTCACCTGGTTTGATTTTTCTCGTTTCATTTTACGCCAGAATTAAAGTATTAAATATACACCATCTTCTGCTTGTTTTCTTATTGTTTCCATCTTCCCAGATAACTAATGCTTCACGTCGAGCTACTTTGACCAATTTTTGATCGGTGCCTTTTACATGAGATAATGGCAACATCAGCACTGGCTTAGATTACAAAAATTTGGTTCTCCTGAGAAGCAATGGTAATATTGTGATGTAAATGAAGCTGTAGTAATGGCCAAGTAATTTCCAGTGCTACTAGCAATGATGAGCGGAAATTGCTTCTTTGATATGCATCTTTCTCATTATGTCTTCGCTGTCTCTCTAGCTTATCGCTCTTTTGTCATCATTTTGTATCCATCTAATTGCCGTCTTTTTTCTTTACACCTGATATAATTTCTCAGAAGGACGACCATGTACCAAGGACATCGTAGTAACTTTGTAAAATAAATAATTGCAATTTGTAGTTTTCTGATTTCCAGCTTTATTTCAATACATGAAACTTTGAGACTTGTACTGTTATTTTTAGATGTGTTCAAGTTTATTACGTCTAATTACTTGTTTTGATGGCTGTTTATAGAAACTGCAGCGTCAAATATTGTGCACGACTTTGTTTATAATGAATATTGTGCGACTTGACTGATGTTATAGTGGATATTTTTCACTTGACTAGGTTCATTTACCATATATTCTGTGACACCTAATTTCTGTGACACCTAATATCCTTAACAATAGATAATTACACAAATTTACCTTTTTATAATTGAAATTATAAATATCTCACCCACTATAATTGAAATTAAATTTGACCCCCTGAAAACTCTCGATCAATGGTCAAACAATATTAAATGGTATTTTTGTCTTTCACTTAATTATTAAAACATTAAAAAGTTGGAATAGTATTTTTGTTATGGCCATGCCCCTCTTATAATGTGTAATTATCAAAAAATTCCTCTTTTTTTAGAAAAAAAATTACCAACACCCCCTACAGGCTACAAGGGCTAATTGTAATGTTTTTAGGTGTTTAATTGTAAGAATTCTTTAATATATAGGGGGGTGATTGTAAGAGGGGAGGTTGGTGTAATTTTTCCTCAATGATATTTGGACAGGGGCATTTTTGAAAATTCACATGATGACGTCATAATAAACTACTCTCGAGTGTAAATGTAATTTTCAATTATAATAAGTTAGGTATTTATAATTTAATTATAAAAGTATTAATTTGTATAATTATCTATTATAGCATGAGTTTCGAAAGAATTTCACCCTAAGAAAAGAATGAAAAAAATAAAAAGAGCGAAACTTGAATGAGTGGACACGTAGTACGGAGAGGAAAGCAGCTTCGATTGAATTGATGTTGCCATCATATGTAGTGTGGAGGATTTGTACCAGACTAGATTACTAAGAAGATGAAGAAGATTTCACAGGATGCCAGTGGGCAAAGAAGTCTTAATCATTTTATGTTTTTTGTCCGTTTTGTCGGTTTGGTTGTTTGTATTTGGAATAAATTTGATTGGATTAGGGATGTTAAAATGGAATTTTGCTTCTTTATTTTAGTTGCCAACTTGAATTTGGTGTGCGTGTTTGGTCATTTCGTGTCTTGGAAAAAATAAGGCTTGGTTGGCTAAGGGACTATTGAGTTGTAGATTTTCTATGCATCTTTTCTTACTGTTGCTTCTGCCACAGTTAGTAGAGCTATAAATGATTTGAATCAAGTCGAACAAGTTGTTGTTCAAGCTTTGTTTGAATAGTTTACAAGCTTCAAAATTTGTGTTTGAGCTTGGTTTGATTGTTAATCAAGTTAAACTCAAACGAGCTTTAACCGAGCCAAACACAAACTCGAGCTCAAGTACTTTGGTTTTTTCCACATATTTTCTCATTTTCCACTAATCGAGTCTGAGCTCGTGCCGAGTTTCAAACTTATCAAACACATGAAATGTTGTTTATGCTTGATTTGATATGTTAACGACTTGAGTTCAAACGAACTTTATCGAACACTCTCGAATCGAGTATCGAGTAGCTTTGTTTGTCTTTCGGCCCTAGCCACAATGCCAGGATCTCATTTTCGTAATCTTACACACAGTTGGAAATTTGACCACCTATCATAATCAGAAAAGGGGGTTATTCCAAATCATGTAGCTAACTGATATGGACATGCTGAAAATAACTAATAGATGTCCGGAATGAGAGCTTCATTCAGCTCACTTTCTGTACGTTTCAATTATTTACATTTCTTTCTGTGGTTTTGTAATTTATTCGTTATATACCGGACTACTATCATTTGATTGTCTTGATATGTGACTTGTGGAAGTTTCAGTAGGAAAAGTATTCAACTAGTCAGAAAATAAAGTAAATAGCTATGTGCCCTGGGATTTGAATATTGATATTTTAAAATTATCGCTGCAGTCTCTATTGAATTATATTATTATGCGTTCTCTAGGTAGAATTGTCAGGCAAATAAGGATCATTCTCTTTGGTAGCTTCAGATTTTCCATTCATTTTGATGTTTTCACCACGCAACTTCAGTTATCTGCTGATATCCCGTGTTTGCTGATATTGAGTTGAAAGATTAATCTCATTTAAGGCAGGGGCATTGTTCCATCCTGAGGAATTTATGTTTTCCATGATTAATCAAGGAAAATATAGAAGCTCGAAAGTCTCGTTTTCCCTGACTAATCTGTATCTGCATTTGGTTCTGCAAGCATATTTGCGTTTTAATGTACGATATCAACTAGGCAATACTAGTTTGGATGTGCATCTCAGTGCCAGAATTATCTGATTTAAGATCTAGGTTATATATTGTTGGTAGTCTGCATGGTAAACTCTGGCTTCCCTTCAACTTTTCTGGTAACTAAATTCAATGAACTGTTTAATGAAGCCTTGGCGGTGAATTATTAGGTCGCACCAATTACATAGGTTAGAAGTGCATACTTCTATTGAGCAACAATATTCATATCTTCTTGTTTCGTATTATTCTTCTGTTTTGTAGGAGACCCTCTACTACAGAGGAAATTCTTACAATTGGAATTAAGCCCGGGTGGAAGAAGGGAGCAAAATAACATTTCCAGAGAAAGGAAACGAACAATGAGGCATCATACATTCATACCCTCCGATTTAGTTGTCATCATTGATGAAAAGCCTCAATGTTTGTTCAAGAGGGATGGAAATGACCTAATCGCCACCCACAAGATTTCTTTGGTCGAAGCTATGACCGGTTGCACTGCACGAGTGAATACCCTTGATGACCGGAATCTAACAATACCCGTTAACAACATTGTTAATACTACTTATGAAGAAGTTGTTAAAGGCGAAGGGATGCCCATTCCAAAAAGAACCTGGTAAAAATGGAAACTTAAGGATCAAATTCAACGTTATGTTTTCTAGTAGTCTTAATTCGGAGCAGAAAACTGGCATTGAGCGATTTTTAACATCTTCATGAACTCTTGTAATCTTGTGTTTATCTTGTTCTGTGCTGGAAATTGTGAGGGGGATTGCATTTAAGAACATTAACAATTTTTTATAATTATATTTAGAGAACTCCCTCATGTTATGATAAATTACCGAAAGCACCCTAAACTTTTTGAAATTAAATAAAGTCATCATCCTTGTAAACCTTACAAATAGACGACCCCTTGCAGGGAGTTTCGTTTTTACCAAAAGTGAGGGGGTTCTTGGTAATTATTATTGAAGTGAGGGGGTGTGCTTGCAATTCACTCATACATTTATGTGATGCCTTTTTATTTCCAAGCTTGGTTGACACTTGACAGCCACATTACTTTTGTTTGGACAGTGATTAGATAACTGGCAACTGCAACATTTATTTACTCCTTTAGTTTTTCTGGTAGCTGATGGTGACAAAGGGTAGGTTGTAGCTTTTATGTTGTTTCTCTCTCATACAGCTTTTTATGCATGTCTTTAACTGGAATCCAAGCTGAATACAATCTGCAATGTTGGCTCTTATTTGCTTCTGCTTCAATGAATTCTCAAGACTTGGGGACACACCATAAAGTTGCGTTCAGTAATTTACTCTTTTAATTTTGTCAAATATAACTCAAAACAATCCCTAATTCCGAGCTATATCTATTTAGTTTGTTATTTTCAATTTTAAACACTTGCTTAAGTCTTTCGAAAAATTTCGACAGATAACGTTTAATGGTCCTAGTATCTATCTCTCTACTATGTGTGATCTCCATGCACAATTGTGTGAAAGATATAGACATAAAATAGACGTTTCTACTATTGAACTCGATCTGACATAGAATTACCAATGATATACCAAAAATAAGTCTAATATTCGCTACCTCGTATTCTTGAGGTCGATAGGGCAAAACTATACCTCGTATACGAGGTAACGAGGTGGATTTATGTCCGGCCCCTATAACTAAGTTAATTGCATTACACTCCAAGGTCCGCGTGTTTTTAATAAACCGGGTAGGGTCGACCCATGACCGACCCTACGACGAGAGATCGCTACCGTCAATCGTGTACACGTGTAGAGTATCCAAGGGGAAAACGTCCCATCTGTCATTCGCTCTACAGTACAGCGTGGAGCTCCTATAAATACCTCCGTTTATGAAGTTTGATGGACGGATAACAGGAGCAATAAATACTACGAATCATATATCGTATAGTTCTGGTTATTCGGAGACTCGAGAGTACGATCCTGTCAATACAAATTTTAAGTACCTTCGTGATACGAATCATAGATATTATAACTGTTTTATTTGAACTACGTATAGACTTGATCCCTTTGAGGGTACGTAGGCAGCTCGGTGGTGTTCGAGTGCAGTCTGAAATCGTGAGAGCACGTTCGTTGGTCCGTATGCGAGGTTTACTTGACTGAATTAGTGTGAGGTAATTCTTTTGCTAGATCAGTTGGCACCGTCTGTGGGAAACTACTCGAGAGTCGCTGAAATTAACGTCAGAAATGGAGGGAGATGGTCAGAGAGAGAAGCGAGTTCGCGTCGAAGATTCTGTGTCCTCGGCGCCCGAAAGGAGCAGGGGAGGTCGTCAAGATGCGAAGATGACGGTAACGAAAGGCGAGTTGGACAGGTTGGTGCAGGAGAGAGTGGATGAAGTTTTGTGTCGTCTAATGGCTTCGGGGCCTGTAACTCCTAATGTTCCGAAGGCCCCCGTGATGCCCCTGGCGCCCAGGAAGCTGTTTCTATGGCAAGAAGGGATGTGCCCAGAGCGTGGGAAGAGGGGGGAAGTCGAGGCGCAGTCTGATGAGGAGGTCGACAGTAGGGTTGAGGCTCGTTTAGAAGTTCGACACGAAAAGCATCCGGAGCAGGAAGAGAGGTCGGTTTTGTCAAAGGCCGAAATTGATGACATGTATGAAAAGCTGGGCAGGATGAATCGTAAACCCGAGGCTCTTCGACCAAAAAGTAGGCCGGCTTCAGCGTTGATGGCGAGGAATTCACCGTTCTGTGAGGAGATAATGTTTGAAGAACCCCCAAGTTCGTTCAAGGCTCCTCTCTTGCCTACTTATGATGGGATGGGGGCTCCGGGACCGCATTTGACGACGTTTGAACTGTTAATGCCACTGTATCATCAATCGAATGCAATTAATGCAAGAGTTTTTGTGACGACGTTGGTCGGACGGGCTCAAGATTGGTTCACGAGTCAGCAGCCTGGTTCGATAGTGTCATATGAGCAGCTCATCAAGAGATTTGAGAATCATTTTGCGGCTAACAAAAAGGCCAGGAAATCTGTGTCTTCCATGATGGGATTCAAGCAGGGTCCTAGTGAGAGTCTGAGGGATTTTGTTCATAGATTTAATCAAGAAGTTTTAGAAATTCCTGAGTTAACTCATGATCTCATTATAACGTTTCTTTTGTTGGCTTTGAACAAAGGTACTTTGGCGTCAGCTTTAGCTCGATGCGCTCCCAAAGATCAAGAAGAGTTGATGCAGTTGGAAGAGCAGTGCATCAACGAGGAAGAAATGAATCTATCAAAAGATTCCGAGGCTCGCAAGCCCGTAAACGATCGAAAAGACAATAGCTATCGGCAGGAAGGGTCGAGGTCTGAAAGAAACCACGAACGACCCCCCCCCGATACGCAAAATACGAACAGTACACTCCCTTGAAAGCATCAAGAGGAAGAGTGTTACTGGCAGTACAGCACATGAATGCGATTCGGTGGCCAAAGCCAATGAAATCAAAATCCAGAGCAAATCCGGATAAATATTGTCAATTTCACAAAGACAAAGGTCACGATACCGAAGAATGCTACCAGTTGAAAGATGAACTTGAACGCCTGATAAAGGATGGTGTTCTGAACGACTTCATTGATCGTACTCTCGCAGAAGCAAGAGCCTCAGAGGCCAGCCGCGTCAAAGAGGTGAGACGATCGCGCAGTCGGTCACCGGATCGGTCTCAGTATAGAGGGAATGGAGGTCGACATGACCATGGGATTCATGACAATCGCCCATATGATCGGCCTCGATATAATGGATATCCTCGGAATGATAATTATTGTCGAAATGATGACAAGAGGGAGAACAATAGTAGTCGTCAGGGAGATGGACGCAAAGAGCAGACCAATGTAGCCAGGGCCGAGATACACACCATCGCCGGAGGGCCGGCCGGTGGGGATTCGTCCAATGCAAGGAAAAAGCTTAAGAGGGAAATGCGTGGCAATCACTATCGTCAGGAGCCTACGAGGGTCTTCTCTGTACAAAACCACGACCAGCCAATAATTTTTGACGATAGAGATTACGAGGGCATGATTGTTCCCCACAATGATCCGATGGTGATAACCATGGATGTTGCGAATTTTGCTGTACACAAGGTATTGGTTGACACCGGTAGCTCTGCAGATATAATTTTTTGGGATGTGCTGCAAAAGATGGACCTGGGAAAAGTAACCCTGCGAACGGTAAATACTCCCTTGGTAGGGTTCACCGGATCGCAGATTATGCCAAAAGGTTCGATTGAACTTGATGTGTCACTGGGGTCGGCTCCGAGGAGGAGGACATTGCGCGTGTCATTTTTAGTTGTAGATACCCCTTTTGCTTATAACATGATTGTTGGTAGGCCGATGTTAAATATGTTCGGGGCTATAGTGTCGACTCCTCACCTGAAGATGAAGTTCAAAACCAGGGATGGTATAGGTGAGGTAAGGGGCAATCAGCTGGAAGCTCGAGACTGCTACACCACCTCGTTAGCCACGAACTCAAGCAAGAAGAGAAAAAGAGAGGTTGAGAGGGTCAATGTCGTTGATGAAGAGGCCGCCATGTTGATGGAGCAGGGGGATAAGAAGCAGAAGAGGGTGGATACAAGGGTGCAGCCTGTTGAGCACAAGACCGTTCAACTTTCTGAGGATGATGCTAAGAAAACTACAAGAATTAGGGGGCAGTTGAGTCCCACAATGGAATCAAAACTGATAAAATTTCTCAGAGCTAACATTGATATATTTGCGTGGAAAGCTGCTGACTTTCAAGGCATCGACCCTGAGGTAATAGTGCATCGTCTGAATGTCGCCCGGAAGCAAAACCAGTCCGTCATAAAAGAAGAAATTTTGGCCCTGACAGGGATGCCCTCATCGAAGAAGAAGTGAAGAAACTGCTAGAGGTAGGCTACATAAATTCAATTCAATTCACTAAATGGCTAGCAAATGTAGTACTTGTACCTAAAGCTGGAAACAAATGGCGCATGTGTACTGATTTCACTGATCTAAACAAAGTTTGCCCTCGGGATCCTTACCCTTTGCCTCGTATCGATTTATTAGTAGATTCAACTGCAGGTTGTGCCTTGTTAAGCATGATGGATGCCTATCAAGGCTTCAATCAAATTATGATGGCAGAAGAAGACAGGGAGAAAACCTCCTTTATCACAGCACGAGGTGTATATTGTTATAATGTGATGCCATTTGGACTTCGGAACTCCGGAGCCACATATCAAAGACTAGTTAATTCCATGTTTGAAAACGAAATAGGAAAGACCATGGAGGTCTATATCGATGATATGCTCGTCAAATCCATTGACGAATCAGACCACTTGAATCACTTGATGAAATCTTTTGAAATAATGAAACGATATGGCATGAAGTTAAACCCTAATAAGTGTACCTTCGGGGTTCGAGGGGGAAAATTCCTGGGGTATATGGTAATTGAACGAGGTATCGAGGCCAATCCCGAAAAAATTGAAGCCATTTTAAATATGAAATCTCCCTCCAGCGTCAAGGATGTACAAAAACTGACTGGGAGAATGGCAAGCCTGAATAGATTTATATCTAAATCGGCTGATAAAGGACTTCATTTCTTCAAAATCCTACGAAAGGTAAAAAACTTTACGTGGATAGAAGAGTGTGAAAAAGCTTTCCATGAGCTTAAGAAATACCTCGTCTCCCCCCCATTGCTGACAAAGCCTGTTTTCGGAGAACCTCTTTTCTTATATTTGGCCGTTTCTTTAGCAGCCATTAGTGCTGTTTTGGTCCGAGAGGTTGAAAACGAACACAAACCTGTATACTACGTCAGTAAATTGATTCAAGGGGCCGAATTAAATTATTTGGAGATTGAAAAATGAGCGCTAGCTTTAGTAACTTCCGCCCGTAAGTTACGACCGTACTTTCAGTTCCATCATATTGTAGTACTTACGAATAAGCCACTGAAGCAGGTGCTGGCAAAACCCGATGTCTCGGGAAAACTCATAAAATGGGCCATTGAGTTGGGTGAATTTGATATTGAGTATAAAAGCTGAGCGGCGGTAAAAGCACAGATTATGGCAGACTTCGTTGTTGAGATGACTACGGACTCGGTCCTGGAAGTGACCATCGCAGAGGCAGCTGCTCCATGGTTATTACATGTGGATGGCTCATCAATGACGAAGCGCGGCGGAATCGAAATCTGGCTACAAACACCGGATAGGATGGACATGGAATTTGCAATTAAGCTAAACTTTGATGTAACGAACAATGAGGCGGAGTATGAGGCCCTCGTTGCTGGTTTGAGAATGGCTAAAAGCTTGGAAGTAAAGAGGCTGATGGTTTATACAGATTCACAGTTAGTGGCCAGATAGGTAGCTGGGTCCTACGAAGCAAGGGAAAAAACGATGATAGCATATTTGCGAAAAGTGAAGGAATTGATGCTGGAATTTGACGAGGTTGAGTTGCATCAAATCCCAAGGGATGAAAATGAACGCGCAGATGTATTGTCGAAATTTGCGAATCAAATTGTGGGGGTAAAGAGCAGGAAAGTAACCCTTTTGGTGGCAGAACACTCGGAAATCGACCCAGTAGCATCTGTCGTGCCGATTTTGGCCGAGAGTTCGTGGAAGGATGCAATCGTGGATTATTTGATAAACGATGAGTTGCCTGGTGATACAGTCGAGGCAAGGAAGGTTGTTCAAAGAGCAACGAGGTTTGTAATGATGGGCGGTGAGCTTTACAAACGATCAGTGGGGGGGCTGCTATTACGGTGTCTTACTCCAACGGAATCGAAATATGTTCTACGGGAAATCCACGAGGGGAGCTGTGGAAATCATTCCGCAGGCAGGTCGTTAGCTCAAAAAGTAACGAGGCAGGGATATTTTTGGCCTACCTTGGTCAAAGACGCATATGAATTTGCTAAGAAATGCCGGCAATGTCAACTACATTCCAATGAGATTCATCGACCAGGAACCCCAATGGAAGCGATAAAGATCGCATATCCATTCGACCAATGGGGCATCGATATCTTAGGTGGGTATCGTTCTATTGACACGCGTAAAATGACATAAATCCGTTGTAAAGACGACGTGAAATGCCTATTTGACTGATTCAATTGTATGCAGGACCCTTCCCTCCAGCCCAATATCAAAAGAAATTTGTTATCGTGGCGGTAGAACATTTTACGAAGTGGATAGAAACAGAAGCGGTCGCTCGTATCACTGAAAAAGTCGTCATCGACTTCATTTGGAAGAATATAATATGCAGGTTACAAAAACCTAAATACAATCCGATATATATGAATGAAAATTTCCCATTCTCAGTTGGAAGAATATAATATGCAGGTTTGGTATACCCCGGATACTGATATCTGATAATGGAACGCAATTCAACGGCAAAGCCATCACAGAGTGGTGTTCCGAATTGAAGATTTAGCAAAATTTCACCTCAGTTGGTCATCCCCAAGCTAATGGACTAACGGAAGTAGCGAATCGTATACTTTTGCAACATCTCAAAACCAGACTCGACGGCGAGCGAGCAGGATGGGCAGATGAGTTGAGTGGGGTGTTGTGGGCATATCGAACGACACCTCGTTCGTCGACCTGAGAAACTCCGTTTTGTCTTGTCTATGGCTCGGAAGCAGTTATTACAGCGAAAATAGGAATGATGACTCATCGGGTAAGTACTTATGACCCGAAAGAGAATCGCTCGGCAAGGGAGTTCGAGTTGGATGTCGTCAATGAAGTACAAGACAAGGCGTATGCTAATATACTAAGGAAAAAGAGCACGATGGCACGAGCATATAACAAAAAAGTGAAAGCTCGATCCTTTCAAGTCGGTGATCTCGTCCTAAGAAGAGTGGAAGTGTCGAGGCATGTAAAGAAGCTAGAAGCGAACTGGGAAGGACCATTTAAGATCGTCAAGATTACGAAGGCAATGACCTATCGATTACAAGATCTCATGGGCAAAAACTTACCGCGCCCCTGGAATGTAAATAACTTGAGAAGATTTTATGCATAGTAGTATAACTTTACTTCACTTCTGTTCATTTATCATACATGCGTATCCAACTGATTCGATGAAATCCTAGTTCGGCTGAAGCAACGAGATGATCTTCGATAAATATGAAACGATGCGAACAAGAAACCCCGATGTCGGGTTAAATTAAAACGACATAACACAAAAAGTTGAAACAAACCCCGATGTCGGGTTAAATTAGAACGACATAACAACAAAAAGTTGACAAAGTCACAAAACGACGCACAAACTATGATCAAAATAACACAACCTACATACAGACTAATCCTCGATTATTTGAGGCGCATCAACTGTAGCGGCTTCTTCTCCCCCTTCCCCTTGCCCATCCCCACGATCAATGGTCGCCTCTAGCTCTCTTTCGAACTGAAGGCTGGCTCCGGACTCACCGATCACGAGGGCGTCAAACTCGGGGAAGTACGTATAAGTAACGCTCTCGGCAGGGGCGGCTGAAGGACGCTTCAGGGGAGCTCTCAAGTAGGTATCTGCAAATTCTTCCTCTTGGAAAGTGGACGGAAGGTTTCCGATCTCTTTCAAGTAGTCGAGGGCCTTGTAGAAGCCGTCCTGAACGTCGTTCAGAGCTTGGTCGAGTAACCGATCGTCCACTACGGTCGATCGTAGCATGTCACGAGCCCCACCTAAACGAGCCTCGTCAATTTGTCGCTTGAAGGAGGATGACGCTTGGAACTCCCTGCGACCAGCGGCGGCCTTGCCCAAGGTGAAGTGACGTTGTCCCTCAGCCGCGGTACCCTCCTGCAAAGTACTCAGTTGCTGACGAAGCTCGGTATTGGTCCGTTCAAGATCGGCCATTTTGAGCTTGTCCCCGTCGTACGACCGGCTGAGCAGATCAAGCTCCGCCTACAATTGATACAAGTAAGTCTCGTATTGTGGAACTTACGATACAAAATAAATATTAAGTACCGGGCACAAACTTACTTGTAGAGAAGAGGTTTTTTCCTTATCCTCTTGAGCAGCAATGAGCTCAGCTTGAACTTGGCCCTTATAGTCGACCAGCTCTTGTTAAAACCTTCTCCGCATCTCTTTCAGGCTCGAATTATTCAGGGACAATTGGTGTATCAACAGTTTCGTCTGAAACGATAGAAAATAAAATGCAGTTATAAAGACTAGGTTAAAATATCAAAATATAGCGAATAAATAAGAATGTACCCTTTCGAGATACTGAGCGGCCTGCTTTTCAATGAGTGGGTGAGGATGATCGAGGATAAGAGCTTTGTCCCTAGGCAACAACGTACGATAAAATAATTCGATCGCAGTATTGCCGCTCCGGTCCTTGATTATGCTGCTATCGGGGTATATGTGCCAGTCTTGTATGAGCGGTTGTTCCTCGGGTCGATGAGGCGCGCGTTCAGTGACCTCGTTGTCAAGGTAGTCCTTGAGCAGCAGAGACTCGGCCTCGTTGAGAAGGTCGTAATCTCGGGGGCCAGGTTCATCTGATGTCTCAGTTTGGGGAGTCGCCTGCGAGGTGCTCTCTCGATGAGGACGCTTTTCGGGGTGACCGTAGGAGGCGCCTGCTGGCTCTTCAGTCGGATCGGAGCGACGGCGACGGACGAGCGAGCTCTCCTCGCCCTCTGGCTCGTTTGGGTGGCCAGTGCTTCGAGGAGGACAAGGGGCAGTTGTGGTGTTGCGTGGCGGCGGGGCACGAGTGCTCCCTTGGGGTTCACCAATCCTTAAGGCGGGTTGCCCCTGAGTTCGCCCTCGGCCGCGACCCCGACCCGTACCTCGGCCAGCAGCAGCAGCTCGCTGAGCAACTTCGGCAGCAAGAACGACTCTTTTATCCAGACGAGCCTGCCTCTCTTCCATCGCTGCCAATGAGGACAAAACAATAGAACATTAGAAAAGATATACGACGAACATTCTACATATCAAGGAATATAGTACATGATGAAATATGAGGAAGTTTTTTACCAAGATTCTCGATAATTGGCACGTTGGCGTTACTCAGCCCACACGTGACAAGCACTGATTCACTCATCACGACCTCAGGCTTGAACAGCCGCTTGAGGATGCGCTTTAAAGTTCGTTGGGGTATGGTTGGTCGACCGACATTGCTCAAGTCTACAAGATCCATACCCCAGGGACGAGGTACTCTCCAAGGCTCGTTCACTGGCGGAGCGATGAAGAAGAACTTCTTCTTCCAGTCTCCAAACGAAGATTGGGTTCGAGACTGTAGACGACAATGACGCTGAGGGGTGAGGAAGAAAAAACCTTCTTCTTTCGATTGAGTGCTTCGATGCACGGACAGAAAACCGTTGAAATTTTTTATATTCGGATGGACCCCATACATCCTCATTATGACTATAAAAAACACTATATGCCTATAAGAGTTGGGAAGCAGTTGAGTAGGGCTCAAGCGAAGGTGGAGAAGAATGTTTACTATGGCGGGATGTAAAGGGAACCTAAGCCCCGAAATGAGATGGGCCACGTGTATGGTGCGAAACCCTACGGGGGGACGATGCATTCTATCATTTACGTGGGGGGGCAATGGTACGATATTCGGGGGGATGTGATACCTAGCCCTAAGGTTAGCAATTTGGGAAGCGGTCAAGATGGAAGAATAACCTAGCCAGGGGACTTCTCTACGGGCCCTATCCATATCGAGGAATAACTGGGAATTAACATCCTCGTCTCCCTCTAGATTAGGGTACGGAGGAGGAAGGTCGGCAGCCTCGAGCTCGATAGCGGGTGGTGGGTCATTTGAATTAGGTTCGGGGGATGTCTCCGGACTACTAGAACTACTATCTGACCCGCTATGGTCAGACGCAGTGGCCTCGTTTTCCTCGTCAGAAATGGGAGGCGTGGCACTTGCCCCAGAGGTACTCATGAGTGATGTTGGAAAAACGCAGGATAATTGGACAATAAAAACAAAGATAGAGATGAAGCTTATACCTAGCAAGAAGCAAAAGTGCGAATTTGAGGTAGGAGATGAACTCTGAGTAGCAAGAACGCCGGAAGAGATTGAGCAACTTTCTACTCCGGTAATCCAAGGTTGATGAAAGTAAAAATGAAAAGGGAGGGGTAAGTCCTATATATATATGAGGGGAGATTTGAAATCAACGGTCCCGATCAAATAGTAAAAAGTCGTATCCAACGGTGTAGAGACGTGACGTTTCGAATTCACCTTGCGTCTCTTGGAATTCGGAAGGCACATCTCTCGGGGAACGGCGTGTCAGAATTAATGACCAAGAACGGCTGCAATGTAATGATTGCCCAGAATAATTTATAATTAAAAATAAGGTGTCAATAAATGCACCACAGAGGTAGTGTACTTCGTCAGTCATGGGTCAAGGAATTGAAATTAATTTCCCCATCACTCACGAAGTGGGGGAGTAATGATATACCAAAAATAAGTCTAATATTCGCTACCTCGTATTCTTGAGGTCGATAGGGCAAAACTATACCTCGTATACGAGGTAACGAGGTGGATTTATGTCCGGCCCCTATAACTAAGTTAATTGCATTACACTCCAAGGTTCGCGTGTTTTTAATAAACCGGGTAGGGTCGACCCATGACCGACCCTACGACGAGAGATCGCTACCGTCAATCGTGTACACGTGTAGAGTATCCAAGGGGAAAACGTCCCATCTGTCATTCGCTCTACAGTACATCGTGGAGCTCCTATAAATACCTCCGTTTATGAAGTTTGATGGACGGATAACAGGAGCAATAAATACTACGAATCATATATCGTATAGTTCTGGTTATTCGGAGACTCGAGAGTACGATCCTGTCAATACAAATTTTAAGTACCTTCGTGATACGAATCATAGATATTATAACTGTTTTATTTGAACTACGTATAGACTTGATCCCTTTGAGGGTACGTAGGCAGCTCGGTGGTATTCGAGTGCAGTCTGAAATCGTGAGAGCACGTTCGTTGGTCCGTATGCGAGGTTTACTTGACTGAATTAGTGTGAGGTAATTCTTTTGCTAGATCAACCAAGGTTTTTAATTTTACTCAATATTGAGCAATAAATATGTTCAGAAACAGTTTAATCCATTAACTAGCAAAATCATGACATAATAATAATAAAAAAAGAATTAATAGAGTTCTAGACACTTTTTCACTTATATCAACTAGTGATGCCTCTACTTTACTTGTTAGATGAGTTTGGTGGCCCCTTCTTCTTCCCCATTGCCAACAATGGCGGTGACGAAACGGCGGATGTACTGCATTGCGCTTGTAGGCACGGCCGCAGGGCTTCTTTGTTTTGTCTTGCTTTAGGGATGGCAACGGAGCGGGTATGGCAAAACTCAGGACCCGCCCCGTTAAGAAATTTCTGGGCCTGGACCCGCCCCGAATCTGGTTATTACCCCGCCCCGGACCCGGCGGGTACCCAGCGAGTCAGGGTTCTACCCGTTAGACATGGTCAATTTTTTTTTAAAACTTTTTTCTTATTGTTTTTTGCCTATTTTATCGAATAAGTAAATAATATCGAATTGATGATTTAACGTAAACATATCCACTACAGGTCATCCGTTAATAGAGAATGAGAAGTGGATTTTGAGTTTAAACTTTTGATTCTAATTAATTCACACTTTTTTTTTTTATCTAGTTAAGATTGTAGTGTAAGTTGCCATTGCAAATAACACTTTTTTGGATACAATTTATAAATATTAATATGTTTTAATAATAATTAGATATATAAAATAAAAAAATATTATTATTTTATTAACAGGGACGGGTATCAACTGGACTCGTTACCCGCCCCATACTCGGCCGGGTCTTGAATTTCAATACCCGAACCCGACCCCGGGTCCATTTTTTTGGACTTATATCCGCCCCAAATAGGGCGGATCCGGAACGGGTACTCGTTAGACCCGGATT
Source organism: Buddleja alternifolia (assembly GCA_019426215.1). Lineage (NCBI taxonomy): Eukaryota > Viridiplantae > Streptophyta > Magnoliopsida > Lamiales > Scrophulariaceae > Buddleja > Buddleja alternifolia. The sequence continues at coordinate 41,451,562 of CM033398.1, forward strand.
TATTGTCATCCCTATCTCGCTTCGGCACCCTAGGCGTCTGTCCTTTCACCTTTCGGAACGGGCCGACATAGCTAGAATATTTATATAATTAGGTTAAAATCGCAGTTTAACTTAAATTAGTATACTATTTGTGTTAAACTTGAGTTATAAACTTATAATATTATAATTTGAGTTAAACTCAAATTATAATTATGAAATTATAATAACTCTTAGAAAAAAGAAAAAACTCAAATTATAATATTTCAAATATTCAAGACCTTGTTTGATCAAACCATTCAATGATGATTAATGCTAGTCTATGATGCAAGTATACTCCTGTGCCGTATCGTACTCGTATCGCATAAGATACGGGTAGAATACAGGGTGGATACATATTAGATACGCTTTTTAAGTATCCGAAATAGAAAGGAAAAAGAAAATCTTGAATACGAGATGGATACGGCCTGGATACGTTTTGGGTACGAAAAATTGAAGTATCTAAAACGAGATGTGTATTATTTAATATTATGCAATACTTTTATGGACAAAAATAAAATAAAGTAATCTTTTGATGATGATCCTTTTTTAATGATTAAAGATTATTAGAGTTTTTCATATATATTTATTATTTAGTTTGACTAATTGCTCTAACTTATGGATGATTTTATTGCTTTAGAAGATTTATTTGTATAGTAATTATTGTAATAAAATGTTTTTTAAGTATGCAATTGTTATGTGACCTCATTCAGTGGATTACACAAAAATTTGAGTTTTGCAGCTATGTTTGTCATGAAATTCTCATAAAATAAAATTTAATTGTGGATTCAAAAAACTCCAATATGCAAAAACATGTATAGGTTATAGTTTATAACTTTATATAAATATAAATATAAACATATATATATATATATATATATATATCGTATCCTTGGCGATTCGTATCCTAAAATTTCAAAAAACTGCGTATCCCGTATCCATTTCGTATCGTATTCTTATCCACATATCCTTATCCGTGCATCATAGATGCTCGTTTAATTATAAGGGAGCCTAACCATAAAATCTCTTGACTGGACTTGTGAAGCAACAAAGTCTAAGGGTAAAATTCATTTTGCCCCCCTTTATTATAGACACACCATCAAATATCCTTCTTCTATCCTTAAAATCTTCATACACCCCCTTTTACTACATTAAAATACATCAAACATTCCTCTTTCGTAAGTTCATTAATGGCGGAGTTGCTGATATGGCAGTAACGACTCCTTTTAAAGCTGTTGAAATTTTTTGTCCCAATTTTGCCCCTTTTAAGCCTAAATAAAACATGCACATACATACATAGTCCACATTTATGCACCGAAATTCTTTCCCTTTGCTCCATTTTTCTGCACTTGCTACCAATTTTCCAGCAAAAATTTAGCCAAAATGGAGGAGCATTTGGAGGAGCATTTCGTGATGGTGGTAGAAAAACATCATTATGCACCGCATATTTATATATAAGAAAACACAACTATTGAAGCGATCCAAGTAAGCGTCACTGTGGATAGCCTAATTGAACTCAATTGTATCACATAAATAATTATTAAATATATCTTGTATTAAATATGTCTACAAGTAGTTACCAATCGTTATAATCTGAAATAGTCAAATTTAAAAATTCAAAATAAGACACTTACCAATATAAATTGAAGTCAAATAAAAATTGATTTTTTTTCTCTTATTAAAAGTTGTCAATCATTTACTTTTCAATATTTGTTTTACTAAGTTCATCAATTAAGCTTTATATTCTTAAAGTTAAATTAATATTATTCAATATTCATATAAAATATTTTTGATGTTAATCATTAAAATTGAATAATTTTTAACTTTTGCAGATTATAAATATATATATATATTATTATTATTATTAATCCCTACATAATTACTATTCATGTGTCTTGGCACGCGGTTGCAACTAGTACTCCACTATACTAAGATTTATGGATCCACGCAATGTTTTTTTTTTTTGGATAAAAAAAATATATTTTTGGTAATAAAATGAACTTATGGGGTTATTATAGTAAAATTACCCAACTCTACTAACACTGTTTCGGGAAATGCGATGCTACCCAAGTGGGTAAGTGCCCATGTGAGTTTAAACCGTTGAATCATATATGATGAGATGATTATTTTACTTTATGATATCATTATGGGCATATCCAATAGTTGACAATTACACTTGAACATTACCCATTGTGTGGTAGTATGAAATTTCTCCAGCGTTTCATAGTAACTAACAACGGTCACCATGAGGGGAGTCTTTGATATATTTTCATATAATAGAGGGGGTTGTTGGGGCAAAATGAATTTTGCCCACAAATAAAATTGATAAAGAGAAGAGCCGAGTGGAAGAAGTAAAATAAGGTGGGGAGATATCAAAGCCCTCTCCGAAGAGTCAAACGACGCCGTTAGCTGCCTTGCCTTTTCCTTCCGTCTCTGTTTTGATACTCAAGTTTACATGCACACTCAACTCACATCTCTCCCTCTTTTCTCTCTGCAATTCTAATTCATACAATTCTTGCAGTTCTCTATGTATATTTGTTAGTTTTACCTCTAACAAATTTTAGATCTCATAATTTATATTTAGCAATGGCAACGGTTTCTTCGGGTCCCCGAACTGTAGAGGAGATCTTCAAAGATTACAGCGCTCGCCGTACTGGAATCGTTCGTGCCCTAACTTATGGTACCTCGTCTGAAAATTTCAATTGCACAAAATTATTTGAATCAATTTTATGAACATAAACTTGAGTTTGAATATTTATTCGTTTTTTGTTTTTCAGATGTGGATGAATTTTACGGCCTCTGTGATCCAGGTAATTTGTTTTTACTCAGATTTTGTTTAATTTAATTTTTAGGTTTTAATCAGACTCTTGTTTTATGTACATCAATTTTTTGCCTTTTTTACTTTGTTTCTGATTGTGTAATTGCTAAATAATTGGGAATTTATTGTTTCTGTCAAGATTAGAATCTCTTTTTTTTTTTTTTTCAGTTTTGAAGGTTAGTTAGCTCTTGTTTGAGAAATGAGAAATGAAAAGGAAAGAAAGCTAGTAATTTTTACTGTTTTTGTGTTTTCTGTTAATCTTTTTAGTATTTTAGGTTTTGGTCAATCGAAGGTTTGGTTGCTACTTTTCGTTTAACAAGACAACCACAGGAAAGAAATTTACGATTTCAATTTAAATACCAGTTCAGATTGGTTTATAAGTAATGTTTCTGTTTTTAATTTGGAGTCTTGTTATGCTTTGTTTATTTTCGAAATGTCACTTTTCAGCGAACGAGCAGTTCTTCTTTTTTATTTTTCCTGACCTAATGAAGTTAGTTTCGTGATGATTTGAACATGAAATTGTGAAATCCTAACTGCTGATTACTTCCAGCTTCTTTTTGTATAAAACAACCAATGTCCAACATCCCTGTCTCTGTCATACGAAAAACCTGCATTAAGCATATAGCTAATTAGTTCATTATCCCTTTTAGTGCTCGTGGTTCATAGTTTTTGATTAACTTGCTAGTTGTTCATGTTTGATTCTTGATTTACTATGTGTAGAGAAGGAGAATTTGTGTTTGTATGGTCACCCAAATGAAACTTGGGAAGTAAACCTGCCAGCTGAGGAAGTTCCACCTGAGCTTCCAGAGCCAGCTCTTGGGATCAATTTTGCTAGGGATGGAATGAACCGAAGAGATTGGCTTTCACTAATTGCTGTGCACAGTGATTGTTGGTTGCTCTCTGTGGCTTTCTATCTTGGAGCCAGGCTCAACCGCAATGAAAGGTATGTATAATATCATACTTCTGTGCATTTCAAGACCACATGTTATGGTTTCTTGATGGGTGCAGGATGATTAATTCTGCTTCTCATGTTGTTTGATGTCTCGTGAACTAGGTATTGCTACCGAAATATTTTATACATATTTTGAAGCCTGATTTAGTTCCTGCCTGGACAACAATCTTCTCTGATGGGACAATCGCACAGCTATTAGCTGTTCGTTGGTTTAGAAAATGACACAATGTTTCAAGTTGTCACAAGGTTTAAATAAGTGTTATTTACATAATACTAAAATTCATTCTGTGTCATTGTTAATTGATAAGAAACCATTGCAAACTTCTGCTGAACAAAAAAAAAAAAAAAAATCTGTTTAGTAAACTAAAGAATGAAATGTTTCTGCTGTTTACACTTTTGTTTTTAGTTTTGGTTCGACTCTGCAGAAGTTATAAACTTAAACTGGGAAATGTATGTTCTGTAATTTGGAACCACTGTCAAACTGATTTTTTGTTTCTGGTACTTTAAAACCCCGACTCAAAGTAGACAGTTGATTTTGTTGCTCAGAGAAAATCTGAGATCTGGTTAACAAGTTTCTTCATGTTATTGATATGAATGCTTATTAGATACCCATATTGCTTCTTTGACTTGTCTGAGGTATCCCTTTGACGACTTGTATGATTCTTGGCTTGTCATGCAGTTCACATAAAATACAGTTTTTATAACAAATATTGTTTTTAGTTCTCGGAGTATCACATTTTCATATGCTGCATAATTACACACAGAATATATTTTCTGGATGATTCTTCTGATTCATATTTAGGACTTGAAACTATCATATTCTGAACCTTGCACTTTTATAACCTCTGAGCTTTGATATCCGAATAAGTATAATCTTATGCCCTTAAGACCTCAAAACCACTCTTCTTTTCCCTGTAAAAATATGGGAATCTATATATGCAAGAGAAGATACAAAATGATCATTCCTGTTTTTCCTCTTTAAGGTCCCTGCTGTAACTTATACAGCTATACATGTATTGTTTGGGTTGAATGCACGCAGAATCTTGATTGTGGTGATATCCTCGAGAAATCTTCTTCATCTGGGCCTCTGATATCTGCCACTTGATTTTTCTTTTCCTTTTTGGTTTTGAAAAAGAAACAAGTTTTTTTTTTTATGATGCCAGTAGTTATCAGAAAACATCCATTTTATTGAGCATCAAAGTAATCAGATTTCTACATTTATGTTTATTCGATGGAAACAGTTTATGTTTGTTGTGGTACATATCCATGGATAGCATCTGGGGTTCAGTTTCTGAACTAAATAAAGTGTAAAGAATGGACTTTTATTAAAAGAAAGGGGTTATATTGCCTTTCACCCCTTGCCCAGGTAAACAATTTTTGGAGAACGGAAACCTTCAATTTTAAACCTAGTTTCCTCTGCTCAGGTCTATAACGTTTAGCATTGGATCTGATTATATTACAACTTAGAGGCATTTAAAAAGCTCTATTGGTGGAATGTTAACATCCAGAGGTTGAACAAATATTGTTTTCTCTTTGTGCTAGTTTTTGGGGGGGGAGTTACAGAAATTAGTGTGAATGATTTAATATGATGGAGTATTTCTGATTGTGCATATGGCCACTGCACCTGCAGGAAGCGCCTTTTCACCATGATCAACGATCTGCCCACAGTATTTGAAGTCGTAACTGAAAGGAAACCTGTAAAAGACAAGCCCAATGCAGATGGTGGAAGCAAATCTCGTGGCAGCACAAAGGTATGATTCACTCGAATTTAACTTCTCATTAGCTGTTAAATCCTTTTTTCTTCAACTTTATACCGTTTCCATGCTTGCACAATATAATGTTGGGTAAAGACAAGTAAACATAATACTCATTTTCCGAAATAGCTTTATCCATTGAATTAAAATATAAAAACACGTATACGACTGAAAAAGGGCTCATTTATGAGCCTGACTTCTCAGAAGCTAGTTTAATTACCCTTTAACTTCTCTTTAGTTTACATTATCAATTATGTCTTTTTTTGCAGAGAACTAGTGATGGTCAGGTTAAAAACAACCAAAAGCTGGCAGATGAAAGTTATGAAGAAGATGAAGACGAACACAGCGAAACACTATGTGGGAGCTGTGGTGGAAATTACAATGCAGATGAGTTCTGGATTGGCTGTGACATATGTGAGCGGTGGTACCATGGAAAATGCGTGAAAATAACTCCAGCTAAAGCTGAAAGTATCAAGCAATATAAATGCCCTTCGTGCATTAAACGGGGCAGGCAGTAGTGAGATTATTACATCAAAAAACTGAGGATGAAAAGTTGTTTATTTGGTGGCTGACTAAGTAGTTATAGCTACATATTGCCTTTTCGACTCTTATCTTTAGTGGATATCTTTGTTGTTGTGTCGATAACAGTAAGGGGATAAATTAAAGTCTTTGGTGTTCTGTAGTAGGTGGTGCTTTGTTTCAAATGTTGTAGCTTTTTATATAGGGAGTTTTGATTCTTTCAGATGCTGTGATATTATGTAGCCTTTATGCCATGTTTTTATTGATGTATTATTCAAGGGTTAAATACAATTTACGCCTGTATTATGTCAAATTATGCATTTACAACATGTGAATTTTTTTTCCCACAAAACACTCTTACGATTTTTCAAATTATATGCTCTGCCTCCCATAACATTTTTGCAAGCGAGTTTTCTGTAAAGTTATTTTCACCATATTTTATCTATTTTATTTTATATTTTTAATTATTTTAGAAAAATTTATTTTCTTTCACCTTCTTCCCCGAAAACCTAGTTCTAATTTCTAACCCATTTTCTTATCATCCCACCTCTAAGCTCAGTTCCTGAGAGGTCATTTCCAGGTTTGCAGAGGGGAGCGAGAGAGCCTACCCTGTGCAAATCTGGAAATTGCAGAGGGGGACGGTGGCGGTGGGTTGTTGTAAGGAGGTGGTGAGAGTTGCATATATATATATATATATATTCAACATATCTTCTACAATTTCAAAGAATAAAAAAAAGTATTTTATATAAATATAAAATTCTGATAAGCCTACCCTGTGCAAATCTGGAAATTGCAGAGGGGGACGGTGGCGGTGGGTTGTTGTAAGGAGGTGGTGAGAGTTGCACATATATATATATTCAACATATCTTCTACAATGTCAAAGAATAAAAAAAAGTATTTTATATAAATATAAAATTCTGATATGCACCATTGATTTTTTCAAGATCTATGGACATGATAAATTGGAATTAAAAAAATATATAGGTTCTTAATGTGGACAATTGATTTTATCAAATTTGATCACATGACTATTAGAATAAGGGCAAAATTGTTTAAAAAAGAATAAAAAATTTATAACCAATCGCACAATACGCGAGTGACGAGCGTAGGGGGCAACTCCGTTATTTTTTTTTCCTACGGAGGCTTCTTGATAATCTTTTTTTTTTTCACAATGCGCAAGTGATGAGCGTAGGGAGCTGCTCCTATACTTTTTGCCTATGGAGGCTTCTTGATAATCTTTTTTTTTCACAAGGTTGCTTTTGAAGAGTGAATCTTATGTGTGTTGCCCATTATTTAATTAATATGTTCGTTTAATGTTGGCGAAGTATTTGCTTGTCAGTCCGAATCAAAGGATGTTACAACAAACTTATCTTGTGTCCCATAAATTAAAATTGAAGCACATGAGAAACGGTTATTAGGGAATCTCAAAATTTAAATTCAGTTTTAATAACATTTATTCGTATATGATGAATTTTATTTAGATTACACTACCTAAATGTTATTGTTCAATATTTTTAGTCTCAAAATATTTAAGAATGACAACCGTCTTTTTTTACTTTTTTTCTCCGCTGACAATGAATTGGTTAAGTAGTTGCTTTCATCACCATTGTTTACACCACCACCCTCGGCAGGTTAAGTTGGAGTACTCTCCTTCAAATTGTGTATATCAGCTTCAAATTTGACGAGTCGGGGGTAGATGTAACGAGACAACTATAGATCTGACGACATGAAGACGGATGATACATTAAATTTTATATTGTTTTGTATTTTAGTATTTTGTTTTCTCTCTCGAATGAGAGTTTTATTTCTTCTGAATTAGAGTGTGGTATTTTGCATAAGAATTTTCTTGTGCTCGTTTGCTATTTCTTAAAATTTGTTAGCTTGAAAAATCTTGATGTTCGATATTTCAACTGTTCTTAACTAGATCGTTAGAGATAATTGAACTTGTATTGTCTCGACGTTGTAAATTTTTTATTGAATAAAATAAAAGAATTATTTTTTCTTAAAAAAATAATAATGTAAGAATGACTTGTGAGATGATTAATATTTTCAGTCTCAAAACTCTTAGAATGACCCTGATTTGATTGATCTAAAGGTTCATTCGATGCTACGCAGTTTGGTTATACCAAACTCTTACCAGATTTTGTCAGGTGGCAATTATTAATCATAGGCTTTGCACTTTGGTCCTTCAATTATTGAGGGAAGTAACTTTTAATCCCTGACTTTTGATTTTAAATGTTTTGGTCCCCCAAATATATATATATATATATATATATATATATATTTTAAAATAATTCCTATAATAAGATCTAAATGAATTAGGCCCAACATGCCTCCGAAAAATATTAAATCTTCATAATGTAATACCTTTGGTTGACCGAATTATCACCGAGTATTCTGAGTCCTCGTTTTTACGGCTAAACCAACCACACAACCGCAGCTGATGGTTCGACGACACCCAGCTCCTTCAGCAATAAGTAACACATCCCTATTTCATTTTCTACCTTAAGGCGTAAAAGATATTTTAGAATAAAATTTTAATAAACTTTGGAAGACAGAGGTTGAACAAAAGCCTTTACTTTTTATTGATGAAATAAAATTAAAATTAAATAATATTATTCTACTCCGCTATTGGAGGAGAAAACCTTTAGCCTCTCATGAGAGGACTACTATAGGGAAAATCCCCATACACTCGTTTAAGTAAGACTATAACAGAAGAAAGATTACAAGATATTTCAGTATTTGTAATTTCATGAAGAGTTGGAGAAGTTTTCTGATGTCCTCCATCTGCTTCTGACCTTCCTTCTTATAGGCCTTGGTTTCGGATTTCAAAGTCGGATTCCAAAACCTCATTATGTTTTTAGACGTCATTGCTTACGTCTAACTTTAATAATGCGCGTGGGTCCCTGTGTTTGCCATTTTGTCTGCCACGCTCGTCCTTTTTACAACTGTTTTTCTTTTACAGCTGTTCTCTTTAATCAATCACATGATTGATTCCTTAATTAGTGCGCCTAATTTTTCAGGCCCTTTTTCTTTTACATGTTTTTACCCTAGTTTGTGAAAACCCCAAGGTAAAACTTCTTTTTTCCCTTATCCTTATCGAATTTGAGTTTCATCTTGGTAACCCGTATTTTTGTTCCAAATAAGGGTTTTTCTTGAAACTCATAATTTGAACATTCCCGGTTGTGCCATTGATCAACATGCATCATGTTGCAGGCCTTCTTCCTGGTAGATTCAGTTACTGGTAACTTGTTTTCCCAGATCAGCATCCTCTTTTGTTCAAAGAGCTTCTCTGCGAATTCAGTATTTTTCCCTGTCATGTAGTTTAACAGGAATGATCTATTCACTGAGTTTGAAAATATTTTGCATGGATACTTGACTTTGTCCATCTCTGTAAGACATGCTCTTTTGGTGGAAATATCATCTTCGTTGATAGAACTAACCAACGGAGCTTCACCTGTTATAGCTTTAACTCTGTTGTAGGTTGGTATGTCTGGTTTCTGTAACTTAATGAAATGAAACACTGGATGAGACCATTTTCTTGTAATTTCTGGTGCTGCCGAAATAAATTTCAACTCCAAAATATCACCCCTTTTGAGGTGTTGATTGTTACACAACACTGGAAATTCAATCCAGAAGTTTGGATATCTCCGGAAAGCCTGGTGACATTATGTGGATTGAAGCTAATTCCCCAAAATCATACCATTCTCGAACTTCTTCGGGTTTTGACCCTTCAAGCATCCAAATCCTAGGATATTTCTACCAATGACTTATTAGGATTTATTCCTTGTCTTGAGATTAATTTTTTCCAAGAACGCTGATAACCCTGCCAATGTAAATTAATTGGGTTAGTATTAACCTTAGAAGTGTCTGTCTGTGGTCTAAGATTAATCTCTCATCTTTAACCCCAGAGGTGGTGGGTTGACTTGAAGCAATAAGAGGTTGCCCTTCCGATTGTTCAATTGTTTCCGTTTTTTCAGAATTTGAAAATGGACTTGTGCAAGTGGTATTTGAATCCACCGCTCCGAGTATAGAGCCCCGTTCTCTAAACGCAGGTTTCGAGTCCTGCTCTCTCAATTTCTGAGTCATCACTGAAGATGATGCCTTGTGAATTGGTCCTTGTAATGTAGTCCACAATTGTGTCATGGCATACATTGTTCCCTTGATTGTGTCCTGGACAATGCCCAGATCAACTCGTTGTACATGGCCAGCTGCCTCAGCCTTAGCTGATAACTGTCCAAATTTTTTGTCGAGCTCCTCAAGGTTTTCCTTGAGATGCCTGTATCTTGTGATGATGGAATTGGCTTCAGACACTTCCATCTCTTGTTAGAAAATCTGCAAGAACATTTTCATGAGATTTCACAATAATAATGTCAAAAAAATAACATTGACACTCAGCTTGCCATCTGAGAATACGTGTTTTTTCAATTTTTTATTCAAGTTTGTTTTTCAAAAAAGCTTTTACATTCGTATTATCAACCTTTAATGTAAATTCTTTGGCTAGTAAAAATAATGGTCATTTTGTAAAGGTCTTCCAAACCGCAAAGAATTCTTTCTCGTTTATATGCTAAAGACTGGCTTGTTGTTCAGTGAACAATCCTCCTGTACATCTATAAGGTTCTTCCCCTGTAATTGTTCTTTTCATGAGCACTGCTGCCCATCTATAATCATTGGTGTCTGTATATACTACCAAATCATCTTTGTCTTGTGGTATTGCGAGTTTAGGCAAGTTATTGCAAACTTGTTTCAACTCACGAATTCTCTGAGTGTGAATTTCTTCCCACTTCCATTTCATGCTTTCCGTCTCTTTTAAGAGAGGTTGGAAATCTTTCCTGTATTTTGCCAGATCTTTGATGAAGATACCTACAAAGTTAACAACTCCCAGAAAGCTTAGAAGCTGTTTTTTATCTTTCAAAACATCAGGAAGATTGCGTATTTTTTCTACAATATGTTCATGTAGTTCAATACCTGTTTTGTCAATAAGAATGTCATGAAATTCAATCTTATTAACCCCAATTATTGCTTTCTTTTCTGAAAGCACTAATCCTTCATTAAAACATGCATTCGAAAATATTTCAAGATGTTTAATGTGTTCTTTCATATTTCTAGATGCAATTAAGACGTCGTCAATATAAACAAACATAAACTCAAAATAATCCTTAAACAGATTATCCATCTTTCTTTGATATATCTGGGGTGCGTTTGCTAATCCCATTAGAAGAACATTCCAGATATATTGACCATGTGGAGTAGAAAATGTCGTATATTTTCTAGACTCCGTTTCCATCTTAATCTGATAGAAACCAGATTTACAATCAAATTTTGAAAACACTTTAGCGTCTTTAATGCACTCAATTAAGTGTTCTCTACTTGGGATGTAGCAACCATTAAATTCCAGTATCTTATTGATACCTTGATAGTTGATTACTAATCTTGCCTTTCCTCTTTTTACCTCACCATGGTTTCTTACTAGAAAGCCAGGGCTACTATAAGCAGAGACTCCAGGTTCTATGAATTTAAGATCGATATGCTCTTTTATTATTGTTTGCATATCCTTCTTATCCTCCATATTCATCTGGATTGGCTTGTATCAAACATACTCGTACTTGCATTGTTCTTTTACTTCCAGAGTAGCTTCGATCTTGTTTTTTTCCACCAAGTCAAAGGATTCTCATTAAAGTTCCTTTGAATTAGTCTCTTAACATTTTCCAAAGAAAGCAAGCTTTCTTCGTCAATGTTATCCCTGGATCTGTTTTGTAACTCATTCCTTTCTTTCATTTAGACCAAACAACCTAAAAGACAAAAGAGCTTTTCCAAATCTCCGTTTATCCTTCATTTTAGGATGAGTTAATTTGGAATCAGTCATAAAATCACCACGTTTGCTGGGAAAATTAAGGGGCATTATTCGATTAAATGCCTTGGCTAATCGCATAACCTGTATATTATGACCACAATTTGTAGTAAATATTAACAAGTTCTTGTGGTTATCTTACACATATCTTGCAAAAGTTTGAATAAAATTATTACTCAACAAAATATCTGCTCATGTATCATGAAAATAAACAGGTGGAAGTTTTACCTTGTACCAAGGGCTACCAGCTCCTCCTATCATAATATTGCTTCGCGTATTCCTTTTTTGAGAAGGAGGATTTTCTGAGAAAAATCCCTTCCTGCAATAATAGGTAAGGATTCCATAGCATTGCTTGGAAAAACACCAGGTTTTGCTGTACAAATTTCTGATTCAGAATCAATATAAGTTGCAAAATATTCTGACTTATATTGGTCATATAACATACCAACAGATATGTATATTGAAAAGGGGCTGGTTATTTATTCAACCTGAATAACATGTCCATCCAAGCTAAATTCCATATCTTTTCCTTTTCTTCCCCAAAGGTTTGTGTTCCTCAAGGAAACTTAATCCCAAGGTAATAATTCCTCGGTCTCGCCCTGCTACTCCTGTAACAAATACCTCATGTCCTGTTATTTATAGCATACATTCATATTTGCCAGTAGTAGATTGTTGCAAGTGATATAAATCATCACAAGGAAAGTGATTCTCTTTCTTTGTAATATCAAATATAACTTGCACTTCTTTCCATCCTTCAGGGCATCTAATTTTTACATTATCTACCTGAATAGCCTGAAGAGTTAAATCTTAAATTAATTCTTTTCCTTTAGACTCCTAATCCTTTCTTTCGAAAAGGATGACACGCTAAAAGCTAACGTGCTATGATAGCAAGTGCACTAGACGTGTGTAGTAATAAGTGGACAAAAAGTCCGGGTTGTCGAACCACAAGGACTTGAATTCTAGTTAATGATTTTCGATAAAAGATAAGACAATTAAAGTAAAGTGCAAGAAAAAGATTAAACAAACGAAGAACCAAAGAGAAACGTACTATAGATTTAATCTCACGTATGATAAAATGACTAAGGCACATGCTACAACCGAATCTACTCGTCAATATATATGAGCTACTCTTCGAATTATTAGACTCCTATTGTTTTGGTGGAAACTCCTAAATTAACTATTACCCGATGTCTCGGCACATAATAATCCTATGATTAATTGACGGTTCTCTAAATATGTCTATCCGAGAATCTAATCAAAAATCACGCATTAACGTTCTAGAGCTTCCCCGAATGAATCCGGCTAACAACACCCGAGAATCTTTACCTATTTCTAGGGCAATCCCTCATTTGTTTCGGATGATGTGTTAATTCTCTTGCACCCTAATCTATTTTCTCTCGAACAACTAGATTAGGCAAGATAGCAAGCATATGGTGATCAAACACATGATTGGAATAAAAGCATAGAATTAACACACAAAGCAATAGGAGAATTAATACAAAGAGCAACTTCACATATATTGATTCATAAATTTGGCCTTCACATGGCCTTAGTTCTACAATATTAGCCTCTCATCAAAGCCTTAAGAAAATCTAATACAAACATATACATACTCATGGAAATAAACATGTAAATGCAAATAATTAAAACTCCCTCAATTGATTGATGATGGATCTTTGCTCTCTTGATCTTCAATCCTTAGCTCCTCTCTCTTTGTTCCCCTCCAAAAGTGATGAAGAAATGGTGATGAATGATGATGAGTGAAAAGTGATGGCCAAAATGCCTCTCTCTCTCTCCTCCTCCAAGATGTCTCGGTCAATTGTGCTAAAAAAAATCCTTAAGAAGACCACCACAAATCAGCTCCTCATGTGTATGTCTCCCCTAGTGTGTCCTCCACTACTCTTAAAGTGAGTAGTATAAAATTCCCTAAAGTAAATCTATTAAGAAACATACTTATGACATCCCTCTCATACATGTGATGACCTCTTGGCTTTAAATGTTCCATTCCCCCATCAAATGATGATCTTTTGGCTGAAAGGAATCAAATCTCGGATGTGGCCACGCCTAGGCGCAGGAATTATGGCGCTCGGGCGCCGTCAGCAGAATGTTGGGAGTATTTGCCTCTGTCTGGCGCAGTAATTGTATTTCCTTCATAACTCTCTCCACAAAACTCCGATTTGGATGATTCAAGTCCTCATTTGAAGCTAACACATAGTTCTACAACTTTTTAGAAGGAAACTTCATCCAATTCGGTCTCTAAACATAAGAAAATAGCGCTCAACCGTGGAAACAAATGCAGATACGGCGCCCGGGCGTAGGGGTGCGTAGCAAATTTGGCCTAAACTTGTTTTATACGTCATTTTTCATCCCGTTCTTTGATTGTATCCATTTAAGACCTGAAATCACTTAATGCACGAATTAAACGCACATGTGGCAAGAATCAAGCGATAAATGAACCTAAGACATAAATGCAAAGGGGCTTAAAAACACGTAAAAATGCCTCTTATCAAAGGACATTCTACTATTAAAATCTGTTCTAGAACTCATTGATCGATCTAGAACTGGATGATCTCAGATTAAGATATCAATACCCGCAATTCTTGGTATTTGAATGGGATTAGGTGCCATTACCTTAGCAAATTCCTTGAAAATTCTTGGAATTTCAATATACTCTTTCCGAATAAACAAATCAGAATGAGAAAGTGCATAAACAATTCTATATGTTATAGAATATGTTCTGTTCCCTTCTTTCATAAGATCATTTCTTTTAAAATCTTGATGAATAGTTAAGACTCGACTGAAATCTTGGTCTGTTAGGTTATATGCAATTCTTGGATGAATATCAAACATAAGTTTGCCTGCATATAAATTTTCTACCATTGTTCCAAGACAATCATCTCTTAAGTTGTTAATTCTTTTATCCATTATAGATAAATGTAATGGAGAATTAACTCTTTCTTTGAAAGTGGCTTTGATTACTACTTCAATAGTTCTTATATGGATCCATTTCATAGTACAAGCTACTTCCTCTTTAAGCCTGCCTAATTCCTCTAGAATTTCTTCCTTTGGAATAAGCTGCATATCCATCACATTACTAGTTAATTCCATAGGGATTACAAACTCCCTTGAACTTACCTTGTATAGGATGTTTATGCTGTCTTTGATTTAATCCTATTTGATTTAGGATTCGGCTAATTCCACTAACTCTGAAACCATCAGATGGTCCAAGGTTAGAGTCTTGTCTCATTATTCTTTCCATTGTTTTATCTGAAATAGATGACCTTGAAAAGAATTCAGATAGGCTATCCGATGTTTGGATCCTATCTCTCTCGTTGAAGTTATTCTGATTCGGTTGTAGTTCCATTAGAATCACTTTCTATTTCTTCCTCATAGACACTTTCGTCCTAGGGTAAACTTTCGAATTGGTAAACTGGTACCAAACCTCTATAGAAAACTGCATCCAGTATGTCAGCAGTGGCTTCAAATTATTTTATTTCACCATCTTTTTGTGGACAATCTGGTGAAATGTGGCCACTTGCTCCACATGTCCAGCAGTTACAATCCTTGAAACTTTCATTTGTCCGGTGTGTGCCCGTCTGAAAGTTCATCTTCTGTGAGTTTTTCCGTTGGATTTTCGATATCTTTGGGAAGACACCCTTGTTGGTCCGGATCTCTGGCCAGATTTATAAGATCGGGCTTTAGACTTAGACCACCAAGACTTTCGCCTGAAAGAAGATCGCTTTTTGTTACTAATGTTATCAGAGCATACAAATTGCTTTCTCTTTTTTCTTTGCTCAATCAATTCTCTAATAATTGTTGGAAAATCATTATTGTCACAGCAAAGTGGGGTTTTCTTAATTTTTCCTCTAAGCTTCTTCATGTTCTTTTGAACAGCGTCTTGTTGACACCAGTCTTTTAGTTTGTCTTTCAAGAACGACATTCATCTAGCGACTGTATCAATTTGCCCTTCTGGTACCTTGTAGGAATGAATTAACATTTCTCTCCAAGGACTGCAAACTTTTGCAAAGAACAGTGGTGCCGCAATATCTGAAATGACATCCGCAGGGAAGAAATATTTTCAGAACCAATAGATATATTCATCTATAGCACAAATATTTCTACATTCAATTCCATAGAGTGCTTGTGTATACTCTCTGATTTTTTCTGTGTTATTTTCACCGAAATATCCATTTCTGATAAAATGTAACTTGATTGACCTTTCGAATCTATCGGCAATTGCACTTTTAGATTCTCCTGCTAAAACTTCTTGCTTAGATGTGTCTGAGGTGCGTTCCCAACCCACCTTTACAAATCCTTCTAAGCTTAACTGCATTAGTCTTATGAAGTTTTCTTTGTCGAGTTCTAGTGTAGTGGCGGCTATTTTCATAGCGGCTACCCATTCATCGATTAATTTTTTGATGTTTCTGAAATCGATAGTATCCAAATTTAGGATGGTACCATATAGGTGCAAGGGTTGTGACATAGTCCTTGCCCAGAGTGTATTTTTTGGTACCCTATTTGGATTTCTAGCGTAATTTGCTCTAAACGTTCCTCGCAAAACTGCGGGGGTTGCATTTATGTGCAAATCTCCACTTTCACGCATCAGTTTATCCAGTGGAGGATTATTTGATGCGGAATTTTCTCCTGGCACTGGTAACGTCAGAACTGATTCATTGGCTTTAACATTAGCCAATTCTAGAGAGAAAGATTCAGCTAGCTCTTGAAGATCAGAAGGATCCACTCTTGATATATCCATATTATTTTATATTTCTAAGTATATCAATGAGTAGTTCTTCCTGAGTCTTAGGTTTCGGAATTTCCTTAGCCTTACCCTTCTAATGTAGAAGAGGTACTCGTCCCAGTGCATCACCAATTCTATCCTTTTTTGATCTGGATGTACTGGTAATACCTTGTCTTTCTTTCAGATCTATGACTATTGCCTTTAGATTTGTTATAGATCTATTTAGATTTGGAAGAATCTTGAGGATTTTCTCAATTTTTTGATTTTCATAGGTAGATGTTCTAGCCTATGTCCGTAATCTTGAACTGCCTTTTGGATTTCTCTAAGATCTTTAGAAAGCTTAGAGGTATCCGCTTCAATTTCTTTCCAATTCATAATTGAAATTAAATAAAAGTGTTACCTTTATTCGCTTTCCCTGGCCATTTGCTTTGGATTTCTGCGAGTTGTAAATCATTCGCAATATTACCCTTGAATTTATCATCAAGAGAGAACTTCCTATGATAATATCTTATCATTTCATGTTGATCCGCTACTGGTGCATTGTACCTAGCGAAACCTTTCTGGCACTCGGCTGAATCCCTTTTTACTCGTTGGATGAGTTTATCCATCCCTTTAAACCATTGGTTTTCCAGAATCTGGAAATACTCATTGTTTTCGTTATATCTCGAACTATTGTTCGGTTCCATCCTTGTTTAACTCTCCTCTCTTGGGCATAAAATAACTTTTATGTAAACAATTTAAATATTTCATTAATAAAGCCTAGGCTCTGATACCATTTTTCAAGCAGGATCATTTTATTAGGAAAATTTTGAATCTTCTGTACTAAAAATGTTAAACTTAAAAGTTATGGGGTTAAATTTACAAAGATCAGTAATTAGAGTACCCAAATGCTTAAACCTCAAAATGAAATGACACATGGCCTCATCTTGTGGAGAGTTGGGTGGCACCAAGCTTGGTGACATCGAATAGACCGAAAATAAGTAGGACTTTCTGGCAAAATTATGTTGGAATTATTACATGATTTGATGCGACACTCAGCAAGAATATCAGTGCCTTCTCTTAGTGAAGAATATGATAAATCAAATGCAAACGAATTTGAATCCAATTCTGATGAAATGAATACCAATATGAATGATAAAAAAAGTTGGTCCGGAAGGGATTATGGTGGTGTAATCAAGAAGTTTTATGTTCAAACTCCTGTAAATGCAAAAAATTTCTTGGGAGAGGTTCCCACAATTGTGTATGACAGTAGCTCGAGGATTAGTGTTGAACTTCCTTGGGAGAGAGGTCCCCAAATTTTGTACGACAATATCTTGAGAAATTAGTCTTGAGATTTTGGACTCGAGAACACCTTGGAAAACCAGAAAAAAAGAAGAGAAATGTTATATACCACCGATAATTTTTCACGGATTTATCACCGATTCTTGATAAAATAAAATGTCGATTTGTTATGATAAACATAAATTACTTATATCAAATTAAATGTATTTATTGCATCTATTCTTATCAAAAATTTAAGAAGTGACAAAAGAGTGAAAATATACGTGGTATATAGCATCACTGAAAAACAATACCAATATGAATAACTGTACGGAAACGAATTTTGGACTCAAAGTCGATTGAGATCCACGTCATAGAATGTCCTTCCACAAATACACGAAAGTTCCTTCAAGAGAAATAACACAAATATAATCGATTAACATTCTCATTTTCCGTCCAACTTTATTTAATAAAAAAGAAATAATTTATTTATCATATTCTAAAATCTAATTTGTTGGACCAAAACCTTACACGTTACTTTGGACAAAATTCGTACCACATTAATTATGTACTAGCTAGTGTGAACTCAAATATGGTCCACGTCTTAATCGTCACAAAGCGCACGTTTTTAATAGACATTTTAAGACTTTGTTGCTGTGGAATATGGTGAAGAAATCGTGGAAAGCACGGAATTAGAAGTGTTAATATTATTTTATAACAAAAATGATTAAGGAAAACAAAACTGTAATTGTTTTCAAGGAATGATTCTTATGATGACTTCCATGACTTGGAATATATATATATATATATATATATATATATATATATATATTCAAGAGCTCACGTATATGTTCACATGAGGACCCCAAGTTCCGAAAATCACCAAATACTACCCATTTTCAACCGATGCACAAAGTGCTGCATTAGAGTATATATGTTAATCAAATTTTGGATTTGGACAAGGACACTCGTCACATGATTTATAGAGGAAATTGGTTGTAATCCCATGTCATGGCACGGGAGATTTATAAAAAAATTGATATAATTTATTTATTTGTAATCTACAAAATTAAAAGATTTGATTCAAATTTAATGATTATTATCCAATTTTTTATGTGATTATTAAATCATAGTAATTTAATTTTAAAAATGTAACGCATGTTTGGTGAAGTTAGTAAAACAAATTTATAAAAATAAATGATTGTCAACAATCATTAGTAAGAGAAATGGATAGGAAAAAAGTAGTTTAATATTTGAATTTAAATTATGATGGTAACTAATTACTAACTTATTTTGAACTTTTAAATTATTTATGTGACAAAATTGAGTTCAATTAGACTATTCACATATGCGCTTACTTGGATAGCCTCAAGTGTTGTATTTTATTATATATAGATTAAAACAATGTTTTAAAATTTATAAATAATTATAAAGGTTTAGAGTTCAATTTACCATCAAATATTCGAGAGAACGAATGACTATAATGTTATCGATAACTTTTTATTTTTTTTGATAATCAAGAAAAAATTATTACGAACTTGCTGATCATTTGATCACGTCTAACTAAGTACACATAAATTGTACTGGTTCTCAAATTTCCGAAGTGGTTGAGACTTGAGTAAAAAACAAAACATTATTGGACAAATGATTTCTATGCAATTGTTGGCTATTTAATATTGTTTTTTTGTTGTTGTTAAAATTCAGTAAGATTATAACATCATTCATAATCAATTGCTAAATTGTCATCGTCCTCTCTAATGTAAGTATGTAACCGCTGTAACGTCATTTTCTTCGTGGTTGTTACTTGGGAATCGTACACATAATGACATCATCAACGATTAATTGTTAATTAATTATAAGGTGATTGGCCTAATTAATTTTCTCAGGGTTTGACATTTGAGTTTAAAGCCTAGATAAATATAATTAGCTTAAGCACACGAGAAAGGAAAAAGTGAACTCGTGATAGCGACTTCTCTAGAGTTCCACTAAAACGTGCGATTTTAGGGTGACTATAAGAATGGTTCGTTGTTTCCTTTTCACTTTAAGAAAAGTCTAGTTAATTAAAATCTCAACAACTTTTAGTTTGTTATCGCAATAAGATTAATTATATATATCAACTATTGTTTTTTTTGATGAAACGATTACAACATGTATCAAATTAACTATTATTAGTATGATTACGGACTAGAATCAATAAATTAGTATATAAGTAGAGAAATAACAAATTAATCTGGTGGGATCAAAGTAATGATCTCTATGTCATGGAGCCTCATTGTTATTGCTAGGCCAAAACATTATTGATGTTATATATTTTTTTTATAAATATTGAAATTATATCAACTTGTCAAAAAGTTAATTTGGAGCAAAAGTCTATATTGTAACCTTTCCGTTGCATTCAATCTGATTTATTTTATTTAATATGAGGTATCATTACATTCGATTCGACAAAAATAAGTTGGAATATTGGTGGACATCATTGATTCTTATTTATTTATTTACTAATGATAGCTAAGAAACCTTGTCTAATCATTGAATGTATAGGTGCACTTGATATAAGTAGGTATTCGTAAAAATTTAAATTATTATGTAAAATGTAAATAATTTTGATTATTGTTTCGAAGAAATAGCCGATCCAAAGTTTGAAAAAATCTGCTCATTGTGTGTGTATATTTACAAATACTAACCTATTTAGAGTAATATGTGCACATTAAACACAAGGACTTCAATGATGCACAAAGAATAATGTTACATTTTTATTTAGAATAATGCTATATTCTGTCGATTTTATTATTTCAAATTTGTATATTATCTCCTATTCTAATTTAAAATTTTGACATGTGTGAAAATATTTATAATTTACTTAGTCCTTGTTTGGATAATATTTTCTCAAAATTCACAAATTCTTGGTAATTAAAATTATTCCATAATATATTAAATACGGGATACGGAATTAGCGATATTGTTTTTTTAAGTCTTTTACTTCTTCAATTTGGTAAGTGTAAATCAGCTAAATTGTTTCCAGAATTCTTTCTGGAGTAAAATAACTTACATGGCAATTATAAAAAATAACTTATGTGACAAAAGCAGACAAACTTTAGTAAATGTACACATAAATTACATATGTCAAACATCTAAATAATGTAATAAAGATGTAATAAATATTTGGAATAGAGGATCTCAACCACGATTCCATACCGCCGATCTTTCACCTCCTCTCGATTTGGTAAAAAATTATTGCAATTGACTGACTTTGATTAGTTTAATATATTAATATCTTCCAATTAAGAGTAGATGAAAAATCGATGGTATATAGCTTTACTGTTTTATTAATACCTAGTCGAAAACAATAAAAGTTACAGTAAAATGTAGAAACTAATTAACAAGGGGCACAATCATAATTATAGTATTATTACTCGATCCTATTCATTGGCTAGGGGGATTCAAGTGATTCAACTTGGGACTTGCCACAAGGACC
The DNA here is from genome assembly GCA_019426215.1 of Buddleja alternifolia. NCBI lineage: Eukaryota > Viridiplantae > Streptophyta > Magnoliopsida > Lamiales > Scrophulariaceae > Buddleja > Buddleja alternifolia. The sequence continues at coordinate 41,472,947 of CM033398.1, forward strand.
CCTAGTCCTAATGTAGAGTCGGTATTGATCGAAAGTCATGGGCGGGTAGAGCGCCGGCTGCTCCGCCGTGACGAGCTGCTCCGCCGGCTTGATGATAATGTCACTTCTTGGATTATAGAATAAAGCTAGTGACACTCTCTCTTTCACTGAATTCACTATCACTCTGTGCTCCACACTTTTGTAATTTGAATTGCTCAACACCTGCATGTTGTAATCAACCAACAAAAAATAATACATGACAGTAGCGTTAGGGACGGAGCTAGGATTTTGATCCCAGAGGGCGAATACAAAAAAATGAGGGAAATTTTAATATTTTTAGGTTTTTCTTTTTCCTTTTTTGGTGGGGGGCGGGGGTGGACAAAATTAAAGAAATTATAAAATTTATAGGGGAAAAATAAAAATTTTAAAAGCTGAGAGGGGCGGGTGCCACCACCTGTCCGTCATTGAATAGCGTCAAGCCACACTCCACTAGTTCTTTAATTATAATCAATTAATCTAGTGGGAAAAATCTCTTTGTCATACTATTCACATGCGGTTGTATAGTGTGGACAGAGATAATTATTAAAAAAAGGGACGTGGGGAGGACCTGAAGTTGATCTGCTAAATTGATGATGATGGCATTAGGAATGGGCTTAACAGTGACCCAATTATCGCCCCGGCGGACTTGGAGACCCGAAACATCTTCGTCAGGGAAGAGAAGGGTCATCCCACCCGGATCCGAATGTGGTGAGAGGCCCAAAGTGAGATCGGGTTGAGGGCATTTTGGGTAATAGTTAACCCTCATGCATGCACCCATTTCCTCTCCAAAGGCTTCTTGAAGATAGTCTTCAGTTAGCCCAAGGTTTGTTGAGAAAATTTTCATCAATTTCCCACCAAGTTTAACTACGTCACTTATGTACTCTCCCACCAATTCTCTGCAAAAATAATGAGAAATCATTATAAAGATGCATGTCGGCATTTAATTTCATCCATTCGTAAAACTATTTTGGTCTTAATTAACACTAATTAATTAAGGTAAAATGATGAGCAGGATATATATAAAAGGGAAAATTACACCAACACCCACCTACTGCTATAATAGGTATTTACACAAATTTACCTTCTTATAATTGAAATTATAAATATTTAACTCATTATAATTGAAAATTACATTTACCCCTGTAAACCCTCGGTCAATGGCCAAACAATACTAAATGATATTTTTACCCTTCACTTAAATCATTAAAAAAAAAACAAAATAAGCTAGGATAATACTTTCTTTACGGCCATACCCATCTTATAATGTGTAATTACCAAAAAAAGCCCTCTTGTTTTTTGAAATTACCAACACCCACCTAAATGCGGCTAATTGTAAGTTTTTAGAAGAATTTTTTAATACATAGGAGAGATGATTGTAAGAAGTGCATTATAATAAGGGATGTTTGTGTAATTTCAAAAATATAACAGGGAGGTTGGTGTAATGTTTCCTAAATGACATTTGGACATGAGTATTTTTGAAAGTTCACATGATAAAGTCATCAAAAACTGATCTATAAATGTAATTTTCAATTATAGTAACTTAGATATTTGTAATTTCAATTATAAATGAGTAAATTTGTTTAATTATCTATTATAATAGTAGTTGTTGATGTAATTTTCCCTATATAAAATTTAAAATGTGCATGCATCCACTATATCAATTGGTGATATGTTCCCTCAAACACCCAAAAATATGAATGATATGACAGATCAAATCAGATATTCCGAGCATCTTGACATGGTCTAGAGACTAGCTAACAACAGTGTTTTGAAAACCGGATCGGACAGCGAATCGGAAAAGTGATCGGGTCACAGGTCACCGGTTCAACCGTCGGATCAACCGCGGTCGAACTGGTGACATCATAATTATGCAATAAATAATAATTAATATACTATTAAATATATAAAATATGAAAGTATGGAAAAAAATATGTATTTCCTATATATATATGAAAATATGAAGAAAAAGAATATGTATTTCTTATATTTGGGGGGCCAATTTCAAATTTTTAAATTTTAAAGGGGCCAATTTTAGATTTTAAAAGGTTGGATTTCATTTATTTTCAGAACCGCTCGGTTTTAGCGGTTGAACGGCGGTTCTAAGCCCTGAATGGGTTTTTCGCATAACCTGACTGGATTAATGGCCGGTTCCAGTTTTAACCGATCCGACCTTCCGATCCGAGCCGGTTTTCATAACATTGGCTAACAAGGAACCCGGCTTGTCGAGCAAATCTGTTTAGGGTATTCATTTCTCCCAGTTAAAAAAAAGAAGAAGATATTTCGAGCATCTTGGATAAATAATTTTATCCTAGTGAATCATATTGTCATATATATATATATATATATATATTTCGTCATCCACAATTAAATGCAACTTTCTCAAACAAACAAAGATTTTTTTTAAAAAAAAAGAACTATTTTTTCCATGATATGTCTATACTGTATACCATTCTTCTTTTGTATTGTTCAGATTCCAATTTTCTCAAGAAAAAAGATAATACACAATTAAACAATTTTTCAAGTAAAAAAAATAATCTCTGCAATTAAAACGTCGTACATATAACTACACAATTTTTATTATTATTCTCTTACTTTTGCCATAAATAAATATTTTTTTAACAAACAACTAACTCATATATGTGAATAGCTTCGGTGGTTAGTTTTCACTAAAATCAAATTCCCATTATTGGGGGAAAAAATAAAAGGACTGAATATTTTTCAAACACTCCGATATATAGGACTATTATTATTGGCAAAACGGAGATTCCAAAATATTAGAGCATTGAATTTTACTTTTACGGACATATTTGGACTATTTAACCTCTTTTTGATGGTTGTTGTAAGTTACTATTAGTGGTTGTTATAAATTAGTACTTACTAGAATGATTCATTCTTCAAAAACAGTTTCCAAACACGTGCTAAATTATAAAAAGTGATGGGAGTCAAAACATAAAATTCTACTCTACCTGCATGTATTGGGTAGAGTAGGCCACTTGTTGCAATCTCTGGCCCTCATTGGAAGATAATGAAGGAAAAAGTAGTCACTCCAATCCAGCGATATTCCTTTCTCCACGCCGAGCCGGCTGCCGTAGCCTTCATAAGTGCTCGGCGAATTCGCGTATTTCTGCTTCTCCTCCAGTGGGAGCTGAAAGAACTCGCGCCACACCTCACGGGTGCGTCGCATCAGGTCGTGGCTCACGCCGTGGTTCACCACCTGAAAGAAACCCCAATCGCGGCACGCGCCGTCGATCAGCGCCGCGGTCTTTTTGCGGAGCGCGTCGTCGCCGGAGTACAAGTCACGCATGTCGATGACGGGAATGCTAACTTCAGTAGCGGGTGACTCCAAAACAGTAGTCGGAGTCGGCCTATCTGAGGGTTTTTTCACGTAGCGATCGGGGATGACCCGTATTCCGCTGTCGGATAAATGTTGGACCCGGATAACGGGTTCGGGCCAGTTCCTCAGGCAGTTCATCATTTTTTTAATTTGTTTGTGAGTGACAGAGACTCACAGGAACGGGGTATATATGTATATATTTATAAAAGAAGATATTTTTATATATACGGAGACAAACACGTTTTTAGCGGTCAAGTGGTTTAAACCGTGTGCGTTTTTAACGTGATTGCTTTAAGTGCAAAAGGAAGTATAGTACTACTACCGAACGTGGAATTCATGGGTTGTTTTTCGAGTGGCTTATATGATGCGAGTCCTGCGTGACTATAAACGCGAAATGGACTTGTATATAGATACACAATATATATATAAGTACTTATTCTCTGGTTATTTTATGGACACAAAGAAGAAGAAGAAGAAGAAGAGGGGTAGTGTGTGTTGTGTGTGAAAAACAGAGAGATGATCAGTGGTAGTGAGTAAGGGATGAGATATAAGTGGGGGTGACAATAGATATATATAGAGAGATATAGATACAAGATAAAACAATATGTATAAATAGTTTAATATATTGGAGTTAATTTCCGGCGCCGTGAAGAAGTTGAACTCATATGTTTTTTGTCCTCTGGGGCATAATGCATGTGGCACTGAACCAACATGCACTAATTAATCGTGGGTTTTGGAGGAAAAGCAATAATCATTAAGGCCAATCAAATTCAATTTGTATCTTTATTGTAAATGATATTGTATCTCCTATTGCATTGACTTCTATATATGATAAGTGTACAAAATTTAAATTATTTATATATTTAAGAAAAATATTTATACTCTTGTGATATATAGAAGCAAATGCAATAGGAGATGCAACGTCATTTCGCAATAGAGGATCTTGTGTGAATCAAATTGGGGTTTAATTTCGCCATTCTCCAAAAAAAATAATCAAATTTCATTAAAAACAGGAAATCAAAGCTACAACAGAGTTTCAATTGGTTATAATCAAACAGGAACCGAGTACATAAGAGATTGACAAAAACCATAAGGAATAAATACATCCCAATTTTAAATTGGAAAGCCCAATTTGTCAAGGGCATGAGCCGACGAATTAGCCGCACGCCTAATGAATTGAACTATCCATTGCGGCCAGGAATTCGCCAAAGTGTCGGTCTCATGAATATTATAGTTAAAATTTAGTGTCCTTGTTTTGTTACGATTAATATGTATTTAATGTGAATTATATATAATTTGATATATTATAAACGACAAATTAATATAGAGGATCAAAATGAAAAAATCTGATAATCAATTGACAGTTGTCATACATTTCATACGTGAGATTGATAAATATCTTTACATTTTAGTGCCCACTTCATTGTCTAAGCTAGTACGAAAGTGTACTACAATTAGGGACGGAGCCAGGGGGCTGGAGGGTGCGGTCGCCCCCCCTTAATTTTGAAAAATCATTTTTTTACCTTACAAAATTTTTGATATTTGTATTTCGCCCCCCCTCAAAATCGAAAAATATCATATTTTTTCCCTTTATTTTGAATTCGCCCCCCTCCAAACCTAAAATTTTGGCTATAATGAAAGAGATATAAGAGTATAAAGTATGTTAAAAGTTGTAATTGAACCTAGTTTCTTATTATATTTTTCTTCACAAATATAGCGTACCGTACCGCAGGGGACATGCCCCCCGCACCCCCCTTTCACTCCTTCTACTATTTGCCAAAAAAAAATGTATATCTATATCACAACAATCTCGCCCCCCTCATACACATTCCTGGCTCCATCCCTGACTACAATAATCACTATATGAAAATCAAATGAATAAAAATTGCAAAGAGAACTCAACACAATATCGACTAATAATACGCACCTTTTTACGAGATTTAAACCCGAGGACCGTATAGATTATCTTTTTTTTTTAAGGGAATCAATATATATATATAATTATATACATTATGGGGTCGATCTTCAAGAACTAATCATTCCATTAGCCCGACCAAAATAGTAATAAACCATTAACCAATGATTAAACTCAAAAACTCATGATTTCCCTGTAGAATAACCCTATTTCAAGCTTTTTTTTGTGAACCAGAAAACAAGAAGCGGTTTATTAGGTACAATTTTTCTCTTAGTGGAGGTCAAATTTGTTAACAAGTTTACCAATAATCGACTATATATCAAGATTTAACAGTATTAATTATAATGTATAATAATTAATTAGTTATTATTATAATAAATGATAATTCATATATATATATATCCACATGTTCGTAGATGCGAATTATAGCCGAAAACATCTTAATTTTGAGGACTCGATCTTTAATTTCCGCTCCAAAAAAACCCCACATACAACCCAAGTGTTATATTATTATGTAGCCTATAATTGTATATTTGAAAAATTGCGACCCCCACCGCCAAAAATCCCTGAGCTGGCTGGAACGTCTGGTCTGTTGGTGAGTCATAGTTCAATTAATTAATGGATGGAGATATATATCAATCTATGTGTCCCAGAAATCAACTCATCTATTTCAAATTATATTTCATCTCCTATTACATGTACTTATATGTATGACACGTATATAAATATTTTTCTTAATAGATAATTGATATGTATTTTATACATTCGCCATGCGTATAAGTATATAAAATAAGAGATGAAATACAATTTAGAATAGAGGATCCAGTTTGGACCGTTTGGTATCAGAGGGGAAAACAAATAAATGGGTTCAAATCACTAAAGAGCAATGTCATTTAATTAGTATCAATTTTTCAATTATTTTAATATGTATGGGCAAGATATATATAATTTACTTGCTTAAGAAACAGGAAATATAGATATTTCCTAATTAATCAATTGACCTAGACTTACAAATGTTTAATTTAGTTTGGCGATATTTTCCTATGAGGTGCTATTGTGTTAAGGGGTACTTTTTTCTGAAGATTTTGGATAATGTTACGTTTTCTTTAATTTATTTATCATGCACTACACATTATACGTAGGAAGAAATCAAAACCACGTGTTTTTCCTTTAAGAATATCAGTGGAGTTTGGCTCACAACCAGAATTTAATTGGTACATTATATTCAAAAAAAAACTTATTGTTTACCCAAGGTTTATTAGCGTAGTAGTATCAATTTCCACTTTCTTGTGAAAGGTTCTAATTATCTTTTTTCCCGCCGAAACGTCCAAAAAGTTCACACGTTTTTCAGCTTATGGAAAAGAACCCACGAAAAAGTTTCGAAATTACATTGTTTCCTAAGAAACTATTAATGTTTCCATGGTTTCCACCGAAATCATAGAAACATTGCGAGTTTTGTAGTTTCTTTTGGAAAGAATTGTTTCAGATATTCCCAAGATAACAGAGCTCTCAAATATCTGGATTTTAGAGGGGAAAAAAAATAAAAAAAGGATAAGAAAAGACTAGTGAATCTAACAATCGACCAAATTAAGTCCTAAATGGAATCAAACAAGTCCCTTAGTAATCAACCAAATTATATGAAAATTTTGTTTATCTGCAAATACGTACACAACAAACCAAAAAGATTTAAGGATATTAGAGGTGACAATGTTCGTTACGATATTGGAGATGATAGCGATTATGATAATATGAGTTATTTGAACAAAGAAAAGAATGTGGTGAATGAAGATCATTGAGATTTGAGACTATGAGCTAGTCGACTAGACATTTATTTAATAGATGAGCAATTTTTTACCATGCGACTCGAGATGAAGATCATGGTAGGTGTAGATCAAAATGTTAATGTCATGCTTCTTTTATAAATATATAATTTGTAGATGTGTTTGAAACCATTTGAAACCATGGTATCTTTGATATTGACTTTTTTTTTTTACAATAACACTTAGAATTTTATATTTCACAATAAGTTACTAAAACTTTGTTGATTATACGATCTATGAACGTTGAACTTGAATTCAACATTACCGCTTTGTTTGTTAGTGAAATTTGATCAGCTATTGATGTAGTTGTATAAATTCTAGCACAAAATATCGACTGTTTGTTAATGAAAAAAGGGAGCAACTCTAATTTATTTCTTTTTTCTCTGTTCCCATCTTGTTTATATCATTTTGCAAGTTTTCTCTGACGTTTCCAATACATTTTTGATGTTTAACAACTCGAAACTTATCTTCGAAACGAAATTTTAATCCTTGGTCTTACAGGTTCAGTGTATCCCTCTTCGTCTAAAATTAAAAAAAAATATTCAAATTTTTTTTTCCTTCTAATTAATGAATACTTTCAGACTTTTCTTTCACTTAAATTTGATAGATTAAAATCAATGTCACTTATTATTTTGTCTCCAAGCTATACATGGACGTTTTTCTTTACATAATTCACGTAATTAATTTTAGGGTTGAAAAAACAAACATATATAGGGTCAATTACAATTTACTCAATGTGGAAGGTCTTGAGTTCAATTCCAGACTATCACAGGTTGTGATTTTTTCTCATTATTTGAAGTGGTCTTATAGGGTCAGTGTATCCCCCATCGTATAGATTTTGAAAAAAATGTATTCTAACTTTTTTTTCTTCTAATGAATAGTTTCAGACTTTTCTTTCACTTAAATTTGATAGAATAACACGTAAAAATTAGTGTCACTTAATATTCTGTCTCCAACCTATATAGTGATGTTTTTCTTTACATAATTCATGTACAATTAATTTTAGGTTGAAAAAACAAACATATATAGGGTTATTTATAATTTAATCAATGTGCTATGCCTAATTATCAACCCGCCCCTTGTGATTTTTTTTTATCAAACCACCCCCTGTTATTTGTAAAATTGATACTCACAGCCTCCACAATTACTTTTGTCTATGAAATTTACTATAAAGACAAAAACACCCTTGTCCTTTTAAAATATGTGACAAAGATTTTTCAATTTATTTGTATATTTTTATATTTTTTAAAAGATTTTTTTCACCTTTGTTCCCAACCCATCTTCTTCCCCAAAAACCTAACTCTAAGCCTAAGCCAAATTTCACTTCACCCAGCCCACCAATCCTCTCCACCTTCAATCCACCATTGCCCATGCTATCGCTGGTATCATTGGCCACCAAAAAATGCGCCACCATCCTCTCTTAGTCTGCGAATCGAGCCCTTGCCGCCGCTGCTGCCTCTCCCTAACAAATCGACCACCATCGTTTCCCGTCTCAAAAACCGCGCCACTACCTTTTCCTAGTTTTTAAACCTGAAGAAAAATCGATAATCATACATGAAGACACGTAAATAGGGTTGGATTTATACCTCTTTCGATTTAAATGAGATTTCAGAATTGTATTCCGACCTTTGGTGTTCATAAAGGATTTTTGACGCGTGTCCCAGCTTCAAGCTTTTCTACAGCCCTCAATTGAATAAGCTTTTTAATCTCTTCCTCGCTGCAAGGGTTGCTACTAGAGCTTCCACTATTCATCAACACCTTAAACCCTTGGAGGAACTGGTAATTCTCTAAGAGGGAGAGACAAACTACTTTTCTGGGAGAGAGAGGTGAGAATACGAAACTCAGATTATCATTGAATGATACGTGACATCTGATGTATGATTTTTGGGGAGATACATCTAACTAAATAGATGATTTTCCAAATCACTCTAGGACTCTATCTTACTCTATCTAGAAGAGTCCTAATGCCAATCAAATATGGATGCAATCTGGGTCACGGGTTATGACCCGACCCATGCAATTCAACAAAATTGATCCATCACCAATTCTTGGTGCAACGGGGCAGCGGTAGGCTTGGGGCTGTATGAAATTTGCAGGAGGAGGTGGGGGCGGAGGAAGACGTGGTGGATGGCGGCGGAGGAAGACTTGGTGATAGCCACCCACCAAAAACGTTGTTTTCAATTAAGATTTACGATTGATATAAATTGAATTTAGTAAAATGCAACTAATTAATTATGACTGCTAATTTTAGAATATCAAATCCAACGATTGGTAGATCAAGGGTATTATTGTCTTTTATTGACAAAAATATTAAGAAAAATTACTAGAAAACGCCTAAATTAAATTATTATATCCAAAAAACACATGATAAAATTTTTTAATCCAAAAAACTCATTCCAAAAAGCCCAAGATTTAGGGTTACTAAATTTATGGACTCAATTGCCCTTAGCCTTCTAAACTAAATATTTAATCAATTGTAGTTTTGTATAGAGATTTATTTATTTAAAAATTTTATATTGATAATTGACTAAATATAATTTTATTTTAAAATTTTTCAGATTATTAATCTTCTTATAAATTTTAAAAAATATATTTTTTAGATAATTATCACAGTAAAATTAAAAATAAATTATATAAAAATATTTAAAATATTTAAAACTAAAACTAAAAATATGTATTATTCAACTTATCAATTTTTTTTTAAAGCAAAGGGGTGTGGTCCACAAGACATTTGCCGTGAGAACCCACCCGGGTTCGAAACCTAGGAGAAGAGGATGAAGGGTTTTTACTCCTAGATCCTTTCCTGAGGGCCCCTACACTTATTGAGTCCGTCGCCTATGGGTAACCTAGGGAGGATTACCCCCATATGTGATTTGCGGGCTATTGCGTATGGGCAGGTTTGCTCTGTTGGGTGACTGACGGAGATCTATGATGCACGGATACTCCTAAAATCGACCTCGTGCAGTATCGTATCCGTATCGTACCCGTATCCTGCACGGATACTCTCGGATACTGTGTCCGGGCCATTTTTGAAGTGTCCAAAAATAAAAAGAAAAGAAAAAATTCTGGATACCGTATCCAACACAAAATTTGAATTATCCGATACGTTTTGGGTACCAAATAGAATATTTGTTTAATATTATATAATAGTTTTTGGACTAAAATAGGAAAATAGATAATATTTTCGGTCTTTTGTTAAAAATTAACACATAAAAATTAAATAAATGACAAAGAAATTTACAAAACTAGACAAAATTTTATTTATATCAATGAATTTATTGAATCAAATTTATTTTTATATATTATACATGCATATATATAGACGTATCCTCGGCGTATCGTATCCTAAAATTTTGAGATTTGCCGTATTTCGTATCCGTGTCGTATCGTACCCGTATCCTCGTATCCGTACCCGTGCATCATCGACGGAGATTTACCTTGGAATTTCCAAAAAAAAAAAAAAACTTATTAACTTTAAAATTTTAAAACAAAAAAAATCGATAAAAAAGATCATTTGATCAATTCTTAACTTAATGAATGAACGTTAATTTAGTCAAAAAAGTTCTTGATCTTGATTTTTGATTTTTTTTAAATGAAAAGTTTGTAAAGTGGGTTTTTGAGATTGAATAAAATTTTCATGAGTTTTTTAGATATAAAAATTTATTTTAGGGTGTTTTTAGTAATTTTCCCAAAATATTATAACCAGTTGCATAATACGCTAGTGGGCTGCGTGAAAATTAAATTGCCTTTTTATTGTTTTTCTTGGGGGTGTTTTGTTATTTGTTTTTCACAGACTGTTGATAACTAATTTTCATAAGGTATCGTACGTATTTTGCCCAACGTAATTACAAAACACTACTGTTTAAGTAGCGGCGCACAAAGACGTTGCGTATTCAAAACAAAAGCACAGAAGATAACAAAATGCTCCAACCGTATCAAACCAAATGCGATTCGACCTCTTCTTTTAAATTTATTAGTCTTTGTTAGCAGTTAGACATGATGATTCAGACATGTTTTTTTTCTGATATTCTACATATTTAGCTCATTTGAACCATCTTTTCAATTACATATAATATTAAATTATTCATGAACTTATAAGTATAATAGAATTGTTTGAAACTGGCTGACAACGTGGTGGTGGTGTTTATCTAAATTTAATCAATTATTTAAGTGAGTTTCCTCTATACGTTGTTTGTGGAATTTGTTGAATTAAGATTTAGTCTAATTAATTTAATATCAAATTCACTTAATGCATTTAAATACTTAAATTTAATTTCGGGTGAATGAAATGATAAAGTTAGTCACATTAAATAGAGTATATAGTTGAAAGTACACGAAGAAAAAGTACACGGTGTCGCTGCTTGACCCAATCCAATTTGAGTCATGAATGTGGTCGTGAGCTTGGTTCAATTGCCCTTATAGATTTTTAACAAAGCATATGATGTCTTGATAAATATAGATGGCATGTCACAAATTCATATTTTTCAAACTCGTGAAATAGAAAGTAGAAGTTGTAAAATGTAATATATGGGGGATTCAGGAAGGTATATATGAAATTCTAGATCAAACTTGGTTTATACGAAGTTATAGTGGGAATTACAGTATTCTTTAACATATGCTTTTCTTCTTTTTCATTTTTGTTTCTTGTGTAAGATAATTATATCATTAACATCATAATACAAAAATATAATGGAATTATCTAGTATCAATAATGTACTATTACAAACTATTAATCACAGATTATTGTACATAAGTAGATACATACTCACACATTAAGTGAGATTCATATTCACGACCGGCCATGTGATTAGTAAATGTTAGTGTATATTCTTATAGATACGACTAACAATAAATACTTAGCAGAAGTGATCAATCACATGATTAATTTAAAATATTTATCATATAATTAGTTGAATATGTAGTTCAGAAACTTTTATTATCCAATCGATACGATTTTTAAAAAGTCATAAATAGTATTTATTTATTTTAAATTCTAGAGAAAAGGAAATGTCCTGACCTTCTTCAGATAATAAGATAAAAGTAACAGCAACTCCGTTTTCTAAAATCAAATATCACATAGAAGAACATATTCCGGTCATTAATTGTTGCGTAATTGCCGCATATTGTTCTATACTTTAATGCTAAATGTTGATTGGAAAAATTGAAAATATGTGTCAGATCAATATCAGCATACATTTACTTAATAATATAATAATAAGAAAGGGAAAAAGTCTAAGATAATGTTCGGCCGACATCAAACTTGCTTGTGGATGTATATGTCACATGTCAAACACCCCAAAACCTATACAAGCACGTGTGTTTGTTACCTTGAACGGATTTGAGCATTTCGCCTTCAGAAAATATAAGTGCAGAGTGTATTTAATATTTAAACAAATATTTATTTATAATTTATATTATTTATAGATCTAAAATGGAAATTTCTTATATTTATCTTAATTAAATAAATCAATATATATTATGTATAGCCAAATGAAGAAATAACACTGCTATATATAACATTTAATAAAAGCATGGAGTAAAGTAAATCAGTTTGCTTCAGCTCAATCAATTCAAATTTCAACCGTCAGGCAAAAAAAATACACTACTGTACAAATTTTGATCAGAAGTACTGCTAAAGATAATATCAGTAGTTATAAAAATAATTGAATAAAATAAGGAACTAGATAAAATATAAGTATTTATATTCATATTGGTTCAAGATTTTTGGAGGCGTTGTCTGATGTCTAGAGAGAACTGTTGGAGTGGTAAAATCCGGTAGGGAAACTTGTATTGCTACAATGTGTATATGTTAGATAGCTTGCATATATAAAGATGTATAGTGTGTTGCTTATCCTACATAGAGAACTCATTAAAGTTTGAAATACTATATAAAAGAAGGGTTCCACTTTAAGTTTAAAATAGAAACTTGGAGGGAAAATTTGGAGGAAGGCCAAAATATAAATTATTTATAAATATTTATATATCAAAGACTTGGAAATAAAATATTATCTTTTATTTTATTATTTTTGAATTTATTTATTATTTTGGAATTATTTTAAGTAGTTTATTTATTAAAGAGTTGCAATGTTTAGAAAATGATTTTTCTATAAAATGTCTTCTCTAGAATTAATTTCTAGAGTTATTTTGATTGAATAGACACATCTTTTCTCAATAGTAGACACTTCTGAATTGATGCAACATTTAAAAATAAACTAGAATTTCAAACAACGCAACTATTCTTAAAAAGGTGTTTTATGTCTATATAAACACATTTCTTGTGCCAGATTTTACATCATCAAACTTTTACTGCTTTCACTCTTGCACAAATAAAGTCTTTGAGTTGTTCTTGAAAGGAGACTTCTGAAATTGATATTCGTTAAGTCTCGGGTGGTTTGTTGTATCCTAGAAGTGAATTTGCATTTATCCCCGGTAGCAAATGTGTAGTGGGGGCAAATATCACTTTAAGGAAAGTGAAATCACGCTTCAAACCATAGCATTTTATAAATTACGATAACAGTATATATAATTACAAGAGTGAATATGAGGAAACCCTAACTGGATAAACATGAAAAGATATACAAAACAACTAAAGATATACAAAATAATATGTACAATATCTTTCCTATTTAAAACGACCCTGCAGTCGGAGGTGGAGGTTCTCGAATGCTCAAACTGGACCGAAAGTCGAAGAACAGCGGTGAAGGTAGACCTTTTGTGAAGATAGATGCAAATTGGTGAGCAGAGGGAACATGCAATACACGAATGTCACCCAAAGCAACCCGTTCTGGTACAAAATGAATATCAATTTCTATATATTTGGTACGTTGTTGTTGTATAGGGCTAGAAGCAAGATAGACAGAACTGATATTATCACAATATACGATAGTAGCTTTAGACAAAGGATATTGGAGCTCAAAAAGAAGATTACGGAGCCAAGATGCCTCAGCAACAGCATTGGCGACACCATGATATTCAACTTCAGCACTAGACCTAGAGACAACAGGCTGACGCTTAGAAGATCAATAAATGAGATAATCACCTAGAAAGATACAGTAGCCAAAGGTAGAACGACGAGTAATAGGACATCCAGCTCAATCAACATCAGAATAAGCTATAAGACGATTAGTAGAAGAAGGACGAAGAAAAAAGCCCTACAACAAAGTACCCTTAAGGTATCGAAGGATACGTTTTAGGGCATGAAAATGAGGCTCTCGAGGATCATGCATAAATAGATAAACTTGTTGGACATCATATGCTATGTTGGTACGAGTGATGGTGAGGTATTGTAAAGCACCAGCAAGAGAACGATAGAGAGTAGGGTCAGAGACGGGAGAGCCGGAAGGTGGAAGTTTAGACTTGGTGTCAACGGGAGTAGAGCACGGATTACACATAGTCATGGAGGCTGGTTCGAGAATTTCACGAGCAAATTTGTCTTGGGAGAGTAAAAGACCATAGGGGGAACGAGTTACAGATATGCCTAAGAAGTAATGGAGAGAGCCGAGATCTTTCATAGAAAATATGGAGAAAAGAAGACGTGTGATGGTAGATAGAAGAGTCATAGAAGACGCAGTGAGGACAATGTCAACAACGTAGAGCAGAAGAAAAGCAGTGTCAGCACCTTGACGAAGAACAAAGAGAAAGGTGTTGGCTTTATTACCTATGAAACCTAAAGAGGAGATAAATGTAGCAAATCGTTGATACTAAGCACGAGGAGCTTGTTTTAGACCGTGGAGAGCCTTGTTGAGACGACAGACATGATTAGGGTGATTTGGGTCGACATATCTGGGTGGTTGTTTCATAAAAACAACCTCAGAAAGGTGGCCATGCAAAAATCATTTTTGACATCCAATTGGTGGAGTGGCCAAGAGCGAGAAAGAACAATACTAAAAACAGTGTATATTGTGGCAGGTTTGACTACAAGACTAAAGGTCTCATCATAGTCTAATCCAGGTTGTTGAGTAAAACCCTGAGATATGAGACGAGCTTTATAGCGCTCGAGACTGCCATCAGAATGAAATTTATGGCGAAAGATCCATTGAGAGCCAACAATATTGACATTAGAAGGACGAGGAACTAAGTCCCAAGTGCCATTAGCTTGCAGAGCAGAGAGCTCAACATCCATGACTTCCTTCCAGTAGGGGGTCACGAAGAGCCTGAGTATGAGATCGAAGGATAGGATAAGGTTCAGACATAGCAAAGAGGTTGAGGAGTTGGCAACGACCGGAAATCCCGTCTTTGGACCTAGTCGTCATAGGATGAGTAGAAGAAAGAACTGAGTGAGGAAGAGAAAAAGGCCGAGGAGAGGAGGTAACCGTGGCAGATGGTGGTTCAGGAGCCGAGGGTTCAACTGCGGGTGGTAGGTTTCCTAGAGGAAGAGATTTGGAAATGAAAGGAGATGGGTCATCCTCGGGAGAAAGAGGAGGGAGAGTAGGGTGGAAAGAGAAAAAAGGAAATACGTTTTCATCAAAGGTGACATGGCGAGAGATGATAATCTTATTGGTGGAGAAATCGAGACAGCGATAACCACGATGGTGAGGAGGGTAACCTAAGAAGATATAAGGAGTGGACCTTGGGGAAAGCTTATGGGGTGCATTGGATCTTAGATTTGGGTAACAAAGATAACTGAAGACACGTAAGTGGTCATAAGTGGGAAACATGTTATAGAGAAGTTCAAAAGGTGTGTGATGAGATAGGGTGGTGGTGGGAAGAACATGGATTAGGTGAACAGTCATGTGCAAAGCTTCTACCCAGAGAGAGGATGGTAATTAAGCTTGAAAAAGAAGAGAACGAACAATATTATATAATTACAAGAGTGAATACGAGAAAACCCTAATTGGAGAAATATGGACAGATATACAAAACAACTAAAGATATAAAAAATAATATATACAATATCTTTCCTATTTAACAAGAACCAATTATGCGGTCTAAATGTGCAACGCATGATAGTGAATTGTCTGGTCTTACTATTACATATACATACACACACATATACGTACATATATATATATATATATATAAACTCAATTAGGGGTAATTCATGTCTTTTGAAGTTCATAAGTATTTCACGTCACTGTGAGAATGAGATAAAAGTACTTATTTATAATTTATGAGAAACGTAAGCATAGAACCAGTAATTTTGTGTAACAAAGAAACAAGTTTAGTAAACTTAGTATCCAACATTAGTAATTCATTGCTTCAAATGAAAACCTAGTCGACATTAATTTGTCCAAACTCGATTGTGGTTAATATTTCATGTGTTTGAAGAATATTGATAATTAAGAAGACTCTAATCACATGACAATGATTGAGCTCTCATGTTTACATCTGTGATAATCGGAATATTACAAATATTTTAACACAATGTTACAAAGTACTTATAAAAAATAGTCTATCGTTATTTATAGAACGAACAATTGTATCTCCGTTGTCCTGCAAATTGTGGTGTTTGTGGTTCAAGCTACTTTATAAGTTTCTGTTTAAGTGCCAGTTGGCTTGCCTAATTATTTATTAAGAGTGCCTCTCTCTCCCCATTTCTCTCAAAATTCTAGCCTTTTTTTTCCTTCTATTTTCCTCCGCAGGCAATAGCTTGATGAAGCAGCTGTCTATTTCACCACTGTTACCACCATCGTCGGCGAGTTGGGTTGGAGCACCCTTCTTCAAGCTATACGTCACTTTTTCAAATTTGACGAGACGGATATGTATCTAAAAAGATAGAGACAGATCTGACGAGACGAAGACGGGTGATACTTAAGTTTTTATATAGCGTTTTAGATATTTTGTTTAGTATTTTATTTTCTCTTTCGTATGAGATTTTGCTTTCTCTCTCGAATGAGTGTTTCATCTCTCTTTGAATAGAAGTTGCACAAGAATTTTCTTATGTTCGTTTGTGAGTTTTTAAGTTTTGTTATCTTCAAAAACTTGATAGTTAGTGTTTCAGATGTTCTTACTATATCGTTTGAGTCGATATAAATTGTATTGTTCCAGGCGTTGTAAACTTTCGATTGAATAATTTATAAGATCGATTTTTCTTAAAAAAAAATTAATTATTAAGAGTGTC
This sequence comes from Buddleja alternifolia, assembly GCA_019426215.1. Classification (NCBI taxonomy): domain Eukaryota; kingdom Viridiplantae; phylum Streptophyta; class Magnoliopsida; order Lamiales; family Scrophulariaceae; genus Buddleja; species Buddleja alternifolia. The sequence continues at coordinate 41,490,094 of CM033398.1, forward strand.
TTTTGGTCTTACTTTGAACTTTTTGGCTTACAAATATACTTTATATAAAGATTAATCAAATTACAATCTTTATATGCTTGGAGCTAGCTAGGGTTTCGTTTTGGTGAAAGTGGATCATTTTATGTTGGTTTATAATAATGCATAATATATATATATATATATATATATATATTATATTATATAAGTCATTTTATATTGGTCATGCCATTATCCTACTCTTTTTTCACTGTAAGTCATGTCATGGAATGGCGTGGAAATCAACTACTCATACTGCATAGTCCATTTTTGTGTGTCTAGTGTCTACTAGCAAAACTATAAACCATAATTTGTTTTCCCCCAATAATACTATAGGCCATATTATTACATGTTAACAATAACATGACAAAATCCAATTTGTATGATTGGTGTGGCATTCAATTGAATTCCGTTGTTCATGCTCTATCTTATTCTTATCCACATCAACACATGGTCCAATTTAACTTTAAAAGATCGTAACCAAAAAAAAATTATAAAATCCAAAAATAATAGAATAATAAGGCATGTGTCAGCACCAAATTCAATAAATCTTGCACACTAAAGTATAACATGTAATTCACCAACGAAATATTTCATAATTTCGTTGCAAATTTCATCAATGACGTTTCGTGTTGCTGATTTAGCAACGAATTCACCAACAAAACTATGGGTTACAAAACTCGGCTAATATATTCAAAATATTAAAATAGTACTAGTCATGGTGAGACACTAGACATGTGTGTTTAAAAAATTTACATTATAAATAAAAATTATTAATTAATTTTCAGTCTAATTGAAACATTTGTTATTTTGTAGATTCATTGAAATTATTGTAAACATTTTATATTGTCTACTTAACTTACATCAATAAATATCCAAACATAAAATACCTATTGTCTTAACATGTAATAAGAAGTCGTAAAATAGCAAATAAAATTGGCAAATTAACTTTTGCCATCACGAGCCTCACAAGTAGGGATGAGTTGACTAACATTAGCATTTAACTCTTACTTCTCCAGTTGGAAGCCGTGTATATACCTAAATTTAATAAATCATTACAAACTGAATTTTGTGCTAGAAAAGGGCGGGCCCCACCGAAAATTACAAGAGTTAAAAATTGAATGCAAGTTCTAAGTATTGACATACATGACTTGCTAGCATCCAGAGACGAGGTGACAATTCCAGTAGCTAATGATTTGAGAGCTCAATGGGAGAATAAGATATAGTTGAGGATAAACTGTAAAGGAGGATATGGTAAGAAAATTGAACTATCATCATGATCTCAAGAATATGCATGTAAGAAAAATCCAAATAAACTACCTCATTGAGTCATTGGTATTATCCTTAGCATATAGTGTGTAGTTAGGACTGTCAATTGAGTCGGACCTACTCGAAATTCGATTGTTCAGTCCGCTTATATTTGAACCGAATTTGAATATAATGCAGGTGAGCCCGAACTCCTAATTTTAACCTCTAATTTAATGTCTTATTTCATATAATTAAGTTATTTATAATCTACCTTATATAAAACCGTAGTAGATTCTTAAACTTGAAGCTTACTAAGCCGAGGAAATGCAAATATTAGTGGGAAATTTCCGTCTAAAGACAGTTTGGAAAAATTTCCTTTTATTAATGTATGTCACTTCATGTATATTAAAAAAGTTTAAATTTTGATAATCATTGTAATTGAAGACTTCACGACTCTATTAGAAAATTTTGGAATTGTACATACTTATCGTAAATATTTATTTAATATACTATTCGAGATTAGGCTCTGGATATCAACATGTTGTGCCTTTTTCAATTCAACAAAAAATGACAAACCGGGCTGAAATAAGCAGCTGCCCAAAATAAGTCCGAAACGTGTAAAAAATGTGAGCATGAGTTTGAGCCGAACCAAAACATATATATATATATCTCGAATGTTATAGGCTCAAACTCAGCTTATATATATATATATATATATATATATATATATATATATATAAGCTGAGTTTGAGCCTATAACATTCGAGCCCGATTATTTCGAACTTGAGTCACTCTAAACTCGGCTTATAAAGCTCGATAATTGACAAGCCTATGTGTAGTTTCTATATTTATTGTACGGACATAAGAGTATAACTATAATTACCAATTGAACATATATATATATTTTTTTTATCTTCATAAGATCAGCCAGATTACATACCCAATTTAAATATTTAAAACATGTACAACGTAACAGGCTAACAGCTCAAGAGCCAAAATTTCATTTCGACTAAATAACTCATATTTGAAACCTTCATCAAGATAACAATTGTTGCCACCGATGCAAAGAGCAATATGTATATATCTATAGATGAATTCAATAGTCTAAGATGATCAACTACTAAATAGGGTCAACTGTCCAATGTCTAGGGAAAAAAATGTGCCAAATTATTGGTGGTGTCTTGTACACAAAATGTTGTACAAAGATGTATGTGCCGGAAGTAGAAATTTGTTTGGAGTGTTGTGATAATTGAATGGAAATGGTGAGGCATATCACACCGAGGGAGTCAAATAAAGCTTCAGCATACATAAAACTATATGTCGGGGGCACATGTGCACGATTTTTACGAGCAATTTTGCCTTCAATTTTGAGGCTCAAGTTGCTACACTTTCTAATTGGTTCGAACTTAATATTAATGAGTAACCCGGGTGCAATCTTATAGCCTTAGAGGTGGTTGTGCGGACTACTAAATAAATATGGAATTATTCGGTTGGTCTCTCTGAAGACAATGAAATTTATTCGGTTGAGATCTTTGTATGGTGGATCAAGTTTATCGGGGCTGCTTCATCGAACATTATTGATTTAGAGTGAATGAGGTAAAAAAATTTTACCACCACACTATTGTAAATCAATTATGTTGGGTTGACCAACTCTAATAAACTCATTATATTCAAAACTAATTATTCGTGGAAATTCGATGGATTGGTAATGACAAATAATTCTCTATCACGATTTTCTATTTCATTCTTATGCCATGCATGTGTCATGTGTGTACATGTATATGACTCACAAAATTTATTAAATGTTTATAATAAATAATAATATTTGACTAGCATTAATTTAAAATAAATTATTTAAAAAGACACTGGAATTATGGTACACTCACGGCGTCCTTCGTAAAATTTGAGAGTAAGGATTAAAAAGAATCTTTGTTAGGAGTTCTCCACACTCAAAGTTCCCGAACAATTACAATCATTCATGTGATAAATTTTGAATGGGTTCCACATACGATTGTGATTTCACCAAAACTTAGACTCTCACAACTCCATTGAAATTCAGGCAAGTATTATCTAGTAATTTCCTTTATATATATATATATATGGTGTTCATAATTAACTTGATTTCATAATTATGGTACACACGGGACCAAGGATAGGAGAGGTCCCTAGGCAAGTCCCTTTCGAACTCTTTACTATATTGGAACTACATGACTACATACTTTTCAACTTTGCCAATGCCATTTCTTACATCGCCATCCACTATTTCTTCTCCGGTCCATAGCTTTTTAGACAAATTAAATGTCTTAAACATATGTTTCTTTACCATACTTTCTCATGACATAGTAATGTTGGCATGAAGATGAAAATGGTTTTGGTATTGCCTAACCCCACTTTTCAAAGACATTAATATGAAGCAAGATTGGCTCAAATTGCCGACAACATATTTTTTTAATTAGAATAATAATTATTATTATATATATATATATATGTACATATATGCACGTTGTTTACATGTGTTATGGACTTGTCCACTATCTCATTGCCATGCTATTTGCTAATTAACAACGCATGATTTCATCAACACATCTCAAAATCAAATGCTCCATCCATTTCTTTTTTTCTTTTTTTTTTCCTGATTTGAGGGCCCACTTGCTCTATTCCTTAAGATTATTTGATTTTTCAAAAATAAAGTGAATATTTCTTATTAGAAATTACGATTCCTCATACTTTAGTAGCAGAAATAATTTTATGCCTAGAAAAAGATATATCTTTTGCGTGGGGAACGATAAGGAACGTAAGAGGAGTACGTACACTTACCAGTGAGCTACAAATATGTTTTATAAAAGTAATTCTATTAGTGAATTTTGCAGATTTATTTTCTACTTCTAGTGCTTGTTGCTTAGAATTATTTATGCTGGTGCACCAGAAGAAAAGGGTCACAGATTACATTCTAAAAGAAATATGGCTTGGAATGGAGGTCTGATCCTAAAAACACAATATACATATATATAATATGTATATTTATGTTAATTTTTGGGTAGTAATTGGGAAAAAAAAATGTTCAAATAGACTTATGTGATGCTTAAATTAAAAATAAATAGAAAAGTCTACTATGCAACTCATGATATCTGAAAGTTAAAATCGACAAAATCCTCTGGTTTTAATCGGATAATATCAGCAGCTTTTTAATAATATCCAATATGAATTTATAATATCATAATTCATAAGTACTGTTTTAATATAAAACACTTAAACAGTAAGGCAACTCTTAAGTCAGACCATCGCACTTTATAGACAATCAATGCTTTGTTGTTAGCTAAAAAGCCAATTGGAGGAACCCTGATCTATGATTGGATTATTACAAGACTTATGTGCATGTTTTATTAGACACGGGTACAAAATTATAAAATATCGCACATATATCAGACACGGGTACAAAATTATAAAATATCGCACATATATCAGACACGCGTACAAACAGAGATAGGGGTTTGTCTCAATCTACGATTAAGAAGGCATGTCTTGTCATGAGAGGGAGACTTCCCGCGAAGTATGGGATAAGCAGAGAAAAAAAATGCAAATTGCGATGATGTGAACGAATGATAAAAGAGAACAAAATAGATCAAACTGCATCGCGTGATGTTATATCTTCTTGACACGGTAACCACAAGCAGAATAATAATCAAATTTATCTAGATATATACGAGGCCGAAAGACTTGAAGGGAGTTTCAAAAATAATAAAAAAAAGAATATCATTTTCTTTATTTATTTTGGCTTTGTATAAGTAAGTAGGGATTTGTGTTAACAAATATAATTTTTTTTTTTTTTAATATTTTGTGCTATTCTTCAAACTACTGATGAGAATAAGCAAAATTTCATAAATATGTTAGGCACACTTAAATTAATTTACTTAATATATTTCTCAAATTTAATCTCCACAAATATAGGATAGACACTACCTCAACAACATCACTCTTTCGTTGTATCTATTTCAAGCAAACCGCTTTGTATTGCATCTAAAACAACATTTAGTATATACAACAAAAATAATTCATATACTGTAACATTTAGTAGCATGCATAACTATAATAAGTTATATAAAAATATACAGCAAGAATAATTCATATACTGGTAATTATCGACTATGTTCACTGGACAAGATTGCAAAATTCTCATGAAACATTTACAAAGTTTTGATTTCATCGGCACTACAAAATATATAAATAATATCTACCAATATTATTACTAATCGGTTACTCTGAAATTGTTGGTTCTAGCAATTTCATATTACATCTTAACCAAACATATATCAACGAGCTGATTAATAGACTCGAACTCGAAAAGACATCTTAAGAAACCTTCTCTTACCACCACCAAAAAATAGTTTTATCTTAAATGATATTTTTCAGTCTTTTTCTCAACACAACGTCAAACATATGTCTTTTCACCTTCATAGTTTCGTCTTTTTTTTTTTTTTTCGTCGAGAGTCTTGTCAATGCAGTGTCGTATAAAAACTATAATGGGTGCCTACTTTTTGTGATTACGGCGCAGGAAACTAACATGATGAAAATGAGAAGTTGTAAATGCATATTGCACTTTCTGTATGGTGAAATCACAGAGAAGATCAGAGAGAACTGGATTACTTTGTGGTAAAAAAAGAAGCATCACTTATGATCGATTTACTTAATTGTACTTGTGGACAGCATGCTCATGGGTGCTAATAATTTCAATGCGCCATACTCCATTGTGGCTCATTATTAATAGTTGGAAATAGAAGCATTAAGATCAAAATAAAATTTATTACATTTTTATTTCACCGCCCACCCACCCCCCTTCCCAAAATGAGATTTTCTATTGTAAAATGATATTCTGCACGACAAGTGTATATAATTCATATTAATTATTTTATACACATAAAGTTCTTATGTGAAATGTAGTAGAAAATTGTAATACGTTTTGCAATAAGGGATCTAGACTACCTCACACCGGAGAGCTTATAATATTTACCATTTTACTTTTTATCTATACTATTGGAGCTGGGGCACCGGCCCCTCTCAATTTTGAGAATTGTTTTTTTGCCCTATAAATTTTTAATACTCATAATTTTGTCTCTTAAATCTAAAGATGCTAAGTTTAGCCTTTTTTTTTTTTTTTAATTGACTCCTCCAACCTAAATTCCTGATTCGGTGCCTGATTGTATTAGTATCAAATGACTTATGAACACCGGCACCACCACCCGAAAAAAAAAAAAACAATTTATTACATTCAGTATTTTAACTAAATTTTTTAGTGCGAGTAGCCCCTTTTCTAGCAACTCAGTAGTACATAAATGTATCATATTGATGTATATATACGACAATACATGCATATACATATATATTTTATAATTTCTTAAGGTTTATAACATATTAAATATAACTTTCTCCACCGAATGTGCTTAGCAATTTGCTAGTGAAAGAAATGTGTTACTCAAGTATAGATTTCTTGAAAATAATAGCATTCAGATGGGTTTTCGAACAAGATTAAACTCACAATAATATCAGCTTCTTATTGGTTTGTATACCATCTCTATGGCCATGTCTGAGGCCCAAAAGCCCGTTTTAAAAGTTTAGCCTAAAGTTCTACAACCTTGGGCCTAGAATTAACTTATTTAGCCCAAACTGGCCATTTAATATGTCCCAGAGTCCACACTTGTGTATAGATCATTGATACTCGGCTCATCTCTGGAAAATGAAGGGACAATCACATTTTTCGTCCCATAATTTTGCTCAAGTTCAATTTTAATCCCATTTATTACGAATTTCTCACATTTAATTTTATAACTTTCAAAATATTTCACATTTATTTTCCAAACAAAATTTTCATTCAAAATTTAATGGTCAACTCCATTAATCAACCTATTGACCGGATTTTTTAGGGAGATTTTGTGCGTGAATGGCAAGTGACATTTATTTAAAATATCGTGATATTGAATATAATCCGTGTGTGAGTGCATTCATGCATAAATTCTCCCCAAAAGGACTGGTCAAAAGGTTGACTAACAGAGTTGAACATTGAATTTTGGATGAGAATTTCGATCAGGACTAAATATGAGAAATTCATAACAAATGGGACAACATTGAACTTGAGGAAAGTTATAAAACGAAAAATGCACTTTTCTGGAAAAATGCATTAAGAGATTATATACTAAATGAAATTGGTATTTTGGCCGATTTATTGTATTTATATTCTAGACTTCTACTATAATGTATACGTAGATAATTTATTGTTGAACCATGTAACTTCAACTTCTATTTCATTTCATGTATGATTCTAGGGGTACCCACAAGCCGAGCCAGGCAAAATTTTGGGCTCGAGCTCTAGCCAAAAATTTCGGGCTCGAGTTCGATTGTATTTATATTCTAGACTTCTACTATAATGTGTGCGTTGATAATTTATTGTTGAACCATGTAACTTCAACTTCTATTTCATTTCATATATGATTCTAGGGATGCCCACGAGCCGAGCTTGAGCCAAGCTTGGCCAAAATTTTGGGCTCGAGCTCGACGAGCCTCAAAACTTTCTTTTTCTATTTCTTCTACCACTTCGAAATCCGACAACTACTTGTTACTTCACCCCCTTGTCACTTAAAGGGCGAAGTCACGGGCACACTTGGTTGCAAAGGGCTATAGTCAAAGAGAGCGAGTTGGTATGGTCTATGGCTTACAATTCAAAGGCTATGAGAAGGGTCGCTTTTCAGTGGAACACGAAGAGAAAAGCCGGTTCTGGTCCTATTTTTTGAGGTCCCCATGAATCTTTACAATTGGGAGTGGGGATGGTGTGAAAGGAGAAAAGTAAGGGTATTAGATCGAGCTTTCTTCCAGGATTTTCGATTGACTTGTTTGAAAAAGGCGAAACAAAGCACTACTAGTACCAAACCTGTGGAGACCTTGGCTGGTTAAGTTAGCCTAACATCTACAATCGGACCCTGCAGTCAGCTGGTATTGGGATGAGGCCCCCCTAAAAGATGAGGTTTACCTTAAAAATGTTTTGGTTGGAGCTGTGGATGGGGTATGCCTATATCTGTCTATATGCCCTCCTCTTCGTAAGAGAAGTCCAACTAACTCAACCCATGGAAAGGGGTTTTTAGAACTTGAGGATGGTGGTGCATCCCTTGAGCGGCTAGGAAGATTGGCCGCCATTTGAGCGGTATGAGCTCGAGCTCGTTCGAACTCGAGCCTGGGTCGAGCTGAGCTGAGCCGAGAAAAAAAAATAATAAAAAATTCTTTAATTAATATATATTATATTATTAATTTTATATTAATATATATATATAATTAAATATAATCATCATAAATATTTAATATTTAATAACTAATACATATATAATATTATAAGATATTATATTATATGTATGTACATATTAAAAGATAAATAAAATATTATATTTTATTTATATTTAAAAAAATAAATAATATATTATTTTTTTATTCAAGCTCGCGCAAGCCTTCGAACAGGCATGATTGGCCTCGAGCTCGAATTTTCTCAAGCTCAAGTCGAGGTTTTTTCGTGCCGACTCGGCTCGATGGTCACCACTACATGATTCTATCCTCAGTATTTCTCTAATTTTTAATTCGTTCATGACATACATAATATGATTCATAATGCACGAATCTCCATAAGCAAAGAGGCCCATTGTACAGCTGAAGATCGGAAATTATACACACATATACATTGATATACTCGATCAATATCAGGGAAGGAATATTATGTACGGTTGAGTTGAGGAATGGAGAAGTCATACCCAAGCCGCGGATTTTGGTGTGAACGAAGTAATAAGAGGGGCAGACGGGTCCTACATTTTCAAATCAGGAGTCATGCATGCATGCCACGTGGATGGACACGGTAGGCAATCACACGTGAGATACGACAGAATCCGCGTAGTATTGGATTAAGATTAGACCAAAACGAAAGAATAAGAAAATAATTGGACACCCCACAATTCTCTTTCGAACTTGCAAAGCCCATGCATAACAATTTGTGTCCTACTATTATATATATATATAATATATAAAGTGAACATAATCTATATATATCGATCGATAATGTGATCCAACAGTTTTTCTCTTTTCATCATAATATATTATATCATATATATCTGGCACACGGTTTATACGCACTGCCAAATATTTTTAAACCATTAACAGTCTCTTTCCTGTTTAATTTGAAAAGCATAGAGTGTATCATGATCTATTGCATGTTTCAATAGTTGCTTTCCTGTTCTAGAAAGAAATATCTTATAATTTCCAATTTTCAATTTTTTTTTTGTGTTTTTATTAGAAACTTACATGTTCTCAAACAAATACAACTATTCATGTAGTAGAATCAAAATGAAATTTAGGGATAAATACAAAATGACCCTGAACTATTCCTAATATCGTATATAATCTCTAAACTTTAAAAGTTGTTAAAATAATCCCCCATGAAAATTCTTGAGTCATGCTAAATGCTCCAACCCAAACACAATTTATATTATTTTGGCACAAATGAGTTTACTTGGTTAATCTTTTTTATTGAACTTATAAGATTTGTAAAAAAATGCAAATCTTATAAATTTATTCAAGATTTAAATAGGATTTGTTAATTGGTACTGTTAAATAACTTATGCTTGAATATATATGATACAATTAGAAAATATAAATCTTATTAGTTTAAATTTACAATTTGTTAATTGAGAATTTGTTAATTTTATTAATTAAATTAAAGATTTTGTTAATTTATAAGTTATAAATTTACAAATTACAAGATTAAAATGATTTGTAAATTAGTTGATAAGAATTAATTAACTACTATTTACATAATTATAGTAATTCTTCATAATTTGTTAATTAACAAATTACAATATTCAAATGATTTGTAAATTTTGAACATAAATTTGATAAATTTGTTATAAAAAAAAGGGAATCATCGGGTAAGTTATAATATAGTGCTTAATACTGTAGGGTTGTCTTTGAATGAGAGCATTTGGATAACCCATGAATTTTCATGAGGGACAATTTTGATATCTTTAAAATTAGGGGATATATGCGATATTAGGAATAATTCAGGGAAAATTTTTGTATTTAGTCCTAAAATTTATCATATATGAATAATTATGATTATAACAAAATATGAATTTCGATTTGTATAGTAGCCTCCCTTAGTGTTGGAGACAATACAAAGAGTTAGAGTAGATAGACTTGGAGTGGATGATATCATATGATTTTAAATCAGATTTTAAAGTGGGAATTAATTATGGTGCACCTGCACTTGTTTATGATCAGCAACTTATAAAGCAGTTTCACATCTTGCAAAGAGTAATTGTTGTTACATATTGCACTAATTTTGATTAATAATTAATTGCCTTGATGTTAGAAATTTAAATAGCAGTTATCCGTGCCTGATTTTTACTATTAATAACTGTCAAAACTATGTTAACAAGGTACCTTGTCGGAAAAATCTATGCTAGATCGGGTGGTCTTAGTATCTGTATCTCTTATATAATAAAGTGTATTGTGTGTGGTTCCTACACACATTTATGTAAAAGAGATAAACACAGAATTCACACTCGAAATACTCGACAAATTAATAAACTCTCTAAAATAATAATTTTCTCCGGTCCCGACTTGGGCCTGTTCAAAAAATCATCGATTTCGATAAATTAATAAGATAATATATTTTGAAAAGATCCTTATATAAATCCATGGTCCCATTAATATCATAAATTAACAATTCTTCAAAATACAAACATATCGAGGACAATTTAGTAAAATATGATTCTATCGTGGTTTGCTATTTCTTGAAACTTAGATTAGGTCGTGCTCATCTCTAATTTTTCTTATTGCATCAAATATTGATGTTTATATAGTGGTTTCTTTCACTATCATACATTGAATTGCATTTAGTTCTTGTACAATGAGCTCAGAGTTGTAAGTGAGTTGTACTCACTTTATACAAAGAATATTATTTATAATCAAATTATACAACGTACTATATTGTTTGATTTTAAGAAACAATGAACAATACTTATTAATTCTTACCAATGTTACGTACAGTAAATTTATTTTTAATATTAATTCAATGAATATGATCAATAAGTTTACAATTCAATGATTTTTATGTAAATATAATTTACATTCGTTGAATGGGTAATGCACTCTATAAAATATAAATTATTAATTTATCAATTAATTAATACCTCTCTAAATTAATAAATTTTCATGGTCCAACAATATTAATTTATAGCGATTTTTCTATATTAAACTCAATCTGGAATAAAATTACCCCTACTTTGTCACCTCCAACACACGGTTTTGACATACCATACCACTATCAGACATGCAGATGCACAGTTGTACATCGTGAACAAGATTTATATAAATCTATATGGTGTCTGAAATAATATATTAATTTATAGCTGGCAAATATTGTTAGTGAAAATACATTTATTTCGTGTACTATATATATATATATATATATATATATATAATCAGGAATAATAGAATTCAGGAAATAGAAGCTTGTGGAACAAGTATATTTTACAAGTGGTCATCATGGACTGGAGAATAACTAAAAAGAGAGACCCACCAGAAACAAATTAAATAAATAATTGCTTCCTCTGACCTCATCATGACGACAGCAATACGCAATATGAACAAATGTGAATGGCCCAAAAAAGAATTGTGAATGGCCCAAAAAGAATTAATTTGCACAGATATTTATAATGTACAGTTCATCAAAAAGAAAAATACCATTACAAAAAGTTAATTATTATTATTATTATTATTATTAAATAGGAAATCAGTTTCCGCGTAGAGAGATAATGAAACCTATGTAATAGAAGAAAAAGAATGATAGAGAAAGAAATTAATTAATTAATTAATAAATTCTTTATATTTTCCCTTTCATTTTCAGATTTTCTATACTCCCTTTGACACCTAGCTCAAATTTAAGAAAATAATTATTCTTTTTTCCTTTACAAAAAAGTAAAAGAAAATTCAGTTTTTCACACCTGATTTTCACACCACCCTTTCTATATCATCATATAATAAACACCAAACCCTTTCACAAGTTTTTTTTTCCTTTCCACCAAATCTTCTCTTTTTCATCAATTTTCAATCTCTGAAACCTCAATCTATATATATAATATACATATATGGATCAAGGTCATCATCAACAGCTTCATCACCAATATTCTGCCTTGAGTGTTGATACGGCGGGTAGTAGTGGAGATAGGTTTCCTCAATGGAGTATTCAAGAAACCCGAGATTTCTTGATTATTCGAGCCGAACTCGACCCGACTTTCATGGAAACAAAACGTAATAAGGTTTTATGGGAAGTGATTTCCACACGGATGAAAGAAAAGGGTTATAGCAGAAGCGCTGAGCAGTGCAAGTGCAAATGGAAAAACCTTGTCACACGATACAAGGTATATTTATATATGTATAGATCCAAAGGGTCATAGTTTTTTTTTTTTTCATTTTTCTTTTTAGTTTTTAGAGTAATTTAATGAACACATAATAATTAACAAGAACATGAGTTGTACACAAAGATTCTCATTTTTCTGAATTTATATATATATAAGAATAATTCCCATATATAACATGAAATTAATTGAAATCATGAGATGTTAATAAATTTTTAGCGTGTATAATCAATTCGGTTACAAAATGTCATAACTTGAGTCTGAAGAGATTGCCTTAATTTTGGCATGTAGACTTATTCATGTAACATTTAATATAACAGGATTTATAGGATTATATAATTATTTCTATGTTCACATATAGCATACGGATTCTATATATATATATATATATTCAAATTAATATTATTTCTTTTGATATATATGTAAGTGTTTTATATATATACATATAGGGATGTGAAACAATAGAGGCAGAAGGGATGAGGCAACAATTTCCATTCTACAATGAGCTGCAAAGCATATTTGCTACAAGGATGCAAAGAATGCTGTGGCTGGAGGCGGAGGGAGGCGGAGCCGCCACCAGCTCAAAGAAAAAGTCCACCGCACAATTTTCCTCCGACGAGGAAGACGAAAACGACGACAGCGAAGGCGAAAAATTAGGCGGTAATGCGAAAAAGAAGAGGAAAGTGAAAGGATTAAATACAAATAACAATCCTAGTACTCCAGCAGGGACGACGAATCCGATAATAAACGGAATAAGGGAGATGATGGATGAGTTCATGAGACAACAAATGCAAATGGAAATGCAGTGGATGAAAGCTTATGAAGCAAGGGAAGAGGAAAGGAGGGTAAAAGAGATGGAATGGAGACAAACAATGGAGGCATTGGAAAATGAGAGGATAATGATGGATAAAAGGTGGAGAGAGAGGGAAGAACAAAGGAAAGTTAGGGAAGAAGCTAGGGCTGAGAAAAGGGATGCTCTTGTTACTGTTCTTTTGAACAAGCTTAGAAGAGAAGATAACGTGTAAAAATTTTGGTTGATAGATATGAGGAGGAAAAGATTTTACTTTACCCAGAATTTTAGTCTGTTCCCAGCTCGGTTGCACCTATTTTACAAGACGATTGGATTACACTTGGGTGGTGCGACCGAATCGGGAGCGGGCGGCTGCCGTGACATGGCAAGAGGTTTGTTTCTTGGAACTCTATATTTAGCTTATTGAATTAGTTATTTCTTTTGTTTTTTTGCATATGTGATTTAGTTAATTTATGTTAGAATTGAATGATTAAAGAATTTTTGGGTCATTGCGTACGTAGTTGCTATAACATTTACTAGAAGTGTTGGAAACTTCATGAGGAGTACAAGTAGTATTCATGCATAAGCTTTGAATTTTCAATTTCTTGGGGGAAAAGTTAGTAAACTTATAAGCAACGCATCCGATAGAACTAATCAAGAAAGACTTTGCTGGTGAACGAATAAAAACTATCAATCTCTTGATTTTGTTATTTTTCTATAACAAAAGAAAGAAAAACAAGTCTTAATTGTGATATGTAGTTTAATATATATCTCTAACAAGTTTAAATTGAAATATTGCTTTGCAGAATTAAAGGAATGAAAGAAAAAAAATATTGGGCATTAACTTATTTTTTCGTCCCCATTAATTATAATCTCAATCCATCAAATCTTATGTGATGTAAATTTTATATCATGGCATTGAGTATTTCAAAACCTTTTGGGACTAGTTTAGGGACGAATCTCACATACTATTGTATGATTGTAATTAATTATTTTGAGAATCACTAGCAATCAATAACACTAAAAAAATTCTCATATCAATATGTGCAATACAGGGTGATTTTATGGCACAAGGTTCAACAAGGCCTGTACATCATACATCATTGGATGCAGGAGACAAGATAATAAAAACTACTTAAATCACTTGTATCCAATGATGTTGAATAAACCGGCTCCATTGGACCTGGTTTATTCTAGAATTTCCCGACCCTTGCAGTACATGTCTATGTCAGATTTTGAAGGATCGCAGTTCTATGATTATTATTGTAAAGTACCATCATAACACATGTCATAATTAGATCATTTATATTCTCATAATAATCTAATCTTGGAAAAGGGCTAGCCAATTTACATCTTTTTTAGGTATGCTTAAAGTCAAATGATGATGGAGAATAATATCAGATTTTGAACACAGAAATGGATGCAGCAATATCAGCGTAGATGATTGTCATTAAGGTGGTGGGCATTCGCATTAGGTCCATCATCATCAATATATATGTAGAGTAATCATTATGCGATACAGGTTACCCATTTGTATATATTTTTAATTTCCAGCCCTTCTTGAACCACGTCCTTAATTATAGTATATGCTTCATTTGAATTTTTTTTGTTTAGGTTAAAATGATGATCATTCCCACAAAATAAAAGGGAAATAAATACTATATATACTATGTAATTTCTTATATGATTACGTACATAGTGTCATAGCACAAATATTTCTAGAAACGCTTATACGAGTTATATATTAAAAAGCTTGACTCCTGCATGAACCTTAATCTTCATATATAGGTAGGTTTTGTTCTCAAGAATAAGAAAAACAAATATATATAACTTCTTCACACACAAAAAGCATGTATATACACGGATGAAGCTAGAGTTTTGGCACTAGGGAGCGAATACAAAAAAAGAGGTTGGGAATTTGAAGTTTTTAAGTTTTGGGTTGGCAAAAGTTTAGATTTTAAAATTTTATAGGGCAAAAATATATTTTCCAAAAGTTAAGGAGGGGTACAAAAAAAGGAGGTTCGGAATTTGAAGTTTTTAAGTTTTCGGTTGGCAAAAGTTTAAATTTAAAAATTTTATAGGGCAAAAATATATTTTAAGGTGGTTGCTACCATCAGTCCCTTGGCTCTTTGTATTTTTGTTCCTTTGTAGGAGTACAATTTTTATACATGGGTTTGTCGAAGTTTTTGAGGGGGGAAATTTTAATAATATATATATATATATATATACACACATATACATATACATGGCCTCCTTTTTTCTGCTTTTGTATAATCTTGCAGTGTAGTATACTAAGAAAATAATTCAACGACCATATGATGGAGAATCACTAACCATCACCCCGTCTAATCTGTATTAATTAATGATGCTAAGATGTCTAATTCAGATCTCAATTATTAATTTTAAGATCTGATTGATAATACAAGTATACAACTGATCTGGAATTAGTATGGCCACTAAATTTCAAAGTATTTAAAATACCCCTTAAAATTATTAAATACTACTATTGTATTATTTTTCTAAATGACATGCATCGTAGAATTATATAGTTCAAGCAACTAATATCCGAACGATCTGAATTGGTTTTCCAATTTTGTCCCAAAAAGGAAAAAAAAGATGTTTTCATTTTTATTTGCTTAAGAAGTCAAGATTATATTAAAAAAAAAAATTGTTAGAAGGTCAAAGTATTTCCGATGTGGGCCGAGGTCTTGCAATTATATATACAAACGCCCCCCACTTACGTTTAATGCGCGCTTTTATTGGTGACCAAACATATGGAAAATGAGAAGAAAACTACTTCTCAAGCAAAAATTATACAACCCTTCACGAAATAAGTTAGCAAAAGCAAATTTCCCTTTCTATCATCATCCAATACAGTGCCAATCACTAGTTCGTGTTATTTATTACGGGATAAATTTGTTTTTCATTTTATATTTCACTTCACCTCTACAAGGAATGTGTATGCGTAAAAGAGCTTTTTAAGTACATAAAGTTGAAAAAATCTATGTTAGGCCATATTCAATAGTCCTAATGTCTATATTTCACACAATAAAGTGTATTGTGTGCGGTTTCCATACATACTTGTGCAATAGAGATAAACACAGAATTCACACTCGGACTTGGACTCGGTCAGGCATAGAATTGCCTCATAAAGTTGACTTGAATCATGCACAACATCATGTATTGATGAAATGGATACATCATTTGTACTAGAAAATTTCAAATGGCCAATCACAAAGAAACAGAAAGAATCACCTCAAATGTTGATTAGCCATTCCATCTTCGAAGCCGGAGGTCACTACAAATATCGATTTATTATCCCAACTTTCATTAGTTCATTTTCTTTATATCTAAATGATACATGTATATTTTGCTTGAGATATTATCCCTTTTTCGTCAAGGAAAAAAATTATAATATTACATATCTTCCTCTATTACAGCATTACCGTCGAAAATGCTTTAAATTTAAATTTATTATACAAATGAATTACCATAATCATATCAGGATGGCGTTTATATCTTCTTCGACCAATAGAATTGAGGTGCAATGACAGGTTCAGTTGGCTAAGTATGAGCAGCGCCATTTAGCGTATTTCTCGCTTCAAAATCCACTTCATAACCTGTTGCTTCACTCAGATTTAACGGAGCCACCAAGTTTAGGGTCAGTTTGGTAGTACACCACATCACCAGTGTCACTAACATAATGATCTTGTTTCAAACTTTTTATCAGATCACCGATAAGGTTAAGTGGCAACGGCCCTGATTTCTTTGGTTCCCGATAGTACTTCCCTAGCACTATCTTAGCTGCCTCTGTCTGCATTAATAATGTTTTAGCAATAAGATGATGTTATCAGCAATTATTCTTAGAAGGTCTCAGAACTCCAGGTACTAGGGAATCAGAACCGTCCATGTGATGGCCCATGAAGTGTCCATCATATTTTACTGCCACTGGACCTGGAGCCCCGAGAATTCCAGGAATTAATCATAGTTTCATCAAATTGAATACTCACCGCCTCCACCAAATGATAGTGTGGTATTTGAGGGAAGAGATGGTGTATGACATGTGTCCCGATATCATGATGGATGTTGTTAATCCATCCGTAGTCACGATCAAGGGTGGTGAGTCCTCCTCTCAGATAACTCCACTCCTAACATCGAAAATCGAATTCAATTCTTAGCCTTGAGAATTAATTCGTTTTGTTCTTTATGATATGTTTGGTTATAAAAAAGAATAGCGAGGATAAGAAAAGTGTCTAAAAGATGTAAAGTGCTAAAAATGTTTCCTTTAGTAATTCCCCGGTAAAATTAAGATCCAAACGCAACCTACTCAAACCGGCAAGACACAAATAAATAGCTAAGCTATAAAAGTGAACCTTATAAAGATGCTAACTACTTCTTACAACCAATAAGTGAAGAAGATTAAGTCTACAAATAATACATAAAAGTCATAAATCAAGAAATTAATACCTTTCCCCGATACCACGGAAGTTTATCTTCATGACCATGGTGATGAAGATAGGTAACTAAATCCAGCCACATGACAAAACCCTTTAACACAAACAAAGAAGTTAAATTAGAATATTCCAAACAAAACTTATTCCATCATCTCTTTTCCCTTTTGGATCAACATTTAATTTTCTATCTAAAAAGCATGAGAAAATAAGCAATATGAAGAATTGGAAATTACCCAGTATGGCAGACCGTAGAGTTTGATCAATTCAATTGGACCAATCACAAAGGACAAACCGAAAAGCAACGCAGCGATGGCCGTCCAACATACACTGGAAGTGATCACATCTTTCCTCTCATTGGGGACAAATAAGTCACTGTTTGGATCAAAGTGAGAACCAGTCTTCCCTGGACTCCTATTCCACTGTGAGAATAACAGAGTTTAATCATCTATCCAAACATTACTTAACACAAATAAAACTAATAACAAAGAAATAAACAAAGACTTACTAGGTAGAAAGGATATGCAAGCATAGGGAAAGGCAACTTAAACCGCAAATTTCGAGTAATATTGTCCAAATTCTCGTAAATTTTCTCAGGCAACTACAATTAAGTAAAGGGTAATACATTAAATCCTTTATAACAAGAAAACAATGAAAATAATCTATAAATAAAAAGGCCAACAAACCGGGTGCCACGATTCATCGTTCTCAACATGTCCATGGTTCTGATGATGAGTTCTATGACTAATTCTCCTGTAATATCCAATCAACAATCTCCACTAAAAAAATTCTATCTTCTATAAAAATTCAAATTTAATCTCTACAAAAATGTAAGCATACCATCCATGATAAGGCACAAGAATTGAAGAATGTAGAAAATGCCCCATAACACTATTCAGCTTGGGATTGTTTGAAAAACTCCCATGGCCACTGCATACCAAAATGAAACCAAAAATTTGAACCACAAAAGCAGACTTACGGGAAAATCTATGCTAGGCCAAGTTCAATGGCTCCAGTGTCTATCTCTCTCACACATCACACGGTAAGGTGTATCGTATGCGGTCCCTACACACACTTGCTTGAGAAAGTGAGACACATAATTCTCAATCCAACCATTGGACTCGGCCTGTCATAGAATTACCGGAGAGTTATAATGCCAAACAAATAAACCAAACAATAAGGAAAATATACCAATCATGACCAAGAACAAAGAGTGCCCAAAACATAGTTCCTTGAGCAACCCAATAAAGAGGCCAAGTGTACCACTTATTCAAATAAACTGCAGCAGCTGCTAAACCAAAAACTATAGCAACATCTCTCACAACATAGCTCATAGACCTCCATGGATTCTTAACCCAACAATGTTTTGGAATGGCTGCCTTTATATCACTCAATTTGAAAGGAGGGGGTGCCCCATAATCAAATTCACTATAAATTGTCTCTTTCTCTTCATCTGCATCCAAAGATATAGTCTTTAAAGGGGCACTCACTTTCTGTACCCATTTTCTGTTTCCTAAAATGCTATTGGGTGATGGTACAGAGAAAATTCTGGGTTTTGAATCTGAAAAATTGCATTTTTCATGTAAAAATCCAATCTTTAAAGGGGTGGTGATGTTTTTAATTGGATTTGAGATGAAACCTGTTCTGGGTTTGGGGAAAACTGGAGGGAGGGGTCTAATTCCACATTCTGATAGAACCCAACCCGCCATTGGAGACCCGGAAAGTGTGGTGAATGAACCTGGACAAGTTATTCAATTTCCGGGTCCTCCCCGAAACCCAGAGAGAGACAGAGAGAAAAAAAGAAGGGATAAATAGAAGGTTGTGAGAGAGGTCAAGAAAATATCTTTGTGACGTGAATAAAGTAATGGCAATTTTGTTGGTACAAAAGAGACCAGTGAGTAGTGACAAAGAACCGTATTGTATGGAGAATTGGAAATAGTCCTCATAGGTCAAATTCGGATTTCGGAGTATCTCTCTCGTCCAAATATTCATTTGAAAGATAAGGACACATAACTAAATTTTGAAATAATATTCTCGATGTATCGTAATATTATCGCGATTGTAAACTCAAACTTGATGAGTATTATAAAAATATAGTGTATGTTGATAAGAAAATTTTTTGAATTAAAATTACTGAACGTTAAATAGAAAGGGTGAAGAAGAAAAGAGATAAATGAAAAATAAATTGTTAACGTGATTAAATAGAATAAAGAAAAAAATATAGAAGAAATATTCGTAATTTGTCGGTGAACCATCTTTAATGAGGCGACGCTAACAATTATGCAGTGCACGAACACTCAATTTATCTAAAAAAATTCTTCTAGCTCGCCAAGATCTATGGAACTGCTCTTCAATTCGAAATAGTTTTAGATTTAAAAGAGTCTCAAATCTTTGTCAATAAAGAATAGTATATGCGTTTTAGGCATGGTTGGTTTATGTCAATTTTCTTCATTTAGTGAATGGGCCTCTTTTCGAGGTTTTTCTGAAATGAAAAGACAATCAAACAAGACTATTGATCTCCAGAAATGTCTCAAACTGGCCCAAGGAAGATGGGCTTAAACAAAAAACATCTTTTGGAAGGGCCCAAAAAGCAGGCCTTTCAATTGTTGGAAAGGATCCAATGGTGTTCCCAAAAATAACTACAAATTTGGAAACAAGGCGATAAACACTTATTTTAAGAGTTTGCAAATGCGCTTCACGAATCATTCCAACTGTTTTACTTTCTTGTACTAAAGGAAAAATCTTGGATCAACTACTCCATAACAAAAATATTTAAAGCCCATATTCATATTTTCTTCATACATTTAAAGGGACTATGACAATCATTAGAATATACATATCACTAGGAATTGAGACTAATAATTCAAGTAAATGTACAAAATTGTCAAAAATAAATTTAAACACTAGTAGAAAAAAAAATTAAAATCTAATCTAATTTTTTTGGTTGCCAAAAGCTAACCAAATTTTTTGTTGGTGCAAATGTGTACAATGAAAAGTAATAACTTACAAGATGCGATATCACAACCAATCACAAAATCCAAGGTGGTCAGGGCGAGTATTAAGTGGCATGTGATCCTCAGAAACGATAAAATTTCAAATTCTACTAAAAATACCATTCCAGAGAGGACTTCTACTTCCACGACCCGGCCCGACATATTAGCGTTAATGCCAAACCCTTAAAAAAACAATCACAAAGCAAGGGAGCAAGTGGAAGGCAAAAAAAAAAAAAAAAGCACGGCTTTTAGGAATCGCTTAAAATCGCTATTGAAGTGATCCCATCACACAAATCACTTATTCCCTTTTGATATTCTCAATCTCACGCCCTCGATAGCATTCGGAGCTCCGGCGAAAATATGGATCGGGCACAACTTCTGTTGGTGGGTCTACCGCTCTTCCTCTTCTGCTCCGACATCTTCAACCTCTTCTCTCCGCCGCCGGCGAAGCCCGCCGCTCCCCACCACCACCACCACCGCGATGCACAACCACTAATCCATCCACAACAGCCATCTCTTGAGTTCCCTACTCAGGTTTGACTCTGTATAGAGGAAACAATTTATTGCTTTGATTTCTACGCCATGGTTAAATCTCTAAATTTTACTTAGAAAAATACTCTTTCTTTGATTTAGAAATACTTGACATGTATAATTACTAGGAGATATTTATTCTGATACATGTATTTGATTATTTTTTTATTTTTTTTTTGCTATACTCAACTATGTATGTATAATTATTAGAGATCGACATCTTTAATGTATGTCTTTATTTCATTTTTTATAACCTAGACGACTTTTAAAATGCTTAGAAATCAATACCTATTTTGTTCAGAAGTAAGGCACGGTGGAATTGGGTTAACATGAAAAGTTAAACAATGTGTTTGTTTCTAATAGTAATTCGTATGTTATTTTTTACAGAAAGCCAGTGGGATTGGTTTCGGAAACACCGTTACCATCGACTTCTGCTCTTCTTGTTCTTACAGGTGCCTCTTTCAGCCTTTTCCTTTGTTGTGGTTTATATTTATGTTATTTAGTTAGATTGGCTATTTGTGTTATGTTTTCGAAGTAATACTTATCTAGTTCCCTATGCATACTTGATTAGTTTATTGAACTCCTATGGTTATGGCTCGGTGTTTATAATGTACATAGATCAAGAACTGTTATGGGAATCAATAGAGTGGAGCTAAGATTGTTTGCATTACGCTCATGATTCTCATTTTTCAAAGCATAGAAAACATATGACATTCTAGCAATGAAGATAAAATAGAAGTAAAAGATGGTTTTAAATGAGATAATTTAATTACTTGCTTGTGGTTTTTACATGAACATTAGTATTCGTGGTACTTGTTAATTTACTCAAAAAGTTTGTTTATCCTTTACATACCCTTAAGAAAGCTAGAAGCCTAGTTGTGAGGACGATGGTAGGGATGAGTGGGAGGGTGAGGGGAATTGAGATAACAAATTAAATATTATACTATTCTTGGTAATACCGTAATTGTACATTAATCTGACTTCCATTTTGGCAGAGGTACTGCGGTGACGATGAAGAATATGTTAGAAACTCAATTTCCTGGAATGAATGTTGTTCTTGCAAATTACCCTCCTCCTTTGCCGAAACGCATGTTGAGCAAATTGGTACCCGTTGTTCAATTTGGTGTGATTGGACTTATAATGGGCGGTGAACAAATATTTCCAAGGTTAGGATTTGCTGCTCCACCTCGGTGGTACTATTCCATGCGTGCAAATAGATTTGGTAGTATGGCAAGCACTTGGCTACTAGGAAACTTTCTTCAGTCTTTCCTGCAAAGCTCAGGCGCTTTTGAAGTCTACTGTAATGGTGAATTGGTAAATTTTCCTTTGTCTTTCATTACTATGTATTAACTTTTAATGAGATGGTGAATTTTCCTGATCATATTCATACCAGGGCTTTTTTTTGGCCTAATATTGGAGATTCTTTGTCAAATATTCTGGGAAGAAATATGTAATGGAAATTTGTACATTTGTTGTTTTTCTACTAAAAGATTCCTGCACTTTTTGTTTGTGTAATGCAGGTGTTCTCTAAACTAAACCAGAACAGATTCCCTGGGGAAATAGAGTTGAAAGATCTCGTCGCTAGAAGGATTGCTAGTTCAAGAGTGATAGACGGCCTCAATGGAGCGAACTGGTCCTAGAAGGTTGAGTCGAAAACGGCATAATTGTGGATTGAGTAGTGGAGACCTGCTTAGCATGAGTTATAGTTTCCTACAGAAATATACTGTCCAAAAATTTCATGGTCTTTTTCACTTGTGTTGGTCGCAATAACCAGCAAACTTTCTTTGAACAAACTCATGTAGTGTTGGTAGTAGACCAAATAAATTTGAGGATTGATTTGAAAGCAACAGTGTGAATGAGTCGAATATTCTTGAAATATGTTTGAAAGAGCATGGAAAATTATGTTTCATCTTGATTTGATTATTAACCGAAACAAACTCGAATAAGTTTTAATCAATTCAAGCTCCAAGCTAAAATATTTTGATCATTTTAGTACATAATAACACTAATTCTTTCCGGTACCGAAGTTATGCAAATTATCAGAGGTGACTAATGAAATTTTTTACAACATATTGATCAACAGCACGCATAATTCCACATTTAGCCGGTGGAACAATTAAACTCAAATTTGAATTGATCTCGAGTTATGTGTGCATGCAAGCATATATACTAAACTAATCTAAACTTCCTAACTATAAATCATTTTCAATTGTAACGGTAAATAAGAAATCGTTTCTAGTTGTGAGAAAACAACAAAATGGTCATGCATATTAATCATTTCACCCAACCTCTAATCACGAACCAAGACTTAATCAAATTTTGAAGTGCAAGAAACGTGTAAGCAATCAAGATTGAATTACTTTAATAACAAAAATAGATCATTTATGTACATTATCAATACAGAAAACAAAAATAATATACACTCGCAGGCTGTATGGGTGAATCCACGGCGCCACATTTAGGCCACTTATAGTTACAGAAACATGATTTACAGAAAAAGATAGAATACCTTAACGCTTTAGAACTGATTCATATTTACTTGCTGCCCGAGTATCAGTGACAAAACGCAAGGACTTTATATCTAACAGTGGATTCTATCCATAAAAGGCTGATTTATTAACAATGATGTCCCCAGAGATGCGCTTAATTTCCTTTAAAATGCCATCATATATGATACCACTTTCGTTTTTCCATTGCCTTGACAAGTTCATTGGCCAATGAAGCAAAGTCTTCAGCTCCATTTCGTAGGTCTTCTGTTCGTCTACTAATTCTCTGAAGAAAAAAGACAATGATAGCCTCTGTTATGGGCAAAGTTAAGACTCCATGAAATTCACATTTCAAATGATCACACAGAAAACATAAAATAACTTGGGCATTTTAGTCATATAGACATAATATTAACTCATTCTTTTACAGAAAATTTCACCTCAAGTTTTTCTTGTCGCTCGAGAAGCTTGTTTCTTGCTTGTCCAGCTGCAGATGAGGCATCCTGGAATTTAACGGAACATATAGTTAAGCAAGGCTCCATCATTGTACAGAAGTAAGAGCTCAAAGAAACATCTTAAAAAATTACCCCAGCTTTTCTGTATTTAGCTATGATCTCTTCCCGTGTTCTGGGTCTGGGCTTAACATCAGCACCATCATCCAACAATTTTTCTCGTTCATTTTTCAAACCTGCAACATAAAATGAGTATCTTTACATGCTCCGAGGCTTTGCCACAATTATAAAATTTACAACCAACATAAAAACAACATATTTTGTACCTTTATCTTTGTTATCTATCTCATGGGATGAAGTAGATGCCAAAGGCATAGGTTCATCAATTTCAATGTCATCTGTACGGAATTACCGTTAATCCACACAGCATAAACAGGATAGCATCTTAGTAAAAACCAAAAAATATAGTAAACATAAACAGGTTGATTTTCTTAAATAAAAAATACTACTAAAAAAGGAAGAGAGAGAACACGTGAAACCTATAGTAAGCTCAGCAGCTTCCGTTTCATCTGTAGTTGCCGATGTCTCTGGGAATGGATTCCTCATGAAAATATCCTCTAGTTGACTAAAATTAGATTTAGAACTGGAGGATAGATACATTGATTCGTTTGATTTTCTTTCCTTAAATCCTTTCACAATACCACCTAAAATGCCAGTGTTACCTCCCTGTATTAACCATAGTCAAGCAGTTGTATAATTGGGACATTGCAAGGCATAAAGATTGAGAAACCAACTGTATTCGCATTTAATACCTTTTTTCTCTTTTGATCTGAGGAAACACTAATTGCAGCATTGGCTGCAGCTGCGAGTACTTCATCATGAAGATTGGGCAGCGATTCTGGAATCCTGGAAGAAGAATTATCCAGTGGGTTCAGTTTATTTTGAACCTTCTCTTAGGCTTTAGGATCAAATAAGCACAAGTGATAGAAATATGATGCATATACCTGAAATCATTTTCACCCTCTAATAGAGAAATAAATACCACTTCACAGCCATTTGCCTGTGTGAAATGCTCAGTATTAAAAGACATTATTGAAGTGCATAAGAAATTAGCAACAAGAAAGCCGTTATGTATACATAGTTTTTCCAGGATATCTTCAGAGTTTACTAGTCATCTTTAAGCTTACTAATCAAATTATGGTTAGTAGCCCCAAGAACATTGCAGTGATTTGTTTCTTAGCAGAATAGCACAATTATACAGCATTACCAAAGTAATATGTCCATTATCTGTAGAGCTCATCATCCTTTCCATGTTTGCCTTGAAGTTCCACCTTAAATCTGACATTAAAGAAAATTCTTTCACCAATTCCAGATCAGGCAACGATCTGCATAAGAGTGACCAATACAACAGCTTCTGGTCAATTTCTGCTAAAACAGCCAAGACTCCTAATTCTAAAGTTAAGACTTCTCATACAAATCTAGTGGAGAACTGCACTTGGTATCTGATAATGAAAATTTGGTGTAAGCTTTAGAAAAAAAAGAAATGTGAAAATCAAGCTATTTACCTGATCTCCATCACACCTGTCTGATAGAATACTAACAGTCCACAAACTTTTTCATCTTTCCTGAAAACAGCGGTCCAACAACAGGGTTTGGGAAGTTTGACTTTATAAATAGATTTACTTTCTCCCTGATAAATGTTATCATTTTAGTTAGTAAGAAACAAGATAAAAAGAAATAGAAATGAGAAACACGGGTCTTACTTGAACTACAGACTTGGCTGGGTATATACGTAGTGAATCCCCACAACAAAGCAATACTAGTAACTCCTTCAAACTTTCAGTTCCACATTTCTCAGTCCCTTGGGCAGTGACATTCTGGGAAACCTCGTTTCTTAACAAATCATTCTTTGGCAAATGTTGTTCATCTACAGACCTGGAAACTTCTGCATGGCTCTCTGTAGTATAAAAACCCATTAACTAATGAATGCAACCGGAAGAAGAAAAAGTTGATCTCCATTGACAGGTAATACTTGCCTATGACATACATGGAAATTGCTGGTGACTGCTTCTTAGATCGTACGGGCCTTGAGATAATTAAGCTACCATTATTACCATCAATAACATGGATATTTGCATCCTTGGTTAATACGAATATGAATTCCCTTTTATGACTATCTGGAATTTTTGGTGTAGAATCAATTGTGTTTTTAGCAGTATCATAAACAAAAGCTTTCCCGAGTACTGATATCACTGGTGAGTTAGGGCTGGATATAGAGTCTGTGATAAATGCAACGGATGACGAATGTACATCTAGTACTGCAATCTGAAACATAGGCAGCGGACAGATAAGCCTCATACTAATTTAACAAAGGATAAGAGAGATAGGAACCTAGAGAAATATTACTCACTCGAGTACATTCATATCCAACAATAAGTTTGGAGCCATTGTTTGCGAATTTCAGTGCCTGAATTCCTGATTTGAGAAGATTGAAAACAGCTTCACACCTCGGGCCATGAACTTGAGAAGAACTGCATACTGCAGAAAAATGATGATCAATATCAAGTTGAGAAGACACATGGCATGACCATGTCATTGTCCCTTAAGCATTTTGGTGAAATGATCCTTTTTCCATATACTCTTCGTTTGAGCTCCTTACATACCGTCTATCCTCCAATATAAGGTTGTCGAGTAATAGGGCTAACCATAGAGCTCATGAACCAAATTTATTAAGAAAATGAGCTATTCTAACATGTCAGAACACAATTTACTCCCCACAGTGGTTGCTTTCCTAAGAACATATTGTAAAAGAAAAATAGCAGTAAATACTTTTGGTTGTTCAATGATTTTTTTTCAATGCAAGTAGAGACTTCGTGCCCACACATCTGATACAGAACCCTGCATCATGCTCGATATTTTATACATAGACTAGGATTGACTTCATTATGGACAGCAAGACCAGTTTGTGGGCCATATATTTTTTATGTGGGATTCAGAAGAAAGTGTGACAAGCAGTCAAATCACCTTCGCTTTTGGTTGCTGTAACAAAATGAAAGCTTGTTTCGTCGCTGCTACAGAGGTTGTAAAGTCGGATCTGCATGAGTTCAAGAGAAATAAGAAATAGAGCATAAAGGTACACTGAATGTCTGAATATTTAAGAAACATATCTAACCAAACCACATTGACGGCCAACTGCTAATCTCAATGTGAAGGAGCAAAAATCTAGCATTGTCACTGAGTCACTAGAATCAACCAAATTTTCACTGTTACCCTGTCATTCATCAGCAAAAAGTTATTGCATATGATAAAAGAAGATTGACTTGTTATATCTTTAGTACCTATGTAAGTTCCTTTAATTTAATCAAATTCTAACCTCATTTATCAAAACACAGAGGAGTGAAAAGACTGGATAAGTAGCATCCCATATTCGAACTGATCCATCTTGATAACCTGCTACATATAGTCTATGAATCTTGTTATCTTTAACCAAGGATGTATGATTACGTACACCCCCAGTCAAGGGCCACTTTGTATTCGCTGGGAATGTCAGTGTTGAACTCATTGCAGCTATCTAATTAAACAAAGAAGGTTACTAGTCAGTTAAAAATCAGGATAACTCAAGAACCACTAAAAGAGAATAAGAGAGGACTTAGGAAAGGTACATGTTCAAGGAACAATATTACCTTGGACCCTCCCTCCATGCGTCCATTTATATGGAAAAGCTCTGCCACTGTCATCAAAGGATCAACAGTGGGTATGCCAGCAGGAAAGTTTACAGCAGACGGCAGCACTTCTGGGGAAGACAGGTTGCTACTTTCATAAATATGCATGCGCCCAGGGTTTGACAATACAAAGAGTGAAGCATTTTCATCGCTCCTCGTTGTACCAGCAGATGGAATTAAAATCATGTCCGCGAAAGAGCCAGTAAGAGTGAGATCCACACGACAAATGCATTTCACTGTTTCCATTCCAGATGACCATTCAAGATTTAGAACCTGCCCCAGATGAATTTTTCAGAATATCTTTAACTACTAATGCCTAATGTTTCTTTAAAATTTTACTAGAGAATATTGTTTTACACATTAGATCCCAGACCACGCAAATCTTAGCAGGAAAATGTGGGGAAAATACATATGATATGCAAGTCTTAGATTTTACGGGCAATCAATCTATCTAGGTTCCTAGAGTTCCTTTCATATCATTCTGGTTATTTCACAGACCAAAGACAAAGAGCACCAAATATCTTTTGTTTGCTTTTTAGTGTATTTTGATTCCCTCATTGTGAAATCCAACAATTAACATATGAGAGTACTTTCTGTATCAAGTAACGACATTCAGAAAAATAATACTTCAATATTCAACATCTGAAACATAATGATTAGCAAATGAATTGAATAATAGGTACTGAAAGGTAATATCATTGAAGTATTAAGTTGATATATCACCGTCACAACTTCTTCACATCCTATCTCATCACCACCATATACAAGAAGTTGACCTTCTCTGTGATTACGGGATTTTTTGTTGTCCAACCAGTGTAGGACAATGACAGGGAGCCTCTTTTCAGCAGAAGACAACTGTAGCTTGACAACATTCTTTGACGACCCAGATTGTTGGTCTTTGATAGAAGAAGCTTTTGATGTATGCCAAAATAGAATATCCCCATCAATATAACCAACAGCAAGAATGGACCCATCAGTAGACGCCCAACAAAGAGCACTGATCTCTTTTTCCTCCAAGTCATGAGAAGGTGCATCGACTACAATGTTGATATCTACATCATTTGGAGGAACAACATCGTTTTTCAATTGGAGGACCTTATCACCTCGAACAACAACAACACGTGCTTCAACTACATCCCAAAGAATGATCAATCCACTCTCATATGCAATCAATAGCCTGCAGTTGAAGAAATACTTTCTTTAGCCTTCCGTAAAAGTGAAATGGATTATAGCTTCATATTTGTTCCAAAAGTCACTCCCTGCATCCCACTTTTATTGTCGCAGGTTCCATTTGAGGCTATCTCACAATAAGTTCAGATTAAAAAAAAAAAAGTACTTCAGATTTTAGGTTCGTCTATATGTTTCACATCTACATTTTCCTCAGGATATTCATTGAATTTAAATGCAAATTGTCAAGGAGACTTAAAAGTAAGAAAGATCAAAAGAAATAGAGACTACTCATATCTTGCCTATTTCCTGAGGAACCTGGTTGAGGAAGAACTCCGACTATAGGTTGACGATTAGAGACTGATAATCCAGCTGCTTCTGTGAAATAAACACCAAAAACGTCTGCGTTGAATGTGCATGTGATGCCATTTAATTGAAAATTGTAAAGATATACCAGCTTCAAATTAGACTTATTTTGACTAACAAAGATATATAGATGGTAAACAATAGTATGCCTTCAGCAGAGTAATTTTTTGCGACTCTAAATACTCACCATCAAGAGAATCTGAAGATAGTTGATAAGGCAATTGCAAAAGCTGCCTATGGTCTGCATCATACTTCAGAACAGACATCATCCCGTATTCATCACCGACATACCTAGAACAGAAAAGAGAGACAAGTGTCAGGTAGCTTACAATTCCAACTCCACAAGGTGTTGTGTTACACCATTAAATGCAAATTTGTGTACATATCAGCATCATACATAAATGAGGAGCCACTGATTACAGAGAAAGCAGTTACATTGGATTCCCACTGTAAACTACAAGCTATGGACCTCGTCTCCAGATCCCAAACCTGAAAAACAGAGAAAGTTTCTCATAGTTAGCTATTTATGTCAAAATTATAATGATTATAGAAGCACCTTTGTTTCTGAATCTTCTCTGAGAAAACTAAAGCACCCGATATAATTGATCAAAACAGAAGGTGCAAAAGAATTGTACCGACCTGAACATCATTGTCATTTGTAATGCTAACAAAGAAACCTTGATTCTGCAGAAACTGCAAACAAAAGAATAAGGAACGATCGGAAGTATAAAACAATGATTGGGTACAACATTTTCCCTTGCTGAAAATCAAATTAACAGTGCAACTGAAGGGAGAACTAGCAATTAAACGTCTAGTTTTCTTTCATGCATCTGTATCTTCCTGCACCTCAACAGTTATTTGATTCACATGAAAACCCATCATATCAATAATTTCCCATTTCACATTCCGGCTCACATACAAAGTTCATGAACCAGTATATTATGAAAACAAAACCTAGCTTAATACCTTTTTCTTGTTTGACTCTGAAAAACAAAAACGAGAGTGAGGGATATCTGGATGGTTAAAGAAGTGGGAAAATAGCTTTAAGAAATCATGTAACAAAAAATCCAGCAGAAGCTCTTGGAGAACGGAGATCAGAAAGGATGCAGGTAAACACTTGACTGATTAGAAAGTGAAAATCCATCATCTTAAAGAAAAGCTAATGCCCGCGAATACGGTCTCTGTCAGATCAAGTTGAAAAGCCTCAAAATTATCTTGTGTCTAATAATTACAGAGTGATAAAACCTGTAAGCAACCACGAGAGAATGACAAAACAAAAGCATCGGGCAAGGACAACTGTCCAAGTGTTCAATGAATTATATAATCAAACACTAGCAAGGTCATACAACTTTATCGACGTTGAGGTTTGATCCCTCAGACACAATTAACCATCTCGGACCCCTATGACCAAGGATACAAAGAGCTGATTTTGCACAAAGAAGAGAATATTTGACCAAGTATAACAGATCATTTGTGAATTGTGATGTTTAGACCTCTTTGGCATCATAGTGGAGCTTATGATTACTGCCAATGAGCTATAGATGGACCTTCTTGATAGGTCGTCGGTGATTTTTTTTTTTTTTACACTAGCACGTCTCCGTAAGTGCAGTACTTTACGCCCACCCTGGAGCCAGTTACTTTTCTTGTTCTACGAAATTATCCAAAATCATCTTTACACTGAAAAACTCGTAAAGCTGCAAAACTAAGTGCCTCAAATACTCTTATAAATATAGCATTTTTTTCCGGTGATATAAATAAAGCAACACGTGTGAAAGTAAATCGAAGAAATAGATTTTCCACCCAAGGTTGATAAGTAGTGTGGATGTATAAACATACCTCCAGGTATTTGTACGGCAACAGCTTTGGGGAAACCAGAAGTCCTTCAATATTCTCACCACCAATAAGCTTTATCCTACCATCCCTGCATGCAAGCTAGATATAAGCATTATGAATAAGGTGAAGATGGTAGATCATATGTTGTCGATCGCTAGTACAAAGATCCGCACCATAAGATGATGTATACTTATGGGATCACCAATTAAAGATGCATAAACCCGATGAAGGTGATGATCATTCTCGAACTTTCCATTTCCAATAAATAGCGGAGTATGTAAAAGTATATATCAATATATAGATGAGTGCTACTGCTAATGTTAAGGAATCAAGCTTGGTCTTCTTATGGTAAGCACAGGGAAGGTCTACCAAGGTCACTTATGATATGAAATGAAGAAGCCTAACAACTGAATTTGAAGAAACATTGGATAAAAAGTATGGCCACTTCATTAAAACAAAAACGACGAAAAAAGATTATCCATGTTACATACACAAGCTACAAAGTATCCCGTAAATTGTAAACTTCCAAATCCTCTCAACAAAATTCCACAAGAATTCTAATACAGCTTCAACAATGGTCAAGAGAACCAAACACTCACTTGTTAATAGCATTTTTAAGTCAACATTTATCACAGTAAACGATACGTAACACGTAATGGTCATTTATCGCGAAATTATAAACAAATACATGGTCTTGTAATAGTCGCGGCACACGTTTTCACCAGCAAATTCATTTCGCGCAATTCGACGTATCTCTAGCTCAAATATCAAGTCATTAATTACAAACAGTACGCAGACTTACAATGTGCCGATCGCCAGTATCCGCTGAATCGGATCAAAAGCAAGAATCGACGCCGTAGAAGGAACACCATAGTGTACATTTACCCGTAAATTCAAGTCATCTGACTTCATCAAATTCTTTTCGTGATGCTGAATAACAAAAAAAAAAAATTGAATCAAAAACACGAACACAGTAAATTAAACATTTCTAACTCGATTAAATTGACATAGTAAGATCAGAATTCAATCTGAAATTGATGATTTGTATACCAGATTACGATGCGCGGCCTTCTGAAAGAGGCGTTTCGCGAACATGCCGAAGTTGAGTTTCCGTTCTGAATATTCGAAGGTCAAACTCAAGGCTATACTGTTGGAGTGGATTTCGAAGTTTGTTTTTCCCGTTTGTTTCAAAGTTGTGTTTATATGTTGGGGAAAATGAAATATGGATTTCTCGAATTGTACGCTTACGGGGAAGGATTTGTCGTGGGGCCCAATAGAGTTGGGAAAGGGGCAGTACAGCTAGACTTGTGTAGGGATGACAAATGAATCCGGGTGTAACGAGTACCCGTCCCAAGATACGTCTCGTTTGGGATGGGTATGATTCCAAAAAAGTGGGTTCGAATATGAGTACGAGTCCAAAAAAGTGTGTTCAGGGCCAGGTCCGGGGCAGGTAACGAGTCGGACCCGAACTTGGACCCATCCCGATTAATAAAATTATAATATTTTTTAATTTTATGTATCTAATTATTATTAAAACTTATTAGTATTTATAAATTGAATTCAGTATTTATAAATTGAATCCAAAAAAGTGTTATTTACAATAACAACTTACCTTACAACCTTAACTAGATAAAAAAAAAGAATCAATTAATTAGAATCAAAAGTCTAAACTCAAAACTCACTTCTCATTCTCTAATAACAGATGATTTGTAGTGGATATATTTATGTTGAATCATTGATTCGGTATTATATACTTATTTATTTGTTTTGAATGCATTTGTGAGAACAAAATAGGCAAAAAACCTAAGAAAAAAGCAAAAAAATAGAAATCGACCGGGTTTAATGGGTAGGACCTGGATTCGCCGTGTACCCGTGGGTCCGAGGAGGGGCGGGTAATGAACGAGTCCGGGCGAGTCCGAGTATTGAAATTTCTTAAAGGGGCGGGTTCTGAGTTCTACTATACCCGCCCCATATCCGCCCCGTTGCCATTCCTAGATTTGTGGGCCGGGTCAGGCAATCAATTACTTTTTACGTATCTGTTAAAAGGGTTCTACTATAGTGGGCTTGTTCTTATTCATTTATGGCCCAGGTTCGATTAGTTGGGTTACTCTTATTTGGGCCCGTATTTCTATTAGCCCGTGAGGTATTCTTGTTATTAGGCTTTTAGGGCTCTGGTATTATATAATTCATAGACCAGATTCTTTCAATTTTAAGTTTTAACTAAGATGATTTATTTTTCTGGGATAATGACAATTATAGTACAAGATCTGTGTTAAAATGGTCTTTAATGTAGAAAAATTAACCTGATCTTTTCTGATCTTCAACTTTTGTTTCAGTTACGTTCTGGATTTTTTTATCCTTGTGTGTGAGCATGCGTTCATAGGCAATATTAATGATAAAAATGTCCAAAAAAATACTTAAGTGAAACAAAATTTGATATTAGGGACCTAATCGAAACACAAAGTATTGCATTAGGAATGATAATATTAATTTTTTTATATTAGGAACTACTCTTACACAAATTTTGATGCTTCTGCCCCTGCTTGGTTAAATAATTTGAATTGGGTTGGACCGAGAAAATTGAGTCTGAATTGAATATATTTGTGGATGTTGCACATTAAATATCACTTGAATTGGAAATTGAATAATGGAATTCCTTTTATTTAGAAAAGCAGATCCACAAATTTTAATATCTACTATACCGAGAATTTTTCAAAAAAAAAAAGAAAAGAAAGATAAAAAGAGATAATATAGAAAAGAGGTTCATATATGTTGTTTTGTAAACAGACAAAGGGAATGTGTCACCACACATTATACACTTTATCGCGTAAGATAAGACTTGGCCTAACATAGATTTTTTCGGGAATATGGTCACGTGATTCCTGCAAAATCACAGCCAATCCAGATCGGGTTTTTTTTATACCAAATTCATCAACTAGATCAAGTCGGCAGAATAATCAAATCCTCTAAATGTCAAACAGTAGAAGTCAACTTCAAATCACGAAAAAGAATTTTTTTTTTTTATAGATTTGTATAATGACAAAATATAAGTCTGTTTCCATAACAAAGAATAGCATATTCAGTCTGTCTTGTTTCCATTATCCCATTGTAACCCTCATCCATCCCTTATGAACTTGCATGATAATTAATGTGAAATTGGCTTTTGATCGCAGCAGTTGGATTAAGAAGAGGGGGTCTAATCTGGGTCGTACATGGTGACGTGGTGAAGGCATGCAGAAGGGTCCCCCAGCAGATTTTTGAAACGTCGGCGTCTTCCAATGGCCCCCAACTTGTAACAGCACACGTGTCTGCGTAATCCGGAGGTGGCAAGTTGGAAAGAATCAATGAGAAGTTTATTTTGTGTACTCAAAACCGTTGAATATGTATATGATTACATGTGAAATAATTATGACTACGTGTGAAATAACATAAAATACTATGGTGCATGGAAAATGTTACAACCAGTGCATCATAGCCACATATTCGAGAGTTGGGGATAATTTTTATATGGGTGGTGTATTGGTGGATGATGAAAATCACTCCTACCGCATGAATGTGTAGTGATAGATGCACATAAACAACAATTTCGATACATCATAGTATTTCCCGTGAAATTATAACCGTATATTATCATCAAATAGCTTGCAATTGTTGCAAGTTGCAACCCACGTGGGTGTTGGTGCGCGCAATTTTGTAGCTTATGATTAGTTTCATGGTGTTTTTCTTTAATTTAATCAAATATAACTAATTAATAATTAGGGTTCCTGATGTGCCATAAATTTGATCAAGGACACTTTGGATATTTTCATTTTAAAATAAAAAGAATAGATTAATAGGTTAATATATTTGCGCTCTCCAAGGCTTAATGATATTTTTTGTCTAAAATAAAAAGTTTGAGGTCCATAGTCCATCAAGTATCCCTATAAATATCAAGACAATCAAATTAGAAAGTTATTATCTAATCATTCTTAAAATACACAAAAGATGATTGTATCAGACCCTTTTATGCTAGATATTCTGGTCAGGGTTGCCCACCCTGACCCCTGATAATTTTTCATACCACATCAATTTCGCTAGGAAAAACAAAAGGACAATTAGGGTTTTGTACTTTCGTATGTAAGCCAGTTTGTAATCATTTGAAGCAATTAATGAAAGTTGTTCTTCTTTCCCAGAATTTCATTTGTTTAATTTCCTCACCTTCTAATTCGAGTTTAGTTAATTTCTAAATCTGAAAAGTATTGAAATCCAAGAACATTAAGGCTGTATTTGGATTGATGGATTTTGATTTGGCAAAGGATTTGAAATGAATGAATTTCAAACCTCTTGGATTTGAAATTCACACTATTAGAAATACCTTATCTGGTTACATATGGATTTATAAAAGGATTTCCAAATCTATGGACTTCAAATTCATTGTTTGGCTATAAATCCTAGAGCATTTCATTACACTACAGGCAATTACACATATTTTATACATACTACACACTTTTTACACACACAGCACACTTTTACATATACTGCACACATTTACACACACTACACATTTCTTACACGCACAACACACTTTTTACACACATTGCACACCTTTTACACATATTTTACACACACTACACACATTTACACACACTGCACACTTCTTATATGCACAACACACTTTTACACACACTGTATATTTTTTAAATATATTTTACTCTCACTACATACATTTACACATACTGCACGCTTCTTACATTCACAACACACTTTTTACATACATTACACATTTTTTACACACGCTGTACATTTTTTGCACATATACTACATACAATATACACATTTACACACACTGCACATTTCTTATATGCACAATACAATTTTTACACTCACTGTATATTTTTTACATATATTTTACACACACTATATATTTTTTATATATATGTTACACACATTTACACACACTGCACACTTCTTATACACACACTACACACATTTACATGTATCTTACACACACACTACACATTGTTTACACTCACTGCACACTTCTTATATGCACAACACAACACATTTTTTACACATACTGCATATTTTTTACATATATTTTACACAAGCTACATATATTTACACACATTAGACACTTCTTACACGCACAACACACTTTCTACACACACACTACACATTTTTTATACATATTTTACACACGATACACACATACTGCGCACTTCTTATACACACAACACATTGCATATTTTTTACATACATTTTACACATACTACGTATTGCATATTTTTTACATACATTTTACACACATTACGCACATTTACACACATTGCACACTTCTTACATGCACAACACACTTTTTACACACATACTACATATTTTTTACACACTGTACACTTTTTACACATACTTCACACACACTACACACTTCTTATATGCACAATACACTTTTTACACACACTGTATATTTTTTACATATATTTTACACACACTACACATATTTACACACAGTGCACACTTTTTTCACGTACAACACACTTTTTACACACACACTACATATATTTTACACACAGTGCCCACTTTTTACACATATTTTACACACATTTACACAAACTGCACACTTCTTTATGCACAACACACTTTTTACACACACTGCATATCGTTTACATACATTTTACACAATACACACATTTACACACAATGCACACTTCTTACACGCACAACATACTTTTTACACACAGTACATATTTTTTACACACGCTACACATAGTTTACACACACTGCACACTTCTTACACGCACAACATATTTTTTACACAAACTACACACATTTACACACTCACTCTACACTTTTTACGCATACAACACATTTTTTACACGCATTACACATACTAAAAATATTAACACACGCTACATAGTTTTTAACATGCACAACACATTTTTTACACATAGTGCACATTTTTACACAAACTACACACATTTACACACACAATGCACATTTTTTACGCACACAACACACTTTTTACACGCATTACACATTGTTTACACATACTAAAAATATTAGCACACACGCTACATATTTTTTACACACACTACACATATTTATACATACTATATATGTTTTACACACTGCACACTATTTACACAGATTGCAGACTTCTTACACGCAAAACACACTTTTTACACACATGCACATTTTTTACACACATTACACAAATTTTGCACACATGCTACACATTTTTTACACACACTGCACATTTCTTACACGCACAACACACTTTTTACACATTTTGCACAAACTAAACACATTTACACACACACTGCACACTTTTTATGCACACAATACTCTTTTTACACTGAAAATGTGTGTAGTGTGTGTGAAAATATGGGCAGTGTGTGTAAAAAGTGTGTATTGTATGTAAAATGTGTGCAGTGTGTGTAAAAAGTGTGCATTATGTGTAAAATATGTGCAATGTGTAAAAAGTGTGTAAAAAATGTGCAGTGTGCGTAAAAAGTGTGTAGTGTGTGAGAAAATATGTGCATTGTGTGTAAAAAATGTGTGTTATGTGTAAAAAGTGTGTAAAAAATATGTTTTGTGTGTAAAAAATGTGTTGTGTGTGTGATAATATGTGCAGTGTGTAAAAAGTGTGTTGTGTGTGTAAAAAGTATGCAGTGTCTATAAAAAGTGTGTAGTGTGTAAAAAAGTGTGCAGTGTGTGTAAAAAGTGTGCATTATGTGTAAAAAATATGTAGTGTGTGTAAAAAGTTTGCAATATGTGTAAATAGTGTACAGTGTGTGTAAAAAGTGTGCAGTGTGTGTAAAAAATATGCAGTGTATGTGAAAATGTGTGTAGCGTGTGTGA
Source organism: Buddleja alternifolia (assembly GCA_019426215.1). Lineage (NCBI taxonomy): Eukaryota > Viridiplantae > Streptophyta > Magnoliopsida > Lamiales > Scrophulariaceae > Buddleja > Buddleja alternifolia. The sequence continues at coordinate 41,528,429 of CM033398.1, forward strand.
AAATTATGGAGTGTGTGTGAAAATATGGGCAGTGTGTGTAAAAAGTGTGTATTGTGTGTAAAATGTGTGTAGTGTGTGTAAAAAGTGTGCATTGTATGTAAAAAGTATGTAGTGTATGTGAAAATGTGTGCAGTGTGTGTAAAATATGTGCAGTGTGTGTAAAAATGTGCAGTGTGTGTAAAAAATGTGTAGTGTGTGTGAAAATATGTGCAGTGTGTGTGAATATTTGTGTAAAAGGTTCAATGTGTGTGTAAATGTGTGTAAAAAGTGTGTTGATTTTAATTGGAATGGATTTCAAATGACAAGGTATGGTAGTGGATTTAAAATCCATTAGAAAATGGGCTTCAAATCCACTCAGCCCTAAAATGGATTTGAAATCCATTCATTTCGAATTTGGGCCAAACAGCAAAGAATGGATTTGAGCAGGGGATTTGAAATTCCCAGGTCCAAATCCATCAATCCAAACATAACAGAACTGATGTTAACTTTTCTACCGTTTCTGCCGTGTGGCTTCAAGACTCAAGGGTGAGACGAAGAAGAAAGACAAAGATAAATTAAAGACGGATGAAACGAGAGTACGAGATGGAGGAGAGAGAGAAAGAGAGGGGTAGAAAATTCTAGTCCGCTTCTAGTTTGGCCACGTCCAAAGGTATTAATGAAAAGAGCGTATATTACACTTATTATATGATTAATCATTCATTTTGTAAAATAAATTTGGATGTGATCGAGCCAATAACGGACTAACTAGAACTTCCAGCATACAATATCTTATATTGCAAAATAGTTTTGCATCTATTATTGTATTTATTCTATGCATAACAAATGTATAAATCATTTCTTTAGATATATAAGTAATTTAAATTTTATACACTTGTCATGTACAGAGATGAATGAAATAGGATATACAACAATATTTGTTATAAAGAATCCGGATTGAATTTCCTGAGGTAGAGATAGAGAAAATGGAGGCAAGAGAAGTGCTGAGGTGTCAATGATGGATTGAAAATGTAAGATCCTATTTCGGCCGGATTTTTGGTTCTATTTTTGGTCTGATTTGATCCACAACACAACTTGGTTAAAAGATCATGTCAAAAAGCAGGCCCAAAATAAATAAAACGCGTACAATCATGACAGCTTCTTCCTTTTAGTCAACTCGATCCAGCTCCTCTCCATCTATCTGACCATATATAAATACAATATAATTTACCCCTACATTCACGACAGTTTTCATATCATCGCCATGCAAGTTCATGCATCCAAAGCTCAAGGTCTCTCTCTCTCTCATTTCTACTTGTTTTTTCCATTTTCAAGTTTTCTATTGTGTCATAATATATATGATTGATACTTATGTCTTATGTGTTTTAAGTGTGTATAGAAAGAGACGGATTCAAGGGCTGGTGCCCTCAACTTTGAAAAATTAAAATTTTTACCCTATAAATTTTGAAATTTAATATTTTGCTCCCCTAAAATTTAAAAATGTCCAACTTTGCTCATTTTGTTTTGTATTCGGCTCGCTAAACCTATATTCTTTGCTCTGTCCCTGCATATAGAATATCCAAGTTACGTACTTCATGGACAAATAATGGAGTTATGGTGTGTGAAACTCAAGAGTTTCTCCTTTATCCTTTTTTTATTCGTTTAATTTTTTAAGAAGTTGTGATCTGAGCTATACAGACTTAAACGTTGATTTAATACTTTAGATGAATAAATTAAACTGGAGAAGTGGAAAGAAAGGAAATTTTGATATATATGAAGTTTCAAATTTTCGGACAGTTCTTTTGTCAATTATCATACGATTCGGTTTGATGTGGAAGACAAAAAACAAATCATGTTATGCAAGAAGCATTAGAAAATTTAAGAAAGACATTAAACAAATGCAGGGACGATGCGGTTATGCAACTAACCTTGACGTTTTTGGAGTGATCACTCCCATATTATTTATTAGATCTGATGTTTATTATAATTCCGTTTTATGAATCATTGTATTGAGATGTTACTTTGAATGTGATGCAGAGGATATGGATAAAGAGGCAAAGAGCACCTACTTTGATTTACCATCCTTAGATGTTTCCGTTGCATTTCCCCAAGCAACTCCAGCTTCCATCTTTCCCCCTTGTGGTAAGATTAATATCCTTGAGGCTTTAAACGACAATGTAAAAATCATGTCTATTTCATTGAAGTATCTAATAAGCATGACTAGCTCCTAATTAGTTAAATACGAGATGGCAAAAGTTCGATTTTTCATACTTAGGAGTATATACCGAAATTTTGTTCGAAATTATGGCAAAAAAATCGGCTGAAAAATACTGGAACAGAAAATGAACGAATTCGTACAAATAAGAGTATAATACCAATACAAATGAATTTGGGAATAAAAGTACGGGTTATTTTTGTATAAATTTGTAAATATATTGCTTATATTCACTTTTAATTTGTAAAAATAGTAATTTTTGTGAGTCAATAGTTGACAATATATTATTTTGACTAATTATCAACCTTCATAGTTTTTAATTGTATAATACTCAAATAGCTAGTACTTACAAAAATTTATTAAAATTTTCAAATTTTAAAACAAAAATAACTTTTTAGCCAAAAGTAGAGTATTATTCGTCAAGTATATATAACACGGGATACGTAAAATATGTGTATTAAATGGTTAAACTCGAAAGCACGAGTATAATTCGTTAGGTTCAGAATGCATACGGGAAACGAAAGCATTTGGCTATTGTACCCTAAACCCTGTCACCGGCTTTTAATTATATTCACATGCATGTCATCTAGGCATATTTTTGTGTTTATATATCTAACACGGATTAAACTCCATCTTGAACTTACAGCATCAGACTACTATCAGTTTGATGATCTGTTGACTCCTGAGGAGCAAACTATCAGAAATAAAGTACGAGAATGCATGGAAAAAGAAGTAGCTCCCACAATGGCGAAGGTTTGTCATGATATTATGTTATAAAATTTTATATGTTCTGCTTTATATCATCAAAATGATTTGTGTTTATTGTGTATTTAAAGTTAACTGACAAGGATGGGGTTGTAATTGTATGTTGCAGTACTGGGAGAAGGCAGAATTTCCATTTGATGTGATTCCAAAGTTTGGCGCATTACGAGTTGCTGGTGGCAGTATCAAGGTAACTCTAATTAGAGCTTTCCATTTTTCGATCCGATGTGGGACATGTGACTTTAACTAGATATAACAATTCAGGGGTACGGTTGTCCCGACATCTCCATTACTGGGAATGCCATTGCTATCGCGGAATTTGCAAGAGTTGATGCTAGCCTCTCTTGTTTAATTTTGGCGCATACTTTTTTGGCAATGCGGACTATTGGTAAGTTTTGCTATTGTTTGCAGGGATTCCAGTCCATTTTCTTAGCATAGTTTCGGTTTGATTTAGACGGTCACTCACTCTTTATTCATGATGATAAAACTTATTAATGATTTATCGTTGTGTCAAAAATAGCACTGTGTGGATCAGAAGCACAAAAGCAGAGGTATTTACCATCTCTTGCAGACCTAAAGACTGTATCATGTTGGGTGAGAGTATTTTCAACGCGTAACGCTCTTTTTGCCCTCATGTTTCATTAACTAAAGAATGTCTTTGATGGAACTTAGGCCCTGTCGGAACCCGACTATGGCAGTGATGCAAGTGCTCTGAAAACGACTGCAACAAAGGTTCGGATTATGAATTTCATTATTTACCCCGCACTTTAAGTATATGTGTAATGCTAGGTACATGTACTTACTATATGTGAATAGATATATTTAAGAAGATACTTCACAAACATTGCATGTTTGTCTTCTATAATATATTGATTTATTGACTTCCAATAATCAGGTTGAGGGAGGTTGGATACTTAATGGCCAAAAGCGCTGGACAGGGTACAGCACTTTTGCAGATATTATAGTTATTTTTGCTAGAAACACTGCTGCAAATCAGATAAATGGGTAAGTAAAAACACGCATTCTTTAAGCAATCTTTTTTTCGTGTATGTTGAATGGGAGTATTGTATAGCACGCTTTCTATGTCTTTATATTACTAATAGCATATCCACATCTGGTATAGATTCGTCCTGAAGAAAAACACTCCGGGTTTACAAGTTACTAAAATAGATAACAAAGTTAGCCTGAGAATTGTTCAAAATGGAGATATTCTGTTGAAGAATGTTTTTATCCCTGATGAAGACAGGCTTCCTGGAGTAAATTCTTTTAAAGACACAAACGAGGTACGAAATCATGGTACTTGACAATTGTTTCAATCAGGCTCATCTGCTTGCTTATTGTTGTAATCTAGCTTCCGTTAAACACATTTCACATCTTTACTTATCTGATATTCTGATTAAACTTCTTTACCTGGAAATAGGTGCTTGCGGTTGCACGCATCATGGTTGCCTGGCAAGGTGTTGGCGTATCAATGGGTGTCTACGATATGTGTCTCAGGTACTTAACAACTCCTTTTGATTTAAGTAAGGTTTAATCAACAAACAGAAGAGAACTATCAGAAAAATAAAGAAAAATTGTCTGATAGAGCTTCCTTTATAATCCCTTTTTCTGGATTTCCCTTGACAAGTCTTTAATATGAATATGATTTTCTGATATTTGAAGGTATTTGAAAGAGAGGAAGCAATTCGGTGCTCCGTTGGCAGCGTTCCAAATCACCCAACAAAAACTAGTACAAATGCTAGCTAATGTTCAAGGAATGTTTCTTGTGGGATGGCGCCTATGCAAGCTATACGAGAGTGGTAAAATGACTCTCGGTCATGCTAGCCTGGCCAAGGTAAGAATTGTCTATTGTTCTTGTCTGAATAAGTTTTGTGGTTGATATTCGCTTTAACTGGTGAATTTGTTGTCGACTCCAGTCATGGATATCCTTGAGGGGGAGGGAGGCCGTCTCTCTTGGGCGGGAACTACTTGGTGGCAATGGAATTTTAACCGACTTTCTCGTTGCTAAGGTATGTTAAATTACTTTACCCATAGTAATATATATTTACAAATAAGAGTTTTAACATTGCACAATTCAAGTTATGCGTGTATAATGGATGACTTAGCTAGCTCTCTTGCTCGGGATGTTATGTTTTCTTTCTCAGGCATTCTGTGATATGGATGCCATATACACAATTGAAGGTACGTATGACATCAACACATTGGTAACTGGTAGGGAGATCACTGGTATTTCCAGTTTCAAGCCACCTGCGACCATCAACCGGAGCCGTTTGTAATATTGAACGCTTCGACCTGGCCTGGTTCCGTGGAAGTTATTGATGCATAATTCACAAGAAAGAACAGAGCCCCAAATACCAATCAGAAAGTTCAACTACGTTAGAGAAACGTCTGTGTGTAAGAGTTCTTGATGTATTTTAGAGAACCACTTATTGATGTATTTTTCCTGATATTAGCACTCCAAATATACTAGTGAAGCTCCACTATTCAATAAGAACAGATAAATAAGATGGTGCCTTCCAAATTCAATCTTAAGTCGACAAATTTCATTAGAAAGTTAGAAACCGTTAAAGTAAAAATCACTAGAGGACTCGAATCATCAAAATGGAAAACTGAATTGAAATTGATTAATAATCAAATCCCAAAACTCAAACTAAGGCAACCAAAATGAGAACATTCAGGATGAACATATATCCCTACATGTTGGTATAATTTTCAGAACGACAAGCTATCAATCTATGATGCACAGATACACGAACGCACCAATTCCTAAAGAAATTAGTACAAAAACATTGTCTAGACAAGTACCCACGAGTATTTTTTCCTTTCTCTCAATAGCTGACACGGACACAACGCATGTCAATAATTTTTCAAAGTATCCATGCAGCTATCAATTAACAAAGCTCCAATAGACAAGCTATGAGTCAAAGGCAGACGCATTACAGATTTTACTAGATTGACCAATCGTTCAATCTAAATGAGCAAAATGAGAATAAGAAATGGAAAGCAAACGTCAAAATAAGCTGAATCTGGAACATTAAGATGAATCATAATCTGAGAAAAAATATAGCCAATTTATGGGGACCGAAATTGCATTTCACTTTTAAAAACATACAACGATCTAAGATAGATCACAGTACAATCATTGAACATATAATAAAACACTAAATCTAAATCTAATTATATCCTAAGCGTGAAAAATTAACCACCGAAACCGTAAAGAGTTCGGCCTTGCCTCTTGAGAGCATAAACGACGTCCATCGCCGTCACAGTCTTCCGGCGAGCGTGCTCGGTGTAGGTAACGGCGTCACGGATGACGTTCTCAAGGAAGATCTTGAGGACGCCACGTGTCTCCTCGTAGATGAGTCCGCTGATACGCTTGACGCCGCCACGGCGAGCCAGCCGTCGAATAGCCGGCTTTGTGATGCCTTGAATATTGTCTCTCAACACCTTACGATGACGTTTTGCGCCGCCCTTACCCAATCCTTTGCCTCCCTTTCCTCTTCCTGACATTTTATTTAGCCCTAATTTGTCGATTACTTTAACTGGATTATATATGGAAGGAGAATATTCAGAAGTATTTGAAACAAGTGTGAAAGGGTGGATTTATATATAGGTGAAGTTATGTGGGTTGAATGATTGTCTGCCGTTGGATTCGAAATGATGATCTGCGGACAAAGGAGTAGATCCGTGTTAACTGGATGAAATTGCTGTGAACCATTGATAAAGACTCAATCGACGGTGTATTTGATGAATGAAGCGGATCATGAGTTTATAACAGATAAAGCCCCACTTGGATTGGTTAGATGATTGTTAGCCATTGATAAGGACTCGATCGACGGTTGGCATGAAATTATACAATAATAATCAGCATTAGCCAAGGGTTGACATGAAATCACTATAAGAGGAAAAATGTTGGCATGAAATTGATGACTTTATATTTATTTTTTTGTTGAACCAAGGGTGTCCATCGCCGACAACAGTGACTAATCCCTTTCGTTGCAGAAGCTCTCCCATTAAAGGTAAAAGCGATGGACATCTCCCATTGGATGACTTTATATCATTAGGCCTTCATTAAGTGAAATCATTAATTTATTTGGGAGGGCAAGATGGGCATCCTCACGTAAATCGAGTTTACTTCATGCCAACCACTCACTTGAATAAAATGTTTGCAAGTAAATCATCGATATGTTAAAATTACAAAGCGAAATGATGTCATCATATAATGATATTACATATCACTAGGTAATTTTTCTTCGTTGTACAATCATGGATCTTTGAAATAGTAAAACATCAATAGGTAATGGCAAATTTAAATTACAAATATCAGTTCAAATGCATTTATTGGGTCGTATATAGCATTACTCAGGCATAAAATATTTCAAAACAATGCATGAGTTGATAAGTTTTGTCATGTAACTCATTTTGCAACTCGAAACACATAATTGGGCCCTTGCCCATGTTTGGTCCAAATGATGATAGCATTTCAGGTAGTAAAAAAAAGCCCACAATTATAAGTGATTAATTAAACTGTACTACAGTAATGCAATGTCTTACTGCAATGAATTTGATGAGCTCTGGTAATCCACAATAAAGTAACAAACACAACAAGCTTAATTTGCTTCCCTCAACACTCTTAACCTCAACTCCAACAAAAAACATTACAATTAAGAAACTGAAAGTATCTACTGTTTAAACAAATCAGCAAGCTCACCCTTCTCATACATGGAGCTCAATATATCACACCCACCAACCAATTCACCATTAACAAAAATCTGCGGGAACGTAGGCCAGTTACTGTACTTCTTCAACGTCTCCCTCAACCCAGTGTTACATTCATCATCCAGTACATCAACACTTTCATAATCCACCCCTTGACTTTCAAGAATTGAGACGACCCTTTGTGAGAAACCGCATAATGGGGCACTTCTTGATCCCTTGATGAATGCTACCACTTTGTTCTCTTTCACTAATCTGTCAATGAGATCTTCCAATGGTACAGTCAATTGGACATGGCGGCCCGGTGTTAATTTTAGATCAGATTTCTTTTTTGGAGCCTTTTTTACCCATGTTGAATTTCCCGGTTCGTTTCCTGGTGGAACTTTTCCTGTAACTGCTATGTGATCTTGCATCCATGATTTCCATGCTTCAGTCAAAGCAGTTTTGTCGGGATCCTCTACCACCCCAACCTACAGCACGGCACTCCAGTGAATTAAAAAATTTGAAGGCAAATAACAAGGGAAAGTATAAAAAATAAATCATATTCCCCAAAAGATTGTGCAGCATAACAAATACACTCTATTTTCAAGTAGAATTGTTGATTAACATATCTGGCAAGACTAAATAGGAGTAGTTATCCGTTAAGAGCAGCCAAAACGTAGATGTGGTAAGGACAATAGTTTTGAGTAGACCTGCCCCAAAATGTGCTCGTTAACAGCTACAGCCAAAAACTAATGAACTCTTATATATACGAAAATGCAGATAAGAGTTAAAAAGTAAATCATTAACAGATTCGCTAGTAAGAAACTAATTATTTTGTCATTCAGTATCAACTTTCACAGGCATAACCTTCAATGGAGAGGAGGAAAAAAGAAGCCACACACACAAAGACATTTCGGGTCGGATTATTCTCAATGCACGGTTTTCCATGATTTATCCTAGTCTCGACATTCAATATACCTTTTTACACCAAAGTAAAAAGATACTACTAATGGTGAGTGGATCTAATCTGATTAAACACCATGTCAGTGCAAAGTTATTTGACCTGAAGTCTACTCAAAAAAGGAGTTCGTCATAATCTCCGTACGCATGCCCTGCAAGTTTCATAGACAACCTGCAAAGTAATAATCCTTTGTTCTACATTCCATTCAAATAGTGACCAAAAAGCTGCGAAGATAACAATGTTCTTATGCAACAACCTTCCACAAGTGTTCATAAAATTCAAGCACGAGAAGGAAACTTCAATTGATCTGTATCCACCCATCCGGAAGCTATCCATTCTGTTCAAATGGTATTTCTAAGCATTTCACGTCCACTCTACTTTACTATGAAATATATTATCAATGTGCACTTTTGTTGCTTGGACTATTACATACTCACTCAGTCACATTTCGACTACTTTTAGGAAATAACATCGAGAACATTTCAAGATAAACAAGTTATAATTTCTACATTAATCTCCATGATGTTTAGTGTGTAGTAGGACATCGATTAATGCATTTCCTGTAAGCTTACCATATGAAATATACTCTCCATAAAACCATTCATTCAGGATGCAGCTTCCTCCATAGCGCGTAAATTCTTTCGATCGAAACAAACAACAAACTCCTTAACTTTGTTTTCAATTTCAAGTTTAATTACTTGTCAAGCTTAACTGCAGCAGAACATTAGTTCGATTTAATAACTCGATACTTCTCGATATATTTTTGTTATTCCTTAGCTTATCAAGTCAAGCACGGCGAGCTCCAAATTGATCAATGAACAATACAAATTACTATAACTTAATTAGTTGATTAAGATGACAAATTGAGGTAAAATGAACACCAAAAAATTCATAAATGATACCTTGACGGAGGAACAGAGTTCCGGCACGGACTTCTTGTGTGTGATAATACTGGCTGCGAGGTTCCGCGTTATGCCGACGAATTGAAGGTCGCCGCTGCCGTCGTAAACGGCGTACACGCCGGAATCTGAGGGGAATATTCCGTCGGATTCCGACGAAACGGCCACCACTTCGGTCTCCGAGAGCTTCTTCAGCGCCGAAACGATGACGCTGCGACGGCGATAATTGTGCAGGGATTTGTGTATAAGAGATGCGGAGGCGACGGAAGGACTGCGAAGGGAATAGAAGGAAAGAGTGGGGGCATTTCTGGAAGGATAAAATTTGGGTGAAATTCGAAGAGAAGGTGCTGAACTGTGCGTTGGAGATGAGAGGTTGAATGCAGCCATGATCGAAATGTTGAGCTTTCCTGATTGATTATGGATCGTCTGATTATTATTATCAGGTCAGCTTCTCTCTTGTTTCTGTTTATCAGGTTTTCTCCAGTGTATGCTAAAATCGTTGAGAGTGAGGCTTTTGCTAACTGGATAAAGTAATTTTTTAGTTTGATGGGAGGTAAAATAGATTTTCTAATTTCTATTGCAATGCATGGATGATCGAATTCCACGTCACAACCAATTTTTTTATTCTTTCGTTAGAAGATTATGTCAAATGAACATATGTTTCTCATCCGTGCCTTGTTACAGGAAATTGTAATAGAAACTCTCGTTTGGGTAAAATAATGGTGACGTTCGACATTGGAATATGAAAATTTTAATGAAGTATGGTAATTTTAGTTGAAGACTTACATTTGAATTAGTTATACAACGGTTAGTATATACTTAAAAGAGTGATCAACCACGTACTAATTGTTAGTATAATATTTGATGGGAGGTGAAATAGATCTTCTATTGTAATACACAGATGATGAAATTCCACATCACAACCATTTTTTTTATTTTTTGTCAAAAGATTTTGTCAATTGGACATGTGTTACTTATCATTGCCTTGCAGTAGGAAATTGTATTAGAAAATCTCGTTTCGCTAAAATAATGGTTATGTTCGAACAATGATATGTAGAAATTTAATGAAGTATGGGTAAATTTAGTTGAAGACTTTACGGTTAGTATATACTCAAAAGAGAATGGAACCACATGATAATTGCTAGTATAATATTTGTGATACGATTAGGAAGTGTATGTAATCGAATAAGAATTTTCTGTATTTCCACACTAAACATTTGTTCTATGTTGCATAAAGCCATAAGTTGGAGAATGCTTTGTAATATTAGCAAGTAGCAACAACCATATAAAGTCCTCATAATGTGTGAGTGATAATAATGACTTCTCATCTTCTTCCAGTTAAATCCCAAACTAACAATAAAAAAAGTCCTGTAGAAGTTGAGCAGTCAATTCAAGATCTGTAGAATGATTATTGTCAATCAAATCATTCTTATGTTGTTAACCAATTACCTTAGGCCCTTAATCATGTGATTAATCATGTGATTTATATGATGATCATCATTGCATTGTGGAAGACTTATTAGTCATGGATAATTAAACCTTGTCCATGGGATGGCCAATGGTAGTTAAGGAATCAATATTGTGTTTCTTCTTCACCTCTGTAATTCAAATTTCATGAGGTTAGTTAAGTCCCAAAAAATGTTCAATGTGATTGAAGAAAAAGAGTTGGAACTGTTCAAGAAAGGGGGAAAAAATTAGAAAATGTGTTGATAGAGTCAATTAGTTGAATTACTATACTCCATTCCGGGATACTCTAGTCTGCTCCCGGTTCTGTCGATCCCTAGTGTATTTTACAAAATCAGTAACTAATCTTATGGAAAGTATAACTCATACACCTTGTGAAGTGCACTTGGTGTGATTGAGTCGAGAGCAGACTAGAATTTTCCATTCCTTAGACTATTAATAGTGTTATGTTACAAGTATATCAGATTCTTCATTATTATATATTATCATAAGTGGAAATTTGAGCTGTTTGATTGATAAGTTGAATCTATGAAAGTACAACTTACCTGTTTTATGTTGTAACTGTGACTGCAAGTCATGTAAATGGAGCAGATAGCAAAAGAACAACAAAAGGACACTTATAAGAAAGTATATATTTATCATGTGGAAGAACCCCTAAATCCAAAATGTATTTGTCATGAGGAAAGCAAACAAGAATAAAAAATTATATATAGAAGGATGACAAGATTTATATTGAAAAGGCCTTCCAAAATGACAGCAAAAGATAATAAATTAATAATCATGGAGTTCGCACAATGAATATAATTTCTTAATTAATTTTGCGTACAATACTTTCTTTTATCGGATTTCACAATTAATTACATTTCAAAAAAACATTTTCCACCTAATAATTTATATATCTCCCCTTAATTCTAATATCAACTTGACTATAATATATAGGTAACCAGAAAATAGCTTGTATTATATGTAAAAGGATACGAGGAGCCCAGGATGTTATGCTCCAACTTTCTGCTTGATTATATATCTTACATTATTATGTGCTTCAATTCAATACTAATAATGCAGGAAAATGTATGTATATTGGTAAATCATACATGGCTTTAGCTTCACTCCTACTCAACAATGCTTCCCATAAAATAATCTTCAACCTTCTCTCAACTAATGTCTTCATCATTCTGTTTCCACTTACATTGCCCTTCTCTATTTCTCTAGCTACTAATTACTCTAATCTCTCTTCTCCAGAGTGCCTAAATCCCTTTTCCTCAATGGGTACAACAAGAGGAAAGTTACCGTTATCGGTAATTACTATTACGCTATGTGGGTTGGCCTTTGTCCTGCTCTTGTACACTGAAAGAATTTCTTTTTCTTCCAGCACCGTTTTTGGGTTGAATAAGTCTTGTGCTAGAAGAAATGCTGCTAAGAAGTCTTCTGCAGGTATATATTTATTAGACGTTGTCGTCTCATTTAAAAGTTTAAGTTGTATTGTAGAGAGAGATTTAATATTTCATATAACAGATGACAGAAAAGAGGATACTGGTGCATTGAGCTATGCAGCAGATGATCGGTTTGAGTTTGATCCAGAGGAGTGCAGTCTAGTGCATGGGAAATGGATTTTCAACCGTACGATTAAGCCGTTGTATTCAGACAGGACATGCCCATATTTAGATAAGCAGGTTTCATGTGTTAAGAATGGACGGTTGGATTCTGATTACAGGCACTGGGAATGGCAGCCTGATGATTGTATGTTGCCTAGGTTAGTTAGGCTGATGCTAAACAAAAAATAAAATAAAAATAAAATTTTGAGTTATTTTCTCTAATGATTTTTGAGATTTTATTGTTCAGGTTTGATCCTAAAACGGCGCTGCGAAAAATTCAAGGGAAGAGGATGATGTTTGTAGGGGATTCACTGCAGAGAGGACAATGGCAATCCTTTGTTTGTCTAGTTGAATCTGTAATACCAGAAGGACAGAAGTCCATGAAACGAGGCCGTTTACATACTGTCTTCAAAGCCAAGGTACATTATAGTCTATAGATCAACTCATCAGCATTGGCTAAAATATTACACTTTATGCTATGCTTTGCTTGGATCACGGATTTGACAAAATGTCGCGTAAAGTTACATCATTTGAAGTGAGGAAACGTTTTTCACTCGCTAAAATCCAAGTTCCAAATATAGAGCATTAAGATCGTCTCGAACTAATTGCCCTTTTTTTACTTTTTTCTGTGAACAATAATATAGGAATACAATGCGACAATAGAGTTCTATTGGGCTCCATTTTTAGTGGAATCAAACTCTGATGTTCATATAATAGCAGACCCAAAGAAGAGAATTCTGAAAGTGGATTCAGTTGCAAAGCATGCCAAACACTGGATAGGAGTTGATATCCTTGTCTTCAACACTTATGTTTGGTGGATGAGTGGCCTTAAGATCAAGTCACTGTAAATCTCTCTTCCTGGACTATTGATTTCATTATATATATATATATATGGAATTTTGCACGTCTAATAGATCTTTATGCAGATGGGGATCATTTGAAAATGGAGAAGAAGGGTATGAAGAACTGGATGCTGCTGTTTCTTACACAATAGCTCTGAAAACATGGGCAAATTGGGTGGATTCAAATGTCAATCCCAATCGAACACGAGTGTTTTTCACTACTATGTCCCCGACACACCAGAGGTCACTCATTCATTCTTTTTATATATTCATGTTTAGAATATCCGGAAATATATAAATATATGTGAATGCTAGCTCTTAATGATGTGAAAAGCCTGAGCTACAAGCATAATGGTTGTTGTATGTTTTTGGAGTTAAGTATTTGAAAGTCATGGAAGAATCCATTGAATTTGTTCGGATGATTTTAAGTTATAATGAATTTCAAATTCATTGAAACTCATTTTGAACTGTTTTTACAATAATTATGATGGATTTCAAGTGGCTGCAAATTGGATTATTTGAAATTCATCAATCCAAACACAGCCTTAAGGAGTTATGAGACTCCAAATGCTGATATATTCAGTCATGATGGATTATACTACATGGGTTTTGGTAATTCTGAGACACCAAGGGTCTGTTTGGCACGTTTTTGTTTTTGTAGTTTTGCAGAACAGTTTTGTAGAACGATTCTGTAGAACAGTTTTTGAAAAATAAAAATTATTGAAAACCTGTTTGGCACCTATTATTATTTAATTAACATTTTGAATTAATTAAAATATTTGAAATGTTTGAAATATTTGGAGGATAAGTGCACATTAATTGACACTCCGTGTTTTGGACATTCTGTCAATTTTTGCCTTGGGTGACTGAGAATTCTGCAAAACGCCTAAAACCTGTTTTCCAAAATCGTCTTTTGGGATACTCAAAATTCTGCAAAACAGGTATTTGGAAACACTCAACCAAACGTGTTTTCCCATTTTTTGTTCCCCAAAAACGCCAAGAGAAGCCAAAAACAGCCAACCAAACAGGCCCCAAATCTCCAAAAATACTGAAAAGGACCCATTTTTGAAAAGACAATACCTTTTGTAAATTTTTCCTTTTTAATCTTCAGGAGTGCGGATTGGGGGAACGAGAAAGGGATAAAATGCTTCAACGAAACAAGACCGGTAAAGAAGAAAGGACACTGGGGGACCGGCTCAGACAAGCGGATCATGAGCGTGGTGGCTGGTGTAGTGAAAAGGATGAAGGTCCCTGTTACATTGATTAACATCACTCAGCTATCAGAATACAGAATCGATGCTCACTCGTCGATTTACACTGAGTCGGGAGGGAAATTGTTGACAGAAGAGGAAAAGGCTGATCCATTGCACTATGCAGATTGCATACACTGGTGTTTGCCTGGAGTTCCTGATACATGGAATCAAATACTTTATGCACATTTGTTGTAGCTGATAGAGAGTGAAAGTGATATTTGGATTTGAATCAGATTTCGGATCAATCTATATTGATTGACTGCCTCCGGGGGAATTTGAATCCCCGCTGCCACCTTGAAAGAGAGATGTCCTAAATCATTAGATGATAGAGTGTAATGCTTGTGGATGTGTCATTTGCGCAAAAAGATGTCAATGATGCATGGTTTTTCTCATACCTGTGTTTTCCATATGTCATTTGTACTTCACATTAATTTTTTTTCTGTAGGCATTCAGATGACATATATAATAAAATCAATCAAATTTCAATTTTGAGAAAATGTAAAGAAAATGTACTATTTGGAAAGTTTACACACATTTTACAGCTTATGGCATCAGATCAACTTCCAGCCTGCTAAACAACTAGAGCAACCTTCTGCTGTGCGCTATATTATATATTATGACATACACCACCCGACTAAGTAATTTTCTGCTGCGCACTAGTGTGTTCTTACCCAGTTAGTCAATTGCTGAGCATCCCGACAGCAGAGACCCAAACCAAATTCTTTGCGATTGGGTTATCTTTGGATTCATTAAAATTCCTGCTTGGTTGGCGATACAGCTCTTTGGAGTTGTCAGCAACGTGATTATAAGGACGTAATTATTTATAAGCTGCCGGTGCCTGCAACTCAGTGGCAAGAAGCTACGATTGTAATTTGTAAAATATATTAAAAAAAGGGACATAATAAGTAAATATTCAAAACTTGGGTTAAAGTAAATTGATCCAAGTCCGGCAACATATTAGTCAAGCTTAGTTCAGATTTTTTCACACTTGGAAGGTAATTTCAAGCTTGATCTTAATAAGCTAATCTAGGATGAGCTTCAATCGAGTCAAACAGAAATCAAGCTCAAGTGATTTGATATTTTTTGTAAATATTTGGTTAGTTCTTAACATACCAATAGAAGTTTTAGATGAGCTTTAACAACAAACAAAAAAATCTAATAAAGCTTGATTTGCAAACCTAAAAGGACCAATCTTAAATTCTGAATTCAAGCTGCATGGTTAATTTCTCGATCCTACTTCAAAATAATCTAAGATGCAAGTACACATACAAAAATTACCTCTGCGATCAATTAACCAATATTGTCTGGGGTACAGCTTAGCAAAGCACGTCAAGGGTCAATAAACTTGGGAAAGTGTGGCTTGCCTAAATAAACTTGTCTCATTTCCTCTCTCCATATCTATAGCAGCAGCAACATATAAATGAGTGTGTGAAAATTTTTAGGCTCGACAAGGAAATAGATTGTGGGGCCTTCAGGAAATTCAAGAACATACCATTTCACGAAATTCGAGCCTTATATGAGGGACATTTGTCCTTTGAATGTCATTTCCATCAGGTCCTCGCTTGAAATACTCCTTCCCAATCCAGTGAGACTGGAAAAAAATCGAATACTAGATCAATCAGAAGAGAACTAAAACTAATAATATATTTACTAAAAATCTGATAGAAATTCAGTATGGAGCTCTTTTTTTGGTTAAACTTCCAATATAATTTGTAGCAATAGAACATTTTATAACACCATCAACAATATTTTTTACTCCTGGAACTGCATACCTTTAGAGCATGTGAAAATCCCGACTGATACACAGAATTACGAGCAATCTCACATAAATCACATGAACTTAACTTCCATACCTGCATTAAGAAAAGGATTTAAGGAGTTTGTGAGATTTCCACCAAGTTAAACATATAAAATATAGACACTGTTACTCACTGAAGCAGCAATACTGTATTCTTCCACCAGGGGCTCTTTAGTTAGGTGGATTTGTAAAGGATCATCAGTTGAGAGGGAAACATTGAGGCCTCGAAGGAAAAACATGGGAAGCGGATTACGATGGTAGTCTAAGAATAAAGAGTTGTTGCTCAAAGGAGACATCGCCAGGCCAATCTGAATTCGCAAACCAGTTTAGATTATTAGAAACTATAATATAATCAGGTGAATTGCTTATCTCAACATTTTTCTTCTACTTGCCTGGGCTAGGTAGTACAAATATTGAAGGACAGGAGATTTTCTCAGATTGATTCCGTGAGCAATATTATGAGCTGTGAGAAATGTTGTCGCAAGATGGTCTATATCACCAGCCTGATCATGTCACAATATCTGAGTGGTGTATAGAATCTACTAAAGGCAGCAGAAAAAGACAGAGAAAATGATGAAAATGAAACTGAAATGCTAACCTCTCCAGAGTGGGGCCGGAACTTAATAGTCGTCATACCTTTAGACTCACGAAGCTGAAAATGCCCAATTGAAAAGTTTATGTTCCAAATGGACCGGCAATAACAAAAAGTGTAAGACCCAATCAAATTAGTTTATCGAGACATTTATATTTGGTAAAAGAAAAATTGATGACAACTTTTCAAGGAAAATTTTTTTTGTCTTCTTATTATGAACATCATAAGAAGCTATTCATAAAGCATATGGCGTCCTAATTCTTTAGATGGTGCAAATTATATTAGACAAAAGAATACAAGATGCACACCTTGTTCAGGGTGTAAAGGTTAGCATAACAGTAGTATGCATAGTATGAGAATGCAGGGTTAAATATATTGGTCCACTGCGCAGGTGTAGGCATGTGTTTTGTAGGCCGTCTTTCGGGCTTGCTTTCGTCATCCACAAGATCCAACCCAACAACCTGTTAAAGACCAACAATAATGGTAGCCTAAAATAAGTTCAAAGTGAGATTATAGATTAAATTTCAACTAAGAAACACAGAACAGATCAACATGACTCACAATCATATTAAAGTGGCTAGAGTAATCAAGGAAAAACAGAAAAAACTTAACGAAAAGGAACATCAAAAGCAAGTTATACACTAACAGAGAGACCAAAATGACACATGTTCCTCGGCAAATATTTTAACGAAGAAATTTGTCTTCAGATTTGTAAGATTGCAAATCCGGATTTTTAAGTTTTTCTGTTCAGTTGAATAATCATAATAAACCTCGCAGATAACCTTGCATCAAAATATTATATAAGATGGGAGCATACAAACCTGCTTTAAGAAAACGTGCAACTGTGGATGCGAATCCGGATCAATAGTAACCTCAAATAGAGGCAGAAAGATGTTATCAAGAATGTTCTGAAATGAGGTCACAATTCCCATCTCCTTGTACACGTTGTAGAGCCTTGGAAGCTAAAAGATACAATTTCCATAACGAGGATTAGAACATCCTCATTCCGACACATTAAGATATGTATATATAGATATAGATATAGATGTAAGCACATATGCCGGCGTGCAGAGAAGAAAAAGGGGGAAAATGCAAGTAATATGCATTCCTTTGCTATCATGCTTTTCTCAGTGCTAAAGGGAACTTTGATGAAAATTTTACCATGCGAGTACCAATATCATGCCACATCCAACCTATTATATGTAACTGACATTGCGTAAGATTCTTAGGCCTATTTTCTTCTTCTTTACAAAATGAAAAGAACCAAAGTATACTAATTTTGAAGGCTCAAGATTGGAGTGATTGGCACCTGACTTCCACCTTTTATGACATCCAGGAACGTGTAATTGCATCTTCTCATTATAAGTTTTAGCAGCAACAATAAACTTTTATATTTAATTAGGTACTAAGTTTTTTTTGTTGTTGTTAATTCAATTAGGTATTGAGTCGCAATATGAAAATGTAGAATGAGATGATAAAACATAAGAAAAGCTATGATTGAAGCTAACTAGGATATTTTAAAGTGATTATAAGATCTGCGGTGACTGCTACATTGCCTGGATTAGATATATTAAACTTTTACCTGAATCAACCATACAACATTCTCACTGTATAAGTCATTATTTACTATCCAACTTGCCAATTGGTCCCACTCACTCATCTTTCTGCCATATATAGATAGTCGATATTCAGCCATCTGTAAAAGAGTTAAACGACAACTCAGAAACTACAATTAGAATATCTAAGAAAAGAAACAAATATTGCAGGGTTATAACAAGATGCCCCCTGAAACATATATTACATGGACACAGACATGATACCAAACATATATTCATTAAAGCACAGACACTGTATATTTCAAACTTCAAATACACATAAAAGTTCGTCATGATAATTAAGATGTGCTTGGAAGGCGGAAAAACATTTCAAAAATGTAGTTCTGGATTGCCAGTGGTCCATTTATCTTCTTGGAGAATAAATGATACCATCACCACCAAAAAGAAAGACATACAAAATGAACAAGATATTGGAGAAGACATGCAATTAGAAAAATTGAAAAATAACGAGCATTGCTACGACTAGTATTACTACAGGGCAAATGCATACTCATGTCCTCAAGTACTTCGATAAGTGAACCTTCATTAACTTATTTAAAAAGTAAGTCAACCAAATCCCACCCTCTTCCCAGTCCAAACCCAGTGAAAGAATAAGAAAGTAAAAATAAGCATTCAGTGACAAATAAATCCACCAAAGGTTATAAGAGACCCACTTGATATTTACTTGTTTCAAGATCTGAAAAAACTTGCTTAGTCAATTCAGCCAGAAACCGACCTGTTGGAAACAAGACAAGTCAGAGCAGAAGTCAGTCAGAAAACATATCATCAGTTCACGGAATTTGATTTAAGTTTGAACCAGAATAAGAGGCACCTTGAAATGACATGACAACTTTCTAAAACATATGTTACTAATTATTTTTCATTAATCGCTGATGTGTAATTTTATCAGATATGAACTGGCAAATCACATCTTCTATTTTAGGTATGAGTTTTACTGCCCTGCTTGAGGGAAGAAAAAGGAAATAGAATGTACCCTGTATAAGATTATCCTGTTTTAGGAAGATCTCTCTCAATCTACTCTGACCACAGGGATTATACTTCAAATTGAATTTGTCAAATCGATGAAAGGTGCTTTTATCAGCATGGACGTCTAATAGGTCAACATTCAAATCGTACCTGCAGAATTTCATCAAACAGCAATTCGTTAGCTGAAGTAAGAAATGAATACCAATAGAAGTGATGAGGGAGAATGGTGGAATAATTACTATAATAATAACAATGAAAGGAATTAACTATGCAAAACAACAATATCTTCGCAATGCTTATTTTATCTTTTCCCCCCAAGTCCATTCATGAAAAGCCATATTATTACCCAGTCAGATCCAAGCTCTCAAACACCTCTAACAAGGTCAGGTATGTCCCATCTCTGAATATAACAACCTGAAATGAGCAGATGAAAGCTTGTTATTTACTTAAGAATTTCAGCAGATAGTGTACGAGTATTTCCATCAATACTGTTATACAGAATTGAGCTCTATACAAATTCCAAATCCCCCTTCCATACACCAAAAGAAAAACAAAATCCCCTTCTATCATTATAATCTCAAGCATACTTGTTCTCAGAACAAGACGAATGAAATAAAAGAAGCTAAATGGAAAGGTCAAACAAATTAAACAAAGCATTACCTCATCTGGTTCCTTCCTCAACTTTGATTTTATAAACCTTAAAAGATGTTTCTGGTTCATGCACGCTGAATGATGAACATGTGTATCGACTTTCCTGACATTATAAAAATCTCGATGTGGTGCACTTTTTTGAGCCAGGAATTCTCTGTCCGCGTTAAGCATCAGATGAAGGTTGAATTTCTGGGTGGCCAACACACCAAGAGTTTAATTGGACAATTTGTAACTCAAAATAAAAAAGAAAATACATATTGAACAATTTACAACAGGAGGATGCATCAACCTGCTCTAGAAGAACTAGCCTATGGTGACATAGTGTTCGGATATTTCCAGCTGCTATAACCTTTAGGATATGATGCAGGTCAGTGAAAAATGTTGTAGCATCAGCTACAGGAAAAAGTTTCTCTTTCGCTACATGGAAAGAAAAGGAACTATTAGAAAGCGGGCGGGGGGGTACAATTAGGAAGTAGATTAATAATGAAAGATTAATCAAGATTTTTTGTATCTCACAATCTTTATTTGCATAAACATGAATAACTCCATCTTCCATCTGAAAGTAGTGCTGCATGAATTTGAAATATATGTCAATAAGTAAAAGTTAATAGCATAGCTTAGTGCTTTAAAAAGAAAAAGAAAACACACAGAGGAATTTGGATAGAAACGTTCAGGCACAAAAGGCAGACTATAAAAACATTCATATGTTCAGAGATTTACATCAGATTTCCCCTCTGGAGTATGGTCAAATGGGTTTAGGATTGGCTTTGGAGTACTAGGATCAGATATTATTTCCTTTTCCCATGGAGCAACAGCTTCTTTAAAGACGTAACTTTTCCGCATTTCAAGGCAATCTTGCAAAGTACGGTAGACCTCCATTTCATCAGGAGACGGTATCTCTAACAACAATCACATAGAACAAAGTCAAAACCACAGTCCATTTGGCTTGCTTCACTTTGGCACATTCATAAATTTATGCAATATGAAAGGCAATGTACAAGTTGTTTAGAGATAAAATGAAAGTAAAACTCCCAAATATATAGACGAAACAAGACAAGTGGAAAATAAAAGGGGAAATCCATCCTCTGCTGCTGATTGCTGAGTTAGTAATCAGTATCTTAACCGCACCTTGAACACCACTTTATGAGTAAAGAATCATCAACAGATACTGAACATTTTAGGAAAATTTGACCAGCAATAAGGCAACATTCTTGACATGCAATGGTGATAATAAATTGAAAAACTAAATAGAGAAGAAAAAAGTGACTTTAGATTTCGGGGTGGAAAAATGAAGTTAGAAATAACTGGAGGTGAATGTAAAATTGAAGCACCAATATCAAGTAGGAGAAAGTATTATGTTAAGTCAAGAGCTGGTGAAGATTTTCCCTTCAAACAATGTAACGAATACTCAAAGAGCATGCTTGGATACTTTGCCAACTGCCAAAATGACATGCATTAAATGAGCACTATACCAGTCGGGGAAATTCTCAATTGTACAAAAGACTCTTGCTCCGGTTCTTTCCTCAAAATATCAGCAGCTACGGGATCAGGTTGAACACCATGCAGGTCACCGGATACACTATGAGAGCGAACCATGCTTGATGTAGCTATGGCCATTGGTTCGCCATTTGCATTGATATGGTCTGGTACATTCTGAAACGTGCTTTAACATTCAGGGGTTCGTACAGGAATCAACAAAATATAATAAAATTTTCAAAAGAATGCCGAAAAAATGGCATATTTATTGAATATTACAGATAACGAGGTAATCTACGCACGTCTCCTATTTATGTGTGGGAGTGAGAGAGGAAGAGAGGGACAGAGAGAGGATTGACCGACTAAATATTTTCCATTTATCAGCATCACTTACCGCATTTCCATTAGTATGAAGATATGTGGTGTCTAGCTTATCAATCTCAATCATATTATCTTCATCATCTGAACCTTCTACACTTTCAAATGCACTTGCACTAGCAACAGGCGATTTAGGAGAAAAGGGTCGAATAAGATGTCCTGAAACAAAAGAAAGTTACCAAATTTTCCAGACACAAAAGAAAATTATCTCAACTAAGCCGAATCAAATTCAAGGATCAACTAACACATCACAGAGACTCTGATATTTAAAATTTTGGATATGGCTTTCCCTTCATCAAGTCTTCTTGTTCATGTTTGGACTTTGGTGCATTAACAAACTAAGAGAGAGATTCAAGGTTCCATCATGCATCTGTGTAACATCTAAGCAAAAAATGCGGGATCAATAACAAAGCTAAATGAAAAGTAAGTACCATCTTCACCCACCTCAAGTCAAGACAGATAATACATATGCATGTTTCTAGCAGAGGTGGGAACTCTTTAGGGAATGGAAGCAGTTTCATTTAGCCAGAACATTTTACTTTAGACAAATATTCAATGCTTCAAAATAGGCGAATATTTCATTGCTTCAAAGCATCCAAGATGGCCTACAAATATTTAATACTCTTTAGTTAAAGGTCCAATCTCTTCTGCAAAGGATTAATATCAATTACAAGTACAAAGCTATAATTATGGGAAAATTGTGTCCTAAAAGTACATGTTGCTAATATCTATAATAAATTGTAGGCTAAAATAATGCACTAACACTCTGTTCTTCAACTTTTTAAATCCATTAAACTTTCTGTGCTTATAACTGACTGCAATATATTCCTGAAACTACTTCTTTCAATTAACAAAACAGCATCATTAATTTTTTCGAAAAGATAAACTACCTCGCAATTTGCAGACACGTTTTCCATTAGTTTCGAAAATATCATAGCAGTCCTCCATTTACACAAGAGTTGCAATAAATCAAAATACTTCATACTCGAATCCAGATCATATCGCTAAACACGCTGCGTGACTCGTTCTTTTAACATGACAAACCAGATTCAGCAACATTTTTTTTATATAATAACTAAAGTCTGGTTTGAGTTCAACTCGATTAGCGAAAAAATGTAAGAGTATGTGTTTAAAAATCAAACTATTTGAGCATGATCCGAGTCAGATTCAGCTCAAACACAATTTTTCAAGTTCCTTAAAAGTTCACCAATACATTATTAAGCTCAACTCTGTTAACACCTCTAAAAACATCACACAACTATTCAGAACACAAATTTAACTAAAGTTCCATTCATTGCATCATTCCGTAGAATAGTATTCGCATACCTTCGGATAGCGTGTGAAGCCTTGGCAATCCAGACGGAATAGAATCTACGCGCACCGGACCATTCCTCTTCTTCTCTAACTCAACTCCTCCGCCGCCGCCGCCAGAAAACGCCGACACGTCAGGTAACGACGCCGAACCTTGGCGGTAGTAGCCTCCATTCTCTTTCTTCCGACGCCTCGAAGGATACTTCTTCAAATGCTCCGTCGCGTCGCCTCCGCCTTCCTCAGCCGCCGAGACATCATCTCTATCCCTCTCGAGCCCCTTCGCAAACTCCAGCAACTGGTTTAAGGTCTTCCTGTGCATATAATACGCCGAAACGGCGACGACCGAAGCTCCGACGAGTGCCGCCATCGCTAGATGCAGCGAATAAGCGTCCATTTCAGTATGTATGTATAGATACACACCACTTTGTATGTATAACTGTCTGCAAAGGCAATTCAGGAACGTGTAACACAGGAAAAGTGGTAAGTCCTTGCTAATGTAGATGGACGGGAAGAGGTGGCCCCGTTTATAGTGATGAAGATTGAAAGTTTAATGCGTTTTGGATTTTCTTCACTCTCTCTCTCTCCTTTTTTTTTCTTTCAAAAAATAATAATTGTAAGGGTGATAATCATCAAAGATCAAACCAAAACAATTCGAGAGTGGGACAAGTAGAAATTGATTTGACATCAAAAGCTCAAAGCACGTTTCAATTGGGCTTTTTGTTTTTTTTTCGTGAAAAAATTCAATTGGGCTTTTCATCATAAATATATTATAAATTTAAATACTCCAAAAACAAATATATTGGTCTATGTTAACTCTTCGTAATATTTTGGTAATATTGAAAGGAGTAATATAGTAGTATTAGTAAATTGTAACGTTCACCCAAGATCTATTGATCTAATGATATTCACCTCTCATTTTATGTAATAGTTCTTTGATTCGAGTTCAAGCTGTCACAAGTTGTGGTTCTCCCCTCCTTTATAAAATTAGATAGAATTTTTATAATTCTGTTGAAAATTATCTAAACTAGGTTTGTCGGACTAAATATATAGGATATATTTCCCTTCCTCTTGAATTAAAAAAAAAAAAGAAAAGTAAATTGTAACGTTGACACATTCCATTATAGAGAATTAATCATCTAACAAATCTTACTTTGTTTATTTTTAAATGATAGTTTATAGGATAAAAGGCATTTCACTCCCAAATTTCATTGTTTTAATATATCACCACCCAAGAAATTTAAGAGCCTAGTGGTTAAGCCTCTAACTTTCCACTTGAATGTTATATTCAGGCTTCATTGATGATGTAGAGCTTACCACTTTAGATTTTAATTGTTACATTCATACATAGACATCGTGTTCTAGATTATTGCACTTCTCAACCACTTTATCAAGGTTTGTTGTGATCCGTAGTTTTTGTAGCAAAAGTACTACAATTTGCCTTGTCTTCACCAATAGCAGTAATATAAAGCCCTATGTTTGATTTTTGGCGGTATAAGAAAAAAGCACAAGGGATGCCTAATAAAGAATGTTTCTTGCAAAAAATTGTCCAAAATGTTATTAGAATTTAGAAACGAATTGTTATAGTGGACATTATTGTGGAGCAAGATCAAGTAGGTCTTACTTGGCTTAAAGAAACGACTATAAATCCGGGTCGGTTGGGATAGATCATTAGGGTCCCCCTTCTCTTTGTAATAAAAAAAAAAGTTTTTTTTTAAAAAAAATAAATTCAATAGAAATAAAGATAACAACAACAAACAAAAGTCTCCCACTTTAGCAGTGCTTAAACGTCTAAGCATGACAATATATTACATAAATTAACTGCATCAATGGGACCATTCCAATTGAAATAAAATGCCCAATTTGCAAGGGAATGGACTGTGAAATTTGAAAGGCTATTGATACGATAGAGTTTTCAAAATGGCCAATTAGGAGGTGAAAATGAAATAGCGCAATTGATTTAAGTTGAAAAGGCAAATGTTGGGGATAATTTGCAAATAATGCAAAATGAAAATTCGGGGGTGAAATGACTTTTGGCCTCAACTATATGTAAAGATATTAAGTTGTAAAATAAATGTTATATACCACCAGTAAATTTTTACCATTTTATTATTGATTATTGATATTATAAGATATCTATATATTATCATAAATATAAATTACGAAAATCCAATCAAATTGAAATCCTATCTATAATCGTGCAATTGGAAATCATTCAATATATTTTAGAATGAATGAACACTAAACGGAATAAACGTACCAAAAATAAGATAAAATAAGATACGCTAATTGGGTGATAGACTATGATTATATGTATAGTTAACGAGTAGTAATTTAATTAATTTATAATGCCTTTTGTTGTGGTACGTGGAGTGAGATTTTAGGACGAGTGGTGGATGCATCATTGCGGCTTTCCGACTTTGTTAGCCATTTAATTAATCTACCATTAATTAGAATAATCATATATTTTCTATCACTATCAGCAATTAGATTTGTGTGATCTTTTACTTTTCTCTTAATCATAGTTTGGCTTTTACCGAATTGTGCCTAGTGACAGTAAATCTTCTTACTTTTGTATTTGTGAATTGTGACTGTCGAAAAGTTATTAAAAGTGAATGAAAGTTGTATCTTAGCAATTATTTAAAGGGAAAAGTATTTCTAACACTTAAGATCCTATGAAAAGAAACAACAATTTACTATACTATTCTCCCATAATAACAGAGGACTTCGAAGAAAAAAGTAAAAAATAATAATCTACTATCCTATTCCTTTGTTGTTATTATTATTAGAGAAAATTACCAAACCCTCAAAACCCATTAAAATATTTTTCAATATCAAAAATTCATTTTATAAACTTTTCATTAAAAATAAAAATAAACGGTTAAGATTAACAACTTTTTGAACTAAATTAGCCTTCATTTCTTAAGTTAAGTAATGACCAATTGATTTTTTTTAGCCAATTTTTTTTTGTTTTTACATTTTTAAATTGACAAATTGTTTAATATGAATTTTATTTTTTGATTAAAATATTTGAAATATTTAATATAATTTATTTTTGATTTTAACATGGTAATATCTAAAAAATACACTTTTTAATTTTTAAAACGATGAAGTTTTGAAATTAAAATCATAATGAATATCAATTTCAATATAGAGGTTCAATATAAATAAATTTCTACATAATAATACAAGTAATGAATTTTTAAATTACAATGTTAATGGTAATTAAATCCATAAATTGCTTAACTCTAAATCTTGGGCTTTTTTTTAACAAAAAGTTCATGGAAGAGTTTTTCGGATCCAAAAAAAATGTCATGAGTTTTTTATTTAAAAATTTATTTTGAGGAGATTTTAGTAATAATCTCTTATTATTACTCCATAATTCTCTTTTCTACATTGAAATCAAGGTCCAAATCCTTGGAAAATATTGAGACTAATCATGGTATCGGTGTCCTTGTCTCATAGTGGGCAAGGTGTATTACTTTTTCTTTCTTTTAAAAATTGAGAATCAAAATATGTGTCACATAAAACAATTCTCCCTTTTAAACCTAAATTTATAAATTGTGTAATCCTCAATGTCGGGATAATGGATTAGAAAGTGGGCACCTAGATTAGAGCTATAAAAGCTATCTTTTCAGTATGATCTCAAAATGTATTTACAATTGAGAAAATTATTATTATTATTTTTATTTGAGTTTCAACTAAAATGGGAGAAATGTTGATAATGAGAGACATTTATGATCTTATAAAGTTATTTACCAAACTATACCTAAATGATTACTGTTAAAATCGAAATTTAAATTATTTGATTTTAATCGTTTTCCCTTTCTTTTTAACTTTGTTTCATGATCTATTTAATTAGAGAAACATCCATTTTACCCCATGTGATATGTTAAATTCTTCAAAAGCCTATCCATAAAACGAAAATTATCATAAAAACCCCCTGTACACACCCTGGATCTTTAGATTGCCCCATCTTGCCTTCCACCGCCCACACTGGATGCCCGCACCACTAGATCCGAATCTAGGAGAACATTTCGCGGCGAGGGCGATTAAGATGGAGGAGACTGAACGGGTGTTGGTGGGGCGGGGCCAGAGGGCTAGCGGTTGTATTGGTAGCGGCTGTCTGGGTGATGGTGGGACTGAGGTTGTGGACCGGCAGTGGATGTGGTAGATGAAATGTATTATATACATAGGGATAATTATACTGGGGGTCATGAGGTATTGCCTAATTACAGAAAACATCCCCTAGATTACATCTAACATTCAAATTTTTCATGTATTGATGTACAAATAGATGGAAAGTGACAAAAGACCTAAATGCCCTTACAAAATATTTTTTTTAAAAAGACAAAAATGAAAAAAAGCTGAATTACCAAATTGCCTCTTTACATATCTAGATTTACTTCTAATACCAATTTTAAAATAAAAAATTAAACTTATAAGAAAAGTATTTATATATATGTGTGTGTGTGTATGCATATATCTTATCTTAGAAATTGCTTGTGTGTGAATGTGTATGTGTGACTGTGTGTGTGTGTTTTAAGTTGTGTAATTGTGTGTGTTCGTATAACAGTGTGTGTAATTGTGCATGTGTGACTCTGTGCGTGTGTGTGTATGTGCGTGAGGGTGGGGTGAGGATGGGATGGGGATGGGGATGGGGTGGCGATGGGGGTGGGGATTTGGAGAAGACGACACTGTTCCTCACCCCATCTTTTTTTTTTTAATTTAATTTATAAAATAATGTATTAATAAGTAATTTATTTTAGAAATTATTAAAATACAATTTTTAAATTTATTTGTAAATTTCATAAATTAATTTAAAATATTTTTTTTAAGTTATATAAACTATTATATATTAATTTAATTAAAAGATTAAAAAGATATTACACATATTTTTTTATTTTATAATCTTAATAATTTATATTCTTTTTTATTTTGCTAAAACTAATTTTTAATTATAAATAATTATTTGTATATTTTACATACACAACATTACATATAACACTTATATTTTTACAAAACATTACAAATAACACCAAAAGGGTATAATTGTCCTAAAAAGTTGGGTTTCCAGGTTCAGAAATAGTCAGGGGCATTTTCGAAAGTTCACCAAAAAATTTAACGGCGCCGTACTGAAACCCTAACGGATGTTGCTCAATGTTAGGTACATATAACATTTATATTTTTTGCAAAACATTACAAATAACACCAAAATGGTATAATTGTCCTAGAAAGTTGGGTTTCCAGGTTCAGAAATAGTCAGGGGCATTTTCGAAAGTTCACCAAAAAATTTAACGGCGCCGTACTGAAACCCTAACGGATGTTGCTCAATGTTAGGTACATATAACACATATTTTTACAAAACATTACAAATAACACCAAAAGGGTATAATTGTCCTAGAAAGTTGGGTTTCCAGATTCAGAAATAATCAGGGGCATTTTTGAAAGTTCACAAAAAAAATTAACGGCGCCGTACTGAAACCTTAACGGATGGTGCTCAATAGGTGGAATAAACGGAATGGATGTTAGATGTAATTTATTGAATTAGGGGATGTTTTTTATAATTTAGCAATACCTCATGAGTACCCAGTGTAATTATCCCTATATATATATACACACACACAGACACATGTATGTGTGTATATATATATTATTAATTAATATATGTTTTTAATATTTTTTTGTAAACTTAAAACTAAAAAATATAAATTTATATAAATATAAGACAGTAAATTTAGTTGTTGATCTCTATCAAGATCTATGGATATGATTAATTGATTTTAATAAATATATAAGTATTTATATGGACCGTCAATTTTTGCACATTTGATCCAATGGTCTTTAGATCAAGGACAAAATTGTCCAAGAATGTCAAAACAATGATAACCACTCACACAAAGGGCGAGTGACGAGCATGGGGAGCTGCTTAATTGCATCATTTTTCAAATCTCAAGGAGGTTTTTTGATAATTTTTGTTTCACAGGGAGATTTTTGCTTAATTCAATATATTTTTTTTTTTGTGAAAGTAAAACTTTATACCAACAATCAAGTATTTACACAAGCAAAACCAAAAGACCTTGTTACCCACAAGTATCTCGGGTCAAAAAAGAAACTACAAACATGCTATGATAAAACTAGAAGCATGAGAAAATCATTCTACATCTACCACTATTCCTGTATGTTCAAAACAGTATGAATGTAATTAGTATCTCTTTGTGTCATTCTTTTAGGTTTGCTATCTGTTAATCTCATTTTCAGTTCTATCTGCAGCTGCTGGTAAATCACCTCAGCACTCCTTTCCTTTTATGTGTAAATCCGTCTGTTTCTTTCTTCCCAAACTCTATATAGTACACCTGCCATCCCCGCCCTGATAATACTCTGTTTATATCCCCATGTTCTAAAAGCAAATCTTAACCATCTAGTCCATCTTCCAAAGCTGCTGGTAAATCACCTCAGCACTCCTTTCCTTTTATGTGTAAATCCGTCTGTTTCTTTCTTCCCAAACTCTATATAGTACACCTGCCATCCCCGCCCTGATAATACTCTGTTTATATCCCCATGTTCTAAAAGCAAATCTTAACCATCTAGTCCATCTTCCAAACTGCAAAGGGTACCTCTGTACATTCATCCATACCATAACCCTCCCCAACACCTGTTGCACCCAATCACACTGAAAATATAAGTGCTCAACAGTTTCAATCTCCAACCCACACAACACACAAGTCTTCTCCGGAACTGTAATAAAACTACTTAACCTATCCCTTGTAAGCAATCTGTGGGGCATAGTCAACCAAATAATAAACGAGTGCTTTGGGACATTCTACTTATTCCAAGCAAATAGTATTTCTCACTATTTAATCATAAAGAGGGTTAAAGAACTTTTACAACTTGTTTGGTCCTAGAAATTTGACAAGAAAAGGAAAATGAAATGGAAGGAAAATCAATTTCCTTTGTTTGGTTATTAGAGAAAAGGAAAAGGAATAGAAAATGGGAGAAAAAACTTAATGTTAATTTATGCCAATTTTTTTTCCCACCAATTAACGAGGAAAATGATGGAAAACAAGAAACTTTTCTTTTTCCTTTCATTTTCTTTTCTTCGACAAAATCCTTGAGCCAAACAAAGCATTAAAGGAAGTGCTGTACTTGCAACTTTTTCCTCTTCCTTTTTCGTTCTTATATATTTTAAAATACTATAGTTGCAACCTTTAAAAATATATATATATATATATATATATATATACACATTTTAAAAATGTACGGCCTATAAAGCATTGCAAATTTTATGCATTGGCCACATCGTTATGAGTTGTTCACCACTAAAAACTAGAGTAGGATTGAAAGTTTTAATCATCATATCTCTTCATAGTTCAATCCAACCATAAAGAGACGGTGACCAATTCACCAATCAAATGGATAGTAATTATGACTTAATTTGAATATTTGTGATATCAAAAATCTCTTGTAAAATCTATGGTGCACTCGGTTCATTGGAGCCAATGCCATCATTACCACATATTTGTGTTAGGATATGTGATTTTTATCATCCCAATACATATATATGGTAATGATGACACCGGCTCCAATGGTCCGGGTGTACCGTAGAATTACCCAAAAACTCTCGTTGAACACTTCCATTAAATTTGCAACAATTGTCAGCCCTTTCCTAGTTTTAATTATCAAAAAATAAAATGAAACCATAAAAGGCAATCTAGGAGAAACACAACAAAAGAGAGGCTTTAAAGTTTTCGGATGCTTATGTATCAACTTTGTGGCATGAGAGAGACCAGAAAAACAAAATTTGCAAAAGTTTTTCCATTTTCACTTGGGGCCCCATAATCTTTTCAAATTTTATTTAATTAAGAATGACCTTTAGTTAAAATTAAAAAAAGACAATAAGATCTGGTCCCAATTTATCCACTAAATGATCTGTGATACATAGACCTATGTTAGATTGTTAGTAATAAATATTGTGTGCATATTTTTAGTTTATCTTCATTAGCTACCTGTTAAATTAAATTAATGTGATTTGTTTTCTTTATATTATATAGTTTCGTTTGGTCACTGTCTATTATTATCTTATGGTATTTGGATGGGAAAATTTTATTTTTGGTCCCCCAGTTTTACAAGAAATTCGATTTTGGTCCCTTAGTTACATTTCTCATCAAAATTAGTCCCTCACTTATCACTTTTTAATCAATTTTGGTCCCTTAGATAACTTTTGGGGTCAATTGAAATATCAAAAATTGCATTTTGCACCCCAAAAATATAAATTGTGATAATTTTCACCCCAAAAAAGAATAACTAACGAATTTCACCTTTTATCATATTTTTAATTATGATATATTTACATATTTTTTAATTATACATGAAATAAGACACGTTAAGATATATTATAAATATATATGAATACCATAAAATTACACATTGTTAAATTTATACATATCAAATGTATAAATTTATATCAATCATGAACGCATCTACATATGAAACTAAAATTAAAGCTTATGTTTTGGAAAATAAATTTGCTGGTTCATTTCAATCCAGATAATTTTCATATATAAAGCTGTGTAAAATTTACTTTTATTAATTCTTATAGGAAAATTTGAAATTAAACTCTTTCTCAAGTTACAAAAAATGTTGAAAAATTATTGTATAAATTCGATGTTAAAAATCAAAATGATTTAAATTAGGACACATCAATAATAAAATATATAACATATTAATATAAGATTGATTTGAACTCTTTGATATATTCAACACGCACATACAAATTCTTTTAAAATTGCTCACTTTTTACACAAACTGTCTCTCTCTATGTCCAAGTTTTACTTCAAGATTCAAGAACAACTTGCACTAGAATAACTCTCTGTCTCTCTCTACTCGATATATACATGCACACACACACACACACACACATATATATACAACCTAACTTCTAGATTTCTTCTTTTATTACTTAATTAATTACCCTTCCCACTTATTCTCTCTCTCTCGAACTCTTCTATTTTGTTTCACACACACACACATAAACACACACAGTCAGTGTGTGAGGATTGGAGAGTTTGATATTGCAGAGAGAAAAATGGGGTTTTGCTGGGCAAAGACATGCAATAATGAACAAAAATGGGGTTTTGTTCTCTCCATTGTGAAATCGAACAAGAAGTGTAATTTAATGATATATATATACACACACACATTTATAATATATCTTAACATGTCTTATTTCATGCAAAATTAAAAAATATGTAAATATCTCATAATTAAAAATATGATAAAAGGGTGAAATTTCGTTAATTATTTTTTTTTTTGGGTGAAAATTATCATAATTTATATTTTTGGGATGCAAAATGTAATTTTTGATATTTTAATTGACCCCAAAAGTTGTCAGAGGGACCAAAATTAATTAAAAAGTGATAACTGAGGGACCAAATCTGATGAGAGATGTAATTGAGGGGCCAAAATCTGATTTCTTGTAAAACTGGGGGACCTAAAATGAAATTTTCCTTATTTGGACAGACCATTGATCTTTCCGTGACGAATTAGAATTATTATTAAGCAAAAAAGGAACATCTGCAATGACACTTAAAAAAAAAAAAAAGAACTTAGTGACAAAATGTCAAGTGACAATGTCAAAATTGTCACTAATGTAAATTTTAGTGATAAGGTTTTTCGTTTTGTCAAAAAATAGGTTTTACATATTTAATAGTGACAAAAGTTGTATAAAAGTTGTCACTCAAATAGTTAGCGACTTAGAAATTGTTGTCACTACTAACAATTAGTGACACCCCCTATAATGACAATACAAATATAATTGTCACTAATTGTCAATTGTGACAATTTTAAAGAAAGTCTTGTCATTAAAATTTTTTATTGTGACAAAACAAAAATTATTGTCACTTATTATAAGTATTTCGTAACAATTTTAACATAGTCACTTTAAATTTTGTTACTACATTACTTTTGTTGCAGTGAGATTCTTTTGCAAGTATTATATTAATTACTCTTATTATCGTTACGTATGAATTTTCTTAAAAAAATTCAAGTACATGAAAAGATTATATATATATATATATATAAAATACATAAATAGAAACATCAAGCAGCTACACGATTAGTATTGAATTCTACAGTTCTATTGAAAATCAAAGATAAGAGCTAATGGAGTTTTAAGATTCTCCAAGAAAATAGATTTTATTGACAATATCAGTTGTAAGAGTTTTCGGAGCTTTAAACCTTGGACAATTAATCAAAAATATCAAGTACATAGAATCAATATATAATCTACCACACATTAATTATTGTAATCGTATAAAAAAACTCTTGAAAATCACTATGCTGGCAAAAGATATGGCTCTTGGCCAGGAAGTAAGTAATGAGGATGTGCCAAATCTAGCAGCTTTGTATGGGCAAATTGGCATGATTTCAGGGCTTTTTGGAGTGAGTGATGCTATATACCACCTTTTTATATATCACTGATTTTTTACTCCCCTGTTTTTGGCAAGAAATCATTTTCAATTAATTGAATTTAATGAATTTAATATATACGTACTTTCTAAATCAAGGGGAGGTGAAAAATTGGTGATATGAAAACGGTGGTATATAGCATTTTTCTTTTGGAAATTCTTTTCAACATGTTGGCAATTGTATTGATTGGAGAGGGGAAAGACTCAATTTGTTTGGTGGATTTGGGAATACAATACTTTTGAATGGGCATAGGAATTTATAATTATTAGCTTATATATTGAAGCTCAAGATTGAGAATGAAATTCATAGTTATCTTGAAGAATTTTGCAGTGTCAAGTGTGGAATTTTTATTTGCTTTTTTAAGGTTCGACCAATAAATCTAACAAAAATGATGATAAGTTTTGAATTGATGCGTGCCCGATTCACTCCAAATTATTTATATTATTTTATATTGGATAATTGAGTACGATATATAAGGCAATATGTATTTACACATATATTTTGACAGAATAACAATGTAAAAGCATAAAAAGTCTTGTTTTGTTCATCTTCAATGAGAATATTTATATAAATCTTGAAGGCTTAGACTAGTCGTGGTAGTTGGAATGAAGCTTGCTGCTTTCCTTATCTAATCATGGTAAAATGGCTAATCAGGATAGCTGAAAATTAGGATGTGCGTCTTGCAGCAGATCTAGCGAGGATTGAGCCCAGATTGCCTTGATTGAAGGAGGCCTAGTATGGTAAGAGCTTGATTTATGGTTCATGTTTTCCTCCTTATTGATCTTGATTTGTCTTTGTCTCTTGGTCAAAGTCTTTCCATAATCCAGCCCGAATCCAACAAGGCAAGTCGGCCACCTGGGCTTGAGCCCATGTAGGAAAACTAATTTTTCCTTTCTAGCAATTGAGTTTCTTTTAGCTTGGCCCAATTTAGGCAAATTCCACCCACATCACGAATCATCATGATAATAAGCATGGTGATTCTTTAGAAGCGAAGTATAATTGGAGAATTTGCGAAAATTTTAAATCACCATTGCCAAATCTATGTAACCATTTCTTTGTAAGTATTTTTCTTTCTTGTATAAAATCCATATTGGAGTTATTTAAATCCTAAAGTCTATAGAGCTCGTTATTTTCCAAATTCCTCTTTCATGGAGACGGGCTTGGGAGCCAATCCATCTTTAACATGGAAAAGCATTTTAGGATCTAGAGAGCTTCTCAAGCACGGTTGTAGGTGGACAATCGGGTCCGGTAGAGAAGTCCGTATTTGGGAGGATCCTTGGCTTCCACGTAAATTTGGTTTCATGGTGACTTCTCGGCCTAGGATCCTTGAGTCCGATGCGGTGGTTAGTGACCTACGGATGGGACAAGACGGGTGGTGGAATTCGGGTCTAGTACGGGAGATGTTTAGCGAGATGGAAGCCAGCACAATTCTTTCGATCCCCTTAGGTAGCGTTGGGAACAAGGGTTGTCTCATTTGGCATCATATGAAATCGGGTCAATTCATGGTTAGAAGTGTTGTCCAAACTTCTGACAAACCAAGAACGAACTTGAATATGAACGAACAAAATGAAAACGAAGAATGATAATCGAGGCGAGAGAACACTCTCTTTCCTTAACGCAAAATTGCCCCGCTACTTGTGGTACGGGTTAATGCAATAGCGTCCCAAGATACAACGATTATAACTTCTGAATTGCGAACCACTTCCAATTCAGAATCACAAACGAACAAGAACAGCTATGAACTTTTTTTTTTTGAGAGAAGAATGTATGAGATGAAATGCTTGATTTCGGTGTGAAAAATCTGAAGTGTGGAGTAGCCTATTTATAGGCTTGAAATTCAGACAAGGCAATAAACCGAATTGAATCTGCCATTGAATAGAATCTGTAACAGCAGAAATAAATCTGCCTGTTACAACAGAAATTAATTTGCCTATAACAACAGAAATAAATCTGCCTGTTACAGATTCCTTCTAGAAGCAGGTTCAAAAAATAAATAAAAAGTGGCAAGCTTTTTATTTAAATACGTTTTATCAGACCTTTCAGCAATTTCAGAAGTTGGATTTTTTGTTAGGGGAAAACTTTTTGGAGCCCAAATTAATTAAATAAATTTGGCCCAAAAAGATAATACATGTGAGCCCAAACCCCAAGATCCGGGTGGGCGGACTGCGGCGGCGCGCGTGTGGTGAACCGGATTCCTTTCCCCTTCACAAATCCCACAAAAATCTTATGACCCAAAGGGCCAATCCTTAACCTTAAGATAATTGTATATAAACCCTTTCAACTTATGATTTATATCCAATGTGTGATATCCAAATTCAAACACCCCACTTTAACACTTAATTTCTCATTCGTTACTACTCCGAATCGAGAAATTCGAAATGCTAAACTTATCTACTCTCGGAGTAGATTAATATTATCCAATAATATTACGTATCCCGGATACGTATGGTGTTCAAATTTCGTACGCAAAAGTGATGTTTACACACTTTTCATACACACAATATCACACATTATCTAACAAGAAGTGCATATCATCTAGCAAGAGAGCTCAACTTGATTCAAAGACCGTCTTCTTCGTCGGGATCGGATGGTAGGAATCACGCTTCTCCTCGTTGGGATTTCATATGGAAAGCTAGAGTGCCACCAAAAGTTAAGCTTTTTGCTTGGAAAGCTTGCAACCGTGCGTTACCTACGGGGCTGGAACTTACAAGAAGAAAGATAGACGTAGGAGGTAAACGCCCGCTTTGTGATGGTGAAGGTGAGTCAACGTACCATTGTCTTTTCCTTTGCCCTTTTGCAAGGGTGGTGTGGTGTGGTGTGTCTCAAATATCCCTTGGTCAGTTTTGTCCGTTTGGCCGAATTGCATTGAACTTTGGTTTCGCCACTTAGCTAAAAATCTAGAGCCGAGGGTATTTGATCTCTTCCTTGTTATTTGTTGGTACGTGTGGTTTAACCGGAATAAGACCCTTGTGGAATGCCATACTCTTTAATCCTGATGTGATTGTTCACCAAGCAAGAGACTTTTTGGATATGTTTAGCAAGGCAGCGCAGGTAGACAAGTTGACGGATGTGTCACATTTTAAGGAGAAATAGGAGTGTCCAGGTGAGGGGTTTATCAAGTTAAACTTCGACGGAGCACTTTTTCAGTCGGACGGAGCCATGGGAGTGGGGGTTTTAGCTAAGGACAACTCAGGTCGGTGTGTGGGGTGGTGTAAGAAGAGGATGCAGTCTCTGACTTCCCCGGAACATGCGAAAGCCTTGGCGGCTAGGTTGGCTCTTGATTTTGCTTCGCGTAAAGGATGGGATAAGATCATTGTTGAGGGGGATTGTCTGAATCTTATCAATGCTTTCAGGTCCTCATATAGTTTGTCTAGTGCTTTGGGTCCTTTAGTGGATGATGTTCGTTTGCTTAGTTCGCTTTTCATAGCTTCTTCGTTTTCTTTTGTTAAAAGACTTTGTAATTTTTTGGTGCATTTCTGAGTGCGTTCGGCTTTGGAGGACCAAGAGGGTGTTCATGGCCTCCCTTTGATTGTTTCTGACTCTTTAGCAGCCGATTTGGCTTATTAATATATTTCGCCGTTGCTTTTCAAAAAAATAAAATAAAAAAAATCCTAAAGTCTAAAGACTCAAAACCATGTAATCGAATACAAGTTCACCCCTGTATATGATGAGCTAAACTTGTTATTCTAAATATCTATTAACAAAAACTGATAGAATTAATAATTTAATATTTGTCGTTTAATGATTTAAATTTCTCTTTGGGCGTGGGTCTCGGACTTGCCTGCGAATTAGGGCCGGATCATACTTGGGATCCAGAGGAGTATATGGGCTTGGTCCAGTAAAAATCTAATATAATATGGGCCTTTATCTCCTTTTGGGCTGAAGCGGCATTTCTTTTTCCTGTCTCGTAGCCCATATTTTGCTACTGCATCGGGTACCTTATTGATACTCTTTGACTCCTTTATTCATGTGTAGTTCTATGACTATTGACTACTATGTATTGCCTTGGCTCTCATCTCCATTGTATAGTATCATTAGTTGGTCGTATTAACCAAGCTTCTTGGTCCAGTGGTATAACGCTGTCACTGGGACATTTTGGAGTCGAGACGTTGTCAAAATAATATTTGGCCAGCAGCAGCCACGCACTACGAGCGAGGATTAGTCGAGGTGTCCGTAAAGCTGGCCTGGACAATCCGTGAGTAAATCCAAAAAAAAAAAAAAGAAATTAGTTGGTCGTATTTTGGTTTTACAGTCGCTGGAACTTGTGTCATAAGCTTCTATTGTAGGGGGAACATACCAATTGTATATGTCCAGGATGAGATTTGATGAGTAAGAGGGTGTTTGGCTAAGCTTATCGCATGTATTGAGTATTTAATTATTTACCATTTGGTTTAAAATTTTGAGAACAATTAAATTAATGCCATTCTTGACATAACACAATGATATTGCATAATAAAAATGACTAAATCAATTGGTATAAACCAAAGAAGTAAAGATGAATCTATAACACCATATGTTGTATTCTATAACATGATTTATCATTTAACTATCATACATATTTTTCATAAATAATCTGATTAATAATGAAAGTAATTGTGACACCAATTAAATTTGTCTTTTTCCAAAATATCTTATACGCTCCTACATTTATAAGATGTTTTAGGAGCTTATAAGATGTAACATCTTATAAGATGTTTAAAAAAAATGGGGTTGTGTTACTTTTTCAAAAACAACTTATAAGACCCAAACATCTTATTTTTTGGTCTTATAAGTTATTTTAAAAAAAAATTAGCAAACAAATTTTGGGTAGATACACGTGCATTTTACGTGGACTCTACTCCTACCGTATTAGCTTGGACCAATTTTATCATGGGCCCTTATCTTATATTCCGGCTCCACCTTTGGGGATCCTAAACCTCCGTTTGGGCCAAAATATCATTTTTTCCCCCTGTCTCGCTAGTCGCAGCCCAAACCCAAAATTACGGATACAAAAAATATTGCTGATCGAACCAGAGCCAAACTGCCATCCTGAAAACATTTTGGGCAAAGTGACGGTATTGAATTAGGGAGAGTTATCAGTTATTACAAGACAGTAAAGCTGTGTTTGGTTTTGTTTTTAAACTCATTTTGGCCAAAATTTATTTATTTTGTGTTTTTTTTGATCAAAAATAATTTTTTTTGTCAAAAAAATTATCAGCTATTATCTCTACTTTAGGATACCTACTAATTACATCAACTACAATATAATTATTTAAAACTTATATTATATTATATTTTTCAATCATTAACTAATTATAAACACAACTTTTCAGACAAAAACTTACATGATTTGATTGCTACATTAACTTTTGTATCTTCTGAAAATAAAATCAAACAATAAACCAAACACATTTTCATCAAAATACACAAATTCCAATAAAACTTTTCAACAAAATTTTCAAAAAAAAAAATAAAAAATAAAACCAACACAGCTAAGACACTCATCGGCAACTCAGCTCCCACAAAATTTGTGCTATGGCTTCTTTACTGAACAGTACTGTCTACTCAGTAAGATTATCTTCCTATGCCAATCCGTCGAACCCACTTCGAAGCCCACAGCTCGCTTCGAAGCCAAGCTGTATTGCTTTCAACAGTAAGCTTATTTCTCGATAGTTTCAACAAATTTTGAAGTAATGTTCTGTTAGTTGTATATAATTATGTTTCTGAACTGATTGTTTTGATACATTAACTTGTCTCTTAGGACGGAGATTTGTGGTGAGAGCTACAGAAACTGATACCAATGAAGGTATGGTGGATTTCATTTCTTTTTTGGTGTCTTGAACAGTGAGTGTCTTTGTCGATAAAGCTTAGCTCGCGAAGCGGAGGCCCAAGATATTTGAGTTCTTGGGTTCTAGTACCTCCAAGAGTTAGTGGGCGTTTCTCTACTTTCATAGTTGTTATTAGCTGATTGTAATAGTTATTAGTTGGTTGTAATTTGTCGCGATTTGATGTTCATGACATATATCATGTAACCGATTCATTAAAAGAAACAGTGAGTTAATTTGCTTGTCTGGAAGAATATTTTGAATTACATATGGGACTTGGGTTTGATTGTGTGTGAGAGTTTTTCTCTGACAGTTAGAGCTAAGGTACCAGATAAGGCACCGGCGGAGAATGGCTCAAGCTTTAATCAGATTCTTGGTATCAAAGGGGCAAAGCAAGAAACTGTGAGTCATTTATTGTGAATTACCGAGTCATTTAAATCGACTTACAATTGAGCTGTATCAGGTTGATTGTATGCTCTTTATTTCCATATCTCTTAGTTAATTAATGTTTATGCTTCTGCAGAATAAGTGGAAGATACGAGTGCAGCTCACTAAGCCTGTCACATGGCCACCTCTTATTTGGGGTGTAGTCTGTGGAGCTGCTGCATCGGGTACTTTTTGACTCCGTTGCACTGTTATACATTGGCAACTTGTAAAACTATATCTTCTTGTGTAGTTTTATGACTACTGTGTATTGCCTTGGCTCTCATCACCATTATACAGTATAACAGGTTAGCCATATTATGCTATGTAGTAGAGGAAACATACCGATTGTATATGTCCAAGCAGAGAATTGATGAGCAATTATGTTTGTCAATATGCAAACCAGAGAACTTGACTTTTTCAGAAGTGATTTTGAAACTATTTTCTTGATAAACAAAAGTACTGAGTTTCTCATTTACCCATTGCTTTGATTTTTCATAGGAAACTTTCACTGGACTGTAGAAGATGTAGCTAAATCAATTGTCTGTATGATGATGTCAGGCCCTTTTCTAACTGGCTACACTCAGGTACTTCTTGCATTAAACTAAGTTGACCAGTTTTGAAACTAGAATATGTGCTTCTGAAGTCACGGCTAATTTCTTGCAATTCCTCCTATAGACTATAAATGATTGGTACGATAGAGAGATTGATGCCATTAATGAACCTTATCGCCCCATTCCTTCAGGAGCAATATCTGAGAATGAGGTATCTAATGTTTTAAATTGTTTTCTGGGATCAGATATGTGCTGTTATTCTCCAACATTTAACACATATATATAATCAGGTGATTACACAAATATGGGTGCTGCTACTCGGAGGCCTTGGTTTGGCTGGTCTGTTAGACGTGTGGGTAGGTCATCAAAATTGTTGCCTTTTCTCTCATAAATGTATGTAAATTTTTATCTAATAGCTAGTACTTTATAGGCAGGGCATAATTTTCCGACGATATTTTACCTTGCGGTCGGTGGATCCTTGCTATCATATATATATTCAGCTCCGCCTTTAAAGGTATTCCCCACATCAATATTCACTTTCAAACTTTAAACAAGAATGAGCAAAATAGTGACTCCATTTTCTGTATTGCAGCTCAAACAAAATGGATGGATTGGCAATTTTGCCCTTGGAGCAAGCTATATAAGTTTGCCTTGGTATTTTATTTTGTCCCAGTTTCAAATTTTTTATAATTTATGTTGCAAAGTTTATCTTAATGTTGGCATCGAAGCTGTGAAAATATATAAATATATACTTTTAGTATCACTTTGGAATTTGCTGTGCTTTGATGCTCCAGAAACCTGCGTTTTGGAGAAAGGCTAATTTCTAACTTCTTCTAGCCACTTAAGATGGCTAGTAGAATAAATGGTTTAATTTGGTTAATTTTGTTTGGATGGTCATTTAAATATGAATT
The DNA here is from genome assembly GCA_019426215.1 of Buddleja alternifolia. Lineage (NCBI taxonomy): Eukaryota > Viridiplantae > Streptophyta > Magnoliopsida > Lamiales > Scrophulariaceae > Buddleja > Buddleja alternifolia. The sequence continues at coordinate 41,570,038 of CM033398.1, forward strand.
TCATTATAGTATATGTAATATTGATCAAAAGCTTTAATATATGCTGCATGACACTTTTTTTTTTCCCTTCTGAATTTCTGAAATTATAGGTGGGCTGGTCAAGCGTTGTTTGGAACCCTTACACCTGACATCATTGTTCTAACAACACTTTACAGTATAGCTGGTGTATGTGGTACCTCTTGTATCTTCTTTACGCTCTATATACTCTGCATATAGATAAAATTCTCATCTACCTTTCTTTGTTTATATTTTAGCTCGGCATAGCTATTGTAAATGATTTCAAGAGTATCGAAGGAGATAGAAAAATGGGACTACAGGTATCATTTAGTACGAATTTTGATTTGCTAAACCCATATAGCATTTTGGCATATGAGAGAAAATTTTGTAATCTTACACGGTTATATCCTCTTTACAGTCGCTTCCCGTGGCCTTTGGCTCCGAGACTGCAAAATGGATCTGTGTTGGTGCTATTGACATTACTCAGATATCTGTGGCAGGTAGCTTTTATCGCTGATCCAAAAGCTTCTATGAGTGGTTGGTTTCCAATTTATTTTTGGCAAAAACATCACTATAATGGCATATACTATTGTTGCAGGATATCTTCTTGGTTCTGGTAAACCATTATATGCTTTAGCACTTCTTGGTTTAATCGTCCCACAAGTCTTTTTCCAGGTAAATATTGTTAGTCGTTTGCTCCTAGCTTTGCAGATAAGTTGCACTTCTTGGCTTAATCCTTTTTTGTTGCATTTTGGTAGAATTCTTTTTCCTAATATAACTACTATCTGTTGCAGTTCAAGTACTTCCTCAAAGATCCAGTGAAATATGATGTCAAGTATCAGGTACTTCGTTTTTCCTTTTGAAGCCACAAATGAAAATTTTCCCTGCAAAATCATACCCGATATACTCAAACGGATTTCAACATTATTAATTTATAAAATACATGAAATAGAGATTTTTTTTTTCTTTTGATTCATATGCATGCTTATGTAGGTAGTTTGTCTGCATATATTAAATATGTACCGCTAAACATGATTTTTATCCCTTTCAGGCTAGTGCACAACCATTTCTTATACTTGGCCTATTAGTCACGGCTTTGGCAACTAGCCACTGATCCATTCAAATGTCAGAAGAGAGCAAAAAGTCGAATGTTTCAGGGGATGGAATGTATCGGCTATTCTCTATCTTTCAGAATATAACTGTATGTAAAGTTTTGCCAAAATTTTCTTTGCTAATAGCTAATCTCCATTTTTGTTTTCGATTTTTCACATTTTATTTGAGCATGACTGAGTTCTCTAATTTATCCTGCTGTGGTTTCAGACTTCATCTATTGCTAAAAGTTTTTGTCATATAGGTGAAATTATCCTAGGATCAAACATAACCTGTTATTTTGTTACTCACAGTCACTTCTTAAAAAGCATTATCTCATTTGTCAATTGAGAAAAATTTAGTCTGAATTTGATTTGGTTGAATTCAAATGTATTTCACAAGGCGAATAAATTATAATTGTCTCGTAATTAGTCTTCACATAGTGAATTATATTTGGATTTGGCCAATCCAGATTTGAACTAGAATTTTATCATCAACTGGAATACCATAGGCAGTTTCACTGTTCGATTTTGGGAAAATTTTATTCTTATCTTAAACTGGCAACTGCTCATTATAATTGGATAATACTTGGTGGCTCCGGGAGTTGGACTCCCGGCATCTACCACACAAAATGTATTAACACAATAAAATATATATATATATATATATATATATATATATATATATATATATTGATGGACCCACAAATGTTTTAAAATTGTTTGTGGCTGATATTTCCTGGGAGTTGGACTTCCGGGAGCTACCAAGTATTACCCATTATAACTCTTGACCTAAAGACAGTTTGCCTTAATTTAATCTTAATTCACTAATAATTTAAAGTTATTAATTAGCTCAAGAAAAATCCCAGAAACTTAAGATACAATATATGTATATGGAGATCACGAACAAGTGTTTTTCTTTTCTTTTAAAAAAGAAAAGAAAAGAGAGAATGGCACTACAAAATAATTTGAAACTTCACATGCAAAATGTGACAGTTTTGATTGAACCAAAGTACTTATACAAATACAATTATTCAAACATTAATACATAAGGGGTTTCATTCCCATACAAACCCATTGAAAAAGAAAAGAAAATGAAATTATCAACGAGGACTACTGACAGAGTTGATCAAAGGTGTACTGCCCAAACTATAATGTCATGTGTATTCCCAGTACTAAACTCGGGATGAATCGAGGGTAATTATATGCTAGACAAAGTACAATGGTATGTGTATGTATTTTGTATCTATCTCTTTCACACAAGTGTGTGTGAGAACCAGACACAATACACTTTATTGTGTAAGAGAAATACTAGGACCATTGGACACTGTATAAATCCGATAATTGCTCACTCATCAATCCCACACCTTCTTCAACTTCTTGTTGACTCCAAGGATGTTTACTCAACTTCCTTAAACCTTCGAGTTCCATCATCACTTCTTTCATCGACGGCCTCTCTTCACTGTGTAACTTCAAACATCTCTTTACGAGCTCACCAACATTCTTGATTTGCTCCAAACTTCCTTCTCTCAGCACACGAGGATCCACGATTTGAAACAAACGGTCTTCTTTTAATGAAACCACAAAAAATGTAGACAAACTCTTTTCCTCTTCGTTTTTCGTGTTGGAAAGTGGTTTTCTGCCTGTCATGAGTTCAGCTAAAACTATCCCGAAGCTATACACATCGCTTCTCTCAGTCAACTGGCCAGTGTGGAAATATTCGGGGTCCAGATAACCCAAGGTCCCTTGAACAAGAGTTGAGACCATAGTTTGATCAATAGGGACCAATCTCGAGGCACCAAAATCAGATATTTTTGCAGTATAATATTCGTCTAATAATATATTGGGAGATTTGATATCTCTATGAATAACAGGCATTGCAGCAGCAGAATGTAGATAAGCTAATGCGCCAGCAGCCTCTGTAGCAATTCTCAAACGATTATCCCAAGAAAACCAAGGCTTTCCCCCACTGTTATGGATGTGGTGGAAAAGTGTATTATTAGAAACAAACTCATAAACCAATAAAGGAACTTCTGTTTCCAAACAACAACCCAAGATTTTCATGACGTTCCGGTGGTTGACTTGAGTCAAAATAATCACCTCATTAATGAACTGCTCTATTTGACTATGATCCATTATTCGCGACTTTTTGATGGCTACGATTTGTTGATCTTGGAGGATTCCTTTGTACACTGTGCCATAACCACCACGGCCTAGTATTCGATCTTTTGAGTAGTTCTTGGTGGCCTTTTCTAGTTCTTCTGCACTAAAAATCTTGGTAGATTTCATGTTAGTGTCGTTTGAAGAAAGTTGCTGCTTCAAGAGAAGCCCGCCATTTTGCTCGAAATATTTTTCTCTTAGTTTCATGAGCTTTCGCCTTTTGATGCTAAAATATACCATAGTTGCAGCAGATATTAAGGCTAAGCAACCAAAACTTAAACCTGAAAATTTGAATCTTTTTTCAATTAGTACCAATTACCAAATTGAAATAAAAGGTAGACATATTCATGTACTAGATGAATACCTAATGCAAATTTGGTAACCGGAAACTGGGAGTTAGCAATGCAACCGCCCCTGCCTTTTATCCCATCACCCGAGTATCCCTTCTTGCAAGAACAGCTAAAAGTGCCCGGAGTATTTTTGCAAGTTCCATGCTCATCACATGGATTATTTCGACATTCATTTATATCTGCCAGACAGAGATCCAACATGATATTCATATTAATTAGTCCATGAACAAGCAAAAGCAATGTGAAAAAATGAGAGAGAGAGGGAGGGGAAGGGGGGGGGGGGGGGGGGGAGTACCTGTGCATCCTGGACTGATATATGGATTCTCCTCATACCCTTCGGAACAGCTACACCGATATCCCCCAAGATCAGTACCAGAATCAACACAATAGCTATTTCCAAGACATGCAAAATCATTAAACTTCTCAGCTTCACTGCAATTCTCAGTCCCAATTGCCCACTCAAGAATCACAGGCACATTCTCTATAGTCCTATTCTCAAAAGTCGAATCGCTAAGGTAAGATACACTGAACTTAAAGCTTTCTGGATCTCCAAGAAATGCATAGCCACAAGGGTTAAACGAGGTAATATTTGCATGCCTGGAAAGAGAGGCTACAGATGAGTTAAATCTTTTTAAACCCTTTGGAATAGCAGTTTGACAACATCCAATTCCAGAACATTCCCCTTCAACCAATACATCACTGCTAGAACATAGCGAAACACAACCGTTTTGGAAATTACGACCTTCCCCTCCAACTATAAGCGCAAAATCATCGCAGCCAATGACAGTATACTTGTTTGCGTCTGAAAATGTGAAAGGGGTTGTTGCTAGAGTCATAAACATTCCATTTATGCGGGTTGGGGTGCCAAATTGGTTGTAGCAAGCAGAAGCCACCCAGTTTTTGATGAGTACAACATTGTCTCTGATTTCGACAATTTCTAGGTTGCCTATGGAAATGAAAGGTTTTGGAGGGTTGAATGAGGTGTTGCAGTTTACGTCAAACCATGAGCTTAAGGAACAATGAGTTCCTATGCCGACACCGAAAGGGTATGGGACTGTTAAGTTTCCACATTTGTTTTGGCAGTTAGGCTTTGTGATGGTTGTACCTTGGGTTATAAGCTTGGCACTATTTGTTGTGGCTGAAGCTAATGGAAGAAGAAGGCAGAAAAAGAGAGAAGAAGAAAGGATTCAGAGACATGCTTCTCAGAATTACTTCTAATGTCTGCTGAAAAGAGGTTTAGCAGACAGTAATTAATACAGCTTTAAAGAAGTAATTGTATCATGATCAGTTTGTATATTTGATGATTTTTTTGTGTATATTTATGAACAAGTTGCAGGAAATGGTGACTATTTTCTGTTTAACAAAGTTAGAGTTTGCTGGGACCAAAAGTGCAATTGAAATTACAATGAAAGTATTTCAGAAAATTAAATCTGAAAGACGTCATAAATGAAATTTTCCAGGCAATCCTACTCTTACTTTTTCTTTATGTTTTTCTGATAAATACTCTTTACTTTTTCTTCTTTCATTATAATCTGTGATAGAGGAAAATACGGGGTTGACTTTTTTTTTTTTTAAAAAAAAGACACTTCGCATAGCTTTGACATTCCAAGCCGATTCACTGGGATGAGGAATTAATATTGAATAACAATTCTTATTAAATTGAAGTCGTTTATGAAATCACATCCATATACTTGTCCACTAGTAATAAACAAAATTGTAGAATTTAAACAATTCTCAATGTGGGGACTGGCGAAAATTATACAATACCATATATATATATGGAGATGATTTTGAGGATGTCACGTAGCCTCTTCGTTGACCCATATTAAGTCAAAAGCATCAAAAACTATGCCAACGCACAAGTCGGTAAAATAGATATCAGTGTTCCAGGAATATGAAAATATTATAATTAGCACGAAGATAAGTAAAAGGAGTTTTAAACAATGTATATTTTGGTGTTTTATTGGGTGTGAAATGTAAGGCTTTTTCAACCGTCATTTTCTAAAATGTATGTGAGAATAAGTTTTTTAATTTTTGTGTGAGAAAAATGAAAAAAAGTAGGTGTCTGGTTGTATTTTAAAAAATGGTTGAAATTGATTATTGTGATGTGTGAAATGATTGAAAAATAATGATTAGATGAATGATGTTGGATTTAAAAATTTAAAGGAGAAGGGAGAGAAATGTTTAAAAAATTGAAAGAAGATGAGAGATAAAAGTGATAAAAAGAAATTGGGAGATGAGTGATGTGAAATGTATTTTTAAAGAAATAATTGAAATTTATTGGAACGTAAAAATGAGAATAAAAATAAAAATATTTTCAGTTAAAAACAGTATAAAGTGCATAAATAAAAATGGAAAAAGTGATTTGAAAACATAAACAAACAAGGCCTAAGGTTTTTGTGACCTGGCTTTCTTCACGAATCTGTGTCTTATTTATCAATTCAAATCTTCTGTAACATTCCCGTATAATACGTACAAATGTGTGTGACAAATGTATCCAATACAAAATAGTTAAAATGGGAAAGGAAAAAAACTTGTATTGTGTATAGGCTTGCTGCAAAACAATTTTGAATACTTTTTTTGTGGGTAAATGCATAGTATTCGATATCTGATATGTGGGTGTTCTTTCGATGGAGATTCATTTCCTAGTCTTTTACGAATCTGACAACTTAACCTTTATGTGAATCTAATTCGAAAAATTCTAAGGTGAACTGGGAGTATTGTTCCCGATTCATTTTACACTATATATTCATAATGAGTTGGGTGATTTTTACACCTACCTACTCTTGTGTAAATCATCCCACTCTAAGTGTTTATGTGGTAAAATATGGACCGAGAGCAACACTCTCGATCCACCATAGAATTACCCGTCTAATTCATTGTTCTTGGACTCTTTAATTTTAGGCATGCCAAAACCTTTTCAATATGTGTTGGGTAATTCTGAGTTTTAATTGGAGGCTCCCAATATTATTTGTTTCTATTTTGACGGAACAAATATTAAACCCATCCTTAGTAAACAAGGGACGACCTGATAAATTCAGGAATGAGGGCATTTCTTGTATTTCGAGTGGCAAATTAATGCATTCAAGGGTTCGATAACACTCAATTAATCACATAATAGTTACTTTAGCACCTGTAATATAATACAAATATAATTCACTTACCATATAACTGGTTTAGGGTTATGAATAAAATGCAATTCTGGCATAATTTTCTTTTTGTTTACAAGATGTTGCTAAAAAGTAAGAACATTCTTTTATATTGTGACGTGTCAACAACTTGGCTCTTCCGTCTCTATTGTGCCTCTGAAAGGAAATATTTGTCCCTTGGCTAATAAGGAAACTTTCCAAACATACATAATATAGAGAATATATGATATATTAAAGAAATGTTTCTTCAAAATTTTCCTAATCATACTTATATTCTCTATTTTTTCTTCTGGTTAGGTGGGGTCTGCTCCTGAGTCAAGTCCACTTGCTAATTGCATAGTGCTCAGGAACACCTTGTGATTTCCACGTCCGCCTATTAAGTCAACCCTCCACCAATTGGATTTAGTTGATTACTTAATAAAACAATCACTTTACAACGTAACTGACATAAACTGGATCAAGTATTTGCAATTTCCTGTACTTACTTTATTAGCCACCATCATGTACGGAACATTCTATGTTAAATTTATTTAATAATTTTAGTGTCTATCTTTTTCACATAATAAGTCGTATTATATCGTGTTTTCAAAGTGAAAAAAACAGACATAAGATAAACACTCGCAGGGACGGAGGGGGGGGGGGGTGTTGGATGGGGCCACCGCCCCCCTCAATTTTTTTTATTATTACTACTCATAAATGTTCAAAATATTCATTTTCGCCCCTCTCAATTTTTTTTCGTTACTACCCATAAAATTTTCAAAATATCTATTTTCGCCCCCCCAATGACATAATTATCCTCTATATTATTCAAATTTATTGTAGTTGAACATAGTTCCTTATTAGATTTTTCCCTATAAATATAGCGTATCATACCACGGGGGGCTTGTCCTTCGTCTATTTGGCAAAAACAAAATGTATAGCTATATCACAACAATCTCGCCCTCCTCGCTGAAAATCCTGGCTGCCTCCATCCCTGCACACTTGAACAATTGGATTCAATTTAATATAGGATTACCTATATCATATCCTAATGTCAAAGGCACAAAACTACAAGCATATATTCTGTACCAAACTCTTACACTGACAGAACAACCTAGCCCTAATTACTCCTAGCCATGCAGCGAAACATACTTCTGCAATATGCCCTAATTCTTCTCATCCACATAACCTTAACATTCGCCGCCACCAATTTCACCACCACCACCGCCGACACATTCGACATTCTAAAAGCCGCCACCATCACAAAACCTGGCTGCCCCAGCAAATGCGGCGACCTAACCGTCCCCTATCCCTTCGGCATGGGCAACCTCTGCGCCATGGCCAAATGGTTCGAACTCAACTGCGACAGCACCTTCGATCCTCCACGTGCTTTCCTCGACAGGATCCAAGTATACGAAATCTCCGACAACGAAATGCAAATCTCAAATGTCGTGTCCAAGAAATGCTACGATGAAACAGGGGCAACAGTCCAGGGAAACTTCGCCAAGTCGGATATCACCGGGACTTCCTTCAGCTACAGCTCGAAGCGCAACAAATTCACCGTCGTCGGTTGTGATGATTTCGCTCTTATCAGCGGCGGTTCTGGCAAGAAGTTCACGATCGGCTGTCTAGCGCTTTGCTCGGAAGCCAAAGATGTGATCGGTGGATACTGCTCGGGGATTGGCTGTTGCCAGACTTCATTGCCCAAGGGTTTGAAATTCTACTTCACGGATATATTCACGTTTAAGAATCATACGGGCGTTTCGTCGTTCGATCCGTGTGGCTACGCGTTCTTCGGGGAGGAGAACCGGTTCGTTTTCCGTGGGGTGGAGGATTTGTCCGACCCGAGTTTTGTTGAGCGAGTGACGGCTACGGTCCCTATCGTGCTTGATTGGACGATTGACAATCGGACGTGTGCGGAGGCCCAGAGTTATGATTATGCGTGCAAGGGTAATAGTTACTGTGTTGATTCGGGTACGGGTTTGGGTGGGTACAGGTGTAAGTGTACTCCCGGGTTTGAGGGCAACCCGTATTTGGATCCAGGATGCACCGGTAATACTATCTAAATCACCTATTTATTTTGTTATTTATTTGATTAAGTTGGTTAATTTGTTTGATGATTTTGTAGATGTGGATGAGTGTGCGGATCCAAGCAGCAATAACTGTGAACATATTTGCAATAATTTTGTGGGAAATTATAATTGTTCTTGTCCGGATGGACAGTTCGGGGATGGTAGAAGAGGTGGTCAAGGCTGCCATGCTAATCTAAACTCGCAGTTTCCTGTAATCAAGGTCTCTTTAGGTAATTCTTCTTTAGCATATATATATATATATATAATTAGATCGAAAATTTGTATTTTTCTTAGGGGTGACAATTGTGGTACACTATCTTTTCCAACTTGCAATTAAGTTTTTTATCTTTCAATTTTGTGACAGTTTCGATCTTTAGAGTGGTAATTTTGGTCCTCTGAAGCGAAATTTCTTAAAAATTGGGGATTTTTCGGATTTCAGAGGGATTTCTCTTTCTCTCTCTTATTTTTTTTTTCTTTGGTCAGGAGGCATTAACTAATTGTAATTAATAGTGAAGTTTCAGTATTAAACTTTTAGCCGGGTTTGGTGGTCAATATATTTTGCATGTATATATATTACAATAGAATGATTATAATTTCACTAATTAGCTGTAAACTAGTAACACGATTATAATTAATCAATCACTAAACATTTAAAGCTCCATATATATAATTTGTACGCAGGTACAGGATTCGGGTTTTTGTTCCTACTCAGTGTAGTAATCTGGCTATACTTCAGCATAAAGAAAAGAAAACTCATAAAACTCAGGAAGAAATTCTTCCAGCAAAATGGCGGTGTATTACTAAAACAACAAATCTCATCAAATGAAAGTCTCATGGATTCAACCAAAATATTCACAGCCGAAGAGCTAGAAAAAGCCACAGATAACTATGCAGAAGAGAGGATCCTTGGCAAAGGTGGAAATGGGATCGTTTACAAAGGGATCCTACCCGATAAACGCATAGTCGCCATTAAGAAGTCCAAGGAGATGGATAAAAGCCAAACAGAACAGTTCATCAATGAAGTTGTCATTCTTACACAAGTCAATCATCGAAACGTGGTCAAACTTCTAGGATGTTGTTTGGAGTCCGAGGTTCCCTTATTAGTATACGAATATGTCTCTAATGGGACACTCGACGAGCACATTCATGGTAAAGGCACGTTAACTTGGTTATCATGGGGAAATCGTTTGAGGATCGCCTCAGAAGCGGCAGGCGCCCTGTCTTACCTCTATTCAGCCGCCTCTAAGCCAGTTATTCATAGAGACGTGAAGTCTGCGAATATTTTGCTCGACGAATCCTACACTGCCAAGATGGCGGACTTTGGTGCTTCAAGGTTGATCTCCCTGGACCAGACAGAAGTGACAACTTTGGTCCAGGGGACTTTAGGGTACTTGGACCCTGAGTATTTCAATACAAGCTTACTGACTGAGAAAAGCGATGTTTACAGTTTTGGAGTAGTCCTTGCAGAGCTTCTTACTGGAAAAAAGCCAATCGATATGAAAAGGAGCCAAGAACAACGAAACTTGACAATGTATTTCATCATGTCAATGAAAGAAAACCGATTGTTTCAAATCTTGGAGCCTCGAGTCGTGAGGGAGGGCTCATTGGAACAGCTCCAGGCAACTGCTGAACTTGTAAAGAGATGTTTACATTTGACCGGGAAAGATAGGCCGACAATGAAGGAAGTGGCTATGGAACTTGAAGGTTTGAGGAAGTTTACTCAGCATCCTTGGGCTCAGCAACCTGTTCACGAAGAATCTGTGGGGTTAATAATGAATGAGAGTGATCAATCTGCAGATCTTTACACGGCTCTGATTACATCAAATGATCTTTATACTGTTTAAATTAGACACGGCTCCGATTACATCAAATGATCTTTATACTGTTTAAATTAGGGGTGACCAACGAGATGAGCTGTCTCAAAAATAGCTCAAGCTGAACTTTTCTAACAAACTGAGCTCGAGCCCAAAAATACTTGTTCGACTTGCGAGCCTGAATAAAAAATAATATATTTATATATTTATTTATATATATATATATAATATTTATTCATTTATTAATATATACACACACATATGTAATATAATATTATATATATAAAAATAATGAAATATTTAATAATATATATACAAAAGTAATAATATATATTAATAATAAAAATTTAATTTTTTTAAATTTTTTTCTAAGGTTGAGCTCGGCTTGACTCAACCCAGACTCAAGCTCAAACAAGCTCGAGCTCATTTTTCTAGACTCGTCAAGCTCGAACTCGAGTTGAGGAATTTGGCCAGACTAGGCTTGAGCTCGACTCATGGCACCCTAGTTCCAATCATCACATGACATCAATTCTCTGGACAACACAGTTTGAACAGTAACACAAATCCAAGGATTTTCCCTCATGTTAATCGGAACGGATCTTCTATTCCATAACAGTGTCACATCATTGTGGGACGACAAGTGTCTATTTAAAATTTAACTGCTAATACTAATTTAAATAAATAAACATTTGTCGATCCCACAATGATGTGAAACCATATTGGGATAGAAGATCCGCTCCGCATATTAATAGCCCTCGGTGATGAAAATGTTCAAGGGCCATTTAATTTTTTATTCGTCGTGATTGATTTCAAACTTTTATAACCCCCTTCCCCCCCCCCAACCCCCCCAAAAAAAAAACCCCCAAAAATAAAAATAAAATTTAGGTTTCAATGGTTCGACGTGATTTTTTGAGTGAAAGGGTGGGTCGATGGAAAAATTGCAACATTCATACACTATGTTAGCGTGTACGTTTTTTAGTATTTTAAATTGGCCTACTGACATTAACTTGAAAAAATCGGCAATTTTGGTACAAATTGGTAGGAAAATTTGGAGATTTTGACTGAAATTGAGGATTTTGACTTAAATTAGGGAGGATCTTACATTAACTCAACGCGCCTCTCTCTCCCAAGAAAAAGGAAAAAGAAAAACCCTAACCACCTTTTTTCTTCTCTTCTTCTCCGCCGACTATGGTTTGGTGAAGCAGTCGCCTCGTTCACCGCTTTTGCCACCATCATCGTCGACGGGCAGGGTTGGAGCACCCTCTTCAATATGTATAACCCATCTTCAAATTTGACGAAACGGTGATGGATCTAATGAGACAGAGACGGATCTGACGAGATAAAGAGGGGTGATTCATAAGATTTTATATAGTTTTTTAGATAGTTTGTTTAGTATTTTGTTTTCTCTCTCGTATGAGAGTTTGTTTTCTTTCTCTCGAATGAGAGTTTCGTCTCTCTTGAATAAGAGTGTAGTTTTGTGTCGTTTATTAGTTCTTAAGATTTGTTATCTTGAATAACTTGATATTTGGTGCTTTAATTATTTTTTACTACATCGTTAGAGACAGTCTCAGTTGTATTGTTCTTAACGTTGTAAGCTGATTATTAAATGAAATAAAATCAACGCTTCTCCTTTAAAAAAAAGACTTAAATTAGGGGGATTTTGACTGAAATTGGAGATTTTGATTAATTTTGACTTAATTTGGGATGTTTTATTTTAAATATAAACTAAAAAAAATCATTATTTCATAAAAAAAAAAAAAACCCACACCACCCCCTGCATCACCGTATGTGTTTGTACATATATATGTGTGTGTGTGTATATATATGTGTGTGTATATATGCGTGTATGTATATATATATGTGTGTGTGTAATTGCGTGTGTGTGTATATATATATATGCGTGTGTGTATATATATACTTAAAAGAAAAATACTTATATATATATATGTGTGTGTGTGTATATGTGTGTGTGTGTATATATGTATGTGTGTGTGTGATTGTGTGTGTGGACTGTGTGTGTTTTGTATGTGTGTCTTTGTGTGCGTGGGTGGGGGTGGGCCACACTGTTCCCCACCCTCACTTTTCCTTTTCGTTTTTATTTAATTTACTCAGCATCCTTGGGCTCAGCAACCTGTTCACGAAGAATCTGTGGGGTTAATGAATGAGAGTGATCAATCTGCAGATCTTTACATGGCTCCGATTACATCAAATGATCTTTATACTGTTTAAATTAGGGGTGACCAACGAGATGAGCTGTCTCAAAAATAGCTCAAACTGAATTTTTCTAATAAACTGAGCTCAAGCCCAAAAATACTTGTTCGACTTGCGAGCCTGAATAAAAAATAATATATTTATATATTTATATATATATATATAATATTTATTCATTTATTAATATATATACACACATATATGTAATATAATATTATATATGTAAAAATAATGAAATATTTAATAATATATATACAAAAGTAATAATATATAAAAAATTAATTTTTTTAAATTTTTTTCTAAGCTTGAGCTCGGCTTGACTCGACCCAGACTCAAGCTCAAACAAACTCGAGCTCATTTTTCTAGACTCGTCAAGCTCAAACTCGAGTCGAGGAATTTGGCCAGACTAGGCTCGAGCTTGACTCATGGCACCCTAGTTCCAATCATCACATGACATCAATTCTCTGGACAACACAGTTTGAACATTAACACAAATCCAAGGATTTTCCCTCATGTTAATCGGAACGGATCTTCTATTCCATAATAGTGTCACATCATTGTGGGACGATAAGTATTTATTTAAAATTTAACTGCTAATACTAATTTAAATAAATAAACATTTGTCGATCCCACAATGATGTGACACCATATTGAGATAGAAGATCCGCTCCGCATATTAATAGCCCTCGGTGATGAAAATGTTCAAGGCCATTTAATTTTTTATTCGTTGTGATTGATTTCAAACTTTTATAACCCCCCCCCCCCCCCAAAAAAAACCCCCAAAAATAAAAATAAAATTCAGGTTTCAATGATTCGGCGTGATTTTTTGAGTGAAAGGGTGAGTCGACGGAAAAATTGCAACATTCATACACTATGTTAGTGTGTACGCTTTTTAGTACTTTAAATTGGCCTACTGACATTAACTTGAAAAAATCGGCAATTTTGGTACAAATTGGTCTGAAAATTTGGGAATTTTGACTGAAATTGAAGATTTTGACTTAAATTAGGGGGGATCTTACATTAACTCAACGCGCCTCTCTCTCCCAAGAAAAAGGAAAAAGAAAAACCTTAACCACCTTTTTTCTTCTCTTCTTCTCCGCCGATGATGGTTTGGTGAAGCAGTCGTCCCCTTCACCACTTTTGCCACCACCATCGTCGGCGGGCTGGGTTGGAGCACTCTCTTCAATATGTATAACCCATCTTCAAATCTGACGAAAGGTGATGGATCTAACGAGACAGAGACGGATCTGACGAGATGAAGAGTGGTGATTCATAAGATTTTATATAGCTTTTTAGATAGTTTGTTTAGTATTTTGTTTTCTCTCTCGTATGAGAGTTTGTTTTCTCTTTCTCGAATGAGAGTTTCGTCTCTCTTGAATAAGAGTGTGGTTTTGTGTCGTTTATTAGTTCTTAAGATTTGCTATCTTGAAAAACTTGATATTTGGTGCTTTAATTGTTTTTTACTACATCGTTAGAGACAGTCTCAGTTGTATTGTGCTTGACGTTGTAAGCTGATTATTGAATGAAATAAAATCACCGCTTCTCCTTAAAAAAAAGAGACTTAAATTAGGGGGATTTTGACTGAAATTGGAGATTTTGATTGGTTTTGACTTCATTTGGGATGTTTTATTTTAAATATAAACTAAAAAAAATTATTATTTTATAAAAAAAAACCCCACACCACCCCCTGCATCACCATATGTGTGTGTACATAATATATGTGTGTGTGTATATATATTTGTGTGTGTCTATATGCGTGTGTGTACATAATATATGTGTGTGTGTGTAATTGCGTGTGTATATATATATATGCGTGTGTGTGTATATATATATATGTGTGTGTATATATATTCTTAAAAGAAAAATACTTATATATATATGTGTGTGTGTGTGTGTGGACTGTGTGTGTCTTTGTGTGCGTGGGGTGGGGTGGGCCACACTGTTCCCCACCCTCACTTTTCTTTTTCGTTTTTATTTAATTTATAAAATAATATATTAAATAAGTAATTTATTTTAGAAATTAAGTTTATTAAAAAAATAACTCCAAATCAGTCAAAATTTCCAATTTCAGTCAACATCCCCAAATTTCAGTCAAAATTCCCAAATTTTCCGGCCATATTCAAATTTCCCGGCCAATTTTTCCAAAATTGCCCATTTTTTCAAGTTAATGTACCCAAATTGCCGGTAGGCCAACTAAAAGTACAAAAAAAACGTACACGCCAACATAGTG
The DNA here is from genome assembly GCA_019426215.1 of Buddleja alternifolia. Lineage (NCBI taxonomy): Eukaryota > Viridiplantae > Streptophyta > Magnoliopsida > Lamiales > Scrophulariaceae > Buddleja > Buddleja alternifolia. The sequence goes on from CM033398.1 coordinate 41,585,088, forward strand.
TATGAATGTTGCAATTTTTCCGGTGAGTCGACCCACACGGCCACACTCGAGAAAATTGCAATTTTGGTACACTATGTGGCGTCCACATTTTGGTACGCTAATATGGGGGATTGGTCAAAAAATGGCAATTTCAGTACTTTTCACCATAAATTGCTGATGTGACTGTCGGAAAATGTTAAAATTGGAGATTTTTCAAAATTTGAGAGAACAAATGACATGGCAATCAAGTAGACAATGAATTGGTGACACGATGATTACTTATAACATTTGTCATGTATTGGTTTTTCTTTTCGTAAAATATACTTGGTGTAATTATTTTTGTCATGTATTGGTTATTCTACCACATACCACAATTCCTTTTTTTATGGGTCATTCTATGCTGGACGGTCCAGTTTTGGCCATTGGATCCTCAATAGGAGGGTCATTTAGTAAATTAATCCCCTGATCAAATGGCCAAAATTGGGCCGAACCCAACATAGAATTTCACTTTTTTTTTATAGTTTTGGTGTAATTACTTATAACATTTGTCATGTATTGATTATTCTTTTCGTAAATTATTCTTGGGTTCAATCAATTCACGTAAGAACAAGAATTCTTGTTCAATATTTAAAATGTCATGGTTGATTCGCGGTTTGGTTGGTTTTACAGCCTTTTTAATCTAATCTTCTACTTGCTCATTATAAGTCTATTCAACCTTCCTAGACTAGTTCAAGTACTCATCACCATCATGGGCAGCATGTCATAGGAATTATGACTTCCAATGAGTTGACCTAAGGCAATTTGCCTTAATTTAATTTCTCAATCCACCAATAACTTAGAGTTATTAATTAGCATAATGAAAATCCCAGAAACTCAAGATACAATATATAAAGATCACAACAGATTGCCTTCTCAAGAGTACAAACTAATAAAAATGCCATTGTAATTTCGAATAAAATTTAAGAAAAAAGTAGCACTTACAATATACTTGAAACTTCACATGCAAAGTTTTGATCGAATCATACTACTAATGCAAAGACAAATTATTCCAAGATTAATTCATGTAAGGGGCTTCATCTCATACAAGCCAAAGAAAGAAGAAGAAGAAAAATGAAATTATCAACGGGGAGTGCTGACAGGATTAATCAAGGGTGTACTACCCAGACTATATTGTCCAGTGTACTCCTCAGTACTAAACTCAGGATCAATTGCAACACTGTATAAATCAGATGGTTGCTGCTCACTCATCAATCCAACAGCTTCTTCTTCAACTTCTTGTTGACTCCAAGGATGCTTACTCAACTTCCTTAAGCCTTCGAGTTCCATCGCCACTTCTTTCATCGACGGCCTCTCTTCATTGTGTAACCTCAAACATCTCTTCACGAGCTCACCGATGGTCTTGATTTGCTCCAAACTCCCTTCTCTCAGCACACGAGGATCCACAATTTGGAACAAACGGTCTTCTTTTAATGAAACCAAGAAAAATGTAGACAAACTCTTTTCCCCTTCGTTTTTCGTGTTGGAAAGTGGTTTCCTGCCTGTCATGAGCTCTGCTAAAACGACCCCAAAGCTGTATACATCGCTTTTCTCAGTCAACTGGCCTGTGTGAAAATACTCGGGGTCTAAATAACCTAAGGTCCCTTGCACTAAAGTTGAGACCATAGTTTGATCAATAGGGACCAATCTAGAGGCACCAAAATCCGATATTTTCGCAGTATAATATTCGTCTAGTAATATATTGGGAGATTTGACATCTCTATGAATAACAGGCATTGCAGCAGCAGAATGTAGATAAGCTAACGCGCCAGCAGCCTCTGTAGCAATTCTCAGACGGTTATCCCAAGAAAACCAAGGCATTCCCCCACTGTTATGGATGTGGTGGAAAAGAGTATTATTGGGAACATACTCATAAACTAACATAGGAACTTCTGTTTCCAAACAACACCCCAAGATTTTCACAACGTTCCGGTGGTTGACTTGAGTCAAAATAATCACCTCATTGATGAACTGCTCGATTTGACTGTGATCAATTATTCGCGATTTTTTAATGGCTACGATTTGTTGATCGTGGAGGATTCCTTTGTACACCGTGCCATAACCACCCCGGCCTAGTATTCTTTCTTCTGCGTAGTTTTTGGTGGCCTTTTCGAGTTCTTCTGCAGTAAAAATCTTGGTTGATTTCATATTAATGTCGTTTGAAGAAAGTTGTTGCTTCAAGAGAAGCCCGCCATTTTGCTGGAAGAATTTTTCTCTTAGTTTCATGAGTTTTCGCCTTTTGATGCTAAAATATAGCAAAGTTGCAGCAAATATTAAGGCCAAACAGCCAAAACTTATACCTGAAAATTTTAATCTTTCTTTGATTAGTACAAAATTGAAATCAAAGGTAGACAATAGACATATTCATTCACTAGAGGAATATGTACCTAATGAAAATTTGAGAACTGGAAACTCTGAGTTCTTAGCAATGCAACCGCGACTGCCTTTTATCCTGTCGCCTGAGTATCCCTCCTTGCATGTACAGCTAAAACCGCCTGGAGTATTTGTGCAAATACCATGCTCATCACATGGATTGTTTCTGCACTCATTAATATCTGCAAAATAAAGATCAAACATAATTTTCATGTTAGAAATGAATCAAGATATACAAGAAAACATCACTGCTAATACATAATTCCCAGATACAGAGCAATTACCCTTCTGTAGATCTTGAATGTGACAAATCAATGTCTCTAACAAAACTTTCATTATAAAGGACTCCATAATCCCATCCCATTAACAAGCAAAATGGAATATTCTAGTGTTGTGTTTGGATTGAAGGATTTGAAAGTCATGTACATATTAGGCTTGTTTGACTAATTTCAAGTTTGTAATATATTTCAAGTTTCAGAGACGAATACAATTTCGTCTCAAACCAGAGAGGAATTTATTCGTGTCAAATTAGAGACTGATTATACACGGATATGCGAATCCGTCTCAATTACATATATCAAAACCCGGCATGAGAATTTCATTGAAACTCATTTTGAACTATTTTTTCATCATTCCAAACACAACCTAACTTTCTATATATATATATATATATAGACAGAGTGAAAACAACAATTAAAGTTCAAAATTATAGATATATAAATTTATAGATATATTGTAACAATAAAATAAATTCAGAATGTAGAAGGTCTTAATGAAAATTTGTAATCTATATTGAATCTTGGCAATATGACTATGATCTTGATACAGGAATTCAAAGATGATGTACAGAGATATTAATTATCAAAGACAACTTCTAAATATGAGTGTGAATATGTGAAGTGTTTAAAGAGAATATGAGAGAATACAGGATGAAGAATATATATATATATATATATGAATCATAAAAAAGAAAAAAGTACCTGTGCAGCCTGGACTAATATATGGATTCCCCTCAAATCCTTCCGAACAGTTGCACCGATATCCCCCAAGACCAGTACCAGAATCAACACAATAACTATTTCCAAGACATGCAAAATCATTAAACTTCTCAGCTTCACTGCAATTCTCACTCCCAATTGCCCACTCAAGAACCACAGGCACATTTTCTATAGTCCTATTCTGGAAAGTCACGTCGCTAAGGTCAGATACACTGAACTTAAATCTTTCTGGATCTCCAAGAAACGCATAGCCACAAGGGGCAAACGACGTAATATTTGCATGTTTATACGTAGAGCGAAGAGTTGTGTTAAACCTCTTGAGGCCCTTTGGGATAGCGGTTTGACAACATCCAATTCCAGAACATTGCCCTTCAACCAAAAGAGCACTGCTAGAACACATTGAAACACATCCACTCGAGAAATTACGTCCTTCTGATCCATCTATACGAGCTATTTCGTCGCATCCGATGATAGTGAACTTGTTTGTGTCTGAAAATGTATAAGGGGTCCCTGCTAGATTGATCGAATTTCCGTTTTCCCGTGTTTTGTTGCCGAATTGGTCGTAGCAAGCAGCAGCCACCCCGTTTTTTGTGAGTACTACGTCGTCTCCGATTTCGACAATTTCTAGGTTCATTGTGGAAATGAAGGGTTTTGGAGGGTTGAATGAGGTGTCGCAGTTTACATCAAACCATGAACTTAAGGAACAACGAGATCCTATGCCGACGCCGAAAGGGTATGGAACGGTTAAGTTTCCACATTTGTTTTGGCAGTTAGGTTTTGTGAAGGTTGTACCTTGTGTTATATTGGCTGAAGCAAATGGGAGAAGGAAGAAGAAGAGATAACAGAAGAAAGAATTATTCAGAGACATGATTATTAGAATTAATGTCTACTGAAATTAGCTTTAGTTAGCAGACAGTATTACAGCTTTAAGGCTGAAGTTGTAGTCATGAGTTTGTAAATTTGATGATATATATATTTATGAACAAGTTGCAGGAAATGGTGTATATATCAGTAGGCCATTTTCTGTTTAACAAGTTGACCCAGTCAGCCAGCAAATAAAACTGACTTTTGAGAACTGTTTTATTTTTTCTTCTTTCTAATTATATCTGTGATAGAGCTAGGAAAATATGGGGGGTTGACTTAATTTTAAAAAAATTGGTATTTTGCATGCTGTCAATTGTCATAGTTTGTCCAATCCGACCCCGATATGATTCACTGAAAACGATTGAGATTTGATCATTTTTAAAAAAATAAATCAATATAGTTTTACTTCTAGTAAAATAAATCAAATTATGTGTTCAAAAAAAAAAAAATCAAATTAATTATATCCCTAGAAAATCAAAGACATTTATGAAAATTACATTACATTGATTGAGATTTGTCCACTAGTAATAACAAAAGAATTTAGAGAATGATCTGAATACGGGGACTGGCGAAAGTTATACAAAACCATATGTAGATGTTAGACTTAATTTGAGGATGTCACGTAGGCCTTCATTGAATCAGATTAATTAAGTCAAAAAAAAAACTTGAGAAATTCAGAGGTTGTAAGTTGTAAATATGAATGTGTTGTTCAATATAATTATTGCTAGTCTCAATACAACAGCTGATCGGACTCCATTCAAAAATTTGAAGTAGAGTACAAGGTTAATTAGGCTTGGATATTAAATGCAAACTCCTCTTAAAGTTTTCACACCTCACGAGAATTTGAAAATTTCATTTATGATCAAGTAGAACTTTGTTTATTTAAGATTTAGTCCCAATGAAATTTTAAATATGTACATTTTCGAACTCATAGGACTCAAAAAGTTGCACTTTTGATCACAATTGTCAAATAATGGACCAAAAGTGCAACTGAAATTCGAAGGGGACTAAATCTGATATGGGCGAAGTTCTATAAGACCCAAAGTGAAATTTGCCCTCTTGACAACTGCATATTTTTTCCAATTATTATTGTGGTACATGTCTATAGTTTTCGATAAATATAAATATATATATAACCGGTTAACCCTTTATTATTATATTTCCTTCTCTTAATATAATATTAATAAGTATTAATTACGCAAATCCAACCAGTGGTATATATTGTATTCATCTTTTACTAAAACTAAAATAAGTTACAAAATTAAAGATGCATTAAGAAGTGACATGCATATATGTTTTCTGGCAAGAGCTCTTAGTCAATTGAGCTTTGATCCGGTGCTACTTAGAATCACCCCTTAGTCAATAGTCAATTTCAGTAGGCATGCATTTTAGTGGGTGATTCTATGGTGGATCGAGACCATTGGTTCCAATCCACTTTTCACCATAGAATCCCCAATAGGTGGGTAATATACTAAATTATCCCAATTAATTTACTAAATTACCCCAAATTCGATGATGAAAAGTGGATCCGATCCATCATAGAATTACACCATTTTAGTTGCCTCTCACAGTGGTCTTTGTCGGCTTAGTTTCAAGATGCTACAAAAAGTTGTAGGATTCCAAGGACATAGACAATATTTCGCATACCAAATTAAAGTCTACCAACAAACGCGCAGAATAATACTTCACATCAATCAATGCATACAAAGTTCTACATATATATATATATATATGATATGACAAAATTTGGTTGAATCAATATCTCAGCTTCATGCATGAGTTTAGAGTTTTTATTTCTTATTTTTAAGAAAAATAATTAAAAAGAAATTGCAGCATGAGAATAATTAATTACAGGGTTCATCTCTATGATCTAATTTTATACTCGTCCCAAACACATTTAACTTTGGAATTGTTATGGAAAGTTTATGGTTATTAATGGAAAGAATTGCGCATATACATACATATATATGTACTCAACGGGAATCTAAAGTCGTCATTGACCTGTAATTAAACTTCTTGTTGTAAAAGTAAACTCTATACCCACATGGCTAATCGTCGTCTTCATAAGAATTTGCAAAGATATTATGACCCATTCTAACTTGTAAAGTCTTTTAGTGCTGTACAAGACATGAAATTGTCAAACAATTCTGATAAATCTAAAATAGACACTGCAGTTGCCGTTGTTAAGGGGCCACTCTTGTCACATTACTCTATAGTCACTACAAAAAATTATGCTATTAGTGGCAAAATATCAAGTGACAATTTTAAAGTTATCACTAATTGACACAAGAAATTTTGTTTTGTCACAAAAATAAGTTTTACATGTTTAATAGTAACAAAATTTGCATAAAAATTGTCACTCTTGATGATTAATGACAAGGGAGTTATTGTCACTATTGACAATTAGTGACACAACTTTAGTGACAACTTAACGACAACAATTATTGTTGTCACTCTATTTCTGTTGTCACTATATATGTGTCACTAATTGTCTATAATAACAATTTTAAAAAAAAATTGTCACTAAATTTTTTTATAGTGACAAGCAAAAATTATTCACTCATTATGTATATACAGTGACAAATTTAACATTGTCACTTCAAATTTTGTCACTAATATTATTTTTTGTTGTAATGAGTACGTGGTTGTAAGTAACTAACGAGTGGCAGAAGAGTTGTCGACTGTGATTTTTGCATCTTTTCTTCATGGCTCATCATATTCTATTTTCTACATGGGAAATCCAATATTCCATATTGCTCCTATTTGGTATAATGAAACGAGGAAGCAAGAAACAGATATAAAATTTTTCGCGGAGCTAGTATTATTATATCTAAAGGAACTATAAATATATTACTAATAACAGAAAATATCTTTTTAATTTTGGGTTTAATACGTTAAAACATAGTATAACAGTACTATTTGACAAGAACAAATTAAGACAATGCTTGTACTTGGCAATTAAAGGGACGAGTTGATAAGTTGAGGAATGAAGGTCGAGATTTCTTGTACTTGGAGGATCACCCTTAATTTCTACGGCACGTTCTTGAAGAAATATGTTCAATGACCATACCCGTTTAGTCACGAGGTGTTACAATATAGTATAATTCAATTGTCATATAATTGGCTACCAATCAAATTTTATTCTTGCAAAAATTTCCTTTTGGATTACATGGTTTTTCTTACACTTCTTTTACTACAACAAAAAGTAATATTAGTGAAAAAATTTGAAGTGACAATGTTAAAGTTGTCACTAGATATATACATTGATTGACAATAATTTTTACTTTGTCACATTAAAGATTTTTAATGACAAGAGTTTCTTCAAAGTTGTCACTGTTTACACTTAAAAATACTAAACGGGCTTTTCGAATTGAAAAAGGCCCAATAAAGAAGTAATCGAAAAATAATAATCAAATTGGGCTTATGTTCGAGTAAAGCCCGAAAAAGGAATGACTTGGGTAAAGTCGAATGGACCTAGGTTTGAAGAAATCAAGAACAAAGACAAATAGAACATTCGAAAGAGAGTATGGAGCAGCCTAATAAGGATAAGAGAAAGGATAAGCCCGAACCCAGAAACATCAACTTAAACTCGAGCGCCAAAATCAGAGAAATTTGAAGAGGGAGTTGATGGCGGTTCCCGAAGCAGAGGAGAACATGGAGGTTGCGAAGAAACCGGCAAAAGAAGTGGAGTATATAAGCGCGAAGAGAAAGAAAAAAAAAAGACATCACAAGATCATCAGACTTCTACATTTTTAATTCTCTTAGAATTAGCTCTAGCCTTAGGAGTAGTTTCTAGCGTAATGTAGGAGTAGATCGTAGCGTACATTAAGAGTAGCTGTAGTGTAATTTAGTATTAAACTCGATGGGATTTGCCTTCAAGGCATGTATCAGCATTCGCTTGCTTGTAATTTTTCAGAACTGAAAACTTTCATGGAGGCATAAATTATCTTTTATTCAGATTTAAGTATCGGATAGGTAATTTGTATCTTGACATGAGTTTTTCATTCGTCATTCTCATGTTCGAAATGAACAACTAAAACATCAATTAAAAGACATGAACCACCATTTAGCAAATCAAACGCGGGGTTGAAAAATAATACATTCGATCGAGAGATTCTCATGGAGGTATAAAATTATCTTTTATCCAGATTTAAGTATCGGAAGGGTGATTTTTATCTTGACTTGAATTTTTCCTTCACTATGTTATTATTTCATTCAAAGACGATAATTAACGTTGAATCCAAGACTTGAGTCTTTCGATTCACTGTTTTTCATACTCGAAATCAATAATTAAGAATTGCGGTACGAATAGCCATTTTAAACAACACGCCGAAGTGTTAAAGTCTGAACCACCGTCTAGCATATCGAATTCGAACGCGGGGGTTGTGAGATAATTCTAAGTGAAGAATTATCACGGGACTTGAGTTAATCGAATTAGCTCTTCCCTATTCAATTTGTTTTTATCCAGAAACAAAATTTTGAAGAATAGATTCGATGAGATTTGCCTTCAAAGCATGTATCAGCATTCGCTTGCTTGTAATTTTTTAGAACTGAAAACTTTCATTGAGGTATAAATTATCTTTTATTCAGATTTAAGTATTGGATATGTAATTTGTATCTTGACTTGAGTTTTTCATTCGTAAACTTTCATGGAGGTATAAATTATCTTTTATTCAGATTTAAGTATCGGATAGGTAATTTGTATCTTGACTTGAGTTTTTCATTCGTCATTCTCATATTCGAAATGAACAACTAAAACATCAATTAAAAGACATGAACCACCGTTTAGTGAATCGAACACAGGGGTTGAAAAATAATACATTCGATCGAGAGATTCTCATGGAGGTATAAAATTATCTTTTATCCAGATTTAAGTATCGGAAGGGTGATTTTTATCTTGACTTGAATTTTTCCTTCACTATGTTATTATTTCATTCAAAGACGATAATTAGCATTGAATCCAAGACTTGAGTCTTTCGATTCACTGTTTTTCATACTCGAAATCAATAATTAAGAATTGCGGTCTGAATAACTATTTTAAACAGCACGCTGAAGTGTTAAAATCTGAACCACTGTCTAGCATATCGAATTCGAACGCGGGGGTTGTGAGATAATTCTAAGTGGAGAATTATCACGGGGCTTGAGTTAATCGAAAAACAAAATTTTGAAGAATAGACTCGATGGGATTTGCCTTCAAGGCATGTATCAGCATTCGCTTGCTTGTAATTTTTCAGAACTGAAAACTTTCATGGATGTATAAATTATCTTTTATTCAGATTTAAGTATCGGATAGGTAATTTGTATCTTGACTTGAGTTTTTCATTCGTAAACTTTCATGGAGGTATAAATTATCTTTTATTTAGATTTAAGTATCAGATAAGTAATTTGTATCTTGACTTGAGTTTTTCATTCGTCATTCTCATATTCGAAATGAACAACTAAAACGTCAATTAAAAGACATGAACCACCGTTTAGCGAATCGAACGCAGGGGTTGAAAAATAATACATTCGATCGAGAGATTCTCATGGAGGTATAAAATTATCTTTTATCCAGATTTAAGTATCGGAAGGGTGATTTTTATCTTGACTTGAATTTTTCCTTCACTATGTTATTATTTCATTCGAAGACGATAATTAGCTTGACAAAAGCACCCAAGAATCGAATCTAAAAAATAAAATGAAGTCCAAATAGCCAATCATCTGCAGTGGTACGCTAATTTGAAAAGATTTGAAAGAGCAGTTGAAGACGGTTGACAACAGTTCCAGAAGTAGAGGAGAACGTGGAGTTGCGAAGAAACCGACAAAAGAAGTAGAGTATAGAAGCGCGAAGAGAAAGAAAGAAAAAAGACATCACAAGATCATCAGACTTCTACATTTTCAATTCTCTTAGAATTAGCTCTAGCCTTAGGAGTAGTTTCTAGCGTAATGTAGGAGTAGATCGTAGCGTAAATTAGGAATAACTGTAGTGTAATTTAGTATTAGACTCGATGGGATTTGTCTTCAAGGCATGTATCAGCATTTGCTTGCTTGTAATTTTTCAGAACTGAAAACTCTCATGGAGGTATAAATTATATTTTATTTAGATTTAAGTATCGGATAGGTAATTTGTATCTTGACTTGAGCTTTTCATTCGTCATTCTCATATTCGAAATGAACAACTAAAACGTCAATTAAAAGACATGAACCACTGTTTAGCGAATCGAACGCAGGGGTTGAAAAATAATACATTCGATCGAGAGATTCTCATGGAGGTATAAAATTATCTTTTATACAAATTTAAGTATCAAAAGGGTGATTTTTATCTTGACTTGAATTTTTCCTTCACTATGTTATTATTTCATTTGAAGACGATAATTAACATTGAATCCAAGACTTTAGTCTTTCGATTCACTGTTTTTCATACTCGAAATCAATAATTAAGAATTGCGGTCCGAATAACCATTTTAAACAACACGCCGAAGTGTTAAAGTCTGAACCACCGTCTAGCGTATCGAATTCGAACGCGGGGGTTGTGAGATAATTCTAAGTGGAGAATTATCACGGGACTTGAGTTAATCGAATTAGTTCTTCCCCAAACTATAGAAATTCGAAAAGAAGGAAGTTGGACTCGAAAATGAATATAACATGGAATTGACAAAAGCCCAAGAATCGAATTTGAAAAATAAAATGAAGTCCAAATAGCCAATCATCTGCAGAGGCGCGCTAAGTTGAAAAGATTTGAAAGAGCAGTTGAAGACGGTTGACAGCTGTTCCAGAAGTAGAGAAGAACGTGGAGGTTGCGAAGAAACCGACAAAAGAAGTCGAGTATATAAGTGCGAAGAGAAAGAAAGAAATAGGACATCACAAGATCATCAGACTTCTACATTTTCAATTCTCTTAGAATTAGCTCTAGCCTTAGGAGTAGTTTCTAGCGTAATGTAGGAGTAGATCATAGCATAAATTAGGAGTAGCTGTAGTGTAATTTAGTATTAGACTCGATGGGATTTACCTTCAAGGCACGTATCAGCATTCGCTTGCTTGTAATTTTTTAGAACTGAAAATTTTGATGGAGGTATGAATTATCTTTTTTCAAATTTCAGTATTTGATAGGTGATTTGTATCTTGACTTAAGTTTTCCGTTCATTACTATTGTATTCAAAAGAAAAGATTCTCACGTAGATATAAGATTATCTTTTGTCGGATTTAAGTATCTGAGAGATAATTTTTATTTGGACTTGAATATTATCTTTCATCTTATTATCGCATTCGAAGACGATAAACAACATCTAAATTAATGCTTGAACCACCGAAATAGCGTGTCGAACGCAGGGGTTGAAAGATAATCTCAAGATATAGATTATCACGGGGTTCGGAACGCACAATTGGATCCACCCTAGTCTAGTTTGTTTTTAAACGAAACAAATTTTTGGAAACCACAGTGGGAGTTGTTTTTTGCTTAACTGACTCCCGATAAAAGTATAAAATGTCTGAGGATTCTACTCGAGAAGAACTCGGTGAGGATCTGGAGACCCAACCCATCTCGAAACATAAAGTTAGGGCCGATAAGACGTACAAACAGTTTGTTCGGGTTATGAAGCAAACTCTGATCAATGCTCGAGAAGATAAGCGAAGGAATTCAATGATCACTACCGAGCATTAGCCCAGGAGTCTGATCGCATATTTACAGCAATAGTACAAGATATTGCTGTAAGCGCTCGAGAAGGTCTTGCTCGAGAGGTCACTTGAGTGATAACAGAATTAGGAGAAATCTTTAATCAAACTTGTGACTCATTTTATGGCATGATAAATGCACAGGTGGTGATGGCACTCGAGCCTCTAATCAACCGACATAATATTTTAATCGAAAAGGTATCACAGTTGGTAGAACCAAGAATTCAAAGTAGATGCATTAATCCAAACGAGATTCCTCTGGGGTATCCTCGAGAAAACTGGCTTCGAAATGGTCAATTCGAAATTGGTCGAACTTCGGGACCTTCACCTTTCGAGGGTAATAATAATGTTAATCTTAATCCTCACAATGTAAGTGCGAATCAGAACCAAACACCACCTTCTAATGTGTATAATGCTAGCTCGAATACAAATAATACTCAAAATACAAGACCTAATGGCCCCGTACCACTGAACGGGATGGGACAAAATCCGTTGGGATATCTGCCAAATATGAATTTTGGAAACTTCGAGACCGGGTTTAACTTAGCCCAGGGATATTTTGCTGGGGGGCAAAACCAGCATCAAGGGCCAGGCTTTCCTGGGGTGTCGAATAACCCCGTGAATGTAGGGAATCAGAATTTCCCTGGAGGTCACAATAATCCGAATTTTAATTACATTCCAAATAATATCCAAGTACCATATGCAGGGGGCAAGTTCTGCCCGATGCCCACATGGGAGGAAATTAAATTGAGTAGCAAAGAGAAACACTGGGTTATGCCAAATTGTCGCGAACAAAGCTACAAGATAAAAACGAGGATAAGTCAACGAAACTTGCATGCTCGAGATAAGGCACACTCGAAATATTATGTGCTCGAAATGAGACATACTCGAAATACTATATGCTCGAAATGAGGCATACTCGAAATACTATATGCTCGAAATGAGGCAAACTCGAAATACTATGTGCTTGAAATGAGTATACTCGAAATATGTTTGAAAATCTATATGCTCGAAATCTACAGGCTCAAAGTTTATCATGCTCAAAATTAAAAATTTACACACTCGAAATAAAGCATGCTCAAAATATTACTCAAATCGAATTGAACCTAGGAGCTCGAAATACTCAATTCGAGGTTATATCCTCACACTCAAAATGTTCAATTTGAAATGTTACTCAATTCGAAATGTTCAGTTCGAAATGTTACTGAATTCAAATTGAACCTAGGAGCTCGAAATGTTCAATTCGAGGTTGGTTAAACTTCGAATCCTATACCCCTCGAAGAATAGAATTGTATGAACCAACCAAATCGTGGGGGCAACCGGGAATGAACCAAAAGAATACCCTGAATTGAAGGTTTGAGAAGGAGAAGTGATGTAAAACAAGAAGCCGATGCATTTTTAGAAAAGTTTGAAGGAAGAAAAGTAAAAAAATAAGCGAAAAATTGATGGTGAGACGTCAAACAGCAGTAACTTTTGATCCGTTTGGAGTTACGAGGCCCACAAGATACCAAATCGAAGCTCTTTTCGAGACGAATCCAATCCAATGGTTAGGACCATTTTATGGTAACCGATCGACCTCAAATTCCATTATTTAGGCCTTCGAATCAGGCGACAAAGATGAAAGCTTAGAGAAGGGGGAAGAATTCGAGAAGTGTAACCAGAGGGACTGTTCTTCGAGATGTTACCTTCGAGAGAGAGAGAGAGAAGTCGTCTTTAACCAAAAGATGCATCTTTTAATACACATGAACTCGAAACGTTCATGTATATTAGGGGTTTTCTCTCAGTAGTCTTCGAGAAGGTAAAGACAGAAATTGAAGTAAGAGAGAGAGAGAGAAGTTGTCTTTAACCAAAAGACGTGTCTCATAATACACATGAACTTGAAATGTCCATGTATATTAAGGGGGCATTTGTTTACACTTAAAAATACTAAACGGGCTTTTCGAATTAAAAAAGGCCCAATAAAGAAGTAATCGGAAAATAATAATCAAATTGGGCTTATGTTCAAGTAAAGCCCGAAAAAGGAATGACTTGGGTAAAGTCGAATGGACCTAAGTTTGAAGAAATCAAGAACAAAGACAAATAGAACATTCGACAGAGAGTATGGAGCAGCCCAATAAGGATAAGAGAAAGGATAAGCCCGAACTCAGAAAAATCAACTTAAACTCGGGCGCCAAAATCAAAGAAATTTGAAAAGAGAATTGACGGCGGTTTCCGAAGCAGAGGAAAACGTGGAGGTTGCGAAGAAACCGACAAAAGAAGTGGAGTATAGAAGCGCGAAGAGAAAGAAAGGAAAAAGACATCACAAGATCATCAGACTTCTACATTTTCAATTCTCTTAGAATTAGCTCTAACCTTAGGAGTAGTTTCTAGACTAATGTAGGAGTAGATCGTAGCGTAAATTAGGAGTAAATGTAGTGTAATTTAGTATTAGACTAAATGGGATTTGCCTTCAAGGCATGTATCAGCATTCACTTGCTTGTAATTTTTCAGAACTGAAATTTTCATGGAGGTATAAATTATTTTTTATTCAGATTTAAGTATTGAATAGGTAATTTGTATCTTGACTTGAGTTTTTCATTCGTCATTCTCATATTCGAAATGAACAACTAAAACGTCAATTAAAAGACATGAACCACCATTTAGCGAATCGAACGCAGAGGTTGAAAAATAATACATTCGATCGAGAGATTCTCATGGAGGTATAAAATTATCTTTTATCCAGATTTAAGTATTGGAGGGTGATTTTTATCTTGACTTCAATTTTTCCTTCACTATGTTATTATTTCATTCGAAGACGATAATTAGCGTTGAATCCAAGACTTGAGTCTTTCGATTCACTGTTTTTCATACTCGAAATCAATAATTAAGAATTGCGGTCCGAATAACCATTTTAAACAACACGCCGAAGTGTTAAAGTCTGAACCACCGTCTAGTGTATCGAATTCGAACGCGGGGGTTGTGAGATAATTCTAAGTGGAGAATTATCACGGGGCTTGAGTTAATCGAATTAGCTCTTCCCTATTCAATTTGTTTTTATCCAGAAACAGTCACTATTGACAATGAGTGATACATGTATAGTGACATCACAAATAGAGTGACAACTATAATTATTGTCACTAAATTATCACTAAAAGTGTGTCACTAATTGTCAATAGTGACAACTTCCTTGTTACTAGCTATAAAAAGTGACAACTTCTATTCAAATTTTATCACTATTAAACATGTAAAATCTATTATTGTGCAAAACAAAAAAATTTGTCACTAAAAATTTACAATTAGTGATAACTTTAACATTGTCACTATAACATTTTGCCATTAATTTTTTATTTTTTTGTAGTGTTTATGGTGAAACATGTAAACAAGTCGGTTTTTCGTCCCTAATTACCAGTTCATGTTATATGTTCTAAAATGGTATTTCCGTACGTATTATACTTCACTTATTCACGACATAAATTATATATCATTAATTATCATACATAAATGAAACGAAATGTAAGATGATACACCACGTAAAAATCTAAATTGTCTAATTTAGCCCTGAAAAGAGATTGTCCATTGGAAAATAAGGAAAATTCCAAGCATATACTAAAGAAATGTTTCTTCGAAATTTTCCTAATCACAAGTTCATAACTAATCAATTTCACCTTTTTTTGTTTTCTCTTCTGGTTTTGTGGGGTCTGCTCCCAAGTCAAGTCAACAATTGCGTTAATGGCTGATATGAGATTATAATGAACACAATACCGCATGACTTGCACCTCCCCCTACCCAAGTCAACCCTTCACCAACTCCAATTAATTACTTAATTATCCAATAAATTCACACATTCTCATGGATATACTAGATCATATATATATATATATATATATATATATATATACATATACAATTTCCTTTACTTAATTTTGTTAATTAGAGTACTGTCCTAAGCAAATTGCAACCTTATATTCCTGTAATAAATTTTTAGACAGGCACAACTACCCCTAACCATGCAGGAAATCATGCTCCTGCAACTTGCCTTCATTTTTTTCACCTTCACAACGTTAACATTCGCTGCCACCAATTCTACCACCGTCAACACCACCACCACCGACACATTCAACATTCTAAATGCCCCCACCATAACCAAGCCAGGTTGCCCCAGCAAATGCGGCAACCTGACCGTCCCCTACCCATTCGGCGTCGGCCTCAACAGCGGCTGCGGCATCGGCGAATGGTTTGAACTCAACTGCAGCAACGCCTTCGATCCTCCACGCGCTTTCATCGGCACAATCCAAGTATTCGAAATCTCCGACAACCAAATGCGCATCTCAAATGTCATGGCCAGGAAATGTTACGACAGATCCGGAGCAATAGTCCAGCAAAACTACGCCTCCTCTGATATCACCAGTACTCCCTTCAGCTATTCAGCGCTCAACAAGTTCACAGTTGTCGGTTGCGACGACCTGGCTCTCGTCACTGGTGAAGGCGATATAGACTTCACCAGCGGGTGCCTTTCGCTCTGTTCAAATGCTGAAGATGTGATCGGCGGATACTGCTCGGGGATTGGCTGTTGCCAGACTTCGTTGCCTAAGGGTTTGAAATTCTACTTGATGAACCTGGCCAGCCCGAGAAATCATACACAGGTTTCATCGTTTGATCCTTGTAGCTATGCGTTTTTCGGGGAGGAGGACCGGTTCGTTTTCCGTGGGGTGGAGGATCTATCCGACCCGAATTTCATGGAGCGGGTCAGGGCCACGGTTCCGATCGTGCTTGATTGGGCGATCGGGAATTCGACTTGTGCACAAGTCCAGAATTCTGATGGTTTTGCCTGTAAGGCTAATAGTTACTGTGTTGATTCGGATACGGGCGTGGGTGGGTACCGGTGTAACTGTACAGCCGGGTTTGAAGGCAACCCGTATTTGGATCCGGGATGCACTGGTAATTTTTTATCTCAATCATCTATTTGTATTGTTATATTTGACACAAATTTGTAATTTGTTTGGTTTGATTTTGTAGATGTGGATGAGTGTGCGGACCCGAGCAGGAATAACTGTGAATATATTTGCAATAACTTTGTGGGGAGTTATAACTGTTCGTGTCCCCATGGACAGTTCGGGGATGGTAGAAAAGGTGGTCAAGGCTGCAATGCTTATAATTCCCAGTTTCCTGTAATCAAGGTCTCATTAGGTAATTTTTCTTCTTCTTTTATCTCCATTAATGTTGCAACTTAATTTTCTTGAAACATATGGCATAAATAAGATCTCTCCTATTTGATTATAAGCATTAACTAATTGTAACATTGAAGTTCTAGTTTGAGTAAGTTTATCCAAATTTTGTTACATGATTAATGTATATTATAAAGAGAATGATTAATCACAAGACAAGTAGGAGTACTATATTGTCATGTGACCGTAAAGCACAGTTCGACCGTGATACTTGATAATTTAACCACGAAAATTTCTTGAACCACATTAATACTCCATTCCATAGTTTAAGCTAATTTTCAATTTTTGCAAATTTTAATATGACGGAAAGACTTGAGTATTGTATTGAACCATCTTAAATTCTTAATTGATTTCACTAGACTAATTATCAACATGATTTTATTAATCATCATCATCCAACATTTAAAGCTAGCTCCATTTAATTTGTATATATGCAGGGATAGGATTCGGGTTTTTGTCCCTAGTTATAGCAGTAACTTGGCTATACTTCAGCCTCAAGAAAAGAAAGCTCATACAACTCAGGGAGAAATTCTTCCAGCAAAATGGCGGTTTATTACTAAAACAACAAATCTCTTCAAACGAAGGTCCCATGGATTCCACCAAAATATTCACAGCCGAAGAGCTACAAAAAGCCACAGATAATTATGCAGAAGACAGGATCCTTGGCAAAGGTGGATACGGCATCGTTTACAAAGGGATTCTACCCGATAAACGCTTAGTCGCCATTAAAAAGTCAAGGGAGATGGATGAAAGCCAAATAGAACAATTCATCAATGAAGTGGTCATTCTTACACAAGTCAACCATCGCAACGTGGTCAAACTTTTAGGGTGTTGTTTGGAATCCGAGGTTCCCTTATTAGTATACGAATATGTCTCCAATGGGACACTCTATGAACACATTCACAGTAGGGGCGCGTTAACTTGGTTATCGTGGGGCAACCGTTTGAGGATCGCATCAGAAACTGCAGGCGCTTTGTCTTATCTCCATTCAGCAGCCTCTAAGCCAGTTATTCATAGGGACGTGAAGTCAGCCAATATTTTGCTCGACGAATCCTACATTGCCAAAATGGCTGACTTTGGTGCTTCGAGACTGATCTCATTAGACGAAACAGAAGTGACAACTTTGGTCCAAGGGACTTTAGGGTACCTGGACCCTGAATATTTCCATACAAGCTTATTGACTGAGAAAAGCGATGTTTACAGCTTTGGAGTTGTACTTGCAGAGCTTTTAACAGGGAAAAAGCCGATCGACATGGAAAGGAGCCAAGAACAACGAAACCTTACGACGTATTTCATCATGTCGATGAAAGAAAATCGATTGTTTCAAATTCTCGAGCCTCGAGTCGTGCGAGAGGGTTCGTTGGAACAGCTCCAAGCGATTGCTGAACTTGTGAAGAGATGTTTACATTTGAACGGGGAAGATAGGCCGACGATGAAGGAAGTGGCTATGGAACTTGAAGGTTTAAGGAAGTTTACTCAGCATCCTTGGGCTCAATATCAGCCTGTCCATGAAGAATCTGTGGGGTTAATGAATGAGATTGATCAATCTGCAGATCTTTATACGGCTCCGATTACATCAAATGATCTTTACACTGTTCAAATCACCACAGGCGACCAATTCTCCGGGCAATACAGTTTGAACAGTAACAACACAAATCAAATGATTTTCCCTCATGTGAATAGCCCTCGGTGATGAAAATATGCACTTGGCCATTTTAATTTTTGGTGTTATTTTCTATTTCACTTTTTTTTCTTTCTTTCTTTCCTCCGTTTAGGTTTCAATAATTCGATGTGATTCTATAAGTGTAACGTATAATTGTATGACCCGGTGGTGCATCTTGAGTTCGAATTTTCTATTTTGATTTGATATTTTACCTTTTTATTTCATGCTACATATATGATATATATACACAATGTAAAATAAATGATTTGAAGTGTGCCTCCAATAGGTATGAGAGGTGAATCATCCCACATTTGAAAATAAGCAAAAATATTTGCACAAGCAAAGTTTGTCCGCCCTTCGTCTCCTTATAATATTTTCGGTTACTTGTGTATTAAATTTGATTTTTATTTTTATCTCTTGGGTACGATCGAGAAGGGTCCTAAGCGCTACATTTGACTATCTAATGTATTTCTCTCTCTATATATAAGAAATATTGATGAATTAATGTAAGACATATTGTGATTAAGAATTATTTTTGAAATATATATGGACAATTATTATTGAAGCAGATCAAAATTTGCATCAAGAGATCCTAAAAGACAAAAATTCATAATGCATAAAGTAAAGGATTTTTTTTTTTTTTTGGAACTAGTAAGCTTGTATTAATCACAAATCTAAGAACATATACACCAGACATACCTGGGCTCTACTCTCTACCAACTTTACATTTCATACTACTCCATATCATCTCCACTATTGTTTTAACATCATTTCTACCTACTTGGAAAATTCTTCTATTTCTTTCTATCCACACATAGTAAATAATTGAAGCATACAAAGCACGCCTACGACAACTGTTCTTTGTTTTCCCCTGACTAATCTTTATGCTCCAACCCAGTACATCAGCCCATTGGTTGTGTCTGTATCGGATACCCAACTTAGCCCAACTCCTTTCCATCACTTCCTGCACAAATGCACACTTGAAGAAAAGATGTCCTCTGGATTCGTCTTCGCTGTTACATAACACACATTGGCTGTCAGCAAGCATTTGCCATCTATTAAGTCGGTCTCTAGTTTTAAGTCTATCTAAAACTGCCATCCACACGATCACTCGATGTCTTGCAATTGGCCCTGGCCCCCAAACTAACTTATTCCAATACACCTCATCCTTATGCTCAATGGAATGATCATAACCACTTTTAATAGAGTATTTCCCACCTTGCCATTTGTGGTGCACTTTGTCCACTGCATCCATGAGTTGGTCCCGTATCCCAATCATTCTTTTCCAAAACCAAGAGTCATGTTGTTTTATTCCCACCTCCCAAATATTACTCTGCTTTAAGTAATAAGCATGGACCCCACCTAATCCAAATATAATCATGCTTCCCTGCAATATTCCAAATGTTTTTAAAAATGGCTGCCACATTCCAGTTGCTGAAGGAGACCAAGCCCAATCCACCTTCCTTCTTTGGCATGCAAATATCAATCCATTTGACCACTGCTAAGTATCTCCCATGAGCTTTCCCACTCCATAAGAATGATCTACACAATCTTTCCACTTCATGGATCACTGTGAAAGGCATTGGAAAAATAAGATTCCAATACATCTGCACTCCGTACAAAACTGATTTAATCAGTAATGCTCGCCCTGCAAACCTGAGATACTTAGCTGTCCATGATGTTATTCGATTCAGTATTTTGTCAATCAATCCTTGGCAATTGTTCACTGTAAGCCTCGATGAAGTCAGAGGTACCCCCAAGTACCTCATGGGCAGCTCCCCCTCCACATAACCCGTAATCCTCAGAATCTGTTGTTTATCCTTTTCGATCATGCCTCCACAGATGATTTGGCTCTTCCCAAGATTTGCCTTTAGCCCCGTCACCTCAGAAAATTCATCAAATTTTTCTTTTATATGCTTGACTGATTGTACGTCTCCTCGACAAAACATCATCAGGTCATTCGCGAAACACAGGTTTATTAGGCTCACTTTTCTACACTTTGGGTGGAATTTAAATGTTTTCTCCTGATGTAGGGTTTTGAAGCTTCTAGAGAGGTAGTCCATGATCAAAACAAATAAGTATGGGGACATAGGATCCCCTTGTCTAAGTCCCCTGTGTCCCTGAAAATACCCAAAGACTGATCCTTGAACCATGACTGAAAACTTGGCTGTTGTTACGCATTTTATCACAAACTGTGTAAACTCTTGTGGGAAACCATATGCATTCAACAAGTTTTCCAGAAATTTCCACCCCACCTTTAGGACTACTCTTGGGGATATATTTGTCCTTTTATACCCCTTAACAAGTTCATGACATAGGACTACATTTTCCACAATTGTTCTACCCTTCACAAAGGCACCCTGAGCCTCGTCTATCAGTTTAGGCAACACCATTTTAATTCTATTACATAGCAGCTTGGAGATAATCTTGTTGTTTATCTCATTGTTCGTGCACAATACAGTACAGACTCTCCATCTTTCAACAAGAGTTTCAAAATCCCTTCTCAAGGCTCTGAAGCTGTGCAAGCTTCACTGACAGAGCCTTGATATTTTGTTTTCTAGAGTCCCAAATATCCTTGGAAGCTTGGCAAAGAATAGTTTCCAGGATTAGACGTGCAATAGCATGGTATGATTAATCCTTCAGCTTAGTAGCTTCAAATCTGCTTTTGCAAAGCAATCACATATAGCACTGGTTAGTCGTGCTTGCTGGCACTTGAATTCCAATCATGGTTGGCCAAGACTCCTTCTGACCGAAAAAATTCTCCATCAACATGTCCAATGATCTAGTGCCATCAAAACGTGGAATGGCTGCCTGCACAAAGTTGGAATCTTCAGCCATGTATGGAGAAATTTGATGTGGACTCTACCTACGTGTTTTGACCTCCAGAATCAACCTGCTCTGAACCATTGGTTTAGCCAGTAAAAACAGAGGCATACATTTTGTCTTCAGTAAAAAGAGATAAACTCGCTGAAACTTGAATATTCCCCTGGTTCACTATGCTTGGTTTTACTTCAGCTGTGGCTGGGCTAGGTGCTCCAATAAGTCCCTGATAATACTGCAAAATCTCATCCTTGATCTCCTGTGGTGTATTTACCACCCCCCTTGACTGGTGTTCAATTGAGTGATTTGATTCTGAGCTTTTTTCTCTTTCACCTTTGCAAAAAAATACCTATTGCATTCATCTCCTTTATGAAAAAAAGCTGCTCTTGCTCTTTGCCTTAAGAAATCCACCTCCATTCTTTTCTGTTTTGTTAAAATAGTATACGTCTCCTTTTCTTGTTGGATTAAACATTCATCAAATGGTTTCCTGTTCAGCTCTTCTCTAATTCCTTTCAGCTGATTCTGAGTCTCTCGCACTCTTTCGGTGATGTTAGCATAGAGTCCTCTGTGGAAATGTTGATTTTATTTAATTACGAGAAATATTGATTTTATTTATTTGAAAGTGTATTCTTTGAGAGAAAAGTACAAGTAGAATAATATTTGCCACTAACATGTCCCATAATTTTTTAGAAAAAAGTACAAATAGAATAATATTTGCCAATAACATGTCCCATAATTTTCTACACCAAAATGGCCTATTTATATCCCTTTTCCTCCCCCCCCCCCCCCCCCCCACCCCTCCCCAATGGTGATCACTTTAATTTTTTTAGGGGAAAGAGGTTTAACGTTTCTCTAACTTTCCTATTTTCTTCGGTCATGGGGTAATGGTGAGCTCGGGTCTCACCATCTGCTGGTATTTTGCACGCTCACTAGCAACTTCATCAAGATCCATTAAGATGTCTCATATGGCTCATTGGATAACTGATGTGTCTCCTCCAATCTTATCCTTTTTTGCCAACTTTTCTCTTAGGCTTTTCACGAGTGTCCTTTTGAAGTTTTGTGTCCGGATTAGCCTTTTCGGGTTCAACCCATTAGGTATTCTTTTCAAAGGCGAATTTCTAATATGAAAATGCTTTTTAAAATCTTTGAACTAGATCATCATCATCCGGCCCAGAACTTAGTGGCAGACAAACTAAGCCATTAATTGGTGATACAATCTTTATGGCCCGGCGTATGTGGCTTGACAATTAAAAACTTTCCGGTTTTCACCCCCAAATGATTACAAAATAATACGCCACACGTGATGCAAAATTTTTAAATGCTCAGAAGTCAGGGCCCATGCGACGTCGTGTTGAGAGAAAAGAAATTCCTTTCTTAATTCCTTCGCCTAAATTTCCGACCGCCACATACAGTTTGCCTTTAAAATCCCAAATTTACCCTCCACCTTTCACGGATCGGAGAACGGAGGAGAGAAGAAGACGAAGTACCATACGACACCGTTCTCCTCCTCCTTCTTCCACCCAAATCCAATGGCTGAGAAAACTGAAAAGACGACGACGAAATCAATCCCACCGTCCATAAAGGCGCTGTCAGGATCTCTCGGCGGCGTAGTCGAAGCCAGCTGCTTACAACCCATTGACGTCATCAAAACCCGGCTCCAGCTGGACCGGACCGGTTCCTACAAGGGAATTATCCACTGCGGCTCAACCATCACCAAGAGCGAAGGCGTGCGGGCGCTGTGGAAGGGATTGACGCCTTTCGCCACGCATTTGACGCTTAAATACGCGCTCCGGATGGGGTCCAATGCGGTCCTACAGTCCGCTTTCAAGGACTCGCAGACAGGGAATCTCAGCCACCACGGTAGAATGTTATCTGGGTTTGGTGCTGGCGTGCTTGAAGCTCTTGTTATTGTAACTCCCTTTGAGGTTAGTAGTAATTTCAATTTCCTTTTCAATTTTTTTATTATTGTTGATCAGAAATATATTTTTTTATACTCTTCTTTTTGTTAGTTAACAGTGTTATTCTATTTGTTTAATAATTTTTGGCTATCTTGTAGAATATCAAATTAGCTGAACATTATGGCTAAGCTTATTTTAAAGTGTTTAGAAGATGATCGAGAGCAGCTCTTGAAAAATAAGTTGGGGTTTCGTTAATTATTTTTTAGGAGATTAATAGCTCTTAGTAACTTATTTTGAAAGCTTATTGGCTGTTTTACTATGTAATTTACAGAACACACTGAGCTTATAAGCTCAGCTGAACATTCTCTATGTTTAAAAAATTGAATCATTTGTTTGTAAAATAAATAGGCAAAGCTAATTGAGGCATGTGTAACTTTAATTTCATGTATGTAGCATGGTTGATTGTAATTAGTATGTGCAGTTGAGTGGATAAATTGGCCTCTGAATTCGTCCGAATGTATCTAGTTTGAATGAACATATCATAGACAATAATGCGTGTGGAAGATTTCTTAATGTGAATGTATTGTACATGTTGTTTGTCTACCTCCACGTTAACTTGTTAGTTTTTAATGCGAGCCTTATATTTGTCTGTTAACTTCACCTAATTGAGTCTTGGCTATTAATTTTTCCATCTAACGTTCTTCAAACTGCCTAGTCGTTAGGCTCGTTCCTGGTCAATACCAAAAATTTCGGGCATTCGTGGGTGTGGATATCTTGATTTCTTATCAAATTGTTGGAGGAGCAGTTAATATATTAGAGGGGCACCATCCATTTTTCATAATTTGATTAGTGTTCCCTTTATTTGATTTATATTATATAGTCTGCTACTCTGTTTTCACACACGTTGTGCTGCTTCCGTAATACATTTATCTGAATAATTGTAGATGGGCTGTTTAGTTTTTCTTTTCCCCTGCCTTTTGATACAGTTTATATTCAATTAGCTTTTTGGTTTTTCTGAGGTATTTTGAGAGAATGAGTTTTGATCAATACAGGTGGTGAAAATCAGATTGCAGCAGCAGAGAGGATTGAGCCCTGAGCTCCTAAAGTACAAGGGACCTATACATTGTGCTCGTATGATCATCCGTGAGGAAGGCCTTCTTGGTCTGTGGGCAGGGGCTGCCCCAACCGTGATGCGCAATGGAACAAACCAGGCAGCTATGTTTTCAGCCAAAAATGCATTTGATGGGTTATTATGGAACAAGCATGAAGGAGATGGGAAAGCTCTCCTGCCTTGGCAATCTATGATATCAGGGTTTCTTGCAGGGACGGCTGGGCCAATATGTACCGGTCCCTTTGATGTTGTAAAAACAAGGCTTATGGCTCAAACCCGATCTGATGGTGGGTTGAAATATAGAGGCATGTTTCATGCTATCAGAACAATATATGCTGAAGAAGGGTTGCGTGCACTGTGGAAAGGACTCTTGCCCAGGTTAATGAGGATCCCTCCTGGACAAGCGATTATGTGGACTGTGGCTGATCAAGTAACTGGCTTTTATGAGAGGAGATACATAAATGCACCCGTATAGTTTGCTCAAGTTTTCTCGTCTTTTTCAATTTTGAATTTTAGAATATCTCCAATTCATTTGAGTAACTGAAATTTTTGAGTTGTTAGAGCAATGAAATCATTCCCTTGGAAAAGAAGAGTTAATTAGCTGGTGGATTCATTTGATATGTTTAGCTTGGATTTCTCATTGCATTCAATCTGAATGCAATGTAAATATGGGACGATTAGAGCTGTTTATGGCGCGTTTATGCAGACCATGAGAGCAAGTCAGTTCATTCGTATGTTATCTGTTATTTGTTTTTGGTTGATTATGTTGTCCATTATTGTCTTACAGAATTATAGCCTCTTGCAGCCCTTTTGGGAGGCCTTTTGTTATTCTGCTCCAGTGATGTTCTAGAGCTAAACATGTGAAGATTTTGATGTGGAAATGCGTTACACTTCTTTTTGTTTGCTAATCTTTTGAGTTGGTATCTTGTAATCTATCTGTTGAAGAACCACGGAGAATCTGCTTATCAATCTGGTATCATGGACATCTGATAGCCCTTTCTGGATCGAGTCTACATTTTACGCTACACGAAATTCTAAGATCTCTTTAATTTATTCGAAGGAAACGAAAAACTCAAGTCATCAAGTAATTTTTTTATTGGAAAAAGGGCGATTGTAATTTTCTTATTGGAAAACTCAAGTCATCAAGGCTCTGTTTGTTTATGTTTTTGAGATGAAATTTTAAAAATTTCTCGGGAAATGTATACTACATGGATTTGTGTGAGAATTAATGTGATGTGTGTTATGTTTGTTTATGTTTTTAAATAGTGGTTGAGATTTGTAAAATATGAATTAAATAATTGAGTTAGTTATTTGTGTAATGATTATGTGAATAAATAAATAATAAAATAAGATAGATAGATATATAAAGTTAATTTAATATTAATATAATTTGAAATTTGAAATTTGAAATTTATTATTAATATATAGTAAAAGTGGAAGATTGAATAGAAAAGTAATGATTGGAGGAAATGATGTTGATTGATAAATGTGTGAAATGAT
Source organism: Buddleja alternifolia (assembly GCA_019426215.1). NCBI lineage: Eukaryota > Viridiplantae > Streptophyta > Magnoliopsida > Lamiales > Scrophulariaceae > Buddleja > Buddleja alternifolia. Next base: position 41,611,184 of record CM033398.1, read on the forward strand.
TGATATAGTGAGTGATAGGTAGTTATATGGGGAATTGAAAAAGTTAAGTAGAATTTAAATGAAAATGGTTTGTGTTATGAATTTTTAGAATTTTGTGATTCAGAATATTGAAAATAGAATTTGAAAACATAAACAAACAAGGCCCAAGTAATTTTATAGACTCAAGTCATCAAGTAATTTTCAGATGTCATCCCCAAGACAAGACATCGTTGCAAAATCAATAATTAATTAAATGGATTGACATTTTAAGTTAATAATTTCACTCGAGAGATTAGGAAATTCCACTAATTTATTGTAGGGAAAATTACACTCAGATCCCCTTATTGATTGTGTACTAAAAAAAAAAAAATTCTAAGTTATTGTAAATTATTAACACAACCCTTTATGTTAACTGTTTCTTACAATTATATCTCATATATTTAAAAACTCTTAAAATTATATCACTGTAGATGAAATAGACTCAAGACAATTATTTTTATAATGGGTTAATAATTTATAATAAGTAAAGGGTCCGTGTGTAATCTTTGCTTTATTATTTTCAGTTAAGACAATTTTAGTTTGCAAAAACTTCAAAAAAAAAATATTTTTGAGCTTTTTGTTTCATTACTTCTGATTCTGTTTCGCTGAAAATAAGCTGAATCTAAAAACAAGTCATTATGTATTTCTACCATCCTTTTCTATTTTTCTACTTTTAACAAATTTTGCAAATACAATTAAGTTTAACTTTCTAGCTATTTTTGTAACTTTTTTTTAAAATTCACCACTTATGCGGCCGAGTGGCTGGGCTAATGGGTGCGCCACACCAAAACCCTACGCCCATACACAAGTCATGCTACAATCACATTATTTAACGCACACGCCGACCTCAAACCCTAACGTTATTCGCTCTTCCTCATCTCTCACTTGCGAAGCACACTAATTTCGTACTATCGAAACTTCTGAAAAAATCTAATTGGTACTATTTCTATTCAATTTTCTCTCAATTCCGTCATGTTTTTCTCGTTGTAATGTTCCTTTTAATCTGGTAACCGCTTAATAATTTTGTTATTGCTTATTGTTATTGAAGGTTGAAACGATGTCGGATGAGGAAAGGGAGGAGAAGGAGCTGGATCTCACCTCTCCTGAAGTTGTCACCAAATATAAAGGCGCTGCCGAGATTGTTAACAGTTAGATTTTATTCCTTGTTTTTGTCTATCTATATAGATTTTTTTTTATGTGTGTGTGTGTATGTATTTATTTGTTATATATATAATTAGTGTGTTTCAAATTTATGGTTGATATGTTTTTCTGTAAGATTGTATTTTTTTTTCTGTAAGGCGATAGGTGGTGTTGAAAGATTGTATTTTTTCTTCTTGTTTTATGCTTGTCTCTTCTGGTTGTGTGGTATTGATTTTTTTTATTGATGTTTTTAATGAATTCATGACAATTTTTATTGATGTATTAAATGAATTCATGACAATTTTTAATTGAATTTACGCAGAGGCACTGCAACTAGTTTTGTCCGAATGCAAACCGAAGGCTAAGATTGTTGACCTTTGTGAGAAAGGAGATGCTTTCATCAGAGAGTGAGTAATTTCATTTACTTCGTGTACTCTTAGCATACGTATCTACTAGGAAAAAAAAGGATTTTTAGCAATAATTTAAAAAGATCATATGAATTGCTGATTGTATTGCATTAAATTTGGGTGCGTTGTAACAGACAAACCGGTAACATGTACAAGAATGCGAAGAAGAAGATAGAAAGGGGTGTTGCATTCCCGACTTGCATCTCAGTTAACAATACAGTATGCCATTTTTCACCGTTGGCCAGTGATGAGACTGTGCTGGAAGATGGAGATGTTTTGAAAATGTACACTTTTCTGAAGCTTTCCTATATATATGTTCTCAAATGTATTTATTAAACACCATATACTGTATATAATGGTTGTGGTAGTTTTTGAAATTGGGAGTAATGTGTTCTATGTGCAGTGATATGGGGTGTCACATAGATGGCTTTATTGCTGTAGTTGCTCATACCCACGTACTTCAGCAAGGACCAGTCACTGGCAGAGCAGCTGATGTTATTGCTGCTGCAAATACTGCGGCCGAGGTCGCTTTGAGACTCGTCAGACCTGGGAAAAAGGTATTCATCTCCTAGGTTTTCCTTGTTTATCAATGCAACCTGGTTTGACTTTGCTTTTGTTGGTAACCTGGTGTGGATGGAAGCTATATATTTTCTGGTTTGTAATGAATTTGAAGTTATGATGCGAACCATATGTTTCTGTTATTTGATTCGCAAAGTTTTGTTTCTATTTCAGCTTAAACAGTACTAACGCATCAGCTTCGATTGATACTCTGTTCTTGGAGTAAAATTAGTTCTTATCCATTTATTTCTATTACTCCACCTTGTATAGCTTCATGATATTTCTTTACATCTCAATTCGACAAATATTCATTTTCTGTTATTTTCCTATTTGATCATACTTAAAGGGATGAATTCTGCAATGAAAATGACCAGTTTTTCGATGGGAGTGATACAGTGCTTGTAAATTTTGTGCTTGTAGTTTTATGTTACACCTATTTCGGAGGTGTGAAGCACATTGGGAAATTTCTCTTTTTCAGTTGATTATCTTTTTTTGATGTATGAGGCATTTTGAACATGTGTCTTAGCTTTAGTAAATCATTCCTGGCTCCCCTAAATGATGAATACTTTGTATGAGCTATGGGTTAAATCCAGATGATGCTAATGTCATAGTTACTCTGATAGGGGACGAGCTATGGGTTAAATCCAGATGATGCTAATGTCATAGTTACTCTGATAGGGGACGAGCTATGGGTTAAATCCAGATGATGCTAATGTCATAGTTACTCTGATAGGGGACAAGTGCTATTTGTCCATTCAAGTAAAGCCTACAAGTAATATCAGCAGCTTCCTCAACTGTCACTTTAAAAGACTGTTACAGAAACTAGGAGGCTACTTTCCCTTAATAATCTCATTTTCTGCTTCATTTGTGTTTTTAAAGTTGATACAAGCAAATTATGGCATAGTTAATTTACCAACTTTGGTTTCACCTTCCTATTTTATTCAGCCACTTCTGTGGCTACTTTTACTTTCAAAGATTTTCTACAGTACCTCTTCTGAAGGGTCGACGTGAATCTTTACATGATGATGATATTCATGAGCGATGGATCTTGCATCCAGTGAAGTTCTTTGTAGTCATAGTTACACTGATAGAGATATCACGATTTTTTATTCTTTAGCGTGTTTCTGGATTCAAGTCATGCGATTCGAGATAACTAATTACACATAGTTGCTAAATACTGATCATTGATATTGCCACACATTTTCATTATTCTTAACAAATTCTTATTTTTTCTAATTGTGGCAGAATAAGGATGTCACCGAGGCGATTCAGAAAGTTGCCGCTGCTTATGACTGCAAGATTGTTGAAGGAGTTCTAAGTCATCAAATGAAACAATTTGTGATTGATGGAAACAAGGTGGTGCTAAGTGTCTCAGGCCCTGACACAAGAGTTGACGAAGCTGAATTCGAGGAAAATGAGGTGTATTCCATTGACATTGTTACCAGTACTGGTGAGGGCAAGGTAATTATTGCTGCAGTTTTTGTAGCAAATATGAGTGAGTTAGTTAATTGCTTCGCTCTAATGTTAGTTATGGAATTTTGTATGGAACTTGCAGCCAAAATTGTTGGATGAAAAGCAAACAACTATATATAAAAGAGCTGTTGACAAGAATTACCACCTAAAGATGAAAGCATCTCGATTCATATTCAGTGAGATAAACCAGAAATTCCCAATCATGCCTTTCTCCGCGAGGTTTGTGTTCTTCAGTGTATTGTAGTCTTGAGGTGTCTTAACTTTCCTTTTAAAATTAGATAATGGTCTTCATGAATGTATTACAGGGCTTTGGAAGAGAAGCGTGCTCGTTTGGGCCTAGTAGAATGTGTGAATCATGATCTTTTACAGCCATATCCTGTACTTCACGAGAAGCCAGGTATAAACTTAAGGGTCTTGTTTCCTTCTTTTATTTTCTTTTTTTTTCTTTTTGAAGTTTTGGTTGATAGTTCTCGGATTATCAATAATCCTCTATATTTTATTTTCTCTGCTCATATGGAAGTTTAACTGCCTGTATTGCAGGGGACTTGGTAGCACACATTAAGTTTACGGTTTTGCTAATGCCGAACGGGTCAGATCGAGTCACATCTCATCCTCTGCAGGAGCTGCAACCCACAAAAACAGTAGACGATCCTGAGATTAAAGCCTGGTTATCGTTGGCTACAAAGAAGAAGAAAGGTGGAGGGAAAAAGAAGAAAGGTATATATATACATATATTCCTTTCAGTTTGTTTTTCACCCACTTCAGTCTGTAAATGTATTTGCAAAATGTGTATTTGCAGGTAAGAAAGGGGATACAGCTGATGCTGAACCAATGGATGCAGCAGCAGCTCCTACTTCGGAAGAATGAGAAAATTCCTGTTTTATGTTTGTATTTTCTCTATGAAATTTTGGCCGCGCCATTGTAATTGGTTGCTTTGAGTAGTGAAATATCATTTCTAACTTAAAGAGTACTTTGTGTCTCTTATTGTACACTGCTTTGACGGCCTGTTCGGTGTCGTTTTTTTTTTTTTTTAATTGGGATAATAGAATAGATATTGCAATAATCTAAAGGGAAATTACTATTGAAATCCGTTTAGTTGCGAAATTATGTTGGCAACAATCGTGCCCGTATCATTGCTCAAATAATCGAAGCAAAATCATGCCCGTAAGAACTTATGTACGCCACAACTAATACTTGAAAATGAACTTTTATTTTGGATCTACGATTATATGTCACAGGTCATAAAATGCTACGTCTAATTCTATTTTGGATGCTTATATCATAGTGATTGCTTTTCATGTGTAACAATGTTACATATATCCAAAGGTACTCAAAACCAAATAAGAAAGATTCTCAAACTTGCTGTATGGTAACAAGGCAATTCACGAGTGAACTTTATTAATTTTGAGCATGGACTTTATTGAGTATATTTAATTTACCCACAATCTGTACTTTTCACTCAAAATTTGTTAAGAGTGATATCAACTTTCGAGAGGTCTGGGTTCTTTTTTTTTTTTCTTTCATGAAGAGGAGGGGTTACCCAAAATGTTTGTGTTAACCCGACATACCCGGGCTAATAGTCAAAATACGTGGCCAAGTTCGACCAAAAATGTCATCATCCAAAATGTGAAGAATACGCTCATCAGGCGCATTACAAAATGTGAATTGGATGTGTAATCCTAACTTGGCTAGCATGTCTGCTGCCCTGTTGCCTTCCCGCCAAATGCAGGTGATAGAGACCTCCCAGCCTCTATGCAAGACATCACGTATTTTTTGGATCAACTCGTAGTAATGATGAGCTGTGGAGGCTTCCACAATGCTTCGTATAGCAGTCCGACAGTCACATTCAAGAATAAGCTTCCGTACTCCAGAGTTCCACGCCATCTCTAGTCCTTCTAGAATGGCTCGCAGCTCAGCCTCAACAGAAGAGCATGGTGGTATCTACCCCATAAAACCTTTTATCCAATTACCATGTTCATTCCGCAAGGTACCCCCAATCCCCGTCCAACGGGTAGAATTGTCTGCAATTTGTGTTACTGCCGCATCCACGTTTACTTTACAGTAGCCAGGAGTTGGCTTTGTCCAACCTGTCTGCATTTGGAGTACAGTTACATCCGGGTCAAACAGCGTCGAGTGTATAGTGCCGTCAATTCGTGAGTGTAAACTATCTAGGACCATTGTAGGTGCCTCATTCCTTTCACCATGAATCAGCTCGTTGCGGACCTGCCAAATGAAAGACAGAATTTCAGTAAATGCTAATGACCAATTATCGCACCATGCATACCTATTTGCCGTGTGAGATAGGTTCCAATCCACCCAACTTTTACTCGTGCCCGAGAAAAATCTCGAGTGGTAATTCGGGTGGACTGTCGTCTCCCACACGTTCCTCGCCCACGCACAGTCGCGTAATGCATGTAGGTTGGTGTCCGCCGACCTGCCACAAATATCACAATTGTCAGTATGAGTTATCTGTCGAGTTTTTAAGGTGGATTTTGTGAGAACACGTTCATGTCTAAGAAGCCAAAGGAAAAAACGACGACGAAAAACTCCCCTGATTTTCCAGATTCTGGACCACTTTTTACTTTCAGCAACACAAGTGGTTGTTCTCGATAAGGCTTCATAAGCACTTTTGACACTATATTGGCCATCTATAGCATATTTCCAGCACGGGATGTCTTCCTGGCAACTTAAAGCATCTAAGTCGATCCCCCGAAGCACTTCTCGCACATTATACGTCAGATGGCTTAGAGACATCCAATCCCACCCGATATCCGCTATCCAATAACTCTGCACCGAACGGACAGCCGTCTCGTGATCTAAGTGATTGTCAATTTCGGCCAAGAGATTACCGCCCGTTATCCATTCATCTAGCCAGAACCGAATTTTGCTCCCATCCCCAATACGCCATTTGATACCCGATCGGACAAGAGGTAACAAATCCGAAATACCTTTCCAGCTTTGGGACATGTTATTGCGTGAGCGACCTCGCCTTCGAAGGAGATATTTATGTCGAAGTACCTGGACCCATAATTTCGATTCATTTGTGAGTACCTGCCAGCCCAGTTTACCCAAAAAAGCCATGTTTGTGAGCCGCATTTTTCGAAGTCCCAACCCGCCAGCTCTTTTGGGTTGACACACCGTATCCCAGCTAATAAGATGTATTTTCCTCTCATCATCTGAACCGCCCCATAGGAATTGTCTATTGGCTCTATCAATTGCATCACATAGTCCTAACGGAAGTCGAAGTGTTTGCATATGGTAAGCCGGGATTGACTCCGTGACTGACTTTATCAGAGTAGCTCGCCCCGCAAGTGCTAGATGTTTCCGTTTCCATCCTTGGAATTTTTTTTTAACTCGATCTAGAATAAAAGTGAGGTCTTTCCGCAAGAGACGCCCATGGTTGAGGGGGACGCCAAGATATCGACCTAAATTATCCGTCTGTCCCAGGGAGGTAAGTCGACCAATACGCTGCTTATCTTCAATGGTGACATTTTTGGAGAAGAAGATGCGAGATTTCTGCCGATTTACTATCTGTCCCGAAAGATCACAGAAGTATCCCAAAGTATTCATGGCCACGATAACTTGGTGGTTGGTGGCTTCGCCAAAAAGTAGTAGATCATCCGCAAACATTAGATGAGAAATACGCGGACCCGATCGTGATGTAGGAACAACCTTCCAAGTCTTTTCCCGAACTGATTTATCAATAAGTGCACCTAATTTCTGGACACAGAAGACAAAGAGATAAGGCGAAAGGGGATCCCCCTGTCTTAAGCCTCGCTTCGGCATGAACCACTCTGTGACTTTCCCATTCCACAAAAGGGAAAGTTGAGCCGTCGTAGTGCATGCCATAATAAGCTTAACCCAAGAGTCAGGGAATCCAAGCTCACATAACACATTTTCCAAAAACGTCCAATTAATTTTGTCATACGCTTTTTCAAAGTCAATTTTTGCCACAAAATAACCTTTTTTACCCTTACGATTGCACATATCATGAAGAACCTCTTGAGTGATAAGTACATTATCAATGGTCTGTCGACCCTTGATAAAGCTACTCTGATTTTGGGGAATAAGTTCATTCATAAAATTCCGAATCCGGTTAGTCATAGTTTTTGTGATAATCTTTAAACTCACATTTGTAAGACTAATTGGACGAAATTGAGAAAGATGTTTAGGTTGCTTATCTTTAGGAATTAAGACAATGCGGGATTTATTGAGGGAGGTGTCGATGTAACCTGATTGGATTGCCTCCCGGACCATGTGAAAAATATCATCACCGACGATATCCCAACATCTTTGATAAAATAGGGGCTGAATTCCGTCTGGTCCAGGCGACTTCGATGGGCTCATCTCCCAAAGTGCACGCTTGACTTCCTCTTTTGAAACCGGTTCAGTAAGAATTGCTATGTGGTGATTCTGTAATTTTGGAAATTCCTCAGTGTGAGCATACTGTCTCGGTGTCGGTCCAGCGCCGTAAAGATCCCGATAGTAATCTACCGCCATCGATTGCAAAGCAGAAGGATCCGATTCCGATTCGCCCGTATCTCTTTGTAATGTTCTGATTGGAGCTTTGTTCTGTCTCGTGACTGCCGACAAATGAAAGAATTTCGTATTCAAATCTCCTGCCCTCAACCACTTAATTCTTGCTTTTTGTTTCCACAGTAGTTCTTCTTGTCTTAGAGTATCTTGATATTGTGCCTGCAACTTGACTTCCAATTTTCTCAGTGACCACCGGAAATGATTACTCTGAGCTCGCTGGATACCTGCAATCCGAGCTACTAGCTGTTTTTTCCTCCTAAAGATATTGCCAAAGGTAGTTTGATTCCAAGTAAAGGCTGCATCCCGTGTACTAGTAATCTGATCCTGAATTCCAAGCCTTCGATTTTTGACCCAATGATGTGAAATCATATCCTTAAAAGTCGGATGAGTGAACCATGCTGTCTGAAAACGGAAGTATTCCTTGGTCGGACTAACTGGCACTGTGGTATCGAGAGATAATAAAATAGGCGAGTGGTCTGACCCAATTCGTGGGAGATGCAAGACTGTGGCAGTCGGGAACTCGAGACGCCACACTTCATTGCAAATCGCACGATCCAATCTTTCTTGTAATGGAGACCGTCCTCCTTTAGCCCACGTATAGGGTGTTCCTACGAAATTCAAATCCATCAAGCTACATTTATCCACACAATCAAGAAATTTTTTACATTGGTTATAATCAATCGGGCCGCCCCCTGTTTTTTCCCTGTGATTTGTGACAACATTCATATCGCCGGCAATAACCCAAGGTCCCAAAACATGCGGTGCCATATGAGTTATGTGGTCCCACAAATGATTTCGTATTTCCACTTTCGGACTGGCATACACGGCTGTCAAGACCCATTGCGTATCTCCTGGGCGACGAACAATGGAAGTTATACTCTGGTCATTTGCTTCGATAATTTCTAAAGTCACTTCCCCAGTATTCCAAAAAAGCCAAATTCCCCCGGCAAAGCCTCGAGCTTCTACCTTTTCCACCTTATCAAACCGGCTTTGTCTTAAGATGTCGTCCGCTTTGTTACCATGAACCCGTGGTTCAACAAGAACTAAAATCATTGGTTTATGTATACGGAGAACCTCCTTGAGAGAGTTCAAGAATTCCTGTTTGGCTGCTCCCCTACAATTCCAAAATATACTTGTCATTAAAAAGAACTACGATACAAAGTTTCGACAGAAACAAACAGATCATACCTGGGGGGAGACCCAATCCCCCTCTATAGATTGCATGGCGACGTCGATTTGCATGTGCTCGTTAGGGTTTGAATCATCCCTAGCCTGCCTATGGTAGTCGACACTGTCTTCTAGTTCTACGGAGATAGAATCATCCTCATCTGAGTCTTCATCTGAGTCATCATCAAGGTCGTCCTCCGAATTACACAGTTGTTGCATGTCATCTCCTGGTTCAGGCGGTCTGTTTATACCAAAATGTGATGACTGCTCTGAAAGGTCCATCGTCTTTGATGATTGACCTGACTCAAAAAGCGGGTTGATAGAATTGTTTATAATCGGGTAAGTATGGCCTTGTCTAATTGGCGGTATTTTTTCTGTTGCCACAATATTACTCGCCGGCTTTTGTTTATCAATTCCCAATTTTCGTCGAGCTGGTGGCTGATTGCCTATGTCTAGCTTCGTCTGAGAAGTCGTAACTCCGTCTAGCTCTGTCGATTCCATGTCGTCATTTATATTATTAAGAATATCGAATCTGGAGCCGGACGTCTCGGTGGTGGTGTTCTTGATTGGGCGACTTCCTCTTGACCGATTTATTGTTTTTTGTTGTCCATGGTCATCAGAAGTATTCCCCCCTGGCGGATTGGTTTGAGCTGTAGGAATTGGGTCTTTCCTCCTCCATGTTTGTTTTGGCACCTGCTTATCCATCTCACTCCCTGATTGTTTTTTGCCAAACACAAAGACATAATTCTCTCTATTAGTCCCTGTATTAGTGTCGTCCTTTTTCAGTATAGGCCGACGTTTCCTTGGTTGAACTATATTCCATGGCCCATAAGTAGTTGGTGTAGGGATCTGCATGGGGGACGGATTTTGATTCATCTCCTTTGCCGTGTCCTCATCTTCATTGTAACGTGTTCCACACACCTCCTTACGATGACCATAAGCCCCGCACGTGAAGCAAACCAAATTCAAACCTTCATACTCCACAATGCGTATTTTTTTGTTCACTTTAATGCACGGTATCAATGGCTTCCTAAGGTCAATTTCCACGCATACCCGTGCGTACCTTCCCCGCAAAGATTCCTCCGTATGCTTATCGATTCCTATCACTCTTCCAATTTGTCCACCCATGTCACGTAAAATCGGGTCATAAAAATAGTGAATCGGCAGTTCGGGAAAGCGTATCCAAACCATGGTGGACTTGATCGTTTCCGATTTCGGGTCAAAGGACGGACTCCATTTACGTACAGTGAGATAATGACCCAGAACTACCCAAGGGCCTTCATTAAGCACTCTAACATATTCCTCTTTTGCATGAAAACGTATGAGCTAGAATTCATTACCTAAATCGACCAAAGTAGGTTCATACGGTAATTTCCATAAAGTTTTGACTCTTTGCTTCAATGTCACGTAGCCGACTTTCCTGCCCAAGACCTTCACTACGAGAGCCCGCCTGTATGGTGCTAGACCCTGCCGGAGTACAGATTTGGGTATGTTATAAATTGAAATGTTATTACCTTCTTTCTCGGGTTCCTCTTCGTCGGATTCGGAGTACGAATCCATGTCATCTGGTTCACCTTCGCCGGTGTAGAATACCGGTCCCTTTTCTTTTCGATTCCATGAGTCGCGAATGTTGTTTTGCCATGCATTCGGAGTCGCCGTTGGCTGGTCATGTCGTTTGTGATTTGCCGTCGAAGTACCCTGCTGGAAATTCGGGTTATCATGGGCTGCATCTTGACTGTTGGTGGAGTCCGCTCCGATGGTGGAGCGTTTAAGCTTTTTCTGGTTACGGTTGGGTGTTACCGTGAGTGGAGGTGGCCGGCCGGAGTCCGGCTCCTCCATGACCGTCTGAAATTAGCTTTTATCAAAGCTTGTGCGCATGCGGAGACTTTTTCCAGAAAGTTGCCGGCCACGCTTGCTTTTCTTTTCTTTTTAGCAGCACAACAACTTTTCTAGAGAGAGAATGTTTTTACTTTGAGAGGTCTGGGTTCAATTTAGTTATTTTCTCTCTTTATTAGAAATTTCACAAGGTTTGTGTGGTTTATAATTAAAAAATTATTAGCTCGAGTTTATCAGGTCAGGATTGTAATTTTTCTCTTCTTATTTAACGTTTTATTATATTTGTGTAATTTATGATTAAAAATTATTCGTCATGTGACATTGGCGGTCCTACTCACAACCTAATAAGAAATCCTGTAATGTTATTGGCTAAAACTCGTGGAGTCCTTTTGGAAGTGCCACGTCGGACCACAGCCGAACACTCTAGATGTTTCCTCCACCTCACCCCCTCGACGCAACATCTATTACCAATAACATTAAATATCTTCTTCTTCTTCTTCTTCTTCTTCTTCTCCTCCATTCCCTGTTTGAAAAAAACTTTAGATACAATATCAAAACATGATGAATCGATTATCATTACCGCTAATTCTCGTCGGAGGATTATTGTTGTTTGTCTCCGTGGAATCCAAAAACCTGGACCCCTATAAGGTACTACCCGCCCCTTTTTCGTGTTTTTTCTTCTTGATTATTTTCTTCTTCTTCTGCTTTGTGTAGTTATCTACTGTTTTTGTTGCTAAATTTAGGAATTCAGGATCTCTTATTTTTTGTTGCTAAATTTAGGAATTAGGATCAGTTCATGTTATGGTCTATTCCGTTTTACTTTTGTGGGGTGGTAGAAATTTTTGCATTGTATGTCGTGTTTTTGAGTGTACTCTGTATTGACAGCGAAATTGTAGTACATCAACGAGAATGTGCTTCGATTCGGTTTTTGTACTGGCTGATTACATCATTATATGTGTAGAGTTGAGCACAATGGGATATTTGAGAGAAAAAAATTGTGATCGTTGGAGGAATAGATTCTTCGATTTTTTCTGACTGTTAATAATAGTTCCGGTGGATTCAGGATTGTGTAGTGTTGTTTAAAGGTGACTCTAATTGCGCGTGAGTAAGATTGAGAATGCAAATAAGAAAAGAGATGATGACAAAATGCATTCTGATGGGTGGGGTGGGTAGGGTATTGCAAGATAATTATAAACTACATTGAAGATTTCGTGTAGAACTCTGGATTTTTACGGTGAGTTTAATCATTATTGGCGGAGAGGAGCATCGTAATCACTTGGAGAAAGATTGCATTTTTTATTTATTTATTTTTGATAAGGAGAAAGTTTGCGTTGTACTGGAAACACAAGGTTGTCGAATGCAGAGGGAAACCTTTCATGTGCAGCTGGGCAACATGAAGTTCCATAATTTGTCAGTAGGTCTAACCATAGATTGGATTATGTCTAAGAAAACCATAGCTTTACTTTTCGAAATAAACAAGAGAAAAATCTGTTTATTTGCTTGCTTTAAATAGTAGCTAAAAGTATGACAATTTCAATGGTATTGATGCGGGAGTCTTTATTCTTTTACTAAAGTGCATTGATTTTTTTGCTTTTGCTTGGCTTCTTATGAGTACTCTCTTATCAGGTACTTGGGGTTGATCGAAGCGCCAGTCAACGTGAAATTCAAAAAGCCTTCCACAAGTATGTATATGCTGTTTAAGATTGGATTTCCATGATTTTTATATCAGACTATTCCTCGACTGATTTCTATACATTTTTCTGCAGATTGTCACTCCAATATCATCCTGACAAGAACAAGAATAAGGGTGCCCAAGAAAAATTTGCAGAGATTAATAATGGTAAATCTATCTCTCTGTCCTGTTCCATACCTATATAAGCAAAAAGGAGAAGTGAAAAAGGAAAAAGTTCTTCAGATGATTATTTTCTTTCTATTTGAATGCTTAGTCTATCAAATTATTTTCGAAGTGTCAAATTGTAATATTTGTTTATCTGTTTTCAGCATATGACATCTTATCTGATGAGCAGAAGCGGAAGAACTATGATCTCCACGGGGATGAAGTAGGTAGTCCAGGGTTTGATGCTGGCGACTCCAGACAACACGGTGGATATTCCTATTTCACTAGTGGTGGACCAGGACAAAGTGGATTTAATTTCAAGCCAGGTGGATGGGAAAATATGGGCGGAGGAGAAGGTTCAAAATCATTCTCATTTTCTTTTGGTGGCCCTCGTTCTGGCAAGCAAAGCTCATTTGGTTTTGGCCTAGATGATATCTTCTCCAATTTTTTTGGAGGTGGCATGGGAGGAGGGAGTCAGTTTGGTGGTTTTGGTAACTCAGGCAGGTCCCAGTATGGGAATAGGCGTCCCGATGAGAGCATACCATCTGTAAATTCTCAGTTATACAGAAAAGAAATAGTTAATAATGGGATGACATGGCTTTTGTTGTTCTACACATCCAATCTCCGAGGCATCCAATATTATGAATCTGTTATAGAGGAAGTTGCCGCCTCACTTCAGGGAGCATTAAAGGTAGTTAATCATTTTTTCTCGTGTGCCCGTAACTTATTTGTATAATTATGGCATGTTAACATTTATGTATTTTCTTGTACAGGTTGGAAGCATAAATTGTGATTCTGATGCATCGTTTTGCAAGGAGCTTGGCGTACACCCTCGAAGAGAACCAAAAATCTTTGTTTACTCTTATGCATCTGGTGAAAAAGGTTCACTAGTAGAGTATGATGGTGGTTTAGATGTAAAATCCCTGAAAAATTTCTGTCAAGATCATTTGCCCAGATTTTCGAAGCGCGTCAACTTGGGAAATTTGAATATTGATGCTGAGCCTGGAAAGTTGCCAAAAGTGTTGCTTCTGTCTACAAAGAGAAGCACTCCTGTTATTTGGCGCGTGCTTAGTGGCTTATATTGCAAGCGTCTTGTGTTCTATGATGCAGAGGTAAGAATATTTTCACTTTAACTAGATATGGAAAGACTATTTGTTATAGTAATTGTCTCCTAATTCTTTTTTATGACAAAAGGAACTGAGATATTACATTTTGCTCTGTAATTGTTTAATGATTGATTGTTTTTAAAAATTATAGGTTCATGACGCTTCAGCTCCGTCTGTGAGAAAATTAGGCGTTGATTCACTTCCAGCTATCATCGGTTGGCTATCAAATGGGGAGAAGCAGATTCTCAAATCTGGAATATCTGTAAAAGATCTAAAATCTGCAATTCAGGAGATCAGTGGCTTGCTTGACAATTTTGAGAAAAAGAATAAGAAGGCAGCTTCGGATAAAAAGGATCATACTGAATCAGGAGAAAAGAATATACCGCTGCTGACAGCATCAAATTTTCATGATATTTGTGGCAACAAAGTCCCCGTCTGCATAATTGGTGTTTACAGGTCGTCAAAAACACGAGACAAGCTTCAAAAGATTCTGCTAACTGTAAGTACCTTAGTTCGTGAAATTTACCTCAAACTTCGAAGATTCCCTCTGAAAAGAAACATTGATTCGAATACTGGTTAATAATATCATATTTTCTGTATTTACGTTCTGTTGCTTGATCCTTCAGGTATCGCAGAAATCATTTTCTAGACGACAAAATTTGGCATCTGGTTCGAGGGATTCAGTTTCTTATGCTCTTTTAGATGCTTCCAAGCAGCAATCCTTTTTAAACGCATTAGACAAATATGAATTCAGGTCATCGGAAAAGCTCTTGGTAGCCTATAAACCAAAGAGAGGGAAATACGCGACGTTCCAGGGTGAAATAACTGAAGAAGCCACAGAGAGGTTTCTAAGTTCGGTACTCAGTGGAGATGTACAATTTGGCAAAACAACACAGAAGCCTATACTAAAATAACAACTGAGTGTACGATTTGGCGACGAAGATAACATTTGAAACATCTGGAAAGTAGGATTTAATGATTGGTTCTGGTCTGAACTTTGTACATATGTAACTATTTGGCTCCTGTTTCCATATAGTACTTTAGTCCTCTTTAATATAGATAGTGTAGCTTAGGATATATTCTTCAGGAAAGTGTGGTAATGAAAAGAGAATTTTTACAGTAGGATTTTTGCTGTATTATTTGAAAAGGAATTTATACTCCAATACGGATGGGTGTTGTAATTTGCAGATCACTTGGTTCTTGATGAATTGTTTGGTAGTCGTAGTTTTGGGACTTCAGTTTTTGGAAGTTTCAGAACTCAAAACATTAGCCCTGTTTGCAAAAACTTAGGCAGCGTGTGTTTCTATTTTCAAACCTGTTTTGGCCAGTTTCTTTTGGCCAAAATTTGTTTGGTTCATCTCTTTTTGACCAAAAACAATTTTTTGGCCAAATAATATGAAGCCCGCACATTTTACAGACGTACCTAGCCCCAACCCTACCCCCAACACTACATCCCCTTTTTGGCTACTTTACTTTTTCAAATTCTTCAACATTTTTCGTTTTTTTTTTTTTTTGAGTAACATTTTTCGTTCTTATTTTTCTTTTAATGCCCTACAAAAGACAAGACAAACATAAACATGCTTAACATATTCTCTCACTCTAAATGAAATTAATGCTAATAATAACTTTTAGACTTTAATGTATTAGTTTAAAATATTACTTAATATATATATATATATATATATATATATATATGATCAAGCTCGAATTTCTTTGCATTAACTCGAACAGAATCAACGACTCAAATGGGCCGAACCAATATAACTATCGGATGAGATTATGGACTGGACTTAACAAAGTCAAGCTGCCTAGGTACTTTATTGGATATGATCAAGTGTAACGTAGTTTTGAGTAATTAGTTGGTAAATATGTGTTTGCTTCGTATATAACGAGGCAAGATATCTGACTAAATATGACTAAAAGTGATATAAAACGAACTAAATTTAGAGAGTATTGTGTGAGAATTTATTGCGCGTCCTTTCATAAATGAGTTGGAGAGATTATTTATAGTGGTAAGTTGACCACTATTCCTGATGTGATATTTAGGCCAAATGGGCATGGACACGTGTTGATTGTTTAATTGACCTTTTACATTCGGGTCGTCGGGTCTGTATATCGGGTCTGGTCGTAACCTAACCCGAATAAAAAAAAATGCGGATCCACCAGTAATACGGTAATAAATTATCTTTTTAAGGGCATATTTGTCATTAGTTTTTAAAGTGGGTTTATGCCCTATATATATACACACACACTTCTATATATTACGTGTGTGTAACATTTTTGGAGGGGGTTTGAGGACAGTGAGATTTGGTTTATGAGTGAGTTGTGAAATGGATCTAGCTAAGAAAGTGGGACTTTGTCAAAAAGGGTTTCGGAGATGGAAAGAAGATGTTTGATTTTCTGTTGAGAAGGTGACGATAGGGGTGTAAGGTGAGTCGAGTCGGTTCGCAAGCTTAGTAAGCCAGCTCGATTAAAGCTTAGCTCAAGCTCGAGATGTTTTGAGGTTGAGCCGAGCTTCGTGAGTTCGAGCTTATTCATGAAGCGAGCTCGAACTTGCATTTGAGTGTTCATAAGCTCGCGAACCAGCTCATGAGCTTTTACTAATATTATATATATATATATATTTATGTATATATATATATATATTAATATATATACTCATATATAAATATATACATTCATAAATATTATAATCACTTAAAACTTATATTACTATATACTTTAATCATTGTCACAACCTTTTTCAGATAAAAACTTACATGATTTGACTGCTACAGTAAATTTTGTCCATTTTGAAAATAAAATTAAATACACAACCAAACACATTCTCATCAAAATACACATTTCCCAGTAGATTTTTTCACCAAAAATACCCTCCAAAATAGAAACAAACACAGCCTTATGCTTTCAAAGTACTGTTAAATTTTAGAAAATATTGTAAATGTAGCTGAAAAGTTAAAGTTGGTTTATTTGCAAAACTTGCTAAAAAACAGAAAAAATAGAAGAAGCTAGTAGAAGTACCTAATGACATGGTTTTAGTTTCCTCTTATTTTCAGCTTTTTTTAGAGAAGCAGAATCAGAAACAATAAAACCAAACAGCAAAAAGTAGTTTAAATCCAACAAAAAACTCAGAAGTGCTTATTTTAATTTTTTGCAAGTAGGCCTATTGTACAACTGTAAGCACTTAGGAGTGTGACCTAATTTTGCATAAATGATTTTCATCACTCCCTATTTTCGCATAATTGAATTTCATGTAATAGATTATATCAAAAGCTTGAAGTTCCAATTTTGCCAAAATATGGTCTTGTAATTCAAAAATATCCAAATGAGATTTATTAAAAAAAGGTTCAAACAATCATTTTAATAGTGTCTCGACTACAAATGCAAATTTTAGTTTTGCAATCTCTCACTCTTCGAGACATATAATCTTAAGCATCCTCGTATAATCATAGGTACACTAAATCATTATATAATCAGCGTTCTTGCACAATATGAAGTACTTTAATGATATAAGCATGCATGACAAATTGACAATAATATAATGGCTTCAAATAAAATTTGTCTATGATGGGAAGTGTCGGTTTGTGTCTTCATCCAACAAGTTCCCCTGCAATGCCATCTAACAGCTCACAACCTAAACCACCTAAGCTAGCGGTTTTCTCATTTCCGCACCCAGAAATGACGTAATTCCGTACATGTGGGAGCTCGAAGTGCTGCCGTTGGATCAAGTGTGAGAATGTTAGATATTTTTCAAATTAAATTTAAATCATTTATTTGATTAATGATTTAATTTTTCAAATTTAATATTAATATTAATTTATATATTAATGGTGTGATTTATTTTCCGAGAGTTTTTTGAAGGTTGTAACTTTTCATTTGGAATTTTCTAATTTTGAATATCAAAATACTAACGTTGAAAACTTTCTTCATTTGAAATGAGTTTTCTTTGAAGAGGTGTCTTCAACTCATTTCCCAAAGGGTGTGAGTATTACTGTATATAGTCAAAGGCTGAGGACGTGAAGAGGGACTCTCAATTTTCTATCTTTCTTCATCTCTGCCACAACCATTCACCCACAATCATTACAGAATTTTATTTCCTCCGTTTCTCTGGCGTAAGGCACTACATACAAAAGTATTTCATTTGTTTCCAGCCTCTAGTATTATATTCCGAATCATAGTTATTTTAATACAAGCTTCGTAAATTATTTTGAGTATTCGGGTTTGTCTTCGAAAGTACAATTCGCAGGCAAACAACAGTTCTTACTTCTTACGACTGTGCTCCATTGTATCCTGGGACAAATTCGCTATTAACTCAATTGCACTCGATCGGGGGCGAATATTGTCTTGAGGAGAACGTAAATTTTGCGCGATTTGAAGGTTATACGAAATCATTTGTACTAGTTGTTCATCAAATATTTTTTTTCTAACAGAGAAGACGGCTGAAGTTGATGGGTTGAGACTTGAGGAAGAATTTTTTTCTTGGCCTTTGAATTTTGACGATGGTCGCTATGACTTGAGCCAATTTTGAGTTGAAAAAAATGTGTTGGTTGTTTGGAGATCTTAATCAATCTTTGGACCCGTTTGAAAACACTTTTCAAATTGGAGATGGAAGCACATTTATAAAAATATTACAAACATGTTTGGTAATCAAATTTAAATGAATTTTTGGAATAAGTTACTTCTCCAAAAGTATATTTGAAATAAATGCATATTAGTGATTTTTCAATTTTTTTCCAGCACTTTTATAAAAAGTTACTTAGAGTGTAATTTTATCATATAAAAAATTACTTTGAGTGTAATTTTATCAAACACTTTATATTTTTAGAAACACTTATTTGAAATGATCATTTTGAAAAGTACATTCTACAAATGGACTTACTATTAATTAAAAAGTGAATTTAAACACATCCTTTATTTTTAGCCAGCCTCGAAGTTTATAGACAGTACAATGAAGAATCCAATGTTTATTTTTTCACACGGATTAAAGGAAAATACTTTCTAGAAAATTCAATATCATGTACATTACAATTATAGGTTCGTTTTCTTAAATAGACCTCTTTAATAACCTAAGTTCGTGCATGAAAGAGTGGGATGATAAGTTCTTGCTATTGCGAAAATGCACTCTAAAATATTGTATTTTAAGTCGTGTATTATAGTGTATTTTATTTCACATATACACGATAAATGTATATAATATACTGATTTTTATTTTTTAAAAAAATCATATTGTGTATAAATAAATAGTATGCAAGATGAAACAAGAATCCAGATAGAATGAAAAGATGCAAAATAAGGAATAAATAAAACAAAAGGCTAAATAGAATATGGATACAGGAATCCATGGTCTAGCATGTTGAATTTTATCTCCGAATGGTAAAGGAGAACTTCAAATTGCTCTTTTGCTGCCCATTTTGCGTTGTTTGGATGAATAGTTTTATGATTTCATAATTCTTATTAAATAACCCTCCCGAGCCCGAGGATTAGTCAATTAAATCCCCAATGTTCTTGGAAGTGTTTGCAGCTATGATGCACGGACACTCCGAAAAATCACCCCGTGCAGTGTCGGACACACGGTGGACACGGACACGGCTACGAGACGTGTCGGACACGGCAAAAGTGTGTCCAGAATTTAAAATAAATAAATAAAATTCGGACACGGATCAGACACGTTCAGGACACTTCGGGGCTGATTTTTTGCATTTTTTTTATGTATTTTTAATATAAATGTATTTATTTATATATATATGTAATTATATATAGATGAAACTTTATAGTTTACAGAAACATTGTTATTAAAAAGTTGTTATTTTTTGTAAAAATAAGTTGCTCATATACAAATAGTGAATATATATATAGATTGTTATTAATAAGTTGTTGAATTGTTGATTATTGTCTAATAGGTACTCAATTACTCATAAATTTATAACATACACATATATATATATATATATATAATATGGGTAAATGTGTCCGAGCCGTGTCCATATCCTAATTTTTTAAGAATTGAAGTGTCTCGTATCCGTATCGTGCAGTGTCCATGTCTGTGCATCATAGATTTGCAGCAAACCAATCAAAATCATAATATTAGTTTAATTGATAATTCTCCACTAATAATAGTACTACTCAACTAGTAGTACGTACACATTCAAACGTCTTCACTTCTATTAAAACTAAATAATTAGGAAATGATTAGATCGATGAATCCCTTATAATTTTCTTCCATGGTTTATCTACTTTTGTCTAATACTCACCTTATTGTGAAGAATTTATAAACTCTTACTTATAAAAAATAATTTTGGAACTTATAAACTCCCTCTTAAAAAATAAGCTTCCTCTTAAAAAATAAGCTTTTGAAGTGTTTGGATAAAATAAGTTTCAACAACATATAAGATGTTTCAAATTTGGCAGAAATGAGTACTTGTTAGCTATTTTTAGTATATCAATGACAAAAAATATGTGCTACTATTAACGTATAATTATTGAAATATTTGTGTATATATCAACAATAAGGAATATATTATTAAAACAAATATTAACATATACTAATTTTTTTTCTTGTAATTATGTTATTACATACAAATTACTATATCAACTTTTATTGAATCAAACATAACAAGACATTTAAATTGGTTTTCATACATAGCAATCACATATATGATATCTATTTTAAATAGTATGACATATACATGGTACATACGAGCACATAATATAAAAGTAATAAAACTATGTCAGGTACTCAGTATTAACAATATATGCATGTATTTTAATGCAAGTGGAACAAATATGAGTTTCTTATCCGATATAATATATATATATATATATATATATATATATATATATATATTATATAGGGTCAAGATCGAATACACACCCTATGTTAGATAAGATATAAGACCCAATCTACACCATTGAATCCATTAAATCCAACAGTCTAAAAAAAAATAAAAAAAAAAGCTGAAAAATTGATTCCAATTGAATAAGGGGTATAATAGTCAAAAAAGGAAGCAAAAAAGGGAACAGAATTTCCCCTAAAATCTCCCTTATTTACGTTATTCATCATCCTTTTTATTACTCTCTCTCTCTACCTTGCAGACAAATTTGAAAAATAAAATATTTGAGCATTACATAGAAAGAGAGAGAGAGAGAGAGCAACAATGGTGAGCACCAGTAGCTTAGGAAGACCCAAAAACTCTGACAAGAACAAACAAGAAGAAGAAAAAACAATAATAAACAATGGAGAGTACGAGGAGTCTCGAGCACAAAGAATCAAAGAAAACACCGAGAGAATGAATAGCCTCGGCATCATACAGTGTGTGTATGATGTATAAACACACACTGTATAATGTGTTATCATATACTGTATAATGAGTTATAAAATACTGTATAATGTGTTATAAGATACTGTATGATGTATAAACACACAATGTGTAATGTGTTATCATATATTGTATAATGAGTTATAAGATACTGTATAATGTGTTATAACATACTGTATAATTAAATATTTTTAATATGTTATAAACACATACTGTATAATATGTTATAACATACTGTATAATGTGTTCTAACATACTGTATAATAGCTTATAAGATACTGTATAATGGTTTGAACTCACTAATTGTATGTGACTAATCACACACAGTATATCACCATTGTAGTTACTGTGTAATGGTTTATAAGCTACTGTATAATGGTGTATAAGATACTGTATAATGGTTTAATGTAATTTTTTTTGAAGAAAACAATATCAAATGAACATCTACGCATGCGAATATCAAATTCACTTCATAAATAGTCAATTCAAACCACATGGTACTATGTTCAGTAAGGAGTTAACCCATACATGAAATAAAAAAGACCTAATCATTTCACAAAAATTAATAGAAGACGAATTCTTAAATCCCAAACTTTCGATCTTTACAGCTACTATCTCGCATGAATTGATGATGATGATGAATCGAGCTTGATGATTAATTGAGTTTGATGATGAATAACGTAAATAAGGGAATTTGATTTCTGTATATTGAGTTTGTGGATGATTAATTGAATTCTGTGAACTGATCGAATTGTAATTGGAAAGAAAAAATGAATTGGAGAAAAAAAATCTGTTATGGGCGTGATAAGGGGGATTTGATTTTGATCATGCATCTTACTTACGTTTATTGACTAAAATACCTCTGTCATCGTTAACAAAAATTATACAAACTGAAAAATGGATTAAATCCAGATCTTGGGATCAAATGGTATCAATGGTGTAGATTGAGTCTTATATCTTATCTAATGTAATGGGATGTATTTGATCCATACCCATATTATATAATATATATATATATATTAGATAGAAGTGTGCGGGTAAGAATGAAATATTTAACAAGTAGCGAGAGTATATTACTTTCTTACCGATAAATAATATATTGGATTGAAGTATGTGAGTAAGAAAGAAATACTTTAACAAGTAGTGAGAGTATATTAGTTATTAGTTTGTTTGGAAATCTAAACTTCAAAATTGATATTTATTAATATATAATTATTACACTTTCATTATGAATTACAGTACATATTAATTATTGACTTACTAATTTTGACACAAAGTTGGAGGGTAATACTATGCCAGACCAAGTCCGAGTGTGCATTCTCTGTCTATCTTTTTCACACAAGTATCTATAGAGACTAGAGACCACACACAATAAATTTACCGTGTGAGAGAGATAGACACAAGGATCATTGAATTTGGTTTAGCAAAAAAATTTCCCAAAATTGGACCAATACAAATAATTTTACTTATAATAATTAATTTTTAATAGAATGAATATTTTTATAGTATGACTTAGTTTGATTATCTTTGGCGCCTAATATATTAATTTTAGTACTACTTTAAAAATATTTATTTGATTATATCGAAAAAAAATTAAGAAAATAATTTTGACAATTCACTTTTTATAAAATTATACATTACATATAGAGAAAATAAAACCTCATATTTGACTTAATTGCAATTGCATAAGTCAAAGAATAATGAAATTCTAATTATTATTTTTTTATAAAAAATATTTTTGACCACAACCTATGTCATTAAGAGCATTTTAGTTCTCAATCTATTAATTTCGACACATGACTACCAAACCTTTGTTAACTGTCACACTTCAGTCTATTTGACCATCCCGATAGGATCTTTTGAAATATTCCATCCAAGCCAAGGTGCAAAGTGCACAGATTATGTATTAAATGAAAATGGGAGTACAAAAATGTCAAATGATGTGGTGCAAAGTGCACAATTTTTGTCAAATTATACATTACATATAGAGACACTACTACAGAAATAACCTATGACAGCGGTTTTTTTTGGCCTATTACAGCGGTTTTAACCGCTGTCATAGTTACCGCTGTTATATGGTGTAGACCTATTACAACGGTTAAAAACCGCTGTAATAGGTCACCATATGACAGCGGTTCCCTGAAAACCGCTGTCATAGGTTTAAAAAAAATAAAAAATAATAATTCGAACTCTATGACAGCGGTTACGGCCGGGACCGCTGTCATAGGGTGATACCTATGACAGCGGTGTTAAGGGAACCAAGTAGACATCTATATCATTTCCAGGTTGTTTCGGCCCAGAAATGAGTATAGGCATCATTATATGCTCTTGCTTCATGCATCGCGATGGGGGAAAGTTGTAGATCATCAAAATCACCAGCCATGTACTATGTGAGCTACTTTGCAAGCCTCTTCATGCCATCTGTAGCCAATACAAGGCGCAGGTTTCTTGATTCTTCACCAAATTCAGGGAAATCATCATCAATCTTTTTCCATTGAGGAGAATCTGAGGGGTGTCGAATCTTGTCATCTTCAATCCTTTCTTCAAGCCTTCTATCAGCATGCCATGTCAAGTCCTTGGCTAACTCTTTACTACTGTACATGCGCTTAAATCGTGGCATTATAGGCAAATACCACATGGTTTTGACAGGCGCAAATCCATTCTTCTTGTACCGTAAGACGCCACATTTCGGATAGGCCTTCAATGATGCATAGTCAATTCTAAATAATACGCAATCATTGAGACAGACATGTATCCTCTCATATCCCATGCCAATTGAGGTTAACATCCGTTTAGCCTCGTAAGTACGATTAGGTAACACATTATCCTCAGGTAGCATGCTTTTTAATAAACCAAGTAAGTCTGTGAAACTCTTATCACTCCACCCATTGTTGGCTTTTAACTTGTATAGGTTTAGAACTGCTTTCAATCTTGTGAATTTACTACCACTATATAGTGGTGTCTTTGAATCACTTGTCAAATTGTCAAATATTTTAGGACAATTTCGCAAATCCTCCTCAATCACATTTGTCATCTCCTCCAAACGATCAGGCTCATAATCATTCATGTTGAAATTCTGTGATGGATATGATGTACCACCCAAATCATCCGATGTGACACTGCTTTCACCGTGTCTTGTCCAATGTGTGTAGTTTTGATCAATTTCATTACACATCAAATGATCTTCCAACTCACGTGGACTAATTCTCTTTCCAAAACAACAACGTAAACACGGGCAAGTGATCCTAGTTCGATCTGGTGCATGCTCAACCGCAAACTTTATGAACTCTTTCACCCCTTTCTCATACTGTTCCGACATACGATCTGCTAAAATCCAACTTCGATCCATTTTGATTCTGAATTAATTAAATTAAACAATTTTATGATCAGTTGATAGTTGAATTAAGTAAATAATTTTCATTTTAATTTATTTCCCATTATTTTAGAAAAAAAACGGCAGAGTAACAACGCAAAAATGTCTACCAAGTTCTCGACTTAATCTTCACCCGGGTAGGTTGCAACCAACAAAATTCGGATCTTATGATCCGCTAAAATTCAATTCGATCTTAATTAATTAAATTAAATAATTTTAACATCAGTTGAGTTAAATTAATTAAATTATTTTAATTTTAATTTATTTTCCGTTATCCTATAAAAAATTCGGCAGGGTACCGACACAAAAATTTCTACCAAGTTCTCGACTTAATCTTCCTCCAAACTTGCAACCAACAAAATTCGTATCTTTCAACCACTACAAACCCAATATTCTAATCTTTCATCCACAACAAACCCAAAATGTCGATTTTACTATACGAAAATATTGATCACCAGTTGGATCACATAAATCACATAATACTAAAAATAAAGCATCATTTTATAAATATATATTGATCACCAGTTGGATCACATAAAACATCATATTTCCAACAACTACAAATATTGATCACCAGTCGAATCACATAAATCACATAAAACTACAAATAAAATATCATATTTTCAACAACTAAGTATAAATATAGATCACCAGTTGGATCAATGTGCCCTAAACCACAAAATAACACAATTGAATCCCAAATTAAACGTAATTAACACCCGACTAACCCAAATTAGTACTAAATTCAGTCAAATCCTTATTTCCCTTAAATTTTTCAATAAATAGGCAAATCTCAAGAATATACACAAATATACATACACCCACACATACACAAATATATACATACACCCACACATACACAAATATATACATACACCCACATATACACAAATATACATACACCCACACATACACAAATATATATACATACACCCACATATACACAAATATACATACACCCACACATACACAAATATATATACATACACCCACACATACACAAATATATATACATACACCCACACATACACAAATATATATACATACACCCACACATACACAAATATACATACACAAATATTTAACTCTATACTCTATGTGTGTGTGTGTGTATATATATATATATATAAATACCCACTAAATGGCGGTGGGCGGCGATGGCGACGGCGGCGGTCCTTATGTATATATATAGAGAGAGAAAATGTCACTAATAGTCCCTGGAGTTTTAAATTTGTATCACTTTGGTCCCTAAAGTTTTTTTTGTTACGCTACCATCCCTAATGTTATAATTTAGTTTCACTTTGGTCCTTAAAGTATTTTCTGTCTCACTTTGGTCCCTTTTTCGAATTTTATGCCTCACTTTAGTCCTTTTTTTTATTTTTACGTCTCACTTTTGTCCTTTTCTATTATCTATTATAACAGTGAGTGTTGACATAATTTTCTAAATAAAAATAAAACTTACTATTGTAATTGCCATCCTAATTGATATTGCCTTCCCCATTCAAAACAAAAACCACGTTTACCACATTTAAAACAATGATTTAGTTTCTTCACTTGTATGGCAAACAACAGTTCATTAATTTCACGCCCTATAAATAATTACTACGTCCCCTATCTACACTCACACTCAAACCACAGTTTAATCACTAACAAATTCACTTCAAATTTACTCTCACTTCAATTTCTGCTTTTTCAATATTCTCGTGATGGACGTAAAGATTGGTTCGTTGGACTCATGCAAGGCCGCCACGTGTAACGACGTAGGCTGCCTCCCATCCAACGGTGTCGTTTCAACCATTCAATGCTCCGCCGTACCGTTCAACTCCACTGAGGCCACGCTCGGCCGCCACCTAGCTTGCCGTCTCGTCCAGATCGGCGTGAGTGACGTGTTCTCCGTCCCCGGCGATTTCAACCTCACGCTGCTCGACCATTTCATAGCCGAGCCAGGCCTCAACTTAATCGGATGCTGCAATGAGCTCAACGCCGGCTACGCCGCCGACGGTTACGCTAGGGCTCGAGGAGTCGCTGCGTGCGTCGTTACGTTTACCGTCGGAGGATTGAGTGTTCTGAACGCTATCGCCGGCGCGTACAGTGAGAATCTTCCGGTGATTTGTATTGTTGGAGGACCTAACTCGAACGATTACGGTACGAACCGGATCCTGCATCACACTATCGGATTGCCGGATTTCAGCCAGGAGTTACGTTGCTTCCAAACAGTTACTTGCTTTCAGGTAAAAAAATATATAGTGTTGCATGCATCTTTATTTGTTTGGCTCTCGTGATACATACGTAGCGGTATTAATTATAGCACACGAGATTTTCCATTTCAAAATGATGTTGCATCTCGTGTTGCAGATTATGCTTGCCCGACAAGTGTATTAATTTATTGCTATATTTTTGTGGATTTTAGGCGGTGGTGAATAATTTGGAGGATGCGCATGAGTTGATAGACACGGCGATATCAACAGCGCTGAAGGAGAGTAAGCCTGTGTATATAAGCGTGAGCTGTAACTTGCCGGCGATTCCACATCCGATGTTTAGTCGTGAACCTGTTCCGTTTTCGCTCTCTCCACGGTAACTGTTAAGTTACCGTTAAGTTATATTTATCATTTTTACGGAAATACTATAAAATACCCAACAAAGAAATTTAGATACAAATTGTTATTGAATATATACAAGGAAAAAGTAACTCACTTATTAGAGTACTATATATAATTCTTCTTTTATTCTAACTAAAATTCCCCTTTATTTATTTTTGCAATTTGCAAGAGACAGTATTAAATTCTTTCTCTTCTTGTTTTCTTCTTTATTTCAATTATGAACTCTTATAATTTTAAAATATCTTATAATTTAAATATTTGTTATTTTATGGTCTTGTCTCTATTGTCGTATAATAAATGAACTTTGTCATTAGCTTACTAAATATTTTTATGAAAATTTAAAAATCAATGATTTAAAAAATAAAAAATAAAATAATAAAGTGGACCAACGATCCATTATTTTTCTTCATCAAATTTTATTTTAAATTTTCTTATATTATGGAATTCACATCAAAATCTATAACAAGTCATATAATTCATTTTCGGTTCCCTTAAGAATCTAATATTTCTAATTATATGGTTAAAAATTATTTATTGTAGAATTAAAAAATATGTGTTAATTTAGAAAATTACTTAATACCATAAAAAAATATTTATTATTTTTATAAAAATACTAACTAAAATATCAAATAAAAATAAATTAGATACATAGTACCAATGAATATATACAATGACCAAAATAATTCATTTATCAGAGCGAAATTCTCATTCTTTTTCTTTTCGCAAGAGGCATATGGAGCTAATTTCTTTTCTCTTCATATATCTTCTTCTCTATTCAATTATGAATTAGTTGTAAACTCTCATGATTTTGAGATATCTTTTAATTTAAATATTTTATGCTCTTATATATCTCTACTACCTTATACTCAATGAAATTCATCATTTGATAACTATATGTTTAATGGAATTTAAAAATCAATAAATTTAAAAATATTACATATTAAAGTTCACTAATATTTCTAATTAAAGTTAAAAATCAATATTTTTCTTCTTCGAATTTTATTTTTTATATTATGGAATTCACATCAATATCTAAAACATGTCATCTAATTCATTTAGAGTTCACTAATATTTCTAATTAAAAAAATTATTTATTCTAGGAAAAATGTTTGTTAATTTAGAAAATTACTTACTAGTTACTACCATGTAAAAAATATTCATCATTTTCACAAAAATACTAAAAAAAAATTCCAATAAAAATAAATTAGATACTACCTATGAATCAATAAACAAAAGAACTCATTTATTAGAGTGTTATACACATTGAACAACATTAATTCTTCTTTTAATAAGGTCTAGATTAAGTTAATTTTTATTTTATTATCATTAAGTTATTCACTTAACTAACGTCACTCTTTTTCCTAACATAATATTCATATAAGGATATTTTAGTCTCTACAAAAAAGTTAAAATATGTAAATCATCTCCTAACATTCACACTTTTGTATAGTTACATAGATTATAGATGTGTTGCTCTGTTTGTAGACTAAGTAATCAAATGGGACTGGAAGCTGCAGTGGAGGCAACAGCGGAGTTCTTGAACAAGGCCGTGAAACCAGTGATGGTGGGAGGACCAAAGCTCCGTGTTGCAAAAGCGTGCAATGCCTTTGTGGAATTGGCGGATGCTAGTGGCTATGTGCTTGCAGCTATGCCATCAGCTAAAGGGCTAGTTCCAGAGCACCACCCCCATTTTATCGGCACCTACTGGGGTGCCGTAAGTTCTGCCTTCTGTGCTGAAATTGTGGAGTCAGCCGATGCTTACCTCTTTGCTGGACCGATCTTCGACGACTTAAGTTCAGTAGGATACTCTCTTCTTCTTAAGAAAGATAAGGCAATTATTGTACAGCCTGATCGTGTGATCATTGGTAATGGGCCAGCATTTGGATGTATTCTAATGAAAGATTTCTTTATTGCCCTTGCTAAAAGGCTCAAGCGTAATACAACTGCTCATGAGAATTACAGTAGAATTTTTGTTCCTGGAGGGCATCCTCTCAAATGTGAGCCCAAAGAAGCATTGAGGGTTAATGTTCTGTTTCAGCACATTCAGAAGATGTTGTCTGGGGAGACAGCTGTTATTACTGAGGTAGGCGACTCGTGGTTTAACTGCCAGAAACTGAAATTACCACAGGGTTGCGGGTGAGCACTAACTAAATCGTATAATGCAGTTCTTTACATCCTGCACTTCACTTAGACTGAATACATCCATCCTGTTTTTCAATTGAATGTTGTTTTGCAGGTATGAATTCCAGATGCAATACGGATCCATTGGTTGGTCAGTTGGTGCAACTCTTGGTTATGCCCAGGGTGTACCACATAAGCGAGTGATTGCTTGCATTGGCGATGGTAGCTTTCAGGTATATCTCACATCTGCCTTTAATCACTAGATGTTATTTTTTATTTGGCTTGGACCCTGGGCAAACTTCTTGGGTGCACCTGGTTTGCATACGTCTAACATACGCCAAAAAACAACCAAAAAATGTGTATTCAATATAAAAACAAGTCAAACATTTTATATTATTTTATGGTGTGTGTGTTGGTGTATGTAACTGAGTCTCACACTGGGTGCACCCAAGAATTTTTCGGACTCTGGCATAGTTTGTGCTCTCTTAAAGACTCACAGTAGAAAGAATGATCACTGCAAACTATTTGCTTCACTTAAATCACCTCCACTCTTAATTTTGATTAGACATAGTTTTGCCAAATCCTTTTGTCTAAATAGTGAGCGTCTCATGTTTGTATTTGGGCTCTATTTATAAGAATCATTCTAAGCAAGGAGATTCCACCTATTTTAAGTTTACTATCTCCGATGTTGACAAACATCTCGGTGAATGGCTGCAGATGACAGCACAGGATGTGGCAACAATGATTAGAAGTGGGCAGAAAACCATTATCTTCCTGATCAACAACGGTGGTTACACCATTGAAGTAGAGATTCATGACGGGCCGTATAATGTGATTAAGAACTGGAATTACACTGCCTTCGTCGACGCCATCCATAACGGTGAAGGCAACTGCTGGACAACTAAGGTCAGTCCAAGTTTTTGACTATTTTCACATTAGATTAGCTCAATTAACTCCCATTGACAAATTTCTGTGTATGTACTCTTAGGTCCGATGCGAAGAAGAGCTTATTGAAGCAATTGACATTGCTACTGGAGCCAAGAAAGACTGCTTGTGTTTCATTGAAGTAATTGTTCACAAAGACGACACGAGCAAAGAACTTCTTGAATGGGGTTCCAGGCTTTCTGCAGCTAACAGCCGACCACCGAACCCACAGTAAATTGTTTTGAATCTGCAAAGCTTATCAAATTTCGTACTGCTCTAGTTTTGATTTTGTTCGTTCTTATTAGGTTGCTACTTTTCTTACTTCCAGAGCTGTATTACCACAAGTGTTGTTAATAAATAATTTGTATGTTGAAACTTTTTTGGTTATATGCCGAAGTTTTACATACATCTTCTTTAAGTTGTTTATACATCATATGATAGCTGTAGTAATTAATTGTGATTTGTGAATATTCTCGGGAAAAATTCACTTTTGGTCCTGTAGGAGTCGCTCGAAAACACTTTTAGTTCCGTAAGATTTTTTTTTTACACTTTTAGTCCCATAAGATTGAAAAAGTGACACTTTTGGTCCCATAGGAGTGCCGCATGTAACACACGCACGCCCGGGCGCGTGATTTCGACTGTTCATTAAAAAAAAATCAAAAAACAATTCAAAATTTAATTAAATAAATAAAAAACAAAAAGAAAAAGATAAAAAGAAGAAGATGAACAATGTTTTCGACTGTTCATCTTCTTCCCCAACACCATCCCACCCCGCGCCCCGCCGCCATGTTGCCCCCCACCACCACCGCCAATTCCATCGCCGGCGAGTGTTTAGAAGTGGTGGGGGTCATGTTTGGGGGGGGGGGGGGGGGAAGACCCACCATTACCACCGACCCCCCCCCCCCCCCCCCGCTACCCCACCTCCATCACCGTCGGCGGCGGCGGTAGTGTTTATTGTTTTGGAAGGGGGGACGGGTTGGCAGTGACGGAGCAAGGAATTTTAATGAGGGGGGCGAGATTGTTGTGATATAAGTATACACTTTTTTTTCGGCAGATAGTCGAATGAGGCAAAGGGGGGTCAAGCGGTACGGTACGCTATATTTGTGGAGGAAAATATAATAAGAAACTAGGTTAAATTACAACTTTTAACATACTTATATACTCTTATATCTCTTTCGTTATAGCCAGAATTTTGGGTTTTGGGGGGCGGGGGTGAACTCAAAATAAAGGGAAAAAACATGATATTTTTCGATTTTGAGGGGGGGCGAAATTCAAATATAAAAAATTTTGTAAGGTAAAAAAATGATTTTTCAAAATTGAGAGGGGGGCGACCGCACCCTCCAGCCCCCCCTGGCTCAGTTCCTGCGGGTTGGGGGAGGGAACGAAGAAGAAGATGAACACTCTTTTTCTTTTTTTATTAGTTTATTAATATTTTTGAATTTTTTTTTTTTTAATGGCGAGTGAGATCCATTCGCCACTCCTACGGGATCAAAAGTGAGATTTGGAACCAAAAGTGTCACTGTTTCGCTCTTATGGGACTAAAAGTGTAAAAAAAAAAATCCTATAGGACTAAAAATGTTTTGGGACGAGTCCTACGGGACCAAAAGTGAATTTTTCCCAAATATTCTCATAGACCGTTCAACGTTGTCATTGAAAAAGATACCTTAAAAAGGTGGTCGCTGACAGCTCTTGTCACGAGTTTTTGTTGGAATTCTTGAATTTGTGTTCCTACAAAATCACAATCAAATCACAATTAGTGAAACACAATTGTAAATAATATATATATATATATATATATATATATATATAAACAAACAAGAAATTAAAGTTAAAGAACGTTTGTCCTTTTGGGAGTCACGACAAAGTCGTTGTCCTAAAGTAGTGATGCCTCCCTACGTGCGGGTACCAACAACATATCACCACTCCAAGATAAAACCCAAATGCACACTGTGAGTCTCCTATTGTGAGCACGTTCACAATTAGACGAATGAACTTAACCACTCAAATTGCCCTCAAAAGTATAAGTATATATATATATATATATATTATTCTTGTGTATATGTATAACTAGTTGATAAGTATAGTTTTTACAAGTAAATGGGAGACTATAAGAAATATTATAAGTTGATGTGTATATGAAATGCTAGAAAAATCTCCCTTCTTATAGGCATAGAAAATAGGAGTTACATATTATAATAATGATCATTTTTAATATTTTGTAACCACTACAAATATAATAATTATTAGTTTAAATATTTTGTAACTTATGTAATGACTCTTTGACTAGGAGTTAAAAAGTTTTAAAATAAAACAATGAAGTTTTAAAACTTAATTTCAAAATTATAACAATCCCCCACAAGGTTTAAAACTTCATTAAAATAATAATAATATAAGAGGGCAATATAATACTATGCAATGGGTACAGGAGCCTTCCAGGCTTGAGCCTACACTTAGCGTTGGCAATTTCCATTTGAGGGAGCCATAATGGACTTGGCCTTGAATTAGGTCCCTTTGGCCAAATTTCAATATGCCACACACATAGTACTGAGTTTTGATTTTTTAGTTCGTAGCGGGTTGCGCGGTTAATGGCCATGCGCATTATCTTGATTCTCATGAGAGTATCTAGGGTTGCCCAAACCCATAGCCACGGCCTCATGGCAACTCTCACTTAGGTGAGTCCTCCAAGGGTACGTGTGACCTCTACCCCGCAGAAATTTTGCTTTGGTCTCATTAAGGGCAAAGCCCAACCTCAACATCACACAAATGTAGCACTATCATCATAGAGATGGCAAGGATGTATCTCTCAGACACTTTCCTTAGTTTTGTGTTATACATATATGAGTCACGCTTTACGGGTTGTTTCTACCCATTGAACCTTCTTCATGGGATCGCCAATCACAAAGGTTGGGTTACTCCCATTGGTGACTCCCTTGTGGGCATAAACCCATCCCCCTCGATGATTACGGATCTAGCCTTAATGCTAGTCCACATATGCTCACAGCATATAAATCATGCATGATTAATGATCTAGCATCATTGCTAGTCAACATATGCTCACAACATATAATTTATATAGCGCTTTATTTCTTATCTCATTTCTCTTTTCTTCTTGTCTTGTGCACGTGCACATGTTTCAAGACAAAACTCACAAGAGTGATATATTAGATTAGATAAATCATGAAATCATAGAATTCATAAGGACATGCTTTCTTTAGTCCTTTATTGTTTGTGGATTGCCCCACTTCATTTAGATCCACCTTTTGCTACCGAAATGTCAAATTTTTGGTATTTTGCTACTTATGTTTGCAATGTTTCAGTTCCTCTAATTCTTCTAATTAGACATTAGCATATATACAGTAACATAAAAATTTAATTGTTAAGAATCTCATATTTCTTAACCTCAAAAAAAAAAAATTATAATTTGCAATTAAATTTGCTCACACATAAATGCAACAGACCCCCACAATTTCTTGCGCTTTGGAGAAATACTCTATATTAATTTTATTTCCAGCATCCACAAATAGTTTAAGGCAATTTTAACATCCATTTAATATGTGAATTACCTTGATTATATTCTTTTATTCCCATAATATTTTGTTTCCACAAACAAAACTTAGATAAAACTTTTAGGAGACACTTACCTCTA
This sequence comes from Buddleja alternifolia, assembly GCA_019426215.1. NCBI lineage: Eukaryota > Viridiplantae > Streptophyta > Magnoliopsida > Lamiales > Scrophulariaceae > Buddleja > Buddleja alternifolia. The sequence goes on from CM033398.1 coordinate 41,645,242, forward strand.
CACTTATCCGTATTTGGAGAAAAATTAATTTGAAATGCATAATCATTTTTTTTGACTAATTTTAATTTTAATAAGTGTAAGCTTGCTAAAATTAAAACAACTCTATTTTGTATATATATATTACATCTCAATAACTGAACCAAAATCATCAAATCTCATCGTAATCACTATGAACCCCTCCATTTCTCAAGTTTTTTTTTTTTTTTTTAATAATAAGATCCAATAGTTTAGAAATCAATCCAATTAAAATTTTACTTCTAAGATTTGATTGTTGCACCTTGCAGGACATAGATGATAAAGTATGATTCTAGTGTAGAATAGAGTATCTTTATCACTTGAATCTCACATCCCATTTATAGATCTTGTAGGGAGTTTTGTAAATAATTTTACGCATACAAGAGAATCTCACGAAATATTGTCCTCTGTATATATATATATATATATATATATATATATATATATATATATATATTAATTGAATAAACATACGCAACATATAATTCATCTCTTAATCACATTTAAGGTTATAGCTTTATATAAGTAATGAAATAAAGAAATTAACCAGTCTTCAAGTAAACTAAGCACATACCAACTAAAAACTATTATAAATGTAAACAAAGTTTGGTGTAATCTAACTAAATCATTTATCAAATTTATCTTTGTATAAAACATCATTTTTTTTTAAAACCAATTAGACCCACTCATAAATGATTGGAATTATAACACTCAATTTTCTGCATATATCTTACTTCCAAGCAAATTATGTGATGCACTGTTGTGATAATACTATCTTTGTTATTTAATCATATTTCTTCAATAACCATGATTGAACTAATTTCTGTTCAACTCTATGCAAATAAATGCCTAAATCACAAAATTTAGGGGTTATGCATATCCTTTTTTTTTTTTAATCAACAAATTTGAGAACATACTCCAAATTTCCACAATAAATATGGATTAATGAAATACTTTAAAACTTGGTCCAATCACGACTGACCACTAAAATGATTGGTTAATTCTTTGGACATAGCATAGAAGCCTTTCACGTCTAGGAACTCAATTTAACAAACTATCATAAGTTCATAATCATGCAAGCAAATAGCTCAAACCTTTCTCATAAAATGTTGTAGTTAATTATGTTTTAGGAAAACATAATCCACAATAATTTGTAGACTCAAACCATTGAGCCGCAAGAATCTTTCATAAAATAGGAGCAAATCAGCAAACATACCTCATTTACAGAGAACTCCTCTGCTAGAAATTTTAATGGTAAAACAATTAATAGCTAGTACATGAGCAATGAAAAATAAATTCATTTTTGAACCACCAAAAGTAACCGACAATAATTATGCTAGCATACTAACTGATAATGGTGACAATAAAGTCATTGTCGAATTGATCAATTCATAATGACATTTAATTTGTCAAAATAGCCGATTAGAAATAGAATAATAATCATGAATATATACTGAATAATTTATTCTTTCCACAAACTAAATTTCCTTAAAAATTTAAAATATTCTCTCAACGTTGTAAATATTTACCAAGTTTTGAATCACATAGAAGACAATCAATCTCATAAAAAGGAGTTACTTGATATATATATATATATATATATATATATATATATTTTCCTATCCATATTACCAAATTATTATTTAAGATAATTTTAACCATTTTCCTTTCGATTTTACTTTAAAGAATAGAAGATTAAGTCACATTGACTAATTATAATGGTGAACATAAAAATTAAAACATAATAGATTCACTAAAGTTCCTTTTCTTTTAGTCATAGAAAATCACTTAATGAGAAATTTATAATTCTAGGAACCAAATTTAACTCCAGATGAGTCTCTTAAAATACATTAACACATACTTATTTCTCAAACATTTTTTTTTTTTGGATATTGAAAAAAAAAACTTACTGAGTTTATAAAAAAATAATTAAATAGAATAATTAACTTTCTCTTTCTAATTCAAAATTAAACATATGTTTATGAACAAGATTTGTTAATCATCAAGAAGTTTCTCACACTAATCAAGAACAATAATTTAGAATTACAATATATAGAAAACTTTGAAACTTTTAACCAAGATTTGAACTAAATATCAAATGTAATATCAACTACTCAAGAAGTCACGAATAAACTAATCCAAACTCAAAATTTTCACAATTTGTCAGATTTGTAAAGATGCACAAGTAATACTGTATTATTCCTTTTCCTTTTATTTTCTTTAAAAGAGATATTAGTAATAGAGAAATAATTTTTTTAAATAGAATACGAATTCTGCAATAAAAAAATATGTTATAACAGAAAATTTTTGTAACAGTAGCTGGCCCTTTTTACTTTAAAACATAACCATTAGTCCAACTTCGATTTTTTCTTAAAAAAATATTCAATTCCAAAACCTTGCTATTATTAAATATACATTTACCTTTCCCTCTTTTCAGTTTTGATAAAATTATGAAAGAAATTCCCCTATTTAACAAAAGAAGCTTAATATGTAATTTTTAAGGAAAACTTTACGTAAAAAAAAACATTGGCAGAAAGTTTAAAGCTTATATCAATACTTAATTTTTTCTTTGATTAACAATTATACTTTCTAAATTAATCTGGTGTCTTTAAACAGATAATTGTAATCAACCCAATATATATATATATATATATATATTTTACTGATCTATAAAACACTTGATCTTGGTTAAGATGTATCACTTTATAACAACCTTTGTTGATTAAACAATTAAATGGACAATAGATCGAGTAAGCAAAATTACTATATGTAAAACATCTTTTCCTATTATTTCTTAATAAATAAAACTGAAGATTACCTGATCCGAACAAATGACATCTATGTATTATTTTATTCCTATTAGTATTAAATTTCTTCAACTGAAAATATTCCAACTAATGCTAAATCATGTTGTGAATAGATGAGCTTGTTAACATCGATAAAGCTCAAGGAAATATATAACTTGAGGCTACAATAATCAAATATTTGGTGATCACGTTTTTTTAAACACAAGAAAGTGTACCAATTGTCGTATATCAAAATAAAACTGAAATAATCTTACAGAATTGGTGTCATCACCGAAGACCAGTACAAAGTTAGAACACAAATCCCATCACTACTTTAGATTGTTGGAATTCTTGAATTTGTGTTCCTACAAAATCACAATCAAATCACAATTAGTGAAACACAATTGTAAATAATATATATATATATATATATATATATATATATAAATAAACAAGAAATTAAAGTTAAAGAACGCTTGTCCTTTTGGAAGTCACGGCAAAGTCGCTGTCCTAAAGTAGTGGTGCCTCCCTACGTGCGGGTACCAACGGTTTGTCGCCACTCTAAAATAAAATTCAAATGCACATTGCGAGTCTTCTATTGTGAGCACGTTCACAATGAGACGAATGAACTTAACCACTCAAATTGCCCTCAAAAGTATAAGTATATATATATTATTCTTGTGTATATGTATAACTAGTTGATAAGTATAGTTTTTACAAGTAAGTGGGAGAGTATAAGAAATATTATAACGTTGCTGTGTATATGAAATGCTAGAAAAATCTCCCTTCTTATAGGCATAGAAAATAGGAGTTACATATTATAATAATGATCATTTTTAATATTTTGTAATCACTACAAATATAATAATTATTAGTTTAAATATTTTGTAATTTATGTAATGACTCTTTCACTAGGAGTTAAAAAGTTTTAAAATAAAAACAATGAAGTTTTATAATTTAATTTCAAAATTATAACAGTTTTGTCGTGTTTGTGAGGCTTGAGATTCATTTGGATGGTTTTTGTCACGATGGTAGGTAGATATTTTTTCACAAGGTTCGACATTTTAACGGAAACACTCATAACCCATAATGCCGTAATAATTTTGTCATTTCTTTCTTACTTACTTAATGGAGTCCCTTCAAGCTAGATATTTTTTTTGGTGGGTCCGTCGAGATAGATTAGTAATTTCGATAAGACAGGGTAGGTTTCCATATCTTGCACTTTACCAAATTAAAGGGTAAATTACACCCAACCCCCCGTGATTTATGTTATTATCACTTCGCCCCCTATGATAAAAAAATTATCAATTTATTCTTCGATGAATAAATTAAAGAAGCAATTTAACTCCCTATGTGCTTCACTCGCGTGTCATGAGACCGGTTTTTGGATTTTCATCAATTAAAGACAATTTTGCCCCTGAATTGCTGATCATTGGATCTGATCTCCTAAATATCAATGGTCAGGATTAATTTCTTATAGTTTATTAAATTTAATTTATTACAACTGTAGATCTTTATAGAGATCAACGGTTGATAATGAATATCTTATTTTATAATAAATATATATTTTTAAAATTTTAAAATTATAAAAGATATCTAAAAAATGTATATTAATAATATATATATATATATACATATAATTATGTATACAGATATATTATCCCCATCACCACCGTTTCACTGTCGACGAACCGCCGCCGCCGCCGAACCGTGTTGTTTCTATTTGAATTTGGGTCCTATTTCTTGTTTTCTTCAAATTTGCATATATATATATATATATATATATGAATCTTCAAATCTACAATTTTTTGCAAATTTGAAGATTCTGTTAATGTAAAAGTCCCCTTTAGGATTGCATTAATAATCAAAGATATATATAGAGTTTACAATAGAGATATAATATAAAAGGTAACTAACAAACTAACAATATAGGTAAACCTAATCTAATAAGAAAACTAATAATGGAGCAATAATAATAACAACTCTAACACTTCCTCGCAGTCAAAACAGGAGAGGCGCGAACGGTGAGACTGGAGTGAAAATCAACAAATAGTGAAGAAGGCAATCCTTTTGTAAAAATGTCGGCATATTGATGGGATGAAGGAACACGAAGCACACGAACTTCACCTAAGGTAACTTTTTCACGCACAAAGTGTAAATCTAATTCAACATGTTTGGTACATTGGTGCTGCACGGGATTTGAAGAAAGATAGATAGAGCTAATATTATCACAATAGATAAGCGAGGCCTTGGAGAGAGAGGAATGGAGCTCAAGAAGAAGATTACGAAGCCAAGCCGTTTCAGCAACAACATTGGCAACACCACGATACTCGGCCTCGGCACTAGAACGAGAGACAATGGGTTGGCATTTAGAAGACCAGGAAATGAGATTGTCACCAAGGAAGACACAATATCCAGAAGTCAAACTACGAGTGTCAGGGCATCCAGCCTAGTTAGCATCAGAGTAAGAGACGAGCTGAGAGGTAGAGGAAGGAGTAAGAGTAAGACCGTAATCAAGTGTGCTACCAACATACCGAAGAACATGTTTGAGAGCGAACATATGACTATCACGAGGATCATGCATAAAGAGACAGAGCTGCTGAACAGCAAAAGAGATGTCGGGACGAGTGAAAGTGAGATATTGGAGAGCACCAGCAAGACAATGATAAAGAGTGGGATCAGAAAAGGAAGGACTAGAAGAAGAGAAGAGTTTTGCGTGAGATTCGGCAGGAGTGGAAACTGGATTGCACGAGGACATATTGGCACGATCCAGAATTTCGCAAGCAAATTTTTCTTGAGAGAGAAAAAGACCAGAAGGAGTGTGAGTGACAGAAATGCCTAGAAAATAATGAAGAGGACTAAGATCAGTCATGGCGAACTCCGGAGAAAGAATAAAGGTGAGATGAGTAAGAAAAGAGGAAGAAGAAGCAGTGAGGACAATGTCATCAACATAAAGAAGGAGATAGGCAGTGGAGGAGCCACGAAGAAAAATGAAAAGAGAAAGATCAGCACGACTACTGAGAAATCCAAGAGAAGAAAGATAAGAAGCAAAGCGATGATGCCAAGCACGAGGAGCTTGTTTCAGTCCATACAATGCTTTCTTAAGAAGACAGACGTGATCAAGAAAGCGAGGATCAGAAAAACCAGGGGGTTGTTTCATGTACACAGTTTTGGTCAGATGACCATTGAGAAAGGCATTCTTAACATCGAGCTGATGAAGAGGCCAAGATTGGGAGAGAGCAAGACTAAGAACCATACGAATAGTAGCGGGTTTGACAACGGGACTAAAAGTATCCTCATAATCGATGCCAGGTTGTTGAGTGAAATCTTGAGCAATGACACGAGCTTTATAGCGTTCAAGAGACCCATCAGAACGAAATTTCTATTGAAAAATCCATTTGGACTCGACGAGGTTGACATTGGGAGGACAAGGAATAAGATCCCAGGTATGATTAGAGTGAAGAGCATTGATTTCATCAGTCATAGCAGAAGTCTAGAGGGGATCGCGAAGAGCTTGAGCATAAGAACGAGGAATATGAGACATCGAAAGGGAAGATGCAGAGAGATTGAGAATGCGGCGAGGTTTAGTAACTCCAGCTTTGGATCGAGTGACCATAGGATGTGTAGAGAGTGGAGAAGACTGTCGAAGAGGAGAGGGAGAGGGCAGCGGAGATGGTGAAATTGGATGGAAGGGAAACTCGAGCGGCGGACCGGTAGTAGCGCAGGTTGGCTTGGCAGCGGCGAGATGGAGAAACAGAGGAGGCGCCTCCTCGTCAGAGGTAGGATCCAAAAAATTATAAGAAGTAGAATCAAGAGAGGAAGAATGAGAGGAGAAGGGGAAAACTGACTCATCAAAAATAACATGTCGAGAAAAAATGATTTTATTCGTGTCGAGATCGAAACAACGATAACCTCTGTGATTAGAAGGGAAACCTAAGAAAATGCAGGCAGACAAGCGAGGAGATAATTTATGAGAAGCTGTGGCAGAGAGATTGGGATAACACAGACAACCGAACACGCGGAGATGATCATAGGAGAGAGAAACATGATATAAAACTTCGAATGGGGTGCGAAAAGAGAGAGTCAAAGTAGGAAGAATATTAAGGAGGTGAGCAGCCATGTGAATGGCCTCTTCCCAACAAGAAGGAGGAAGATAAGCTTGAAAAAAAAGAGAACGCTCGATATTGTTGACGGTTTGTATGGTACGTTCGGCTTTACCATTTTGTTGCGAAGTATGAGGACAAGAAAAATGAAATTGGACACCATTGGTTCCAAAAAAAGATTGGAAAGAGTGATTGACAAATTCGCCACCATGGTCAGACTGAAAAGATTTAATTTTGATTTTAAATTGAGTGTGAACATAATTAAAAAATTCGACGAAAATTTTAAAAGTATCTGATTTACGACGTAAAGGGAAAATCCATAAAAAATGCGAAAAATCATCAAGAAAAATTAAATAATAACGAAAACCACCCAAACTCAGAACAGGAGATGTCCAAATATCAGAATGAATAATATCAAATAAGTTTGTGCTAGAAATAGAACTAAAAAACGGGAGGCATTTATGCTTTTCTAACTGACAAGCATGACAAAGAGAACGAGAATACTCCTTATTACAAGAAATGAAACTACGACTAGAAAGAAAATTGAAAATATCAGCTCCGTGATGATCGAGACGACGATGCCAGGTGGAAGAAGATGGAGCCATCGAAGTGAAGAGAGCCGTGGAAGACGGATGGAATGGATATCCATCGCCATCGCTGTTTTGCCGAAGAAGAACTGAGCCAGAGCTAAGATCCTTTACAAAAAAACCAAACGGGTCAAACTCGATTGAGCAATGATTATCACGAGTTTACGAACAGATATAAGATTTTTAATTAAAAAAAGAGAAATAAGAATATTATTGAGAGAAAGAGAACGAGAAGGAATGGGAAGAGATGAGTGACCAATGGAAGTAACAGGGAGTGCAGCACCAGTGCCAACAATAATTGAATTGAAATTATTACAAGGTGCAATATTAAAAAAATTACCTTGATGAAGGGACATGTGAGAACTCGCACCGGTATCTAAATGCCACTGTTCATCGGGTTGTTTGAGTGTTATGGTTTGATATAGAGCAGAGAGGTCGGTAGCAGCGAGAGCGGGCTGATGTGACTGAGTTGGATCGGAAGAATAGGCTGCTGGAGCAGGAGCATATGGACCAAATGGAGCTGGGTCGTGGTTGGTTAAAAGCCCAAGAGGCGGGCCAAGAATACTTGGAGCGCTGGGGATGCTGAATGTGGAACTTGGCAGTGGGCCGTTTGCTGAAGGGGGCCCAAAGGTGGACAACTGGAACCAGGGAGATGCAGTGGGCTGATTGGAGACGGCCCAATGTGCTGAATTGTTGGATGACGGCGCATTTGAGCGGCTGGAGGGAGTAAAGCTCGCATAAAGTGGACTAAGCAATTGAGGCCCATTTAGAGTATGTTGCACGAGTTAGTAGGAGTATCCAGAAGTTCTGGCTGAATTTTGTGGACTCGGACGAGAGCCCATATTGTAGTTTCCCAAACGACCACCGCTATAATTATGACGACCACTGCCTCTACGACGATTAGTACCATAATTTCGATTATTATTTCCATTTGGGTTAGGATTCAGATTTTGTGAGAAAAGAGCAGTGGCGGAGTCGGGGAGTTGTGTATAAGGAGTAAAACGTGTTTCGCGAGTTTCATGAATAAGAAGTAAATTACGACATTCAGAGAAAGAGGGTAGAGGGGGTTTGGCGGTTATGATAGTGACGAGAGAGAGGTATGACTCGGGGAGACCTTGCAAAATTTGAAGAATTAAGGCATCATCAGTGATGGGAGAGTCAAGATCGGCGAGGTTGTCGGCTAAAAATTTCATCTCCTGACAATATTGAAAAATAGATAGGGTACCTTTACGAAAATTATGAAATCGTTCATTAAGTTGCATGGAGCGTGAGGGTTTTTTATCATGAAAATTTGACTAAATGGAAAACCAAATATCATGAGATGTAGCATATTCAAGATCAAGATGTTTTAGCAATTTGATATCAACAGACGAGTAAAACCAACGTTTAATAGTTGAGTCAAGAGAAAACCAAGTGTCATCAATGTCGGAAATTGGTTTTGAATGGCCAGTTATGTGATCAAAAACAGAGTAGCTATGATAGAGATCCATAAACATACCGCACCATAATTTATAATTTAAATCGTTTTCTATTAACTTAAAACCAAAAAAAGAATGAACATTGCCGGCGGCCAAAGCCGGGTGGAGGGGGCGGTTTGGATTGATTTTGGGCATGAATTTGGGTTTCGGTGGCAGCAGAGTCCTCAGTTTGAGACATGGAGGAAAGAAAATCGAAATAATAAACAAAAATTAACTGAACTAATCACTTGAGAGGATAGTAATTGAAGAAATACCTTGAGAAATCACCGAGAAAATATAATAGAGAAAAGGCCGGCAATGGAGGCTATATGAAGTGAGAGATGTCGCGTTGAGGGGAACAACGACTTAGAGAAGAAGGAAGAATATAGAGAGAGACGCCGGTGGTTTGAAGTCGGCCGGTGGGGATGAGGGGCGACTGCCGAGGTAATTGAAAAAGCCTTAGGATGTTGTTAGGCTGATACCATGTTAATGTAAAAGTCCCCTTGAGGATTGCATTAATAATCAAAGATATATTTAGAGTTTACAATAGAGATATAATATAAAAGGTAACTAACAAACTAACAATAAAGGTAAACCTGATCTAATAAGGAAACTAAAATGGAGCAATAATAATAATAACTCTAACAGATTCAACCTTTCCTCTTGTCTCTTCTTTCTTCCTTCTCTAAAACCCTTTTATTTGGAGATTTGATTTGATAGAATGGCTAGTGAAGTGGCAGCTGCAGCTGCTGCATCAAAAATTCCTGCAGAGGCACCACCTGCCACGGCGCAGCCTCCTCACAAGCTGGAGAGACAGTGGATGTTTTGGTTCGACAATCAGTCCAAACCCAAACAGGGCGCTGCCTGGGGCAGTTTATTTGAATCTTCAAATATGCAAAAATTTGCGGATTTGAAGATTCATATATATATATATATATTCAAACCGGCATATTATGATGATGATGGTGGTGGTGGTGGTTGCGGCAGCGGCAACGGCGGTGGTAGTTGGTTTTGTGTGTACTGGTGGTGGTTGCAGCGGCAGCGGCGGCGACTTTGGAGTGTAGCGGTGGAGGAGCAAGAAGTTGGGAGGTGGATATGGTGTAAAATGGTGGAATTGTATTAGGGTTAGGTTTTGGTGTTGGGGAAGAAGATGAAGAAAGAAAAAATAATAAATAAAATAGAAAATAGTTAAAATATTAAATTAATAAAATAAAAAATAAAATAAAATAAACACTATATTGTTTAAATATCTAAAAAGGACAAGGGTATTATAGTCTTTTAATAATATTTTATAAGCAAAAATACTAGAGAGAGGTAGTAAGCATATTTTAAAAATTACAAGGAGGTTTCTAGTTAATTTTTTTATTACAGGGGGCGGAGTGATAATAACGTAAATCACAGGGGGGTTGGGTGTAATTTACCCCCAAATTAAACATACCCCATAACCTACATTTTACTAGATTAACTGGTACAAACAGAATTTTATAAATTGATAGAATGAAAAATGATAAAAGAAAATACTTCCAATAAATCAAAAGTCCTACAAGAATAAATTCTTGTCCCTGCAAGAATAACGTAACTCACAGGGGGGTTGGGTGTAATTTACCCCCAAATTAAACATACCCCATAACCTACATTTTACTAGATTAACTGGTACAAACAGAATTTTATAAATTGATAGAATGAAAAATGATAAAAGAAAATACTTCCAATAAATCAAAAGTCCTACAAGAATAAATTTTTGTCCCTACAAACCGAAGTTTGTCCCAAGCTTAAAGCTCGATTCCACAATAAAATTCTGAATAATGAAAATAAACCTAAAGACTCCTATATATACTACTACTATAACTCATAGCAAGTTATTGATTCCTAATAGAAAGGAAATAACTTAATCAACGAGGAATAAAATTAACAACGAAACTCAATAAAACAAGGACTCGAATTAAGAAAATAAAACAATAAACTTAAATAACTAAATCTTCGAAAATCTGCTTTATAACATTAACCCACGTAATAACATTCTTTATGGTTCAAGAAAAAGAAAAGAAAACACATGAAAAATCATTTTTTTACAAGAGAAAATGAAAAGATAAATAAAATAGAAGAGAAAATCTACTTTTTTCTCACCAAATGGTAAGAAAGAAAAAGGTGGGAAAAAAATTCTTATATTTTCTTTCCTTTTGCTTAGCAATTTCTTTAAACCAAACAAAATGCAAGGGAATCGTACCGAAGCTAATGCCCACATGCCGACTATGGGTAGTACGGTGTATCTTACATCCATTACCATACATGGTTCAAAGTATCGGCCAATATCTGATGATATCGGTCGATACGTAATCCGTCGATATGCTTTACTACCGCTAGTGTATGGTATCACCGATACCATCGGATATCGGCCGATAATATTGACGATATCATGATAATATTTGAAAAATTGAATATTATCGGCCGATAGACTGATAATATCGGAAATACCGAAATCTGGGCAGAACAGCTTCGTTGATTATAGATTGGAATCTATATGGAAGGCAATGGGAGCAGGCAATGAGCAGAACAGCTTCGTAGATATATGTTGAATGATATAATGTTGAAAGAGTATGGCATGTACACCTCTCTTCCAAGGTTAGTCTTTTACAATTTCAACTGAAATCCTCATGCTTTTCCAAATAATCTTATCGCACATATCTGACTTTTCCCCCTTTATCTGGTGACTACGCAGTTTTCATGTCACAAATTGGACCCTTTAGTAGCTAATGGCTATTCACATGCATGACATGATGAAGATGCTTTTGTTTACAAAATGGAGTTTAATCTTGTTAGCATATGATAAATTTTATGTATTTATCCTGTTCTTGTCCATGATCCATAAATTTTTCTTGGCAATAGGAACAGAAAGATAAAGTTAGTCAAAGAATTTATGCTCTTCAACAGCTCGTCTCTCCAATTGGCAGCAAGCATGGCCATAGTAAATACTTTTAATATGTATTTAAAAGTACAAATTTGTGTTATTTACATTTTTCTTTAATTTTACTAATTTTTTAAAAAATTTTAGAACATTTTATAATGCTTTTGTATCATATCGCTCGATAATATCCTGATACGCCGATACCAATTGGAGACACCTTTGAGACAGTCAGGTCTCTGGGGGATGATTATTGGTCCAAGAACATGTATGACATGGGTTACACCCTCCCTAGTATACAATGGAGAAGATGAAGGAAGTGGTACAACCACAGCTTTTCCAGGAGAAAGGGACTCAGCCCTTTCCTTGGTTGCGATTTCTAGTTCTGGACCTGCAGATTTGAAGATAGCAGCATTTTCGCCTCCACCTCCCGGTTTTAGACGCCTGCACAATGTTAATTTTCAGATGATCAACCTGAAATGCAAGAGCGGATGATGACTGTGAATTGGAAGATTGAATGCAAAGTTAAAAGACAAAGATAGACAATTGGCATTCATCTAGCACTTATATTTGTATGGTCTTCTTTCTATAAATTCGAGACTCTAGAAGCTATTTGTAACGTCTTTCTTTAGATCATGAAGTCAATCCCTCTTAGCTTAATCTTCAAATTTTGTAGGATCCTTAGTTGAATAATTTTCCTTGCAACCTGAAAAGCAATTAATTGTGCATAAAGATCTCAATACCAATCAATATCTTTGAAACAAACATGATGGATGGAGAATGAAGAGATCCAATGGCAGACATGAAAGTTGAAAACTCAAGCATATTAGTCAACCGTATGGGTGTATAGTAAAATGAGTTTGCGTAGTATCATTCAACAAAATATATGATTTACAAACTCACCAGTTGGTAGTATTAGCGATTACATTGCACTGTAAACCTTTCTGAGTCATCATTTGATAACTAAATTTTTAATGGAATTTAAAACTCAATGAATTAAAAAATATTAACATAATAAAGTGGACCAACAAGGCAACAATTCAATATTTTTCTTCTTCGAATTTTATTTTTAAATTTTCTTATATTATGAAATTCGCATCAATATCTCAAATATATCATATAATTCGTTTAGAGTTCACATATTTTTAATTAAAACAAACAGAAACTATTTATTGTTGGAAATTTTTTAATTCTACTTATCCTCTTTCAGCATATGGATGAACAGAAGCGGAAAACTATGATCTTTATGGGGATGAAGTAAGTAGTCCAGGTTTTGACGCAGGCGACTCTGGACAGCACGGTGGATACTCCTATTTCACTTGTGGAGGATCAGGGCAGAGTGGATTTAATTTCAAGCCAGGTGGATGGCAAAATATGGGCGGACAAGAAGGTTCAAAATCATTCTCATTTTCTTTCGGCGGTCCTGGTTCTGGCAAGCAAAGCTCATTTGGTTTCGGCCTAGATGATATCTTTTCCAATTTCTTTGGAGGTGGCATGGGAGGAGGAAGTTAGTTTGGTGCTTTTGGTAACTCAGGCGGGTACCAGTATGGGAATAGACGTCCCGCTGAGAGCATACCATCTGTAAATTCTCAGTTATACAGAAATGAAATAGTTAATAATGGGATGACATGGCCTTTGTTGTTCTACATATCCAATCTCCGAGGCATCCAATATTATGAATCTGTCATAGAGGAAGTTGCCGCCTCGCTTCAGGGAGCATTAAAGGTGCTTAGTCATTTTTTTTCTCGTGTGCTCATCACTTATTAAGATAATTATGGCATGGTAAGAATCTATGTGTTCTCTTATACAGGTTGGAAGCATAAGTCGTGATTCTGATGCATCCTTTTGCAAGGAGCTTGGTGTATACCCTCGAAGAGAACCAAAAATCTTTGTTTACTCTTATGCATCTGGTGAAAAAGGGGTCATTAGTAGAGTATGTTGGTGGTTTAGATGTAAAATCCCTGAAAAGTTTCTGTCAAGATCATTTGCCCAGATTTTCGACTTGGGAAATTTGAATATTGATTCTGAGCCTGGAAAGTTGCCAAAAGTGTTGCTTCTCTCATAGAAAAACACTCCTGTTATTTGGCGCGTGCTTAGTGGCTTATATCGCAAGCGTTTTGACTTCTGTGATGCGGAAGTAAGAATATTTTCACTTAACTAGATACTGAAAGACTAGTTTCTCTACTTATAATAGTAATGGTCTCCTAATTCTTTTTTATGACAAAAGGAACTGAGATATTACATTTTCATTGTTTAATGATGATTGTAGGTTCATGACGCTTCAACTCCGTTTGTGAGAAAATTAGGCGTTGACTCACTTCCAGCTATCATCGGTTGGCTATCAAATGGGGAGAAGCAGATTCTCAAATCTGGGATATCTGTAAAAGATCTAAAATCTGCAATAGAGGAGCTTAGGGGTTTGCTTGACAATTTTGAGAAAAAAAAAATAAGAAGGCAGCTTCAGTTACAAAGGATCATACTGAATCAGGGGAAAAGAATATACCGCTGTGTTGGGAAAGAGTGCCAAAATAAATGACACCGGCGCAACGCGGAAGCGATATAATTCTTTTCCCCACTAACTGGATAAAAATGGGACCACACCAACGATAGTATGATAGAAAGAAATAGAATAAACGAGACAAGAGTTTTTACGTGAAAAACCCAAATCGGGAAAAAAACCACCGGACCGAAGTCGAAAACCTCCACTATATCAATAATGGGCTTACACAATTTCTCCCTAAATTAATTAGGGGATACACAAAATCTTCAAGAGAATATCCCTTGGATTACAAATACGTCAAGTTTAGAAACTTGGAATTGTAGAAGAAAAATAGAACACTCTCTCAATCTTATTTTTCTTCTCCCAATTTTTCCCTCTTATTTTTTCTCTCCTTCTCTCTATTTCTCTCTCTAGCTCTCGTTGATGGTGTGTAGAGAATGGCAAAGAGAGCCTCTATTTATAGGGAAAATGCATGGCAATTTTCAACACTTATTATGTCATGCCATATGTCATTTGCCCATTTTTATTTTCAAAGAAAGTGGCTGCAAGTTTTTCAACAAAACCAACCACCTTTATATGGCCACCCACATGGGTGGGACCCAACAATTCTCCCCCTCCAACTCATGTGGGGGGCACAACCAAGCCCGCTTCGCTTTTGCAGACTTCAAGCTTTTCTCTTGGCAAAGACTTTGTGAGCATATCTGCGCCATTATCATCCGTATGCACTTTATCAAGCTGTATCAATTTTTCGTCAAGAACATCCCGGATCCAATGATATCTCACATCTATGTGTTTGGACCTTGAGTGGAAAGTCGAATTTTTACTCAAGTGGATCGCGCTCTGACTGTCACAGTAGAGCCTATACTTTTCCTGCTTCAAGTCCAACTCTCTAGAAACTTCTTCAACCACAACACCTCTTTACATGCTTCAGTCACAGCAATGTACTCGGCCTCTGTTGTGGATAATGCCAACATTTTTGAAGTTTCGACTGCCAAGAAATAGCTCCCCCTGCAAGATAATCAAGTATCCGGATGGACTTCCTGGAATCAATATCTCCAGCCATGTCTGCTCGGTGTGTGTACCCCTCTAAAATAGTTTGGCCATCACCAAACCTTAGACATAGTCTCGAAGTGCCTCTCAACCCGCATTATCCATTTCACTGCTTCCCAGTGATCCTTGCCAGGGTTAGATAGATAGCGACTAACTACGCCAACTGCATGAGCAATATCGGGTCTAGTACATACCATAGCATACATCAAACTGCCAACTGCAGAAGCATATGGTATCTTCTTCATCTCTTGTTTATCTTCCTCACTTGTGGGGCATTGTGCGGAGCTGAGTTTGAAATGACCTGCAAGTGGAGTACTAACCGCTTTAGATTTACTCATGTTGAATCTTTCAAGAACTTTCTCAATGTACTGTTCTTGAGATAACCAGAGCTTCTTGTCAGCTCTATCCCTAGATATTTTCATTCCAAGGATCTTCTTAGCCGGACCCAAGTCTTTCATCGCAAAAGACTTTCCAAGTTCTTTCTTCAGCTTCTCAATCTTGCTGGCATCATGACCTACAATCAGCATGTCATCAACGTATAACAGTAGAATTATAAAATCTCCATCTGAGAATTTCTTAAAGAATACGCAGTGATCTGAGCTGGTTCTCGTGTAGTCATGGTCTGTCATGAATGAGTCAAATTTCTTGTACCATTGTCTGGGGGCTTGCTTCAGACCGTACAAGCTTTTCTTCAACCTGCACACCAAGTTTTCTTTTCCTTTGACTCTGAACCCTTCCGGCTGCTCCATGTAGATTTCTTCATCTAGATCTCCATGAAGAAATGCGGTCTTTACATCAAGTTGTTCAATCTCCAAACTGAGACTGGCAGCTATCCCAAGAACAACTCTGATCGAAGACATCTTCACCACTGGTGAGAAAATTTCTTCAAAATCAACACCCTTTTTCTGATTGAAACCCTTCACAACCAGCCTTGCTTTATATCTGGGTTGTGAGCTATGTTCCACATTTTTCAACTTGTACACCCACTTATTTTTTAGTGTTCTCTTGCTTTTAGGCAGCTTCACCAAGTCATAGGTGTGATTTTCTTGTAAGGATTTCATCTCCTCTTTCATGGCCTCCATCCACATATCTCTCTGATCATGTGATATGGCCTCTGGGTAACTCTCTGGTTCTCCCCCATCAGTGAGCATCACATACTCATCTGGATTATATCTGGTCGAAGGACGTGTCTGTCTGGTTGACCTTCTAACCGTCGCCTCTTGTGGCAGAACTGGATCATCAGTCTGTATAGGTGGCATCTGGTCATCAACTGGCTCATCATCAGTTATATCATTCTGCTCGTCCTGTACATCTCCCCCGTGATCCCGAGTTTTACGTGAAGGAACTGGATCTAAGTCATCAGGAACTTCCTGAGAAGATTCTCTCCTCTCGATCTGTTTTGTATCATCAGATGTTTGTTCCTCAAGAAACACAACATCTCTGCTTCTGATAACTTTTCTGTTCACCGGGTCCCAAAGTCTGTAACCAAACTCTTCATGGCCATAGCCCAAGAAGGTACATGGTTTGGTTTTGTCATCAAGCTTGGATCTTTCATCTTTTGGAATATGAACAAACGCCCTGCAGCCAAACACTCTCAAGTGTTTGTAAGTAAACATCTTTCCCTGACCAAACTCTATCTGGAATGTCACCATCCAAGGAGCTGATGGAGAAAGGTTGATCAAGTCAACTGCAGTCCTCATTGCTTCACCCCAAAAGGATTTGGGCAATTTTGAGTGTGATAACATACATTTGATCCGTTCACAAATTGTCCTGTTCATCCTCTCCGCCACACCATTGTGTTGTGGAGTTTTTGGAACACTCTTCTCAAGCCTGATACCATGGTCACGACAATGTGCTGTTCAAATGGACCCTGGTATTCGCCACCGTTGTCTGAACGAACCCTTCAGCTTCCTTCCGGTTTCTCTTTCAACTTTTGTTTGAAAATGCTTAAAGACTGTTATAACCTGGTCTTTAGATTTCAAAGCAAAACACCAGACCTTTCTAGAGAAATCATCAATGAATGTGACAAAATACACTGCACCAACAAGTGTTTTGTCTTTCATATAGCATACATCAGTATGCACCAAGTCAGAGGATGTGATTTTCTGGACGGATAGAAGCTCTTGAACGCAACTCTGTGCTGTTTTCCTGCTAAACAATCAACACAAGTTTGTAGCTCTATCCCATTGACGTCAGGTAGGAGTTTCTTCTTAGCCAAAAGTTGCATGCCTTTTTGGCTCAAGTGTCCAAGCCTCTTATGCCATAGCTCAATGGAGGAATTATTGACTGCTGCATTCACCTCTCCATTGGATAATTTTGCTTGCATCAGGTAGAGTGAGTTCTTTTTCTTACCCTTTGCAGTAATCAGAGAACCTTTGGTGAGCTTCCATTTTCCTTCACCAAAGTTACTGACATAGCCATCATCATCTAGCTTGCCAGTGGGAATAATGTTGAGCCGAATGTCAGGAATATGTCTGACGTCCCTCAAAATGAGTCGGCACCCTGTGTCAGTTTCCAAGTTAATGTTCCCCATGCCGATAACCTCTGTCACACCATTATTGGCCATTCTGACTCTGCCAAAGTTACCACTCGTGTACGATGTGAACATATCCCTATGTGGGGTGATATGATACGAGGCTCCTGAATCAATGATCCAATCTGTCTCTTGGCATGATGAACTGACACATGCGTCATCACAGATAATGACAACATCACCATCAGTTGCCACAGCTGTGGTGTCTTTGTCATCTTTCTTGTTTTCATTATTTCCATTCTTTTGATCTCTTTTCTTCTTTCTGCAGTCTCTTTCGTAGTGGTTTGGACCACCACAATAATGGCATTTGAAATCTCCTTTGAACTTGGACTTCCCCCTGGATTTGTCTCTCTGGTGCTGAGGACCTCTACTTTTGTTTCTTCCTCGTCTGTCAGAATTTTCAGTCACCAAGGCATTTTGCTCGGTACTGAACGCCTGCTCCTTTCTTTTGGACTCTTCATTTAGAAGGCAATCTTTGACCACTTGCAAGGTCAAATCTCCATTGGGAGCTGAGTTGCTGACTGACACCACGAGGGTATCCCAACTATCTGGTAATGAGCTGAGCAATAATAAAGCAATCACTTCATCACCAAGAGGTATCTTCATGTTGATGGATTGATTTATTAAGCCCTGGTAAGCATTAAGATGCTCCGTCATGCTGGTGCCCTCTTTGTACCGAAGCCGGACAATTTTTCTGATAACAGAAGCTTTGTTTAAGGCATTTTTCCTCTCAAACATAGCCTCTATATTTTTCCATAGAACATCAGCCTTTTCCTCATTTGCAAAATGATGGAAGATACTGTGTTCAAGAAAGCGTCGGATAAACCCGACCGTCTTTCTGTGCAAGATGGTCCACTCATCTGCACTCATATCGTTTGGTTTAGATTTATCTCCCTGCAAGGGCAAGTACAAATCCTTGCAATAGAGAAGATCTAACATACTCGGTTTTCAGATTGAGTAGTTCGATCCGTTCAGTTTGAACATCCCACCAATAGATGATGACTCCTCCATTTTTAATCCGTTACCTCAAATATGAACGTGGCTCTCCAAATGCGAAAGCCAAATAGCCCGGGAAAATTTTTCTGATGTGGAAGATCAGATTAAACTGCGACCACAGAACATACTCAGAATACCCGAGTTCTGATACCACTTGTTGGGAAAGAGTGCCAAAATAAATGACATCGGCGCAACGCGGAAGCGATATAATTTTTTTCCCCACTAACTGGATAAAAATGGGACCACACCAACGATAGTATGATAGAAAGAAATAGAATAAACGTGACAAGAGTTTTTACGTGGAAAACCCAAATCGGGAAAAAAACCACCGGACCGAAGTCGAAAATCTCCACTATATCAATAATGGGCTTACACAATTTCTCCCTAAATTAATTAGGGGATACACAAAATCTTCAAGAGAATATCCCTTGGATTACAAATACGTCAAGTTTAGAAACTTGGAATTGTAGAAGAAAAATAGAACACTCTCTCAATCTTATTTTTTTTCTCCCAATTTTTCCCTCTTATTTTTCTCTCCTTCTCTCTATTTCTCTCTCTAGCTCTCGTTGATGGTGTGTAGGGAATGGCAAAGAGAGCCTCTATTTATAGGGAAAATGCATGACAATTTTCAACACTTATTATGTCATGCCATATGTCATTTGCCCATTTTTATTTTCAAAGAAAGTTGCTGCAAGTTTTTCAACAAAACCAACCACCTTTATATGGCCACCCACATGGGTGGGACCCAACACGCTGCTTAAGGGATCAAATTTTCATGATATTTGTGGCGACAAAGTCCCCGTCTGCTTAATTGGTGTTTACAGGTCGTCAAAAACACGAGACAAGCTTCAAAAGATTCTGCAATCAGTAAGTACCTTAGTTCTTGAAGTTTACCTCAAACTTCGAAGATTCCCTCTGAAAAGAAATATCGGTTCAAATGCTGATTAATAATTTCATTTTTCCTGTATTTACGTTCTGTTTGCTTGATCCTTCAGGTATTGCAGAAATCATTTTCTAGATGACAAAATTTGGCATCTGGTTCGAGGGATTCAGTTTCTTATGCTCTTTAGTGTTAGAAGATACAAGAAAGATATTCTAAACTATAAAAATAAATACAAGAAAATATAATATAAGATAAAAAAAAGATTCTATGCTAATTTAGAAGATATATTCTAACCCTACCAAGCAGCAATCTTTTTTAAACTCATTAGACAAATCTGGGTTCAGGTCATCGGAAAAGCTCTTGGTAGCCTTTAAAGCAAAGAGAGGGAAATTAGCGACGTTTCAGGGTGTAATAACCGAGGAAGCCGCAGAGAGATTTATAAGTTCAGTACTCAATGGAGATGTACGATTTGGCAAGGTAATACAGAAGCCTATACTAAAATAACACCTGAGTGTACAATTTGGCAACGAAGATAACATTCGACACATTTGGAAAGTAGGATTTAATGATTGGTTCTGGTCCAAACTTTGTACATGTGTCACTATTTGGCTCCTGTTTCCATTTAGTACTTTACTCCTCTTTAATATAGATACTGTAGCTTAGAATATATTCTTCACGGAAGTGTGGTAATGAAGTGAGAATTTTTACAGTAGGATTTTTGCTATAGTATTTGAAAAGGAATTTATGCTCCAATACGGATAGGTGTTGTAAATAGGGTGTTCATCGGCCGGTTTTGGAACCGAATCTCCAAAATTTCGAACCCAAAAAAACAAAAAAATTCTTTTCCAATATTTTGCTAATTTTTTCTGAGGCCATTTCTTTGCCCCGCAGCAAATCAAGATTGCAAGTACAATTTTGTTGAAATTGGGCATATTATATCAGACAATTGCTTAATAAAAAGAAGAAAAGTATAATAATATCATATGGAGGGATCAAACCATATAATAATTAGCTATAACTCTCTTCTTCATGATGGCTGCGCAAGCTTCGTGGTGCTCGCCGGTCGGCGTCCGACTTCTGGCGGTGGAGAGGCAGAAGTGAAGAACTCAAGATGAAGAGAAGAGAAGGCAGAAGTGAAGAGGGATTTGAGCTGCTGTGTTTGCGTTTGAAGTGAAGCAGAAGAGAATAGGGGTTTTTGACCTGAATACACAATTTAAAGTTGACTCAAATACTTATATTATAAAACATGAAAAATCAAAAAAAAAAATTATATATGAATCGAATTTCGGTTCGGTTCGGTTAACCGAACCTGAAAATTGAAACCGAACCGAAAACCGATTTTTGCACCCAAAAAAAAATCGAAAACTGAACCGAAATTTTCGGTTTGAACCGAAATTTCGATTTTCGATCGGTCCGGCCAATCCATAAACACCCCTAAACTTGTAAATGGCAGATTACTTGGTTCTTGATGAACGGTTTGGGAGTCGTAGTTTTGGGACTTGGGTTTTTGGAAGTTTCAGAACTCAACATTGCACAACTGTAAGAATTTACTTAGGAGTGTGAATCAATTTTTGCATAATTGATTTTCCCGTAGGTTATGGCATTCCCTATTCTTGCATAATTGATTTTCATGTAATAGATTATGCAAAAGTTGGAAGTTTCAATTTTGCTGAAATATGGTCCTGTATTGTAAAAATGACCAAATGAGATTAATAGAAAAATGTTTAAGCAGTCATCAGAATAGTTTTTTTAACTTCACATGCAGATTTTAATTTTGCAATCGTCGGATCAATCGCACTCGCTCTTAGAGACATATAATCTTAAGCATCCTCGTATAATCATAGATACACATAACTCATTATATAATCAGCGTTCTTGCACAATATAAAGTACTTTAATGATATAAGCAAGCATGACAATAATATAATGGCTTCAAATAAAATTTGTGTATGATGGGAAGTTTCGGTTTGTCGGTAATTCTATGGTGGATCGGGAGTATTGCTCTTGGTCCACACCCACCTACCCTGTGTAAATCACTCCACCTCAAATGTTTGTGTGGTGAAAAATGGATCGAGAGCAACAATCTCGATCCCCTTAGAGTTTTCCCTTGGTTTGTGTCTTCATCCGACAAGTTCCCCTGTGCTGCCACCTAACAGCTCACAACCTAAACCACCTAAGCTAGAGGTTTACTCATTTCCGCACCTAGAAATGACGTAATTCCGTACATATGGGAACTCGAAATGCAGCCGTTGGATCAAGTGTGAGAAAGACGGCTGAAGTTGTTGGGTTGAGACTTGAGGAAGCAGTTTTTCCTTGGCCTTTGAATTTTGACTGTTGTTGGTATGACTTGAGCCAATTTTGAATTGAAAAAAATGAGTTGGTGTTTGGGGATCTTTATCAATCTTTGGATGCATTTGAAAATACTTTTCAAATAGTTTTTTTGAAGATGGAAGTCGATTTATAAAAATATTACAAACATATTTGATAATCAAATTTAAATGAATTTTTGGGATAAGTCACTTCTCTAAAAGTACAATTGAAAAAATGCATATTAGTGACTTTTGAATATATTTTTTCAGCACTTCTATAAAAAATTACTTTAAATATAATTTTAATAAATACTTAACATTTTTTAAAACACTTAGTTGAAATGTTCATTTTAAAAAGTTCATCCTACAAATAAGACTTGTTAATTAAAAAGTGAATTCAAACAAATCTTTTATGTTTAGACAATTTGATAGTCCAATGAAGAATCCAATATTTATTTTGTCACACGGATCAAAGGAAAATACTTTCTAGAAAATTCAACATCATGTACATTACAATTATAGTTTTAGTTTTCTTAAATAGACCTCTTTAATTACCCAAGTCCGTGCATGAAAGAGTGGGATGATAAGTTCTTGCTATTGCGAAAATGCACTTTAAAATATTCTATTTTAAGTCGTATATTATCGTGTATTTTATTTCACATAAGATAAGTGTTTATAATATATTGGTTTTTATTTTTAAAAATTTTAATATTGTGTATAAATAAATAGAATGCAAGTTGAAACAAGAATCCAAATGGAATGAAAAGATGCAAAATAAGGAATAAATCAAACTAAAAGCCAAATAGAATATGGATACAGGAATCCAAGGTCTTGCATGTTGAATTTTATCTCAGAATAGTAAAGGAGAACTTACAATTGCTCTTTTGCTGCCCATTTTGCGTTGTTTGGATGAATAGTTTTATGATTTCATAATTCTTATTAAATAACCCTCCCCGCCCCAGGGATTAGTCAATTAAATCCCCAATATTCTTGGAAGTGTTTGCAACAAACCAATCAAAATCACAAATAATTTGATAATTCTCTATCAATTATAGTACTAGTCAACTAGTTATTGCCTAGCTAACATACATGCGCATGTATAGTTGAAGAAAAATAATAGTCCACATACAAACGCCGCCTTCACTTCTAATAAAACTAATTAATTAGGAAATACCAAGATGAACCCGTTAGAATCAAACCGAGTCCTCTATTCAAATTATGTTCTGTCTTCTATTTAAAATAAGAAAGAATTAAAGTAAAGGATCCGGACTACTTAGAATTTTCTTCCATAGTGATCTATTTTTGTCTATACTCAACGTGTTTTGTCATTTATTTGTTTTTTCAAAAGAAATACATAAATAAATGTAATATTGACCAATTTTGCATAATCACTATCGAGAACATACGTTATAAAAGGGTTACACTTGCAATCATGCATTTAATTGAACAATATACTAGCAGAATTTCTTTTGCATGCATACTCACTCCGTTAGCACTCACCCGTATCAAATGTTAAATTTGATATTTATAACATATATCATTTAATCGATTTTTTTAAAAACAATGGCTCTATATATTTATGTTTTTTGGGAACATTTTCATTTTTTGAATCACAAAAAAATGAAAAAGCACATTTCAAGCTAAATTCTATAGAAAACACTCAAATTTTTAATCCTACTACATATTCTCTTATATAACTACTCATCATTTCAATCACTTCATTCTCCCTCCTTATTAATTACATAATTCAACTATTCAACACATTTTCTTTCTTACTTTATCATAACTAAAATATTATTCTAATTTTTTCTTCTATCATCATTACATATATAACTAATTCAATCAACTTTATATCACATCTATACAATTTCCAAACATTTCTCAAAAACACATCCATACAAACGAAAAAAATTAATATTTTCACATAAATTTTTATAATACACATTTTTCAATAAAAATTTAAAATTCGTTTTCGAAAACACAGTCATACAGAGCCAATGAAATTTGCAATATCAATAACAAAAATACTATTGACTATTGTAATTGGATCCTAATTGATATTGGCTTCCCCATACAAAACAAAAACCACATTTAAAAACAATGATCTATTTTCTTCCCATGTATAGCAAACACCAGTCCACCGCCTTTGAAATTATTCCCCCAGTTTACGCACTAATTTACCAAAACCCGAAACCGCCCCTTGTTTATAAAACTCCTTGCCATTTCTGCTCCTTTAATTTCACTCCCTATAAATAATTACTACTCCCCTTTTCTACACTCACTCAAACTCAGATCACAATTTAATTAATCACTTCAAATTTCCCCTCACTTCAATTTCTGCTATTTTAGTACTCTCGCGATGGACGTAAACATTGGTTCGTTGGACTCATGTAAGGCCGCCACGTGTAACGACGTAGGTTGCCTCCCATCGAACGGCACCGTTTCGACCATTCAATCCTCCGCCGTACCGTTCAACTCCGCCGAGGCAACGCTCGGCCGCCACCTCGCTCGCCGTCTCGTCCAGATCGGCGTGAGTGACGTGTTCTCCGTCCCCGGCGATTTCAACCTAACGCTGCTCGACCATCTGATCGCCGAGCCAGGCCTCAACTTAGTCGGATGCTGCAATGAGCTCAACGCCGGCTACGCCGCCGATGGTTACGCTAGGGCTCGAGGAGTCGGTGCGTGCGTCGTTACGTTTACCGTCGGAGGATTGAGTGTTCTGAACGCGGTCGCCGGCGCGTACAGTGAGAATCTTCCGGTGATTTGTATTGTCGGAGGACCTAACTCGAACGATTACGGTACGAACCGGATCTTGCATCACACTATTGGATTACCGGATTTCAGCCAGGAGTTACGCTGCTTCCAGACTGTTACTTGCTTTCAGGTAAAATATATAGTGCATGCATCATTGTTTGTTATGCTCGTGAATCGTGATACGTCGCAGTATGGATTCTGGAGAATAATGTTGTCGTGTATTTATTTATTGTTTATTTTTGTGGATTTTAGGCGGTGGTGAATAATTTGGAGGATGCGCATGAGTTGATAGATACGGCGATATCAACAGCGCTGAAGGAGAGTAAGCCTGTGTATATAAGCGTGAGCTGTAACTTGCCGGCGATTCCACATCCGACGTTTAGTCGTGAACCTGTTCCGTTTTCGCTATCTCCAAAGTAAGCTTCGGATTCATCCTTTATGTTTTCAGTTTGTGAGGAATGTCATCTGTCTCATATCTGTGCGTGCTGTGATATATATATATATACATCCACATTTGAGATATTGAGTTGGTATATCAGTATTTAAAATTACTTGGCTATGTTGGAAATTGTAAAGAAATCTTGTCGATTTTTCGATCATTTTTTAAGTGTGTTACAAATTACTTGAGTTGTGCACTGACGGTTCAATATATGCATGTTTTTCTGCTGAACTTCGGTTCAATATATGCATGTTTTTCTGCTGAACTTCTTCATGTAAATTACTTGGTGCTTAGTGTTCAAGTTTGAATGCTTAGAACTGTTCAGGACTAACATGAGTATGAGAGGAGTGTATAGGTCAGTGGATTGTGCTATTAGACAGTATAGTGTTCGAGTGCGGCGTGATCTGCATGTTGTGGGATCTGATTCTTTAAGAAACTAATTGTTGCTCTGTTTGTAGACTGAGTAATCAAATGGGCCTGGAAGCTGCAGTGGAGGCAACAGTGGAGTTCTTGAACAAGGCCGTGAAACCAGTGATGGTGGGAGGACCAAAACTCCGTGTTGCAAAAGCGTGCAATGCCTTTGTGGAATTGGCGGATGCTTGTGGCTATGCGCTTGCAGTTATGCCATCAGCTAAAGGGCTAGTTCCAGAGCACCACCCACATTTTATCGGCACTTACTGGGGTGCCGTAAGTACTGCCTTCTGTGCTGAAATTGTGGAGTCAGCTGATGCTTACCTCTTTGCTGGACCGATCTTCAACGACTATAGTTCAGTAGGATACTCTCTACTTCTTAAGAAAGATAAGGCAATTATTGTACAGCCTGATCGTGTGACCGTTGGTAATGGGCCGGCATTTGGATGTATTCTAATGAAGGATTTCTTTATTGCCCTTGCTAAAAGGCTCAAGCGTAATACAACTGCTCATGAGAATTATAGTAGAATTTATGTTCCCGAAGGGCATCCTCTCAAATGTCAGCCCAAAGAAGCATTGAGGGTTAATGTTCTGTTTCAGCACATTCAGAAGATGTTGACTGGGGAGACAGCTGTTATTGCTGAGACAGGCGACTCGTGGTTTAATTGCCAGAAACTGAAATTACCACAGGGTTGCGGGTGAGCACTAGTGAAAGCTTACAATGCAGTTCTTTACATTGCCCTCCACATAGACACATATATTCACCCTGTTTTTAAATTGAATTTTGTTTTGCAGGTATGAATTCCAGATGCAATATGGATCCATTGGTTGGTCAGTCGGTGCAACTCTCGGTTATGCCCAGGGCGTACCGCAGAAGCGAGTGATTGCTTGCATTGGCGATGGTAGCTTTCAGGTATATTCTGACATCTGCCTTTTCATCAACAGATGTTATTTTGTATTTGGCTCGGACCCTGGCATAGTTTGTGCTCTCTTAAAGACTCACAGTAGAAAGATTGATCACTGCAAACTAATTGCTTCATTTAAATCGCCACCACTTAATTTTGATTACAGATAGTTTTGCCAAATCCTTTTGTCTAAATAGTGAGTGTCTCGTGTTTGTATTTGGGCTTTATTTATGAGACTCAATTCTAAGCAAGGAAATTCCACCCATTTCAAGTTTAATATCTCCAATGTTGACTAACGTCTTGGTGAATGGCTGCAGGTGACAGCACAGGATGTTTCAACAATGATTAGAAATGGGCAGAAAACCATTATCTTCCTGATCAACAACGGTGGTTACACCATTGAAGTAGAGATTCATGACGGGCCGTATAATGTGATAAAGAACTGGAATTACACTGCCTTAGTCGACGCCATCCATAATGGTGAAGGCAACTGCTGGACAACTAAGGTCAGTCCAAGTTTTTGACTATTTTCACAATAGATTAGCTCAATTAACTCACATTGACAAATTTTTCTGTATGTACTCTTAGGTCCGATGCGAAGAAGAGCTTATTGAAGCAATTGACATTGCTACTGGAGCCAAGAAAGACTGCTTGTGTTTCATTGAAGTAATTGTTCACAAAGACGACACGAGCAAAGAGCTTCTTGAATGGGGTTCCAGGGTTTCTGCAGCTAATGGCCGACCACCGAACCCACAGTAAACTGTTTTGAATCTGCAAAGCTTATCGAATTTCGTACTGCTCTAGTTTCGATTTTGTTCATTCTTAATAGGTTGCTATTTTTCCTACTTCCAGAGCTGTATTAGCACAAGTGTTGTTAATAAGTAATTTGTATTTTGGAAACTTTTTTGGTTATATGCCGAAGTTTTACATATATATCTTCTTTAAGTTGAGTTTTTACATCTTATGGTAGCTGGAGTAATTAATTGTGACTTGTGAATATTCTCAGACAGTAGACCATGTTCAACGTTGTCCTTGAAAAAGATACCTTAAAAAGGTGGCCGCTGAGAGCTCTTGTCACGAGTTTTGCCGTGTTTGTGAGGCTTGAGATTCATGGTGATGGTTCTAGTGACGATGAAAGGTAGATGGATATTTTATATAGTGATTCACAAGTTTCGACGTCTTAAAGGAAACACTCATAACGCATAATCCGAAATAATTTTGTCGTTTCTCTTTTACTTAATGGAGTCCCGTCAAGCTAGAAATCTTTTTTGGTGGGTCCATCTCCATCGAGGTAAATTAGTAATTGACTAATTTGGATAAGACGGGGTAGGTTTCACAAAGCCGGATACCAGCTATATTAACCTGTCTAATACAGGGCATTTAGTCTATATCATGCACTTGACCAAATCAAACATACCCCATAACCTACATTTTACTAGATTAGCCCACGTAAAATCATTTTGTATGGTTCAAGAAAATTGATAGGAAAATTAAATAAAAATATCATTTTTCATTGTTTGGTTATTAAATTAAAAAAAATGGAAAGAAAAATAAAATAGAAGAGAAAATTTAAATTAATTTGAGTCAATATCTTTTTCTCACTGTTTGGTGAGAAAAAGTGGTGCAAAAGGAAAATAATTTCCTTGCATTTTCTTTTTCTATCAATTTTTTTGAATTGAACAAAGTGTAAGAGAATTACACCCAAGCGAATGCTCACATACCCGACTATGGGTAGGACCTAAACCAGAACCCTAGCCAATGGTGTGGATTCCTATTCGATCAGCACCAAACACGAAGACATGGCATTGATCACGAAGACATGGCACGTCCGATAAGCCCCATATGTTTAGCTCCGGGTTGCTTGTACGCTCCAAACCTATAAATACACCATTTTATCCTATCTAAACTAAATACGCATTCCACATATCATATTTTTGTCTTTGAATATCAAGCATTGTGGTGCACTGGTGTTCAGACTTGACGAATCTGAAGAATTCAAGACAGACCAGATTAAAACCTGGAACTAGATGATTGTCCAACCCAAATGATCAAAACTATAAAACAGAAAAGTTTATTAAACTATCCTACACGATCCAGAGAATCCTTTTTAATGACCAAAACATGGGTGATAGCTTGACAACAAAGGCAGCCAAGCACGAACTTTCATGTCTCCTTGTCACATTTCATAACAGTGCATGTTGTTGCACACAAAAACAAAAACACGACAAAACATATAAGCTGTGACAAGGTATTATGTACATCAAAGCTGAAAACTACCTAAGGATAAGTTGAATACTAATTACAAAAGTTAGCGGTAACCTCAGAGGAAACAAGACGACCATTTTGGAGTAGAGCTGCAGGGAAAGGGGCCTGACAAGAGCTAATATGCGATTTGAGGCGAGGTATGTTTGGATGTGCGCTTCTACACCGATGGCATCGTAATTCCATTTCCAGAAACTTACTATCATTTTTCAATGTAACTTTGCCTTCGTCCTCGAGTTCCTTCATCACATCTACTGAGTCCAAGAAAAATGGAGTAGTGAAAGAATTCCAATGCTTCTTGTTCTTCAAATGACTGGACTCAAAATCCTGGCTAATCACATGAAGGTGCAATTGTCGCATTGAAGGGACCTGGAAAAGAAAACGCAAAATTCATTTCATGGAAAGAAGGTTGACTTCTGCCACTCGCCATTATAAAGGTTAAGATCGAATTAACTATCCAACTACCATACAAAGCATTTGATACAAAAGGCATTGTGGAATTAAAAAAGAAGAAAGATACTCTGATATGTATAATCATCACAATGTCAAATACTGTCTGCCTGCCAACTTGATTCAAGTTTCTCAGCACCATAATTTATTTAGGAAGAAAAACAATAACCATAGAGCTTGCTACATATCTCATTGGTGACACGTTTAACTTCCTAGCATAGTCTCCAGAATGGGTAAGGAATATTGAGCCATTCAGGTTGCAATTGAACTAACCGAATGGTATCCAAGGCGGAATAATAATGATCCGTTTTCATTGATGAGCTTTTCTGCCCATTTCAAGCCAACAGCATGCATCGTCTTTAATAATGGGATGTGCTCTCTACGAACATCAGCAATGGAGTCAAGTCCATCGGCTCGTGCTAAGACCAAGAGGTGCACCTGTGCCTGTAATAGGAAAAACAAGAATGTTTCAAATAAATTTTCTTTTTTCCACCCTGCTTCTTAATTCTTTCAAAGAGGGTGAGAACGCGTCTAATCTGTGTGTGTGTGTGCGCGCATGCGTGCGTGTGCATTCGTGCACGTGTGTGTGTGTGTGTGTGAGAGAGAGAGAGAGAGAGAGAGAGAGAGAGAAAGAGAGAGTGAGAGACCTTTGGATAAGCATCATTCATCACTATAACATCATCCAAGACCTCTAATACAACGTTACTATGCTTGTCAGGATGCATTGCTATGTTGTAAAGAGCTTGAGCCCATGAGCCCCAGGCCTTGGTCGCGCCTCCACTTCCCTTATATTTTTTGTTCTTGTCAGATTCATAAACAGCTCCCCTTTTAGTCTTAAGATCATCATTTGTAGGAATTACCTCTTGAACACCTCCAGATTCCAGCGGTCTTTCAATGTTATGTTCCGAACCTACTCCTTGGGCTATAGACAGAAACCCTTCAAACAGAGATGAGTAAGCTTCACGAAGTATCTTACATCCCTTACCATAGTCACCTTTAAGACAGTCGGGTCTCTGGGGGTTCATATTTGGTCCGAGAACATGTATGACATGGGTTACACCTTCCCTAGTATACAATGGAGAAGATGAAGGAAGTGGTACAACCACAGCTTTTCCAGGAGAAAGGGTCTCAGCCCTTTCCTTGGTTGCAATTTCTAGTTCTGGACCTGCAGCTTTGAAGATAGCAGCATTTACGCCTCCACCTCCCGGTTTTAGACGCCTGCACAATGTTAATTTTCAGATGATCAACCTGAAATGCAAGAGCAGATAGTGACTGTGAATTGGAAGATTGAATGCCAGAGGTAAAAGACGATGGTAAACTGTTGACATTCATCTAACACCTATATTTGTAAGGTCTTTTTTTAAACTCGAGACTCTAAAAGCTAATTGTAACGTCTTTCTTTACATCATAAAGTCAATCCCTTTTAGCTGTGTTCAAATTTTATAGGATCCTTAGTTGAATAATTTTCCTTGCAAACTGCAAAGTGAAAAGCAATTAATTGTGCATAAAGATCTCAATACCGACCAATATCTTTGAAAAGTAAAACTTGTATATCAGACCACAGCAGAACTAAAAAAACAAACATGATGGATGGAGAATGAAGAGATCCAATGGCAGACATGAACGTTGAAAACTCAAGCATATCAGTCAACCGTATTAAAATGAGTTTGCGGAATAATCATTCAATGAAATATATGATTTACAAACTCACCAGTTGGTAGTATTAGCGATTACATTGCACTGTAAACCTTTCTGAGAACGGAGTCGAGTTATATCTCCAACAAATGTGAAAAACTTGTTGGAACCAACGTTCTTCTGCACAGCTTTAGTCTTAACCATGGACAATATTTTAGATTCAGGAGACAAATCTACCAAAAGAAGTCTAATCTTGGACTTTCCAATCCTACTGACAAATTCCTCAACTTTTTCAACAATAATGTCAGATGCCCTCTCAAGATTAAATTGAAAGTCTGCAGTAGAAATTGATGGAAAAGCCAAAGTGTAAATGTTGCATGAATCAACATCACCAGAAGTAGATGCTATGTCCAATTTATCACCTTTTCCTAACCTCTTCACGGGAATTTCATTAGTGATAGACTTCTCAACAACAGTTGGTCCAGATCCAGCATTACCTGAAGGATCAACTTTCTTAAGAAATCTCATAATCCCTTGCTGAGTCTTGGTATCTAACATCTTCTGTCCAAAACATCCAGAAGGAAGAGAATCTAACGGGCCAAACGAACCATACACACCAATAGCTTCTTTGACATCTCGCTCATCCTGACAAAATGTAATTCGATTGAACCCTTCACTCAGTTTAGGAAGTTCTTTCTTTGACAACATCTGATTCACAACAGCAGCAGCTTTCCCACCTTGTAACTTGCCTTCATGTTCAGTACGTTTCACCGAACGAGAAATACAAACCTTCGCTGGAATATCAAGCACAATAGCATGTTTCTCGGTTTGTGGGCCACCAAGCTTCAGAAAGTCTGCGCGCTGCTCTTTGTTGATGTTACATCTGTCTATAAATACACTCTTTCCTTCCTTCAAAGCAGTAGCTGCACTTGATAGACACTGGATTTTCGTCCCAGACTTGCCATTATTTATAATGTCCTGTAATAGAACAAAAAGCATTGAAGAATTTGCTGAAAGACCAGTCAACTAAAATCAGACTAAAATCAGATATTCAGATATAAAATGCAGCAATGTCAGCAACACACACACAATAGTCCAGACGAAAATAGGCTGGTCCTTTGCAGTGCATATAAAATAGGATAGACGGAGTATGTTACGAAGCTGAAGCCCAACTCTGTTTGTGAATTAAACATCAATAAATTGAGAATATCATACCATAAACCACCAATGTTGCTACAAGTGTCATAAATTCTTCACGAAGAGGCTCGATGAATTTATCAAACATCGAAGACTTAAAGAGAGAAAACAACAATAATAAATGAACTCACCCAACCGTTTCAGTTAAGAGATGGAAAATGTACAAAATACAATTCAAAAACGCATTGAAGCATTTCATCAAACATTTGCAATACGCATATTTGTATATATTACAATATAAAAATGCCTTGGTGTCTCTGCAATGTGAGCAAACCTGGCAAATGCGAGCCCACGGGCGGGCAGAAATTCGGATGACTTCATCACAGAAAGTGGATTTTCCACTTCCGGGAGGGCCCATCAGTAATACAACTATTGTCTTGCTCTCTTGCTTTCCTTCACCTTCACAAACAGAAAAAAACGAATGTTTCAAGTACCTAAAACTAGTATTCATGATATATATATATATATATATATATATTCACACTTCATGGAAATAAAATCACAGCTATTTTGCACCTGTAGACGGAGTATTTTGTCGATCAATCTCCATGGCTTCCTGTGTGATTTCAGCGAGGAAATGCGAAACCACTTCTCTCTTCCTTACTTCAGAAGTCTGAGATGAATACAACGAAACCACGCTTTTGGGAAAGCGTCATTAACTTAGTCAATCATTTTGATAAAGAAACGGGAAAATTGCATAAGACCCCCTGTGATATGCGAAATCTGAACCAAACTCCCCTGTGTTAATTTTTTTTTCGAATCACCCCCTTATATTATTTTTAATTCTGCATATTCCCCTTTGCATATTTTTAAATGTTTTAATCGATGAGTTTTACTTAAATATGTTTAATTTTTTTTAAAATAAAACTCATTCATATCAATTTTTCAAAAAGAGACGTTACATCCTACATTGCACTTTTTTGTATCACAAAAACTCATTCAAACACACTTTCTCCATTATATTTCTATTATCGTAACAATAAATCCTCTAATTTTTTTTCTAAGGAAAATAAGAACTAGGAAATAAGGCCCTAATTGGATGGTCACCTCTTCTTTGAAAAAAAGTTTTTTAGAGATTTTTTTTTTCTAAAAATATATTTATTTGACATATTATAAGATTTTCTTTCAAAAAAATATCTCAAAATTGGGGCTAATTTTGAAGAAATTCTTGCAAAAAAAGAGAAAAAATAAATTTTTACTATTCATGATTTGACAGTTTACCCATCGATTAAAAAGGGTTTTTTCAGCTATCTCCCAACACCGAGAGTCAAATTAATCTCATATTTTAATACAAAATAACGCAACATGCAAAATAAGATCCACTTTGCCTATTTTTTGATGTCTAAATCGATGAGTTTGAGTAGATATATCTATGAAAAATTATATCTAAACACCAATCCAAACAAATTTCTCACAACAAAAAACATATCACATCGACCATAATCATTACATATTTTTCTCTAAAAAATACTCATTCAAACATATTTTTAACACCACATTTCTTATCTCTAAAAGAATTTTTTTCTCACTTTTATCATGAAAAATAAATCTCCGAGATGGATATGCCATCCAATTAGGGCTAACATGTCGTCCAATCTGCCTACCAACGACAACGAGAGAGGGAGGGAGAGAGGTTGGGCCTATAATGGGCCAGAGAGAAAAAGTAAATAAGTGAACCTAACTATGAAGTGGGACGTTATTGACAATTTGAAGGAGCCCAAACTTCCTAGGCCCATAAATGAAACAGAAAGGGCTCGCTATATATTAGGTAGCAAGCATTAGGGTTTCTCTTCAATTGTCACTTCTCATCGTCACTTTTAGGGTTTTCAAAGCGTTCGAAGCTGCACCGCACTTCTCATTCACCATGAGAGCTAAGGTAAAGTATCTTTAGTTCATGAATCATTCATAGCTAGTAGTGATTTCAATGCATTATTTACAGTTTATTGCGTGTTTTTCTAACAGTGGAAGAAGAAGCGTATGAGGAGGTTGAAGAGGAAGCGCCGAAAGATGAGGCAGAGATCTAAGTAGTACTTCTTTCCGATTTTAGCTACTTCCGATCCAGCTCGTCGCGTTTGTTAGGTCTTCCTTTTGTTGATGTTATTTTCGATTTCGTGAATTTCAGTATGTAATCGTGCGTTGTGACTCTTTTGACAATGCGTTTTGATCGAGTATTTATCAATTTAGATTTCTTCGATATGAGATTTGATTTTGTTTCCAGGTTTATTGCCGTGATGTGTTACGTAACTGCTTGATAATTGTGCTTTTCTATTGTTTATGATAATTGTGTGAATCAGAGTTTGAGCGCGCAGGAATAATGTTTTTGATGTTATTTTCCGTTTCGTGAATTTCAATATGTAATAGTGCGTTGCGTCTCTTTTGACAATGCGTTTTACTCGAGTGTTTATCGATTTAGATTTCTTCGATATAGAATTTGATTTTATTCATTGTTGTCCAGGTTATTGATGTGATGTGTTACTTATCTGCTTGATGAT
Organism: Buddleja alternifolia; assembly: GCA_019426215.1. Lineage (NCBI taxonomy): Eukaryota > Viridiplantae > Streptophyta > Magnoliopsida > Lamiales > Scrophulariaceae > Buddleja > Buddleja alternifolia. The sequence continues at coordinate 41,679,908 of CM033398.1, forward strand.
TGTGTGATTTCTGTTATTTATGGTAAATGTCGCAGGAATAATGTTTTTGGTGAAATATACTTAGATCTCATTGAACTTGTAAATGCCTCTGTGTTATGCCGGGGCAACAGTTGTTATTTCTCTAGCTGCGCTTTCTGAATTTGTTTTTGAGTTCTAGTTGTACTATAATTAGCTTAGAACCTGGTAATGCTTTGTTTCGTTTATTTATCGATTTTGTTCTTGTAGTCAAGTGAAACCACTATTGAAAGAACTAGTAAATATGTTAGTTATTGTTTGTCACTAGTAAATTCTAGCTGTGCGCTGTTTGCTTGAAAAATGATCTTGATTGCAGGTAACCTTTGAGTTCTATTTGCCTAAAAAATTACTTGTCCGTTGTTTGTTTGAAAAATGATTTTGATCAAATTTAAATGGATCATTGCTTTATTCTTTTGTTTTTTAGTTTGATTTGTCCGAAATGGTTTTTGTACAAAGAGCTATATCAGTTCATTTTATTGGAATTATACCCTATTTCGCTATTTTGGTTAACAGTTTTTAGATGGATTTTTCCTTGTTTATCCCTTCAGAACAAGAGCTAAGAATCATAGTTGTGGCCTGTGGGTGGATTTAAACTGTACGTTTTTGTTGTGAAGAAATCATTGTTTATGATAAAGATAAATCATTATTATCTTTTTAATATGGGCTAATAATATCTAGAGTGTTATTATTTCATTCAAACCTTTAATTTGCAGTTTTAATATTTATTTTCATTATCTCCTAGCTTGCTGAGTTGCTGCCTGTACACGGTTACGTTTCACAATCTTGTTTATGTCTTGTGATTAAATATTTTTTGAAAAAAAGTATCAAAACGCTTTGTGTCTGTATTTCTTAATGATCTGTTTTTTGGATTCAACCAATATTTGTCCAGCAATATATATAAAACATTTTTTAGATAATTCGGCCTTGAGATTTTTATGATGAATCGAGTCGAAAATCGTTCTACTTAGCACCCTCGAATACAAAATATAATGATAATGAAAATATGGTCTAGCATATAGTCCCTCCAACATCAAACCCAGCATCTCTGCGCTCGGCTTTCAATGATTACAATTATGAAACAGTTCGAATAACTAATATTATTAAGAAAAGTTATCAAGACTCTAGGATGCCGAAAGATTACAAATTTCGATAACATTATATATAGTTAATATAATTAAGAAGATTTACCAAGACCCAATGATGCTGAAAGATTTCGAAGACTAATAAAATTTTGATTCTCTTTCTGAGAGTTTTCACTACAATTGTTAAGTGGCTCAGGAAGACCTTGGGGTCAACCCTGCGAGGCTTCCAATGGCAGCTAAATGAGAACATTACTCCTTCCAATTCAAATAAACTAATATAATTTAAGAGAGTTATCAAGACTTTCAAATGCTGAAAGAATTCACGTTATATATAAATGAATATAATTTGGAAGTATTACCACTTGCCAAGACCTTAATGATGCTGAAAGATTTCAACGACTGACTACAATAAAATTATGATTCGTATCAGAAATGATTGTTTCTGTGAGTCTCCACTCCAATTATTCAATGGTCCCTGCACTGCAAGTCTTTCCCATGGCAGCTCCTTAAATATACAATTCTCCTGCTTACTCAAAATTATACAAAAATGAAAACATTACTCCTTCCACAGTTTTTCTTCATCTCTTTACTCCCAATATTTTCCACAACACACAGTGCTCCAGCATTCACCCGATGCCTGGAGGATCAGAAATCGTTGTTACTCGGATTGAGAAACAGCTTAATATTCGACTCTTCGGCTTCAACAAAACTTGTCCAATGGAACCAAACTACAGATTGCTGCACCTGGAACGGCGTAGAATGTGATGTCCTCGGTCATGTTACCAGTTTGCAACTGGAAGAAGAGATGATTTCTGGTGGAATCGAGAATTTAGACGAACTTTTTAGTTTTCGTTATCTTGAGAAGCTAAATTTGGCCTATAACAGCTTTAACAGCATTCAGATTCCTGAAAGGCTTTACAATCTCACAAATCTGACACACCTGAATTTGTCAAATGCTGGCTTTGTTGGACAGGTTCCTGAAGAACTTTCTAGAATGACGAACTTGATCAGTCTTGATTTATCGTCACGTTTTCCAGGGATCGAGCCTCTGAAGCTTGAGAAACCAAATCTGGAGATGTTTCTTCAGAATCTTACCGAGCTCAGAGAACTTTATCTCGATTCGGTTAATATTTCAGCTCAGGGGAGTAAATGGTGCCAGGTTCTATCTTCATCTTTACCTAATTTAACAATTTTGAGCTTGCGCGATTGCTTGTTATCAGGACCTATAGATTCTTCAATTACCAAGCTTAAATCTCTTTCAGTTCTCCAGCTCGATCGCAACAATTTTGCCTCAGAAATTCCCAAGTTTTTAGCTAATTTCCCCAATTTGACAACCCTAAGTGTAATGTCTTGCTCGTTAGTTGGAGCCTTTCCAGAGAAAATCTTTCAGTTACCGACTTTACAGAATCTTTATCTATCATACAACATGCTACTCAGTGGGAATTTACCCGAATTTCCTTGGAACGGATCTTTAAGGACTCTAGCGCTTAGCTACACTAACTTTTCGGGTTCATTACCAGATTCGATTAGCAATCTTTCCATGTTATCCTGGTTGGAGCTATCCAATTGCAGTTTCACTGGGCGAATTCCATCCACGATAGGAAGCCTGAAAGAATTGGCTTATTTGGACATTTCGTTAAACAATTTCACCAGTTCAATCCCTCTGTTTCACTTGTCCAAGAAGCTCACTTACATGGATGCATCTCATAATAGCCTAAACGGCTCACTTTCCTCTCTCCATTTTGGAGGACTTTCGGATCTCGTGTATATTCATTTAGGGCATAATTTACTTAGTGGCACCATTCCGTCCTCTTTGTTTGATCTCACATCCTTACAAAAGCTTCTGCTTTTTAATAATGAGTTTGAAGGTCAAGTTCAAGTGTCATCTAATCCATCATCCTCTTTACTGGAAGTGATAGATTTAAGCTATAATAGTCTTGACGGACCGATCCCCAAATTTTTCTTTGAAGTTGAGCGCTTAAAAGTACTCTCACTTTCTTCAAACAATTTCAACGGCACCGTCCATCTGGAAACGTTTAAAAGCCCGAATATCTCAAGAATTGAGCTTTCCTTTAATGATTTGTTAATTGATTCCAGCTTGCTTTCGTTTTCCAGCATCCATGTGTTGAAATTAGCATCTTGCAAGTTGGAAAAGTTTCCACTGCTGCCAAGGCAATCAAGAATAGCCCAATTAGACCTTTCAGCCAACCAACTAAAGGGGCTAATACCTAATTGGATCTGGGAAATCGGTAACGGTTCACTCACACATTTGAATCTTTCTTTCAATCTACTTCATGGTTTTCAGAAGCCTTACAAATTTCCTAGTCTCAATCTCCTCGACTTGCATTCGAATCAGTTCCAGGGCGAGTTACCAGTCCCACCACCGTTTTCTCTCTACGTTGACTATTCGTTTAACCATTTTAGCAACTCTATCCCGAATGATATTGGCAATTTCATTTCCTATGCTTCCTTTTTCTCTGCATCAAATAATAATCTCACTGGAAGAATCCCCACATCTATTTGCAATGCTATTAAGCTTCAAGTTCTTGATTTGTCTGGAAATGCATTGACTGGTAGTATACCACCTTGTTTACCAAAAGAAATTTGGGATCTAGGAGTTCTGAGTTTAGGGAGGAACAACCTTAGTGGGGAAATCCCAGATACGTTTTCGGCTGATTGCAGTATAAAAACCTTAGATCTCAATAAGAATGTTCTAAAAGGGAAGCTTCCTGGTTCTCTGATCAATTGTCAATCTCTTGAAGTTTTGAACATTGGAAACAATAGAATCGAAGACACATTCCCTTGCATGTTGATGAAAACTAGTTTACGCGTCTTGGTTCTACGATCCAATGGTTTCTATGGAGACCTTCAGTGTCCCGGAGACATCCAAGGATGGACAAGTCTTCAAATCATCGATATATCTGCCAACAACTTCAGTGGCGATATATCCCTTTTGCCCTTTTCTAGTTGGCAGGCAATGATAAATGCCGATGATAATCAGCAAACACGGTATCACCACCTTCGCTTTGACTTCTTCAAACTCAGTGGCTTGTATTACCAAGATGCAGTGACAGTAACCATGAAAGGCCTGGAAATGGAGATAACAAAGATTTTAATCGTCTTCACATCCATAGATTTCTCAAGAAATAATTTCCACGGGAACATACCGGATACACTAGGAGATCTCAAATCACTGTATCTTCTCAACTTATCTCATAATGGCCTCACAGGAACTATCCCTGCATCAATTGGGAATTTGAGACAGCTTGGTTCTTTGGACCTGTCAGCGAACCACCTAACAGGGAAGATCCCAGTCGAACTCACCAGCCTCACTTTCCTTTCATTCTTAAACCTGTCTTTTAATAAACTTTTTGGCATGATTCCTAAAGGCTCTCAGTTTCAGACATTTTCAGCAGCTTCATATGAAGGAAATGCTGGGCTGTGTGGGTTCCCGGTGAGCATAGGTTGCAGTGGAGAAGAGAATGGTGTTTCTACTTCATCTCGGGAAGCTCAAGATGACGAATTATTGAATGCGGAGGAAGAGATTGAGTGGGAGTATGTTTCTGCTGCGCTGGGTTTTTCCGTTGGCTTGGGAGGTTTTCTTTCGCTGCTTTTGTATTGTAAAAGATGGAGAACAATATACTTTGAGAAGGTAGACCAAATTCTTTTGAATGTTTTTCCATTCATAGATGGGAGAAAAAGAAGTGAAGGAAGAGTACTCAGGAATGCAGTAAGACGATTGTAGTTCTGATATATGTAATGCTTTTGGTCTTGTATCGTACTGACTATAAGCTGCTTTCTTCACATCAAAATTATCTAATGGAATTTGATCGTCTGATGGTATAAAATATCAGTTTGTATATGACTTCAATTCCCGATTGTAGTGTACTTGTCCTGATTCTATGGTCTTTAACAGATTATATGGAGGTCCTCAACGTCTTGGGCAATCCAAATATCAAATCATGGATTGTCAAAATTGCATTAAGTAAGATATTGCCTGCTTCAAATAAAAGATACTATTTTTGGGAGGAAATTGCAGTATTAGTCTCATGCGACAAACTCCGTTGCAATTTTAGTTTCGTTGATTACAAAGTTGTATAATTAGTTGCACATGACTTATTTTTTTTGGCAGTTTTAGTCCCAAAAGTTAGAGAAATGGACGAAAACTGTTAGATTGCATTAGTCAAATCTTATGACGTGTGCATGTCACGAGCGAAATTATAGTTGTTTTTAAACGAATGAGACCATAATTGCAAAAAGAGAAATCTTATGTGACTATCTTTGCAACTGTAGAAATAATCTATATCTATATATCTATCTATCTAAATTAATCTATTATAAAAGTACGAGTTGATTTTCTGACATTTTTCATGTACCTAAAATATACCTATTTAGTTCATTTTTTCAATGATAAAAGAGTCCAAACCATATAATAAAAATAAATTTGAAGTATCTAAAACAAAATAAGTATAATTACATTAGAACTCTACAATAAAATTACATCTTAATAATGATTAGATGTAGAGTTACATAATATTACTCTATTTATTTTATTCATTAAGACAAGAAGATTAATAAAATCCTGGCAAAAAAAAAAAAATTCTTCAGCAATTTAGATAAAAAAAATACAAATAGTAAAATAAGTACAATTTCATATATTCGAGAAGGGAAATTAGAGGTGATTGCGGTTCGGTTTTGCGATTTTTTTTATTAATTTTAAACCAAATTGTCAAGTGCGTTTTGGTGGAAATAAAATTTGAAATTGCGATTTTGTAAATAAAAAACGTGTATGCGGTTTTGTGCGGTTTGGTGCGATTTGGCGGTTTTTCAAGTTATTTTACATTTTAAAACTAAATAAACAAGCAATATTTGTCATACTTTTTGTTAAACTAATTGATAAAGAGATAATGATAATTCATAATTAAGAAAATACTTGTGCTAGACATTTATTAATATTAAACTCCATGAATCATTAAAAAAAATACCAGTGTCATTACATATTATTTTATAAGAGTATCATACGTTTAGAGTAGCAAAGGTACTAGTGTATTACTTTAAATATCTATTTTACACTAAATATAAATATAATATGTACATATTTTATCATATATATAAATATATCAAATACACACTCATACATAAGAAAATGTCTTAATATAGCTTGTATGAAAAGTACGACGAGAAATTTGTATATAAACAAGTATTACAAAAAATGACATGTTGTAATTATTTATTTATTAAAATTTGTGGACTAAAATCTGCAAAAGGATATTGTAAAATATATTATAAGGCTATAAAGCAATAGATAATCTAACACAACATTGCTATTACAAATAATTGTGATAGTCAAATAAAACAAATGTCATAAATAATATCTATAATAGTTTTTTTTCGTCAAAACTTTTCAAGTGTCTATTACTTTAAATAAAATATAGGACAAATGTCACTTATAGTCCCTAAAGTATTACGTTTGTCTCATTTACGTCCCTAAACTAAAATTTATTAGGCTACCGTCCCTAAAGTAATAATTTCGTCTCACTTTAGTCCTTTCCGATGGTTTGTGACCAGATATTAATTTTCAGTGGTCCCTGAAGTATCAAACTTGTATCACTTTGGTCCCTAAACCCCAAAAAAGTGGAAAGATTTCTATTTTTTGCAATTTTACAATCTACCTTATTTTAAATGTTATTATTTAACTAATATAAATTAGTATATACTTATAGGTAATGTCTCATAGAATGATAAAAAAATTAATATATATTGATAATTAATTCCTAAGTTAAAGAATGAAAACAACTAGCTTATTTTAATTGTTACTATTTAGCTAACATATATTAGATAAAGGAACCTCATGCGCACCTGTACAAAATCATACGTATAAAGGTCCTTTCTTAACATAACATGGATAAATTACTAAATTGGTTGTTCTAGCATTCATTGTGAAAAACTAATTTGTTAGAAGTTTGATTACTTTAGAAGTGACCAAAGATCATAATGCAAAGTACATATCTGAATATGTGGAGATGGCGGTTAACCAATATTTTCATTTTTTATGGGTTGTTTTCATTCTTTTTTTTCTATTCTTAACGAATATCATTTGTTGAGATCATAATTAATTTGTTCCAACAAAAATATAATTGAAGTGTTATTATTCAATAATAGATAATTAATTTCTTTATTGTAATAAATATTTAATTGATTATTAGTTAATAAATTTTACTTATCACGTTAAAATATTCATCTTATTGTAGAAATTAAATTAATCAATTATAATTATCTTGTAATTTGTGAATTTTATTATTTATTAATTAAACTTAATTAATTGAATGATTAAGCAATCGTTTAATTATTGAAGGAGTAAAAACTAATTTTTTTGCTTTTTTTATCATTTTAGTTAGACATTGACCATTAGTATATATTAGCTAAATAATAACAATCAAAATAAGGTAGTTGTCTCTATTCTTTTATTTAGGAATTAATTATTAATATATATAAATTTTTATCCTTCTATTCGACATTACCTATAAGTATGCACTAATGTATATTAGATAATAATAATAATTAAAATAAAGTAGATTATAAAATTGCAAAAAACCCCGCTTTGTTTGGGTTTAAAGACCAAAGTGATACAAATTTGATACTTCAGGGACCACCGGAAATTAATATATGGTCACAAACCACCGGAAAGAACTAAAGTGAGACGAAATTATTACATTAGGGACGGTAACATAACAAATTTTAGTTTAGGGACGTAAGTGAGACAAACGTAATAGTTTAGGGACTATAAGTGACATTTGTCCTAAAATATAACACTAAAATATCATAAATATTATCGCTGTAAAAGTCTCAAACACAAATGTTGATTGAACATATTATTAATCATGTAAAAGATATAACCACATCAATTCAATAACAAATATTAAATAAAACTACAAATAGGAATAGTATTCTGAGTAAAACCTATTAAAAATCCAAATTAAAAAAGAATAATAAGAAATATATATATATATATATATATGTGTGTGTGTGTGTGTGTGTGTAGGCGGCGCAATTTGGTTTTTTTAACACTAATTTTGAAACCAAATCACATACGGCGGTGTGGTTTTCATTTGAATTTTAAACTACGCTTTGCTTAGAAAATTGACTAAAAAGGTACGGTTCGATGCAGTGAGCTCGGTTTGGTGAGTTTTTTCAAAACCAATGCTCACTCCTAAGGAAAACTACAACATAGCTCCCTGGTGTAGCTTCTGCTCTGCCTTACACATATTCACTATCAATTTTTGTTTTTTTAGGGAAAATTGCATAACATACCCCTGTGAAATACGAAATTTGCACGAAACCCACCTGTGTTAAAAAAATAGCAGCTAATGCCCCGGTGTTTAAAAAAACCCTGCACAGAAACCCCTGTCCATCACAAACTAATGGAGAGTGTAGTTCACGCGCTCAAGCTGAGAATGAGATAATTTTTATGCGAAATATATGTCTTAAATTACATTTTTATCCCTCTAATTTAAATAAAAATAAATAAATGAAATGGTTGGTAAGGCACATTGGGTAAGATACGTGGGTTTGGGTTACCTAAATCCACCCATTTATAAGGCACATTGGGTAGGATACATGGGTTTGGACTTTGGGTAACCTAAATCCACCCATTTCTATTTTTTCTTTCCTTTTTTTTTTTTGGCCCTCCCTCCCTTTTTCCCTGTCAACCATTGTCACCACCCACCGCCGTACACAACCTACCCCACATCGTCGCTGACCACATTGCCGTCCATCCCTCACCTCTTCGTCACCAACACGCCACACACACACCTCCCTTTTTCTCATTTCCTCTCTTCATCCCCGTATCTACTTCGTTGCTGCCGCCCTAGCAAGAGCTCCCTCCCTCACATTTTTGTAGCATTGCGCCGCCACCTGTCATCTATCTTTCACTTCGAGATCCGTCACTCAAAATTTTTGCCGCCGCCTGTTATCTCTTCTTCATTTCCAGATTCACCGTCTGTCTCCCTCCGTAACTTCCAGATCCGCCACGATGCCCACCTCAGATTTCGCTGGTGCTTGCTCTCCCTCACTCACCTCACTTCAGATCCGCCACCACGCCGTTCACCGCCATCAGTTCCGCCACTCTGCCTCGCCATGTCTCACATCTTTTATTTTTTATTTTTTTATTTTCTGATTTTCTTTTCCCAAATTTTCCTAAAATTGTAATATATTTTTTTTATTTTTCTGAATTTAATCTTTTTTAATTTTTTTTGATCAACGGTTGAGAATATATGATCCAATTGCCTAGATCAAATACTAACAAACATAATTAATGAAACATAGGGGCATAACAGGCATTCCGTCAAAAATACTAACGGCGTTAGTTTGAATTAACGACGGGGGAGAGTGTGCAAATGAAATATAAACACAGGGGTATATAAGGCTATTTTTTTAACACAGGTGGGTTTCGTGCAAATTTCGTATTTCACAGGGGTATGTTATGCAATTTTCCCTTTTGTTTATAATGACTCGGTGGAAATTATATTTTTCATCCCATAACTTTGCTCAAGTTCAATTTTGATCTCATTTGTTATGAATTTCTCACATTTAGTCCTACAACTTTCAAAATGTCTTACATAACCGAAGTTTCCGTCCAAAATTTAATGGTCAACTCCATTATTCAACCTTTTGACCAAATTTTTTGGGGAGATTTTGTGCGTGAGTGGCACGTAATATTGAATTTCGTCTCATAACTTTTCTCAAGTTCAATTTTGATCTCATTTGTTATGAATTTCTCATATTTAGTCCTACAACTTTCAAAATATTTCACATTTAGTCCCAACTGAAGTTTTCATCCAAAATTTAATGGTCAACTCCGTTATTCAACCTTTTGACCGAGTTTCTTGGGGAGATTTTGTGCATGAGTGACATGTAATATTGAATTGAAAAATGATGATATTGAATATAATCCGTGAGTGCATTCATGCACGAATTCTTCCCCAAAAAATAAGTTACTAACGGAGTTGACCGTTAAATTTTGGATGAAAACTTCGGTTGAGACTAAATGTGAGACATTTTGAAAGTTATAAGACTAAATGGGAGAAATTCATAACGAATGATACCAAAATTGAATTGGAACAAAGTTATGAGACAAAAAATGCAAAATTTCCTAAGGTTGAGTAATTGACATGAATACAAAAATGAAGAAAACTTGAATTATGGTACATGCACAATTACTTACATATTTACGTAAATTTCACCACTCCGAAATATGGATCTGATGAGTTTAATTCTAGTTTTATCACCAAATCCAACCAATTAGCTTCCTGAATTTTTAATAATGATTTATATAATTTCTGAAAATAATGTAAAATCTTAATAATAGATTAAATAATTCAAAAATTGATATATTTTTATTTACAATCTCATTTTATTTAAACCTTTTTTTCAATCAAAGAGAAGACGAAAAAAAAATCGAATATTTAAGAAGAAAAATAAAAGAGTTCTTACGAAACAAAATTGAAAAAAATGTCACAAGTCATCAAAGTCAAACAAAAGAATTTATACATGCTTACAATAATTATAATTTATTTAATAAAACTTAGTTAAATTATCATTTAAATTTTTGGACTGTTCAAATTAGCTTCCTGAATTTTTATTAATGAGTTATATAATTTCTAAAAAAAATATAAAATCTTAATAATAGATTAAATGATTCAAAAATTGGTATTTTTTTTTACAATCTCATTTCATTTAAACCTTTTTTTTCAATCAGAGAGAAGAAGAAAAACAGATAATTGAATATTTAAGAAAAAAAATAAAAGAGTTCTTATGAGCCAAAGTTGAAAAACAATGTCACGAGTCATCAAAGTCAAACAAAAGAATTTATACATGCTTACAATAATTATACTTTATTTAATAAGAACTTACTTAGTTAAATTATTACATAAATTTTTGGAGTGTTCAATAATTTAATTTCTTTAAATTATTTTATTCACAAACTTGTATTGATTGATTTTTTCTCACTTTATTGCCTTCAAATATTTTAAATATTCATTTTATCAAACTATAGTTTGCAATAATTTCATAATGCTTATATATTTACTAAATGTATTTATGAAACTAAATCATCAATGTTAGTAGAAGAAAAATAATTTGGAGTATAGCACTTTTTTAGGAAATAAAATGTCTGAAGTTGAACACAAAATACGATGATTACAAAGAATTATCTTAAGAAATTTAAAGATAGTCCACACTCCTCATTATGTTATTATTAATATTTTCTTTATTTTGCATTAATTTTTACATGCAACATATGTAATTTTACTTCTCCTACACTTTTATTATTAAAGTCAATTTTATAAATAAAAAGAATACATTCAATAATAGCTAATCAAATACATCAACCTATTGTGATTTTGCGAAGGATGTGTAATTGAGATTTTTCAAAATAGATACATATCGAATGATCTTGAGATGAAACATGCTATGATTGTTCTTAGAAAAATGATTAAAAAAAAGACTACAACAATATGCAGTTTTTGAGCTATAATGAGAGGCCATTGCAAATACACATATTAAGAAATGAAGGAGAGGAAAAACAAGGAACAAATGAAACATGAGTTTTTGTAGGAATTGATTAATTAGTTTATATTAATACTTGGGTTTCAATTAACATTTAATTATTCAAATAATCATCTTTTATTTTTCAAATATCAAATAGAGGAAATATCATTTTTGTACCACATGATAGGCCCATTTTGCTTTTGGTACCACGCTTTTACTCTATAACACTTTTGGCACAAAATTGTATTTTGTTTAACACTTTTGGTATCTCTGTTAGTGATTTAATGGAAAATGAGTTAGTTTTGGTTTTTTTTTTTTTAAAAAAACTAATTTTGGGTCACTTAGAGGGAAAAGAACCGGTCAAATTGGGGGGAAAGTCAAAATCAAATCTTTTTAAGGCCAACTTTTTGGGGTTTTGCTCATTTGAACCCTAACTCTTCAATTTTTAGTTCCAAAACTTTCCTTCTACTAGCTCTACTCGAAAAACAAGAATATGAAGCCTTAATTGTTGAAAAAAAGAATTGTATAAAATATTTTGATCCATAACTTAACAGAGTTGTCGTTAAGTTCTGTTTAGCCCCTTTGAACAATACATTTGTATAAAACATGCACCCCTACAACAAATTTTGAATAACTTACCCCCTGAACTATACAAAATACACTCAGCTTCTTGTGTTAATTTATTTTGTGTGGGGGGGGGGGGGGGGGGGGGATACAGGTTGTATAGTTCAAGGGCAAACTATAACTTCTACTGTTAGTTTATAATGGTCGGTAAAGTAAAAGTAAATGAAGAAGAATAGGAAGCAATAATTTTTGGAACAAAAAATGGGAGAATTAGACCTCAAATGAGAGAAAACCCGAAAAATTGGCTTTAAAAAGTCCTAATTTTGACTTTCCCCCTTATTTGACCAGTTTTCTTCCCTCTGATGACTCGACATGATTTTGTGACAAAAATGTTAAGAGTAAAAGTGTGATATCAAAAATGATATTTCCCCTATCTTATAACCTTACTTAAATAGTTTTTCATTTTATTAAAACTCTTTCCTCCTAAACAATTTCTCGATATAAATATATTTTTATTTACTTTTTAATCATTAAATATTAAATTTTTTAATTGACCATTTTCTTGAAGATATATCATTACAAAGTAGTGTCTACAGAAAGACATTAGAAAAATAAAATAAAATAAAGGGCGTGGAAATTGCTTATCAAAATCCAGTAATCTCAAAGGTTCTTATAAAACGATATCCAAGTAAGATTCACATCAATAAATTTATCATACTAAACTATACATAAAAGAATATTTTTTATCTGAACTATACATTTCCTTTATTAGGTGAATTGCATTGCAAATTACAACAACATCAGTTCTACAAATAGTTGCACCTTGTGAAGAAACTTATAATATGAGACAATGGTTTGCAACTAAATTTAAAATATAAGAACTTCTTTCAGCCATTATAATAATAATAATTTATTTGTGTTTCATCTTATTCGGGATAAATACAATTAAAATTTCATTCAAAATGTATGAATTATCAATGAAGGGGATGAAAGATGCACGAGAAGCGACTATTGAAGAAATCATACACAATAGCCCAAATTACTTGAGGTAGTTCAAGCGTTTAAAATCTTAATAATTATTTAATACTAAAATAAAAAAATAGAACATTAATGACATTTTATTTTGTAGGATCTTATTATTGTTTCAAATGAATTTTTACAAGGTTGAAAAACAACCATCCTTATAGTATGACTCATGCAAAAAATGCACTGCGACAGTTTTCAAACCTACTTTATTCGTATATATTAATATAAATCATTTTTGTATTTATTACAAAATTTTTAACAATGAAGTGATACAAACAACGCCAATGTGATCATATAAAAATTATAATTTTGAAATAATTATGATTTATACTACTTTATTTGTATATATTAATATGAATCATTTTTAGATTAGCGACAGATATATACAAATTTGTACAAAATGTCATAGGAGGTGATTGTGCCTATATCACATTGTTGAAGACACATCAATAATGCATATTGGTTGCCTTGTGAATAAATTCATCAATTTAATTGAACTTGCAAAATTATTTTTTATTTATTTTTTCAATCACTATGTGGGGATTACTTATTATATTTTAGGAGTAAACTATATGGATTGCATGAATACATGAATTTACTATAACATAAAGGATGACATGTGATCAATACTGTGTACATTTTTTTTATTGCTTAAAGTTAGTCACTTATTGATGTTTAAATAATTAATTTTACTTATTTAGTAGTTAAATTTTTTATGTTAACTCAACTTTTTATCAAAATATTTTGAATCTCTAAAATAATAACATTTTCAATTTATATAGGCAGAGCATGAGTTCAAATATTACAAGGGGTTGAGCTTATACAAAGTTAAAATACACCACATAATTCTGTTTTCTCTTCTTAACAAAAAGATACATGCAAGTGATAAGTGAAAAACTCAGCATATGAAAGAGAGAATAACTTGGGAAGTATTAAAGCAAACAAAAAGGAAACAATCATTTGACAAAGTATATTGACCTGGCTAAAAATGCAATTGTGCGTCAAAATGAATACACAACAAATGACCATAAGACAAAACAATCTACAACTACTTTAAGAAATGACGAAAGAAAAAGAGGCAAATAACAAAGAAGAAACAAGAAGACTACATAGATCTTCAAAGTACAATGACCATGAGAAGCAACATGCTAAGGTTGTTTAAAATATGGAGAAAGTGCAAACAAAAAAAAGAAAAAGGCAGATAGAAAGCCTACATAAATCTTCAATGTTGTGAGTATGATGAAGAGATAATTGTAGTGTTCAAAAAATAAGTGCACAAAGAACTCAGTGTGAAGAAGGAAGAAACTTATAAATATTCAATAAAGATTAAACAAGAGAAAGAATAAATGGAATAGAAACTTACATTACGATTTATTTAGTTATATTTTAATTTATAATTTCAATATTCTATGAGCTTAACCTTTTCAAGTTTTTATTAAGTTTTTTAAATCAATAAATTTTTACTTTTACTTACACTTATAAAATAACAGTTTATTTAAATTAAATAAGGTTTTACTTAAAAATATTGTAACCATATAGTTTTCCAATATTTGTGACATCTACACATGTGAATATCATAAACGAGGTTACATGATTCACGTGCAACCCACGTGTTGTTATTAGCACTATACTAAAAATGTGGATCCTAAAAGTGTTTTTTCTAATTGTGAAAAGACCAAATTGTCATAATATATTGATTCATAATATATTCAATATGATAATATATTATGTTTTAATAGCTCACTTAATAGCTTAAAAAGAGATTAAATATATCTAGCTGCATGTTCACAACAAAAAACCCAAAAGTCTATTATCAACGGCAATTTTTATAGCTCTTTGACGGTCCCCTAAAAGCTTATATTGATCCAATATAATTTTATCTTCCTCCCTTGATAATTCACGGCAGTTTTTATAGCTCTTTTAAGGTCTCTTAAAAGCTTATTCATATCATCTTTTCATGTCTTGGAATATGTAAATGTCCAACTCTTCCACTTGGGCGAATTGCACTTTTCATCTGTTATCTTTACCAGTTCCGGACTTTGGTCCAATTTTTTTTTTTTTTTTTTCGATTTGTAAAGTTGTTCGATAACTATCCAACTTTTGGCATTTTAGTCCAATTTTGACCGGAGCCGACCAATTTAGCCGGAATTTGCCACGTGTTGAACACGTGGGATGACATGGACAAAAAATTAGGGAGTTTCCAATTTTCCCGCCAAAATGGACGTTGATTAGGACAAGATGAGGTGCATAGCACCGCATCAATTTTGTCCTATTCAGCATCTATTTGGTATGCCACCACATCAATTTTGTCCGATCAGCATCACACGTGGCAAATTCGGACTAAATTGGTCAACTTCGGTCAAAATCGGGCTAAAATGACTAAAAGTTGGATAGTACAAAACGACTTTACAAATAAAAAAAAAATCAAAATCCAAAAGTAAAAAAGATACAGGACTAAAAATGCAATTAGCCCTCTTCCACTTCTTCATCCACTTATAAATATCTCCCTCTATTACTGAAAAAGGTGCCACATTCGATTATGCATGTCCTTTTGTACAAGCATATTCAGAGCACTCATGCCATATATCCAACATATTGTTCAAGTAAGGATACTATCGGAACAGGTGCACATTAGATGGGATGTGGGTTTCTTGTTTAATTGGATATGGAACTCTGATTTCAATGTAAAAACCATACAATGGATTTTATTTAGGACAGTGCTATATGAATTTAATTTTATATTATTATCTTAAACATTAACATATTTAATAATTGGTATTTGTTATATTTTTCATTCGACGATATTCATTAAAACATGGAGATATTAATATTTAATTTGGTGTAATCATGTAAATAATATATCATAATTAATTTTATAATATTATCAAATAGGGATGTATTTATTATATTTGATATAAGTATATAAAGATTTAATTTGATATATCAATAATAATTAATAAGTATATGTATATGTGTAGCCTTACATGTGTAATTTGTTCAAAACATTTCAATTTCAATATTTTGGCCAAAGTTAATGTAAACGTTCTGAACTTAGTATTCCCTGATAGAAATCTCAATACTTTAAAGAGATTATAAATTGTCAATAATCCTTTCTTATCACGTGTGTCCAATAAAAGAATGGCAAAAAGCAGTGGCATAAAAAATTGAAACGAAAACAAAGATTATCTATATCTATATCGTCTATACTATTCTAAAAGTATGGCTAATTTAGGTGTTTCTTCCAATTGTGAAGTCACTTTTTAACAGTTATTACTGATTACAATTACAACTAAAATGGAAAATAAGTATTATTTACTGCATACTAAATTCTGCACTTTCCTACAAAACTAGACGTAACCTTGTGCCACGGCACGGGAGACTGTATATGTAAAAAGAATATTCTAAAATTTATATCTACTATTACATAATTTATTTATTTATAATTTATAACGTTTAAAGGAAAAAGATGATTGAATTTTAATAATTATCATCGAATTTTTTTTTATGTGAGTGTTAAATCATACTTATTTTGTTTAAAGAAATAATATATTAATAAGAAGTTTAATAATATAAATATTAAAAATAAAATGAAGAATAACTATAATTAATGAAAAAATTGATTCAATTTTGTTAATTATCATTCGAAAAGTTCTTTATATGGGTATTATTTATTTAATTTTGAGAATTTTAATAATACATAAATGGTAAATTTAATTGAATAATTATTAAAAAAGACTAATAAGTAATAACTATCACTATAAGCGAAATGGATATAGAAAATTTATTTTTTATTTGAATTATAGTGAAAATTATCTTATTTTGAATTCAAGTTATATATTTTTGTCACTAACTTATTTTAAATTTGAGTGCTTTAGATAAAGATTGATCTCTATATTTATCCATATTTGTTAGGAATTTCATGTTAGATGTTTTAATGATGACAATTAGGACCTTTGTTAGACCCCAAAATTACGTAAGTTTGTTTTTCAGATTTGAAGTGTTAGATTTGTAATAGGCTTTGTTTTATTTTTATTCTAGATTGTTAGGCTAAGTTTTCTTAGGCTGAGCGTCTGATAATTTCTGAGTGAGTTTATCAGTGGTGAAGTTCAAAGACTGAAGCGCCTGAATTCTGAATGAAGATAAAGTCTCCAAGCGTCCAATTGATCAGCTATGTCAAGCGTTACCTTATAGGACAGAAGTAATTTCACCCGAATTTATTTCTAAGTCCAGAAGGAGTTTTAATGCAAATATTCTCAAAGCATTAAATACCAACGGGCATTTAATTCAAATGCATTAAATGCTGATAAGAGCATTAAATGTGATAAGCACTTTCAGACGTACGGAGAAGCCACCCTATTGGACTGTTAACTATTCAAAGACTGCAGCACCAACTTTTGTGCAGTAGATTTTCAGGAAAAAGGACAAAAGTTGTTCACTCGCGGAAGTGAGAGACACACGCCCTTGCATGTGTCAAATGGACACTTTTTCCAAGAATGCCTATAAATAGGATTTCAACAACAAGCCAAATACACAGAGAACAATTATCAAGTCGAATTGTTGTTGCATTGAAGTCTCATTTCTTACAATCTCAGAAAAGCCAAACTTTTAAGAAATTATTCTCTTTGCTTTTCTTCAAATCCTGAAACAGTCAACCCAATATCTCAAACATTCTTTTAGAAGAAACTACATTACTACTGAGATATTTTAAGTTGTTTGAACTTCATCAAAATCAAACAAACCCTTTTAGAAAAACTCCTATCCAAGCCTCGCGATCTGTGTGAAGTCGAAGTTGGATACTTGCCATATTTCTGGGTGAAAGAAGCAAGGGGATTGAAGTGATTTGGAGCAGAAATCTGTGTGATCAAGGAGCTCAAGTCATTGACATCCATCTCTCCCTAATTTGTAGAAGATTCTGTGTGATTCTTTGAGAATCATTTTAGTGGATTGCCTTCAAGTGTTCAAGGAGAAGAAGGACGTAGTTGAGATTACACCACCCAACGAACCTTACAAATATTGTGTCATTTACTTTTCAGTTAATTCTTTTATTCATCATATCATTGCATAAACTGATTAAGTAAAACACAATCAAAAGTTAAGCAACTAAGAAACTTCTTGTGACGTTAAAGCTTTTAAAAGAAGACTACAAAAATCATTCTGCTGTGCTAACACTGATAAAAGAAGTGAACGCTTAAACCCACTCGGTTGAAGTATTCAATTCTTGAAATCTAAGTTAACTTTATAAAAACAGTCTTCGTTAGACGCTTCACCAAAGCGCCTATATTTTAAGTGAACGCTTAAGTCAAGCGTTAGACAATTCAAGTGTCTACTTTTTCAAGCGTCCAAAAATCATTTTAATACGAAATCTTTTGAAGTCGAAAAAGACTTTAGGGTCTATTCAACCCCCCTCCCCCGGTTCTAGACCCTTTCGTATGCCACTTGGGACTAACAATATTCAATTAAAAAAATATAAAATAATTACTTGCGTGGCACAATTGAGTTCAATTAGGCTATCCACATGTGCGCTTACTTGGATAGCCTCAAAAGTTGTGTTTTATTATATATAGATTAATGAATAATGAATCATATCACCGCATTTTCTTGAAAATTAATGACAAATGATAGTCTTTAATCCTTCATGATACACTTAATGACTATTTACTACACAATAATTTCTCCACTCTCCTATAAAATTAATAACTAATGAATCATACCCCCCACTTTCTTGCAAATTAATGACAAATGATAGTCTTTCATTAAATATAGACAATCCCCATTATAAGACTTTAAACATAATTTAAGCTTTAGACTAACAAAGTGAACTGCACAATAGAACTGCACTATGGGAAATTAATAATTTTACCTTTCGTTTTTAGTATTGGTAAACATTATTGCCTCTTGAAACAAAATAACATATATCTAGATACTTTAGGGATCATGTTATCTTCTAATTAAAATATTACTAACAAAAAGTTTAGCAGTAAAAATTTGCAACAAAATTTTTGTTATGAAGAAACTTCTGAAATAGACAACAATGAGTTGCAGATTATGTGTAAATGAAAAAATTATGCTTATTTTGGGGATGATGAAACATGTTATTATGCCAACAGAAAATTGAAAATAAAGTATAAGACAAGGAAGTACATATAATGACAATAAAGAAGATCGAAATAGAGAAAGAATGAGGATATTTTTTATTTAGTCTTCTTAAAATTTGTATTAGTAACAAACATTATATCTGGCATAAAGTTTAAGTTTAAATTCAAACATTGAATTTTAATATAATTTTTTCGCAAAATCATCTTACAATATTTCCATTTAAAATTTGTATTAGTATTTTCATTTATTTTTCATTTCAAATTTCGCAAAAGCATCTTACAATGTTTAGTCTTCTTAAAATTTGTATTAGTATTTTTATTTATTTTTCGATTCTTGCAATATTCGATTATTATGATTATTAAAAATTCACTTAAAACTGTGGATTGTTATTTGTTACAATATTTGCTTATTTGGTTCCTAAAAATTCAAAAAACAAAATCAGGCATTCACGTGTGATACACGTGCTTTAAACTGGTTATACTAAAGGTGTGGTTATCTTTGTGTTTCTTCCAATTGTTTTTTTACACATTCTTACCCTCAACTATGCATTGATTCAACTATGTTATTCATTACACCACTATCCTATTATTGATTATGAGGCAAAAATGAAACCCACAATCCGCCTATAAACTGCCAATTTGATGGCCACTAGGTAATAACAATAATTGTTATTGTTAAATGTTAAAATATCAAAAGTCTTGAGTCATAAAAAGGCAACCCACTATCCACTACATTAATTACCACTATTAAGTAGAATTTAATAGCCTAAAATTCTAAGATTTATAATCAATGTTTTTAAAAACCGGACCGGTGATTGAACCGGAAAGTTCACTGGGTCACTGGTTCGATCGGTTGGACCGTTGTGGAAAAATCGGTTGACCCGAAACATAAATATATACATATATTTATATATATTATGAATAAATACATTTGACACCCATCATACTTCAACATATCTACAAAAGTAATCGTTAACTACATATTTCCTAGTTACTAAGATAAACATTTTTTTTATTTCTTGATGTAATGTATGATTTTCTCTTAAAAAAGAATGAAGCATAGTTGTATAATTGGGTTATAGCGACATGGGCTTAAGAATTAAGATGAATAGTTGTACAAAGCCCATTTTTTGCACAATAGATTTACTAGTTTTGACTAAAAACTGTTTGACCCGGTTTTTATATTAAAAATGAGGAAACTTTTATAAAGCAAACCCTATCAATTTTACAGACATTTCCGCCGCTGCTTTCTTCCTCTTCATTTCTGCAAAGGTAAGCCATCTCTTCTTCTTCTTTATTTCTTGTACGAAATCTTCCACCACCGGAGCGTGTCTGCAACCATCACCTCCAACCTCCGGCGACGTTTCTTTGAATAAGAATGGTAAAACCGGGGTCATTGGTCCGAACGGGTCACCGGTTGTAGCCGGGTTTGGCCCGGTTCGCCACGGGTTTTATGCCACCCAGTTATATGCAATATTCGGACCGCCTATATCGCCGGTTGGCGGTTTAACCGGCCGGATCGGCCGACATGGAGTCTTGTAAGTGCTTAAAAGATGGATGCTATGAGGCTTGGCGAGCACTCAAAGTATTGTAAGTGCTTGGAAGATGAATACTATGAGGCTTAGCCGAGGCAAAGGAAAGAATTACAGCGAGCACTCGGTAATCTTTGATGAAAGGCGGAAGATATAGTTTGCTTTGTGCTCATTGGAAGCTTTGTGGTCTATTATACTTTTTGTCCGTTAACTTTATTTGGTATAATTCACACTTTCATTGTGTATGTTTTCATGTGGGATTAGCCATGTAGATACTTAACTATGAGTCTATGACTATAACTTTTCCGCCTTGACAATGAGAACGAATGGCAATAGGAGGAATGTGATGAAAGATAGGGATCCCAAGCTATGATATGGAATTCTTTGGATTAGGGGAAAGGAGTATCAAAATTTTGTTGGAATATAAGCATTATTCAATATTATTTTATAGTATAGGTAAGTTTAAACTAAAACCATATAACCTTTATCCATGAATGAGTGTGATTTTATTGATTCGTTTAGTGCGGGTCAAGATTTTGTAATATAAATTTGTGAAAAAATCTTCAAAATTATGAATGGAAAAATTTATTTATATAGTGAAAACATTCATAAAATCTCTATATATATATATATATATATACATAAAATACAGTATTCAAGAACATTCATACAATCTCTCTCTATATATATATATATATATATATATATATATATATAAAATACAGTATTCAAGAACATTCATACAATCTATATATATATATATATACATAAAATACAGTATTCAAGTAATCATTTAATTTGTTACCATGAAATTTAGACTAATAGAATTTTTAATCATGGATAATATTTAAATCTAAGGGAATCTACTTCCATATAGTGTATGTACACATAATTAAAGTTCAGATATAAGTTTTGATAAATCAAAGACTCAGAGTATATTTATTAGTCACATTTACTCATTGGGAATTAAAAGAAAAAAGAAAGAAAAAAAAATATTTTCTAGATTTCCTATTTTGTTTTCGAGGGGGTGAATGTAATTTTTCATATTAAAAATGATGTAGTTGTAGCATTCAATTTAGTCTAATATAAATGATTTCGTACAAACTTGTTAATATCTTGTATGAAATGCAAATTCGGTTTTGTCATGCCAATTCGATTATCTTTTAGAACATGAAACAAATACCGAGTTCCAATTTATTTTAGGAGTAATATCATAATTCAATGCAAATAAATCTAAATTAGTAAGTTGTCAAAATATGAAATCAATTACTAAATTAAAAAGTTGAATGACACAAGTATATATAAGGTTATAATAAAAAAGATAATTTAAATAGTTATTATGGAAAGTTATAAAAAAAAAAGAACAAGAAAAGTAGTGGCAATTAGTCGTAAGGGGTGAATTGTAAGGTTTTATAATTAGAGACGGTGTCTGTTACATGATCCAATATAGCGGACTGCATTATAATTACACAAAATAAGAAGGGTGTTATTGTGTTAATTTTTATTCTTTTAAAATAAGGGTAAATTGACATCATACATTTTCCATCACGTTTGACTAACAACCGTAAGTCGGGACGGGGGGGGGGGGGTAAATGTTAGATTTTATTATAAATAAGCACTTACAACTAATTATTTTAGATATTATAGATCTCAAATAATATAATAAACAAAAATATTCAATCCTTTTTTCAAAAAACATAAGAAAAACAAAAATAAAATTGGCAATATTTGCAAAATTTAAATGAAATAGTGAAAAGATTTAGGTCTTTTCAAAAGCTATTAATTTGAAAATTCAGAATATGTATTGTCACTAGAAAAAAATAATACATTAATGACAAAATGTAAAGTGACAATATAAAAGTTGTCACTAATAGTAATTTTTTAGTGACAAGATTTTTTATTTTGTCACAAGAATAAGTTTTGCATGTGTAATAGTGACAAGATTTATATAAAATTTGTCACTCTTAATACTTAGTGAAAAGGAATTTATTGTCATTATTGACAATTAGTGACACATCTTTAGTGACAACAATTATAATTGTCACTCTATTTGTGTTGTCACTATATATGTGTCACTAATTGTCAATAGTGACAATTTTAAAGAAACTTTTGTCATTAAAAATTCTTTTTGTGATAAAGCAAAAATTATTGTCACTCATTATATATATCTAGTGACAATTTTAACATTGTCACTTTCAATTTTGTCACTAACATTACTTTTTGTTATAGTGTGTTCCCTCTATAAAATTGGGAATCGTGCGTGAATGCACTCACATACAGAATAAATATGATCTATGATCTATTAGATTATTTTTTCAATATTTTTAAAGTACTCTTTTACCATAAAAACTAACACCCACGTGCGGATGCACGTGCATTTTACTAGTTGAACTAAAATTGCAATAAATTATATTGCATGGGATCAATATTGCAATTTCCCGTTATAATATATTTATGAAATCCTGTTAGGAAATCAGCCCCGAGGCCGAGTTATAATTTATTAGAATAATTTATTAGAAGTGATTAACTTGCTAGCTGCCAGGACGAACGACTCAGCTAGAATTTGCAACTTCACGACGTCCTCTCACTAGCCATGCTAATTATATGCCAAATCGAGTCCAATAATTCGAACATGTATTCTGCATGGAACCGCACACAATACACCACCACCCCCTCCCTCTCTCCCAGCCACCAACCAAAGATAACCTGAAGTACACACATATTTATGTGTGAGATATGCATGTGTATTACTGAATGAAGAAAACAAAAGTTGCTTCAAAGTTTCATCTGTTAGTCTAGTTTTATTCTAACTCAATTTTGTCTGTTGTAATGATGAATAATGTTTTTATATAATATCACGTTTTCATCTTTCCTATATAATAATACAAATCTTATCCATTCTTTTCTATTTATACTCAAATAAGATATTACGATTCTATGAATGTCTGAACAATAAAATATCATTGTTTGCTTCAGTTAATTCAAAATCTCAATTTTTAATTCCTTCTCTACAATGAGAGTTCATATTATGTTTTCCAGTAGTTTCTTGTTTCTACTGCTCTTCTTAAACTCCATCTTTTCAGTTAATTTTACATTATTTGTCTCAGCCCAGTGTCTTCATGATCAGAAAGAATTGCTGATTGAGTTAAGAAACAGCCTCACATATGATTCTTCACTATCAACTAAGCTGGTGCACTGGAATGAATCTACCGACTGCTGTCAATGGCTTGGCGTGAAATGCGACTCTAAAAGTCGTGTTTCCACTCTTGATCTCAGCAGTGAATCAATCTCCGGCGGAATTAATGACACTTTATTCAGGCTCGTGTCTCTCCGGAGCCTCAATTTAGCTGAAAACAGCTTTGATTCTGTTCAGTTGCCATCCGGGTTTGGAAAGCTTACAAATTTAAGTTATCTGAATCTTAGTAATTCGGATTTTTCTGGTATGATTCCATTTGAGTTATCGAATTTAACGAGATTAACTGTTCTTGATCTTTCTTCTTCATATTCATCACTTAGTATTGAGAATTCAGATATAGGAAGATTGATTCATAGCTTCACAAGGCTAAGAGAGCTTTATCTTGACGGGGTTAATATTTCTGCAGAAGGGTATGATTGGTGCAATGCTATATCATCTTCTTTACCGAATTTACAAGTTTTGAGCTTGTCTGGTTGTCAACTTACAGGCCCTTTAGATTCATCCTTGTTAAAACTTCAATCCCTCTCGATTATACGTCTCGATAGCAATACGTTTTCGTCCCCCTTCCCAGAATTCTTTGCTGATTTCCGCAATTTGAGGGTTTTATCTATGAGCTCGTCTGGCATCTTTGGTGTAACTGCTGGAAAATTATTCCAGTCACTGAGTTTGCAGACGATTGACTTAAGTAATAACAGGGAGCTTGAGGGCTCTTTTCTTGAGTTTCCTTTGAATGGATCACTTCAGTATATTATGCTTGCGTACACACTGTTCTCAGGAAATGTACCAGAGTCTATAGGCAATCTTAGAATGTTGTCAGAAATTTATCTTAATTCTTGTAATTTTTCAGGGCCAATTCCAAGATCAATCAAAAACCTTACTCGGCTTACCTCTTTGGGTCTGTCTATAAATCATTTCAATGGCTCTGTTCCATCATTTGCTTTGTTAAAGAATCTTAATGGGATAAGCCTTCGTGGAAATGATTTAACAGGTCAAATTACTGACTCCCTTTGGGAAGGTCTTGACAGTCTCGATAATCTTGACTTGAGTGACAATTCAATAGAAGGTGAAATTCCAACATCTCTATTTGTTTTGCCATCACTTAGAGAGTTATATCTATACAACAACAGTTTTCATGGTTCCATTAGAGTGTCGGCAACTAGTTCTTTGTCTCCACTAGAAGAACTTAAATTGGGAGTCAACCATTTAGAAGGTCCAATTCCTAGATTTCTGTTTGAACTCCAAAATCTTTCAACTCTCTCGCTTGCTTCAAACAAGTTTAATGGCTCCGTGGGGCTAAATGATTTTCAAAAGCTAACAAGTCTTGCGAGTCTTGATCTCTCCTACAACGATTTGTCTGTACATGTAAGTGAAAATGTCTCCATATCTTCATTGTTTCCCCGTTTAGGAACGCTTATGTTGGCATCCTGCAAAATACGAAAAATCCCCCTTTTGAAGAACCAATCATCATTGATGATGCTAGATCTTTCCGGCAATCTGTTAGATGGTGAAATCCCTAATTGGATGTGGGAAGTGGGTAATGGATATCTTCGTTTCTTGAATCTTTCCAATAATCAGTTCACCCGTCTACAAGAACCTTACCATTGGCGCGGCGTAGATCTCCTCGGTGTCCTCGATCTGCATAACAATATGCTTAGTGGGCAAATCCCAGTTCCACCACCCTCGGCTTTTGTTGTTGACTTCTCAAACAATAAATTTTCGTCTTCTCTCCCTCCCGAGATTGGCAATTTTCTCAAACTTGCATTTTTCTTCTCTGTAGCAAATAATAAAGTCGTTGGGACTATTCCTCTTTCATTGTGCAATGCAAGTCACTTCCAAGTACTAGACTTGTCAAACAATAGCTTGCATGGAGCGATACCCTCTTGTTTATTACAAACATCTCTTAGAGTGCTGAATTTAAGAAGAAACAATCTCAATGGTCATATACCTAGTACATTCCCAATTGGCTGTGGTTTGGAGACTCTTGATCTCAGTTGGAATGTTGTACAAGGAGGAGTTCCCGAGTCTTTGACTAGATGCACCGAGTTGGAGGTACTAAACCTTGGCAACAATGAATTGGGTGACGACTTCCCCTGCTGGCTCAAGAACTTGACTAAACTCCATGTTATTGTTTTACGTAAGAATAAATTCCATGGCAACATTAGCTGCCTTGGAGACGGCTATGACTCACCAAGCCTTCAGATTATCGATCTGAGCTCTAACAACTTTAATGGGGTTCTACCTGCAAATTTGTTCCAAAACCTGATGGGTATGGTGGTTGATGACAATGATCAGCTTGATCACTTGCATTTTGATTTTAACCGCGTGTACTATCAGGACTCGGTGACAGTTACTCTCAAGGGACAGGATGTTGAGCTAGCAAAAATTCTTACCATTTTCACCTCACTCGACTTCTCAAACAACCATTTCCAAGGGGCAATACCGGAAACAATTGGAGAAGTGAAATCCCTTTATGTTCTCAACTTCTCACACAATGCTCTCTCGGGTAGTATCCCAGCATCACTTGGAAATTTACAGAGTCTTGAATCACTTGATCTCTCGTTTAACAATTTGGTCACAGAAATCCCAGAGCAGCTAGCAAGTCTTACGTTCCTTTCGTTCTTGAATTTGTCTCGCAACAAACTAGTTGGAAGCATTCCAAGTGGCAACCAAATGCAGACATTTTCAGCCAGTTCGTTTTTAGGAAATGAAGGGCTTTGTGGCTTTCCCTTGAACAAATCTTGCAGTGACGTGAATACAGCAGCATCTCCACAGCATAAATCAGAAGAACATGAGAAAAGTCAAGATGCTGAAATCTTTGTAAGTGTTGCATTGGGATTTGTTGTTGGTATAGGATTCATTTTTGGGCCACTTTTATTTTTTGAAAAATGGAGAAGGTGGTATAACAAGAATCTGAATAAATTTGTCTCATTGGTTTTACAGCAGCAGGGCCCATAAACTGGAAAACGAGGACTGGTAGTTGTTGCGAGTGAGTCGAGCTGGAAGTTGATAAGCTGAATACATATATATATATATATATATATATATATTATATATATGGCTTGTAAGTAGTAAGTATCACTGGAATGGTACAACTTGCCGGATGGGGCTATAAGCTTGTACATGACATTGACGCCCCAGAGCTAGCTGCAGGGCCGACGTGCCATTTACTATACATACGCATGGCTGCTTATCATTGCGTATTCATTTCTTCTTCTTTTCACTGTTCCGTTTGTTTTGGTGGAGAAATGAGCTTTGCTTGTAAATATAATAAGAGAAGATGATCGGATCGTTAGTAATGATTTGTTTTTTTTCCTTTTCTTTTTCTCTTTTCTTTGGAGTGAGTTGTGGTCGATATTGTAATAAATAAAGACAGAAAATTAAAGCCTGTAAATATTCGAAAGCAGTTCGTATAATTTCTGTTGGCTATATATGTGGTCATTTCATTTTCAGGTTATTGTGTTCATTGCGTTAGCGTTGATCCGGTTAGCGCGATAGCCCATAAAGATTGAGAATGAGGATGTAATGTGCCGGTTATCATACACACCATTGAAGATTGAGAATTTAACGGAGTATAGTGCAGAACATATCATAAACTGAACAACTAATGCAAGCTTTAGCTCCATAATCATATATAGCAGTATAACACTATCAAAATTTAGATATAGTACTACATATCATTATCAATGGTCAAATGAGTGCACAAGTTAGCAGTAATCTTCGCACAAGTCAAAATGCACGTCGAGAAGTACCTAATATAAATTAATCTTTGTAACAAATGTTAAAATGTTCGATGACATAATAAATTAGTTGCTCAGTTTATGATATGTCGGGCGAAATAATCAAAGAACAAAGAAATCATAGTTAATGATCTTATTACATTTACAAGCAAAGCTCATTTCAACCAAACAAAAAGAACAATGAAGAAGAAGAAATGAGACGCAATGATCAAGATTTTGCTATCAAAACGGCCTCCCCAAGCACATGCCCTTCAATTGCTTCCAACACCTTATCCTTAGTCACCTGCAAATTTACAATATATAACACATTTTAATCAGGTAAATTCAATCACAGCCGTTCAATAATTCAGATAATAAAGAACGCCTTATATGAAGCAAATATGACCAAAATACCACTTCTTAAACATTTATTTAATAATAACTAGCAAAAAGTACGTGTGTTGCACGTGGATGCACGATTCTTTTGATAAAAAATAAACGTTAAAAAATATCATAAAAATCTGTACGTGTAATAAAGAGAAATATTTGATGATCTATTTTTTTTTCTTTTTGTGGCTACCAAATTAAATATTAATTTCTTTTGACAAATAATTAGCATTATTAGTATATTAAATTTAACTGGTAAAATTGTATGGGGTACTTATAAATAGGTCCTACGTACATATTACTTCATAAACTAAATTATTGATGATGATGTCTGGGTATTGCCAAATATAGTTATATATAATCAAATGAAAGTCAAAATTATTATGTTTGAAAGTTTATTTCTCACGCATACATGGCTCATTTTATGTTACCCAAGTGGGTTGTCAACCGTTGATGATATATCAGATGTCATTATTTCACTTTATAACATCACCATATTTAAATTCGATGGTTCACAAACATAATTGGGTGTCACCAAAGTGGTATTTGGTTTGCAATTAGTATTTAATAACTTTAACACACAGAACTTAAGAAAATTTATATCTCTAGCAGGGTTCTATCTTTCTCTTCTTTTCTGCCAAAACATTCGAAAAGTTTCTGTTTTTCAATTTATGAAAACGAAATTATGAAATAGTTTCGAAATTACATTGTTTCTTAAGAAACTCTCAATGTTTTCATGGTTTCCACTGAAACTCTAAATGTTTCCATAGTTTCTATGGAAACATGAAAACATTGAAAGTTTCATAATTCCTTTTCCAAAAGGGTTGTTGCTCTAGTGCTCAAGCTAACAGAGCTCTCAAATCTCTGAATTTTAAAAGGACCTTTTTTTTAAAGAAAAAATAAAGAGAATAAAAAAAGTAATCAATCTAACAATTTACCAAATTAAGTCCTAAAAGTCCCTTAGATAATCAACCTAATCATGCGAGATCTGTGTTTATCAGCAAATATGCACACAACAAACCAAAAAGAATTAAGAATATTGGAGGAGCAATTTTTTTATCATGCGATTCATGGTGACTCGATTAAATTTTTTTATTATTATTAATTTGCAGATGTGTTTGAAACCATAGTATCATATTGATATTACTTTTTTTTCTTGACAATAACACTTTAAAAAATTTAATATTTCACAATTTAAGCAATTAGAACTTTGTCGATTCTATGCTCTATAAATGCTAAACTTGAATCCAACATTACCACTTTGTTTGTTAGTGAAATTTAATCGATTAATTTTTTATTTTTTTTTTGTTAATGAGAAAAGGGAGCAACTCTCATTTTCTTCTTTTTCACTATTCTCATCTTGTTTCTAGCATTTTGCAAGTTTTCTCTGACGTTTCCAAAATATTTCTGATATTTAACAACTCGAAACTTATCTTCGAAACGAAGTTTTGATCCTTGATCTCTAGAACTCTCTAATTACACCAACAAACACCCTCAAAAGAATTCACATTTTAAAGCAAAATCTACATACCTGCACTGGAATGTAACTATGTAAGCTAAGTTGAAACACAAGGTCCATGGCTCATAACGAGTTCATTAGTGAACAAATAATCCATGAAAATTAAGATTGGGGAAGGTGGTGTCCTAAAAGTAATGTGTAAAACAATGATCTATCACATTCTCACTTTTATATCTGTCGAAGCAAAAAATTGTGTTAAATAGAGCCATATGTTAACCTAATCAATTGTACAAATAGAAATTAACACTTCTGTTCAAATAAAATATAGAAATAAACACTTCATATCTAACAAAAAAAAGTTAGAAATCCAAAAAATAAAATCCATCTTCTTCAGAATGTCATTTCTTCCTGTTTTAAGTGATAAGAAATGCTGTAACTTATTACTTACAAGTAATATTCCCGTTGAAGGATTCTTTCAAAAAAAAAAAAAAATCCCGTTGAAGGAAAAAGAACTTTTTGGCATAATTCTATTAAAATGGTTTTAACTTGAATACAAGATAATTCATTATTGAACAACCTATTCAAATTTATTTTAATTTAAAATAATGATTTTGGACAATTGATTTCCATATATCAATTCTTTGACCAATATCATTTTGCGGAACTTGTAAAATTTGCTGACCAAGTTGCAGGTTGATTGGATTAAAACTTAAATACAAAAATCTGAACAATATTTATATAAAAATACAGTAAATTGCAATAGACATGTAGCATTCAAATAATACACCAAATGATTATTATGTCATAGTAGATAATCTTGATATGAAAATGACCAACCAGAAGAGTACTCTAGATCAAAACTAACACCCACTCTTTTGGCAATGGAGAGACTTGCGTCAACTCGTGCGTTTTGATCCCTATGTATCACATAAAATTGAAGTTATTCAAATAATATAACTGATTTATTGTAGACTTCTACCCCAATTGCAAAACTTCCTGGCTGATCGCGAGACTTACACATGAGTTGAGAAGGAAACGATCTTATGTATTGGGAAGTTATGAAAGAAAATTGTAAAGTTTTATTAATCGTGATAATAGGAGCTCTTTGGCTAACAATTAGAAGTCTACAAGCATTGGAATTTGAAAAGGTGATAGTCTTAATGCCATTATTGTATTGATTTTAATTTTAATGTTTCTTCATAAATTAATTTCAATATGATATTTGGACTGACTTGCAATGTGCTTATTCATATAAAGGCTGTTAAGAAATGTAAAGCCATGGTGATGTTACACGCATCTATGTAGTAATTATTAACTAATATTGATTAATTTACTTATAACATATTAATTATAATGATTAAGGTTATATTATTTAATTAAGGGCAATATTAAAGTGACGGTGATGTTACATGCATCTATGTAGTAATTATTAACTTATAATATTGATTAATTTATTTATAACATATTAATTATTAAGGTTATATTATTTAACTAAGGGCAATATTGTCCTTTTACAATTGGAAGAAACATCTTCCAAGATCCATACTTTAATAATATAGATAATCAGGATCCTCTTCCTTTTAATAAGCATCAGGTTGGGTCAAGATCCAACCCGACCCGTCGACCATGATTATTCTAGCAATTAGGAAAATGACATGTGTCTAGGCCCAACTGGCCCAGTTGTCACTTCATAAATAGTGATCGACTCTACAATAAATAGCCCCTCACTTTCATTTGTGAGGGGACCATCATTCTCTCGTTTTACTTGGTCTCCAATTCACCAGCTATCATTTCTTAGCCTTGTCTTATACGAAGTAATTACGAACATATCCATTATTCATCTAGAACTACGTTTAGACTTGATCCTATTAAATTATGTACATAGGCAAATTGACCTGGTCAAGTCCAGTCTATAATCTTGATTTCTAGGTTCTGGTTCAACCCGTTTGGGTCGTAGATTTACATCGGGTTGGTCCAACGAAATCCGACCTAAATTAGTTTGTATCCTACATAGTGTAAGCTTCTATCTTCACATCAGAATCATCTAATGGAATTTGATCATCTGATGGTACAAATATCAGTTTGTATATAAGGACTTTAAATTCCAGATTGCAGTTTGCATCTATGATCTTTAACAGATTATATGGAGGTCCTCAACGTCTTGGGCAATCCAAATATCAAATCATGGATTGATTATCAAAAAACAAGTATCAAAACATTAAGTAAGATATTTTGGCTGCTACAAATAAAAGATGCTATTTGTTGGGGAGAAATTGCAGAATTAGTCCATGTGACAAACTCCCGTACCCGTCATAAGGTTTTTTGGCATTTTCAGTCCCAAAAATTAAAAAAATTGAACGAAAATAGTTGGTTTCGTCGTGTGATATTCTAGTTGTTTTTAAGCGAATGAGACTAGAATTGTACAAAGAGAAATGATATCTTTGTAACCTTAGAAATAATTGAAGTAAAATTGCAATAAATTATATTTCGTGGATCAATATTGCAATTTCCCCTTATAATTAATTTATGAAATTCAGTAAGGAAATCATCCAGAGCCCGAGTTATAATTTATCAGAACTGATCAACCTACTAGTCGTCAGGACGAACGATCCAGCTAGAATTTGCAACTACACAACATTCTCTCGTTACCTTGGAAAAAATTATATTAGAACAAGTTCAATAGTTTTAATATATCTCTCTTACACATTAAAGACTAAAGTATATTGTGTGTGTACGGTCCTCACACATACTTATATGAAATAGATGAAAACAGAATACACATTCAAGCTATTGGACTGAACGTGACATAAATTACTTCCTCCAGCCACCGACCAAAGATAAACTGAAATACAAACATGTGTGTGTGTGAGATATGCGTGTGTACTACTGAGAGAAGATAGTTTTTTTC
Source organism: Buddleja alternifolia (assembly GCA_019426215.1). Lineage (NCBI taxonomy): Eukaryota > Viridiplantae > Streptophyta > Magnoliopsida > Lamiales > Scrophulariaceae > Buddleja > Buddleja alternifolia. Next base: position 41,712,436 of record CM033398.1, read on the forward strand.
TAACTCAATTTTGTCTATTGTAATGATGAATAATGTTTTATATAATATCCTGGATATGCATATCCACGTTTTCAACTTTCCTAAAATTATAATGCAACACCCGTGTCTGAACAGGGCCCGATTGGATGGACGTCTATTTCCAATTTCTTATTTTTCATAGATAAAGTAAGAGAAATTATTTTTAAGGAAATAGAGATACGAAAAAGAAAGTGTGTTTGGATGAGTTTTTTTGGTAGAAAAAAGTGTAATGATTAAGTATAATGTGATATGTGTTTTTTGGGAGAAAAAATCTTTTTTTGTGGGAAATTGGTATGGATTAGTTTTGTTTTTGTAAGAATATTTAACATATTTAAGCTAAACTCATTTATTAAAACATCCAAAAATATGCAAAGTGGATCTTATTTCGTAGCTTACATAATTTCAAATAAAGATATGTGATTATTTTGATGATTATATCAAGATATTGACGGATAAAGTACTTTTAATTATTGGGTGAACTGTCTAATCATAAATAGTAAAATTCTGACTTTTTGAAAAAAAATTGAGAGAAATGTCCATTTTTCAAAGAAATTTGAGATTTTTTTCTGAGAAATTGTGTGTAGTATTTCTTTGGGATATTTTCGAAAGATGTCAAACATATACATTTTTAATGAAAAAAATCTCTGAAAAATTAAGAAATGGGAAACAGCATCCCATCCAATCGGGGCCCGGTTATCTCCACCATTCTTTTCTTTTTATACTCAGGCTAAGACGCTAAGTGCGCGGGCAACACGCCCCAAAATAAAATATTACGATTCTCTAAGAAGTCTTAACAATAAAAAGATTATTGTGTTCTTCAGTTAATGCAAAATATCAAATTTTAATTCCTTCACTAAAATGAGAGTTCAAATTATGTTTTCCAGTATTTTCTTGATTCTACTGTTCCTTTCAAACTCCATTTTTTCAGTTCATTTTACACTTGTATCAGCCCAGTGTCTTCATGATCAGAAAGAATTGCTGATTGAGTTAAGAAACAGCCTCACATATGATTCTTCACTATCAACTAAGCTGGTGCACTGGAATGAATCTACCGACTGCTGTCAATGGCTTGGCGTGAAATGCGACTCTAAAAGTCGTGTTTCCACTCTTGATCTCAGCAGTGAATCAATCACCGGCGGAATTAATGACACTTTATTCAGGCTCGTGTCTCTCCGGAGCCTCAATTTAGCTGAAAACAGCTTTGATTCTGTTCAGTTGCCATCCGGGTTTGGAAAGCTTACAAATTTAAGTTATCTGAATCTTAGTAATTCGGATTTTTCTGGTATGATTCCATTTGAGTTATCGAATTTAACGAGATTAACTGTTCTTGATCTTTCTTCTTCATATTCATCACTTAGTATTGAGAATTCAGATATAGGAAGATTGATTCATAGCTTCACAAGGCTAAGAGAGCTTTATCTTGATGGTGTTAATATTTCTGCAAAAGGGTATGATTGGTGCAATGCTATATCATCTTCTTTACCGAATTTACGAGTTTTGAGCTTGTCTAAATCTTATCTTAGGGGCCCTTTAGATTCATCCTTGTTAAAACTTCAATCCCTCTCGATTATACGTCTCGATAGCAATACATTTTCGTCCCCCTTCCCGGCATTCTTTGCTGATTTCCACAATTTGAGGGTTTTATCTATGAGCGGCTGTGACATGTTTGGTGTAACTCCTGGAAAATTATTCCAGATACCGAGTTTGCAAACGATCGACTTGAGTAATAACAGGGATCTTAAGGGCTCTTTTCTTGAGTTTCCTTTGAATGGATCTCTTGAGAATATTTTGCTTAGTTACACACAGTTCTCAGGGAATGTACCAGAGTCTATAGGCAATCTTAAAATGTTGTCAAAGTTTGATCTTAGAGCTTGTAATTTTTCCGGGCCAATTCCAAGATCAGTCAAGAACCTTACTCAGCTTACTTTTTTGGATCTCTCTATAAATCAGTTTAACGGTCATGTTCCATCGTTTGCTTTGTTAAAGAATCTTACTGTAATAAACCTTCGTCTTAGTGGTTTAACAGGTCAAATATCCGACTCTCTATGGGAAGGCCTTGAAAGTCTCGAATTTCTTGACTTGAGTGAAAATTCAATAGAAGGTGAAATTCCAACATCTCTATTTGTTTTGCCATCACTTACAGTCTTACATCTTTCCAACAACAGTTTTCATGGTTCCATTAGAGAGTTGAAAACTAGCTTTTCGTCTCATCTAGAAGTCCTTGAATTGGGAATCAACAATTTAGAAGGTCCAATTCCTCGGTTTTTGTTTGAACTCCACAATCTTTCGAGTCTCTCGCTTGCTTCAAACAAGTTTAATGGCTCCGTGGGGCTAAATGATTTTCGAAAGCTAACAAGTCTTGTGAATCTTGATCTCTCCTACAACGATTTGTTTGTACATGTAAGTGAAAATGTCTCCATATCTTCATTGTTTCCCCGTTTAGGAACGCTTATGTTGGCATCCTGCAAAATACGAAAAATCCCCCTTTTGAAGAACCAATCATCATTGATGATGCTAGATCTTTCCGGCAATCAGTTAGATGGGGAAATCCCTAATTGGATATGGGAAGTGGCTTTTCTTCGTTTCTTGAATCTTTCCAATAATCAGTTCGCCCGTCTACAAGAACCTTACCATTTGCGCGGCCTAGATTTCCTCGATCTGCATAACAATATGCTTAGTGGGCGAATCCCAGTTCCACCACCCTCGGCTGCCGTTGTTGACTTCTCAAACAATAAATTTTCGTCTTCTCTACCTCCCGAGATTGGCAATTTTCTCAGACGTGCATTTTTCTTCTCTGTAGCAAATAATAAAGTCATTGGGACTATTCCTCTTTCATTGTGCAATGCAAGTCATTTCCAAGTACTAGACTTGTCAAACAATAACTTGCAAGGAGCGATACCCTCTTGTTTATTACAAACATCTCTTAGAGTGCTGAATCTAAGAAGAAACAATCTCAATGGTCATATACCTAGTACATTCCCAATTGGTTGTGGTTTGGAGACTCTTGATCTCAGTTGGAATGTTCTACGAGGAGGAGTTCCCGAGTCTTTGACTAGATGCACCGAGTTGGAGGTGCTAAACCTTGGCAACAATGAATTGAGTGGCGACTTCCCCTGCTGGCTCAAGAACTTGACTAAACTCCAAGTTATTGTTTTACGTAACAATAAATTTCATGGCAACATTAGCTGCCTTGGAGACAGCTATAACTCGCCAAGCCTTCAGATTATCGATCTGAGCTCTAACAACTTTAATGGTGTTTTACCTGCAAATTTGTTCCGAAACCTGATGGGTATGGTGGTTGATGACAATGATCAGCTTGATCACTTGCATTTTGATTTTAACCATATGTATTATCAGGACTCGGTGACAGTTACTCTCAAGGGACAGGATGTTGAGCTAGGAAAAATACTTACCATTTTCACCTCACTCGACTTCTCAAACAACCATTTCCAAGGGATAATTCCGGAAACAATTGGAGATTTGAAATCCCTTTATGTTCTCAACTTCTCACACAATGCTGTCTCGGGTCGTATCCCAGCATCACTTGGAAATTTAAAGAGTCTTGAATCACTAGACCTCTCGTTTAACAATCTAGGCTCGGGAATCCCAGAGCAGCTAGCAAGTCTTACGTTCCTTTCATTCTTGAATTTGTCACATAATAAACTAGATGGAAGGATTCCAAGTGGCAACCAAATGCAGACATTTCCATCCAGTTCATTTCTCGGAAATGAGGAGCTTTGTGGCTTTCCCTTGACCAATTCTTGCAGTGATGTGAATACAGCAGCATCTGCACAGCAGAAATCAGAAGAACATGATAAAAGTTCAGATGCTGAAATCTTTGTAAGTGTTGCATTGGGATATGTTGTTGGTATAGGATTCATTTTTGGGCCACTTTTATTTTCTGAGAAATGGAGAAGGTGGTATAACAAGAATCTAAATAAATTTGTCTCATTGGTTTTACATCAGCAGGGCCATAAACTGGAAAATGAGGATTGGTAGTTGCAAGTGAGTTAAGGTGGAAATCGATAAGCTGAATGGTTTCGGCAGCATTTATGGAGTGAATCCTTGACGATGAGCTCCACACGTTGTAACCATCACCGGGATAGTACAACTTGCCGGAGGGGACTAAAAGCTTCGCCCTTAAATATGTACATGAGCTGTTAATCAATAAGTACTTCGTCTTCATCTTCTGTTTTGGTGAAATGAGCTTTTTGCTTGTAAATATAATAAGAGAAAATCAGATAGTTACTTAATGGTTTCTTTTTTCCCTTCTTTTATTTGGAATGAGTTGTGGTCGATATTGCAATAAAAAGAGAGAGAGAGAGGAGTCCTATGTTCAAGCTGTTTGTAAATTTTCGAAAACTGCAGGTCTGTGAGCGAGTGAGTAAACAGGCTGATATGTATAATTCCTTTTCCCAAAAGTAATTTCGTTTTCAGGTTATTGTGTTCATCTTGTGAATATATCTGACACTGTTGATCCGGGTAGCGTGACACAACACTAACAGTTTGAGATTGAGAATGTAATGTGTGGTTAGCGAAAGACGAACAAAACTGCTTGATACTTGATTCAGAATTGATCGATAAAAGCTCATTTGAGCTAGTTTGTTAATATATCAAATCAAATTTGAACAATTTTTAGTGCTCAATAAGTTTTGAAATTGGACTCAATTAGTAAACTGTGATAAAATATGTGCAATCAAGTTACTCAAGTTTAACTTGATTCAAACTCGTTTGGGTTTGACTCAATCAAGCAATCAAGTCATGTTCAAAATACAAATTTTGAAAATCGATAATAATTCAAACAAGTTTGAATAATAACTTATTTGTCTGGACTCAATTTATTTACAGTCCCAAGTACAGTGCAAAACATATCATAAACTGAACAACTAATTCAAGCTTTAGCTCTATCATCATAGCACTATCAGAAATGGACATAATCTATAAAAGTTGGCAGTATTCTTTGCACTCAACAATTCTTGCAAAAGTCAAGGAGCCACAACACCACTATAAAAAAAGGGCAAATGTAGTGCACAAAGTTAATCACAACACCACTATAAAAGGGCATAAGTCAAAATATACACGACTGCAAGTCGACAAGTACCTAATAAATGTTTGACAAATGTTAAGAGAATTTTTTTTTAAATTCTAGATGAAGGGGATATGTTGATTCAATAAATTTGGGTCGATAGTTTTTTAATCATGCCATCATGGGCCACCACTGGCTCTATAAGACACCAAATAAAAAGAGAAATATCACAACTTGTCACATTTTGGAATTGAACCCATGACCTTCCACATAAAAATGAAAATTGATTTCACTAAACTAAAAATGAAAATTGATTTCACTAAACTAACAAGTATTGAATGAGTAATTAAGAGAATTCTAAGACCCCCCAAACCACTTATTAAGACTAAGTATATGAAGAAAAGAAAGCCAGCTCCAAAATGTCAATGAGGGAGGGCTTAAAACATTAAAGTCCGCGGCCCACCAACTAGTTGAGCCAAAACGTAAGATTTGAAATAGGGAAGAAAACCAGCTTCAGTTTAGCGATCGGGCTGGCTATCAATCGGGCTTATGACCCTAGCTTAGAGTGATTTAACTTCAAATATTATTGGCTCGATTGTCATAGACTCAAACTCATTTTCTATGCCTCAACTCAACCTTAACTCACATTGTTTTCAAACCTCGAGTTTCTTTCTGGGCCCGCTCACACTATAATTTTTTTCTTGAAGAAAAAAAAAGGAAAATACCAACAAAAGAATTACAAGAGAATGCTTTTGTAGACTGTACCCGCCCCGGAGTTAAACAGATTATAGATTGTACTCTAATGTAGAGCTACCTATGTACCTCTTAACGGGATCAAGTCTAACGTAGTTCAATTAGTATAAAGTGTTCTAACATAAACCTCGTAATTTATAAGTGGGTCTACTCAGTATCTAGGTCGAAGATCGTAGCTCGAAGCAACAGTGAATTTAGTGGATAGTGGTTGCGTGTGTAATTTGGGCACTCGTGGGTGCATTTAAAGACGACACCATGTACGGATACAAGGATGACTTGTGCATTTGTTCAAATCATAACACGTGGCAAGATGGGACGACCTCTATGGTTTGGGTCGTGGTGCGGGTCGTGGGTGACCCGGGAATGGACGCCAATCTTGTTCCTGGCATGGGTCATATCTCGATTTTGGGCTTTTATTTAGTTCTTGGGCTTTTATTTAGTTTTTGGGCTTTTTAGTATTGAAGTAAATTTATATGCCCAAATTTGGGCATATCACATAATATAAAAGTTTATATATAATTGCAGTTGTGATGAAAAATAAAAAGTTATAATATGTTACGATTATCAAAAATTTAAATGTTTCTAACTATAAAGAGATACTAAAATATTTGATAGTTCTCACAAAATGTCCTAAAAACAAAGAAATTGGAAAAATGTATGTGGGATTCATCAGTGGTAAGCTTAAAGGGATAAAAATCGTTACAAACTTTATAACAGCTAGCTTCAAAAATAATATAGACTAGCGGCGTGGCACACTCGATGCATGTGCACATAAATTGATTTATTAAATTTAGACAATTAATTATAATGTGAAAAAAGATATCAATTTACAAATTAGTCCATAAAATGCCATATATTTCTTCAATGAATTTCATACATGATTGCATACTCGTATAAACTCTTTGCGAAAATTAACAAATAGTCCTTTTTAATAAAATAAAAAATTAATCATTCTTAATCATCCTCTCAACAATAATATGTCATCGACCATTTTATGTTATAAAACATAATGAAATCAAGGAAAATATTATCATTCCTGCACTTGATTAATAGCAAACATAAAACTAAAACAATATAAAATCAAAATTGAAAATTGTCCAAACCTTCTTCTTCTCTCTTTTGCCGGCAACGCATTTTCTGACCTTGCCTTCCTCACATTAATTTTCTGGCTTTTTCCTTCATTTTTCTACTTCTCTACCATGCAGGCATATTTCCACTTACATTCTTTGTTATGGTTCACAAACAGATCAAAGAAAAAATGCAGAATGAATATGTGATTCCATGGGTTTTCCTAGATGTTAGTTACTTATTAGTGGGAATTAGTTACACTGCAATGCTAGAAGAATTGGCCGGTAATTGGTGTTAGGGAGTTGTGAATGCTAGGAATGTGGGTGGTTTATTTGAGATGGAAAATTACTATTTAACCTTTTTTATTTCTAATCAAATGTTAAAAGAATGAGGCTATTTTAGGAAGAACACATTTTGGTTTCCCGCGGTTACTCTAAGGCCCTCAGCTTTAATAAATAGTATAGATACACTATAATAATTGTATGGTATATTTAAAGCGTGATTTCGGGCTTATTCGGGTTGAGTTCTGCAAAGCTCAAGCTCAGTTCATAAATTAATCGAGGTAAATTTAATTGTTTAAACTCAATCCTGCTCATTGTAAATTAGGCTCGACCCAAAGAATTCAAGTAGACCCAACTCAATTATCAGTCATAGCTGTGGAAATATTAAGTCGACGGCAATTAAAGAGATCCGAAATTTCTCAACAAAAAGATGTTGGACTGAATCCATGGAGTGTCAATACAAACACTAGATCGGCGATCCATCACGATTTTACTGAAAAACCGCAATTAAAGAGTAATCGAGTAATTGCCCCCAGACCAGAGTAATCCAGTTTTGTTTTTTGTTAGTGCATGAGTCTGTACAGCTCTTTATCAGTCAGACATTGGTATAAATAAATATTCTCAGTTTTATTAGGAAGATCAGTTTGTCTCCATAAGCTAACAGCAAAGCAACATTTGGGAAACTGGGAATTAATTGGTTATTTATTTTCCTGCCTTTTTCTTTTTGCGGTGTTGATTTGAATTGATTTTGCAGTCTGCGCCCTATCATTTCCCTAATTTTCCCTAACCCACCGACCAGACCCGGACAATTTTTTTATAGAAAGAAGATAACAGAAGTTGCTTCAAGGTTTCCTCAAGCGCGCACACATAATAATAATAATAATAATAATAAGGGAAAATTACACACAGACCCCTCACTTATTATGTAATTACCAAAACACCCCCTCACTTATTGAAAATTACCAACACATCCTCTCATGTTAAGAAGTTCTTACAATTATACCTCATGTGTGCTTAACAATTCTTACAAATTTACCCCTATAAACTTTACAAAAGACCCGTTAAA